>OZ010788.1:481968419-482593419 GCA_963932465.1 Maratus speciosus | reverse complement strand
TAGGAATGTTCTCAAAATACAAAAGGTATCATATCAATTTGTACATTTAACTATTTTCTATCAAATTATTCATAGATATTTATATTTTGATTAATATTTTAACGCTGTGGTGATGATTACAAATTTAAGCGATTTTGATATAACGGTTATAAAAGCTATAGGATAAGCATTGGGGTATACTTATTGGATGTGTATATTTTCTTTAATAACCTTAGATATACAGATATGAACTCTAATATACTTATTTGATGTGTATATGAAAGAAAATACATATTAAATAAATTTAAATTAAAAAAAAACTAATATAGAAGTAATTAAAATTAAATGATAAGGGAAAGATGTGCATCTTCCTTACTTTTTTTTTTCTCTAGTTGGCAGTTGTTTTGATTTCACCCCTATGTAGACTATTTTAGGAAGGAAAAAGGTTTTTTTTAATAAAAAATGGCCTTTGACTTGTTTTTTGTAGTGTAAGCTGAATTCTGAACTCATGCACATAATATTAAAACTCATTGTTTAGTCTATTCTACTGCTAAGTAAAAGAGAATTCTTCTAATTCTAAAAAAATACTTATCTGCAATTATTTGGCCGAATGCGAATACCGCGTATATATAATGCGTATTCGGCCGGAGCCGAATATTCAGTTTACATGCCGAACCACCGAATCAACTATTCGGTATTCGGTCAATCCCTAATAAAAACAGTTCTTGAAACAAGCACGCAATTAGAAAAATAAAATCGTCTGCTTCTTTTAGAATATTTATAAACGTACTCTTAACAGTGTGAAAAAATCACCTGCAGTTTTATTTTTTATTTCTGCAGTGTAGCTATGTAAAATAACTCTCATTTTTTATGGAATTCCCTTTGTATATGGGCTAAAAGATTGAAACTAGATTTATTTTTTTACGAATGCTAAAAAAACTACCAGAAAAAGTGAAAAAAAGCTGAAAATCACATAAAAAAATTCTTGAAAAATTTAAAAACAGCAAAGGATAAAATTTGGCAAAAAATTTGAAACTGAATTCCTTTTACAAATGTTATAAACCGCTAAATATTGCTCATAAATAAAATACATAAATAAAAAATATGAAAGTCGTTTTCATATTTTCAGTTTTCTCTTCAGTTTGACAATGCCATCCGCATCAAAAAACCGCATCAAAATTTCTAGAAATTTTGATCTTTGATTCGCGACTTCTTTGTGTTATGAAGGAAACACATTATGCGTAAAAGTTCAGTTTCTAATAGGGAAAAGTATACAGTTGGCGGAACACTCCTGTGACTTGATTTGATGAAAATGCATCTTGAGAATGGTAGCTATAGAAAGAAAGGGCATGTCTGTTTTAGTTAAAATAAGTAATAGTTTTAAGAAAGTTTTGAACCTTATTGGGGCCCCCAACGAGATTCAAAAGCATATTTTTAAAACATTTGAATAATAAAAATTGGGCCTAAAAGTTTTGAATCTTGAGTTCCAACATTTCCTCACTTTTATAGCCCCCCCCCCCCCCCCCCAAAAAAAAAAAAAAAAAAGTCAATTTAAAAAGTATTTAGAGCCAGCAAACTTTCTTTCATCTGGGCACCTTTAAAAAGAATAGTGACTGTAGAAAGAAAGCACATTTGATTGAAGGAAGTAACAGTATTAAGGGAGTTTTGAAACTTATTGGGGCCCCCAACGAGATTACAAAGCATATTTTTAAACCATTTTAATAATAAAAATGGGGCCTAAAAGTTTTTAATCTTGAGTTCCAACTTTTCCTCACTTTTATAGGGGGCCCTAAAAAGGACAATTAAAAAAGAATTTAGAGCCTGCAAAATTTAATCTTTCATCTGGGCACTTTTAAAGAGACTGCTGGCTATAGAAAGTGCATATCTGTTTTGGTCAGGGTTGGTAAAAAACCTGTTTTTTTTTTTTTTTTTCAAAAAACCCAGTTTTTTTGGTTTAAACCGGGTTTTTTTTAATAGGTTTTCCTATTACATATACATTCATATTTATTGATAAAAATAAACATCGTTGGATATATAAGTAATATAACTTCATTTAAAAATATTTTAAATTAAATAATTACAATCAATTATGTAGAAAATTGAAATCATTTAATATTTAAACATTTTTTCGTAAAAGCTGTCTTATGTTCCATGAATAAAATGCTCTACATAGAGAAACATTGATACTTTGAAAATCTTAATAAACAATCTTTTAATTACTAGTAGTACTATAAATAAATATATGATATAGTTTCATAAATATAATATACTTTCCCATGGCTATTCAAAATAATTTCTTTGAGATATTTGCAATCTGAGATATCTGATTTTTCTGTTCGAACACTACAGGACAATTATTATCTTTTATTGAAAGTAAAGCTTTTTATATAGAATTCCTGGAATGATTTGAATTTAGCAGTAGAGTCTTTACACGTTTCAAGAAGTTATTGTGTATTGTCATTTGACACTTCTCCTCTGAAACTGCCAGGTAAAAAAAAAAGAAAAGGCGACAGTAAAATAAACAGAAATACCTATTTACCAGCTTTTTAGACTACTGAAAACATTTATCTTAAAATGGAAAGTAGATTTATAAAAGTTTTCATCCACTAAAACATTTAAACAGCCATCAGACTTAATACACAAGCTTTTTTTCTGAGCTATGTTATAATACATATTACTTTTAAACGTCTAAACTAAAAATTAATAATATATCATTTTAGGCATTTTTATGAGACTTTTCTATTATGTCTCAAGACTCAAGCGAACCTTAATCTCGATTTTCCCCCATTTTTTTGTCAGATCTAAATAGTAGATTCGATTAAGCAATAGACGATTTAAATACAGTCGGACCTCGTTATCGCGACACCCAGTTTTCTCGTCACTCCGCTTATCACGTCAGTTTTTCAAAGTCCCGATGTTCCCAGACTTAGATAAAATGTAAAACTGTCTGCGAACTCTAATAATTTCTTAAAAATTTTCTGCGAACAAACGCCGCGTCCCTCCAGAGTCCTATATCGCGGCTAACAGCAAAAATGAACAGTTATATGCGAGTGGAGTGCCACTAAGCAACACCACTAAAAGAAAAATATTGATTTACGAGCATTATTAAAACTCAGTCAAGAAATGTAGCATTGAATGGTATGCTTAACACAGACAACTAATGAATGAAAGAAAAACTAATGAAAATTTAAATATATATATATATATTAAAATGTGAAATATTTTAATCATTAACTTATGTAAAGATATCAATTTAGGATTGCTCAACAAAACTGTTATTTTATTAATCTATAAAATAACTGAAATACGAATAAATGAATGTTAAAATAAAAAAGTTATTAGTCCATGAATGGAAGAGATGAACTCTTACTCATCAGTTTATCTACTGTTTTTGAGACAAACCATTCCTTAAAATTGTGACTCATTCTTAAAAATTTTTAAAACATTTTTTTTCTCCAGTTGAAAAATAGTCTGCAGACCTTCTCAAGAGTCTGCGACGTGCATCGCACCAATTCTCTGCCCGGGGTCTTAATAATTTTTTTTATATAAAGAAATTTGTAAAAAAAAAAAAAACCATCAAAACTGTCTGCAAACTTTGAAAATTTTCTGCGAATGGCGTTCGCGTGTTCGTCTATATTATCTGACTCTGGATGTTCCGTATATGATTTTAATGTAAATAAACTCTGGATTTTACGTCGTTGTATAATGTTCAACTCTGGATATCCCGATCGTTTAGAAAAATTGTCCATTTTTCATAATCCATCTTATAAGCAGGGAAATTAAGCGTTAAGAAACATCTTAACCAAACTTTTCACAAAAGTGTCTAAAATACTCATTGAGACAAATCAGAAATTTACTTTAATCCTGTATCTGAATAAATGAACCCAAATTCTATGAATGGCCCATTTAAGCTCCAGATAGACGTATCAGTCTACTCGCAGTCTTTTTGTTCTGGTCAGGTGGCGCTTTCTTTTGGTTACAAGGCATTTTTCATCCGACTAAAACTGAAGCATTGCATTGCATTGAAACGATCAGAAATTATCTAACATCTATTTCTTAAACAACGAATTTTGATTACAATTCATTGTATAATATTGAAAAAAGAATTGTAGGACTCACATCTAGGGATAAGCAAACCTTAATTCATTAATATTCCATGTAACAATAAAAAAACAAGTCACCATAAATATGATTTTTATTCTTTTCAATTTTGTTTTTGTGTTTATTTTGTTTAATAATAATGTTTTATTGCTTAAAACTGCAAGACTAGTTATGAATTTCAAATGGTCTTAAATTACTTAAAAATACAGCCTTTCATAAAAAATTTTCTCCAACTCCGGTTATCACGACACCCCGCTTATGACGACATTTTGTTCTGGTCCTTAGAGTGTTGGCATAACGAGGTTCGACTGTAGTATATCTTATTGCATGTTTTAGTTAAAGTAAACAGGTGCTTCGCTAGTACCCAATTTTTGCATCTAATTTTGTCACAACAGTGTCCCCTTATTCGACTTCATATCTTGAGTTTTTTTTTTTTTTAAGGGTGTTCTCAAATCCGAAAGGGCAACTTTATGACTTAAGTTTTAATTTATTTTTGTTCGGAAATGCATGAAACTAGCAGATGATGTTGTTCAGAAACTATGTAATCAAACAATTTTCCTTTTTTTTTTTTGCAAACACAATAGATCTTTCAAAAAATGTTGTCAAAGTAGACGTTTTGAACCGAATTTCCACACGAAAGAAGAATATATCCACTCAAGGAAGGTTAAAAATATCTTTTTCACTTGATCAAAATTGCTTACAACCCAATAGGTAATTAATTTATCAAAAATGGAAAACACAGTTCGATTCCAAATAGCTGCCATAGTCAGGCCTTCCAATTTTATATCTTTCTGTTAAAAAATGAATTTGTACATCTGTCAAAGCATTTAGTGCTTGTTGAGAAGAACAGTTGAGCCCTAAAAGATAATCTCCCCAATCAAGAAAATTTTCTTTTACAGCTTGACTGAAATCTTAAAGGTCATTTCATGTTATTAATTATAAATAATCTGTTTTCTCAAAGGAAAATATTTTATTCAAAATATTGAATATTTTTAATCTATTTTATCTTTGCTAAATTCACCTGTTTTAATTTCCTCTTTATAGCTTCAAATATGTTTATCAACACATGCAATTTGCATTCTACATGCATACAAATATAACCTAGACTCACTATGTCTCATGGTGACTGCTGGGATAAGACTGTTAAAAGTAGAAATTATTTATATCCAATAATTTCAAAAACTTAAATTACAAAAATGAGAAAATATTATATATTATATTAGATTTTTTCTAAAAAAAACAGTTGGTCAACTAATTGATTTAAACCGTGCCAACCCTGATGGTAACAGAATGAAATCATAATGCAAAACCCCAATCCCAATATAGAAATGCAAGAAAAACAAAGGCTTACTAAACCCAATAGCCATACAGCAAAAACTCACAGCCAATCATTCATTAGCATACAAAACAAAGAGTAACCAATGGAGAGAATTACTTATGTCATCATAGAGGCATAATGCAATCCTTAGTAAATCTTAACTAATCAAGCAATCTAAGTAGTAAAAATGTATTTTTAGCTCAAACGTACCATTTTGGCTATTTTTAAAAATAAAAGGCTTAACAAAAAGAAGAAAGAAAACTATTTGGTTTTTTTCTTCCCAGTTAATTTTAGAAAAATTAGTTAGTCTGCCATCTAGATTTAAAGCTTATAAGAAAAGTTTGATTAAAAATGTTTGTCACTTTACAAATTTATTAATTCATCAGTTTTCTAAAGCTTTGCTTGTAGCTTCTGCATAACTTGGATTTTGCATTTTTCAATAATATGTAAAATAAATGCAAACATTAGGGGAAAAGAGAAAAAAAGCATGTTTTTTTTAAAAAAAAACCATTTGGTTTAAACCAAACAACCCTGGTTTTGGTCAAAAGAAGTAATAGTATTAAGAAAGCTTTGAACCTTATTGGGGCCCCCAACGAGATTAAAAAGCATATTTTTAAAACATTTGAATAATAAAAATGAGGCCTAAAAGTTTTGAATCTTGAGTTCCAACTTTTCCTCATGTTTATAGGGGGCCCTGAAAAAAAAATTCAAAAAGAATTTAGAGCCTGCAAAATTTCTTTCATCTGGGAACCTTTAAAGAGAATGCTGGTTATAGAAAGAAAGCGCATATCTGTGTTGGTAAAAAAAAGTAGCCTAGTAGTTTAGAGCCTTCCAAAACCTTTTATAAAAAATGGTGAATATGGAAGAAAAGCACATATTTGTTTTCTATTTCTAAATCTGACCAAGATCTTTGACAAAAAAAAAAAAAAAAATGAATTTCGATAAAATAAAATGTTATTAAAAATACACAAAAATATAATTTTAAAAGTTAAAAAAAAATCATTCGGCTGAAAGATACAATAGCTTACTATTGGGCCCCTGACTTTGTCCCCCCCCCCCTCCAAATGGGGGGCGGTCCTGAGTAAATGTCACCAATGGTTAAAAATATTGTTGATAGATTAATATCATAATGAAAAAACTGGAATACAATAATTATAACTATTAATTAAAAAACAATTTTTAATTCACACGAAGAAAAAAATCCAAGATGGCATATGCAGGATTATAATACATCTGTTCCGTAATATGTTTGCTCAAATAAGATTTTGAAGGCTTTGTTTTGAAAACTTATTTTAATAT
Organism: Maratus speciosus; assembly: GCA_963932465.1. Classification (NCBI taxonomy): domain Eukaryota; kingdom Metazoa; phylum Arthropoda; class Arachnida; order Araneae; family Salticidae; genus Maratus; species Maratus speciosus. Next base: position 482,586,722 of record OZ010788.1, on the reverse strand, counting down.
TTCTTTTTGAATTTTTCGGTTCATGGCTGCCCTTCGTTTTAGTTTGGCTTTTTAAAATTAATTTTTTGTGATCTTCTACTACATGAGAAAGATTTTTTTTAAAAAAGAGCCTTCTGAATGATTGCATTTATTTAATGAAGTCAAAACGCCATTGCGCTTTTACCCTAAACCTATTTGGAAGGATAATGTTTACGATACAAAAGACCTTGTGTCAGAATCAGAACATGGTTTGATAAATCTCATATTTCATATGTATACCTTCCAGGCATGTGGATCAATTTATTGTTGGATGGAAGAACTAACTTTGATTAAATGATGGTATGAAAAGCAATTACTGTTTGATCAGCTACAAATGACTGCAACAGTCACTTGCATGAATATGCATTTACTATTTACTTGTCCTCGAAAACCGAAGAAAGAATCGGAGGCCCTAATCATATTGAAAGCCTTTCTTCGATATGAAAAAAATATGGCCAATTTCTTCCTAAGCAATAGATTTTTAGAGGTGTTTACTGAAAAATTAAGATTTTACAGATAGAAAGGTTACAAAGCTACAATGTTGTTACTACAATTGCTAGCATAAGTTCACTTATGCTAGCAATTGTAGGGATGTGTTCAGTTTTCTGACAGGATCCTGTTTTGTGAAAATTGTGAATGATTTACTGAGTGAAAATGATGTAAACTATATAAAGGTTCTTTAACCTTTAATTTTAGGGTTGGCATGGTTTAAACCTTGGTTTTGGTTTTTTTGTCAAAAGAACCATTTAGTTTTTTTAGAACAAATATAATATTTTCTCTTTTTTGAAATTTAAGTGTTTTAAATTATTGATAGAAGTAATTTCTACTTTTAACATATTTCATCTCAGCTCAGCAATCAACATGTGTCTTGGTCATGTTTCTATGCATGTAGAATGAAAATCAGCATGTGCTAATAGTGTTGACTCTAGAAAAAAAGGCCCACCGGGCGGGAATTTTTCAAAAAGGGAACATTATTCTAAAAAAGGGTACATTTTTTCAAAAAGGGAACACTATTCTAAAAAAGTGGCTTTTTTCAAAAAGGTCACACTTGTACCTTGTTCACAAAAAATATTTTTAATTGGTTTATTTAGATACCCTAGAATTTGCGATATTTTCCCGGGATCAACTGAATTGCCACGGGGCACATAGGAAGTGTTAAAAAGGCAGCCGGGTGCATCGGAAGGATTTAAAACAGCTGCCGGGCGCTGCGCCCTGCTAAAGCGACTTAGAGTCAACACTAGCTAATGAACACGTCTGGTACCCTAAAAATTTATCTTTAAATATAGGAAATTAGAAAAGATAAAATAGATAAATAATATTTAGCATAAAATATTTTCATTTTTAAAAATGCAGATTATTTACTGCAGTTAATAACAAAATACAGTGATCTTTCCAATTAAATAAAAGAAAATATTTTCATTTTAAAAAATGCAGATTATTTACACCAGTTGATAATAAAATAAGTTCTTTCCAATTAAGTACAACAGATGTATTATAATCCTGCATCCGCCATCTTGGAGTTTTTTCTTGGCGTGAGTTAAAAATTGTTTTTTAATTAAGTTATTTAATTATTATATTCCAGTTTTTTCTATATTATATTAATCTATCAACAATATTTAACCATTAGTGACATTTACTACTTGGTGAAAATGGAGTTTTCATGCAAGAAAAAAGTCCAAGATGGCATATGCGGGATTATAATACATCTGTTCCGTAAGTTAAGATATGAAGTTGAATAACACAGCCTTGCAAAAATTGAGTGCTATGCTAATTATTTATAATAGCATTTCAATAGGATGCAAATCAATCTTTTCTGTTACTTGCTGAATTTAATGGTCAAAAGTGTTGACTTGGCCACTTGGAATTATCATAAAGAAAACAAAATAACAGAAATATTTAAATATAAAAAAAATAACAACAACCACAACATAATATATTATATTCATGATGAAACTGCGTCAAATGTTTATTGATTATTATATAATTAATCAAAATATTCTTCATACAATTTTCAAGATATCAATGTTTCACTCTGTAGAGCAGTTTATTCTTTGAATATAAGACATAGCTGTCACTAACAATGTTTATATTAGAAATGATTTCAATTTTCTACATAATTGACTGTAACTAGTATTTAATTTCAATATTTTCAAATGAAGTTATTATATTACTTATATAATATCCAACAATGTTTATTTTATCTACAGATATGCATCTGTATGTTATAGGAAATTATATTTAAAAAAACCTGGTTTAAACCAAATAAACTTTTTTTTTTTTTTTAACCTGGTTTTTTGCCAACTATGCTTAATTCACCTCATATAAAGAAAAAAATTCCATTAAAATTACTTAAAGGTGTTTTATTAAAATACATACATTGTACAACTAAAATATCAAAACAAAGTACTTTCAATCATCCAACATGCTCTTTAACTGTTCTACAATCGTTAAAAACCAGAGATTGGGTTCATTTATCTAGATTGTTCCAAAATTCAAATTGAAAATGCTGGAAAGTTATGTTGTTTTGGACTGTTCCAAAATTCAAACTCAAGTGAGGAGAGAGTTCAAGTTTATTCCTAATAAATTATACCAAATGTTGGGAATGATGTATGATAATGTAATTCAATAGTGGTTTTGTTCTAAAAATTTTTTTTAATCTGTCATCAGCCCGAATATTTGGACATAAAAAATATATCAAATTTTGACAAATGGTCCTCCCCCCCCCCCCCCCCAAAAAAAAAAAAAATCAATTTTATCAACTGTTCGTAGAAAACATCAACAATTTTGTCAAAGGATTGCGGAATAAGCACAAATTTTGTCAAAGCATTGAAAAAAAAAATGTCAATTTCATCAAACTCGCAGAAAATAACACTAATTTCATCAAATAATCGCAGAAGAAAAACCCCTCAAAATTTATCAGAGGATCATGAAAAAACACTAATTTTGTCAAAGGATTGTGGAAAAAATGAGTATTTCGTCACATGATCGCAGAAAAATGATAATTTCATAATAAGATAGTGGACAAAACTCGAGTATCGCCAGAACCACAGAAGAAACACAAATTTCGTCACAGGATCATGGGAAAATGAGACTTTCGTCAAAGTATTGCAGAAAAAAGGTACATTTTGTTATAGGATCATGGAAAAATAAGAATTTTGTCAAAAGATCTCTAAAGAAACGTGAATTTCATTAGGCCACAGAAAAAAACTAATTTTGTCAAACGATCGTGTAAAACAGCATGACTTTCGTCAAAGGGCTGCAGAAAAAATGCATCATGTGATTGAAAAAAAATGTGAATTTTGTCAAAGATATGTGGAAAAATTGCAACGGTCTCTTTAGAAAACAGCATACACACAAAAATCTAAGTTTATTATTATAGGTAGAGTATTTAATCTGAAAATATATAATACTGAACTAACCTTTGAAAGATATCAGATTAGCCCAAACTCAACTTACAAGAATCTATGTTGTTGTTTCACTGTTTCAAAAATGTGCACTAAAGTTGACAGATGCTTTTGAATAGGTGCCAATCTGTTCCCTTTTAATACCTAAGTAACCCTGTTATATTTCATGCAATTTATATATTTATATTTTTTATCCAAAATTTTAATATGTTTATCATTGAATAATGTATTTTTCAGACTGCTACAAAAACCAAAAAGTGAAATGACGCCAGAAGAATTAGCCAAGAGGGAAGAGGAAGAATTCAATACTGGTCCCTTGTCAGTATTGACTCAGTCAGTCAAAAACAATACCCAAGTTCTTATTAATTGCAGAAATAACAAGAAACTTCTGGGCAGAGTGAAAGCATTTGACAGGTATGTTTTCTAGTGCTTAAAAATCATTATTTAACATGTTAAAATGGCAGAATTACCTTAAGACTATTAGTGAGATCTCAAATTCTCCTCACTGATGTTAAAGCTATGGGCATGTAAATGCATTTTGTAGGATAAGGTAGGCTAAAATAGTATAAAAACTAGAGATTGACCGAATACCGAATAGTTGATTCGGTATTCGGTGGTTCGGCATGTAAACCGAATATTCGGCTTCGGCCGAATAATTGCAGATAAGTATTTTGTTAGAAGTAGAAGAATTCTTTTACTTAGCAGTAGAATAGGCTAAACAATGAGTTTCAATATTATGTGCATGAGTTCAGAGTTCAGCTGCACTACAAAAAACAAGTCAGAGGCCATTTTTTATTTTAAAAAAAACTTTTTTCGTCCTAAAATAGTCTACGTAGGTGTGAAATCAGAACAACTGTCTACAACAGAGAAAAAAAAAGTAACGAAGATGCGCATCTTTCCCTTATCATTTAATTTTACATTAGTTTTTTTTTTTTTTTTTTTTTTATTTAAATTTATTTAATGTGTATTTTCTTTAATGTACACATCAAATAAGTATATCAGAGTTCATATCTGTATATCTAAAGTGTATATTAAAGAAAATACACACATCAAATAAGTATACCCCTATGCCTATCCTATAGCTTTTATAACCACTATATCAAAATCGCTCAAATTTCTTTTCTTCATCACCACAATGTTAAAATATTAATCAAAATACAAATATTCTATCAATAATTTCACAGAAAATAGTTAAATGTACAAATTGATATGATACCTTTTGTATTTTGAAAACATACCTATTCAATATGTTTATAATTAGACTTAGACAATCAGTAAATCAGCTTAATGACAACATTGTTTCTTTGTATTTGAATGAACTATTGTTTTTTTTGACGATCCTTATCCTTAATAATACCCTGTATAGTTTAATACTTTCATAGGTTATTTTTGGGTATTGACTAGTGATAAAATAATAAAAAATAAGTGATGGGTTAATGAATTTGTGAGTGGAAAGAAGTCATTAAATTTTTTTGTGTAATTAGATTTAAGAATAAAATTATTGAGAATTTAATTTCAATTGAAGCTTATTAAAAAAGCTAATACAGTCAGTATTGGTTATATGGTCACCCATGCGGTCCTGGAAAATATGACCTTATAAGCGGTGTGACCTTATAGGCGGTGTAAGCAGGAATTTTATTTTAGACAATAAAATATTATTAATATGTTAGTTATATTAGTACAATAATGTACAAAGAAGCTATAAACATATAATTTATAAAACAAAAGGTATAAACAATAATAGCTTTACACTTAAAATTTCGAATTGATGAGTATACTCGTAGTAGTAAAAAAAATCTTTTATGCAGGTTTGTGTGTTTTTTATCGTAATTGTTAAAACTACTTTTTCTTATTCATGAACAGTTTTAAAATGTTCTTCTGTGCCTTTGGGACTGGTAAAAAAAATCTGAATGTATTTAGAGCTTTCAGCGCTTGTGCTTGCGTTGTCGGTTGAGCTTCGCATTCACTGTCATTATCATCGTTTACATCAATGTTTATATTTAAAATTTCCTAAACTATTTCCAGTATAGAAGCTTCACCATGGACTTTACTAATGTCACGTCAGCCGTGAATATCTTGAAAAAAACACCAATAGGCATGAAGAAAATTTTAACACGGTTTCCCCTTCATCCAATTAGCAGTTTTTTCAGAAGGTACATACCCGCAAAGGCGTTCGTGGGTAAAGTCCATTAGTCGCGATCTCATTGTCAACAACTGCATATGTCAGTTCGTTATGTATTGTGCAAACCGCATTCCGTAGTTCTTGTGCAACTTCAAATAGAAAAGATCTTTCTTAACATTCTCAAATGTTGAAACATGTTCTCGCTTTCTCTTTTGGTTGATCACATCTTTTGTTTAACAAGACTTGAACGTTATTCAGTGTCGCGCTCTCTATTTCATCAGTCTTCGCGAAAGCTGCTTACGATACATTCACGTATTCAAAGTTTTCTACCAATTTTTTTTTTCGCAATTGTCAAATTTTTCATTTTGCTGACATCTTGTATTCACAAATGTCTATTAACAAATGAACGAAGACTTTACACGCAGCGACAAGTAATGAAAATTACAAAAAATTAAAAATGCGTGATTTAACTTTTTTCTGCAAGGAGGACAATTTTCATTCGGCCGCAAGGGGTTATGGCATATTTTCCAAGAATCGGTATCTAATGCAACAGTTGAGGCAGAAATCTCAAGAGTTTCTCTTATGGGCTGCAGCCGGGAAAAGGAGATTGACGGGATTAGATTTAAATAGGTATTAGTTTTAGCAGAGTGAATTAAAATGCCCAATGGAAACTTAAGCTGATAACCCCAAACCTGTGTATATTAAATAGTTAAGGGAGAATAAAAAATATGGTGGCGAAATAATTACAAGATAAATGTAAAAACAATCTAACGTTTATTGAGCAAAAGATAAAAACAATATATAAGTTAACTTTATATGCATTAAGTAATTCATAAATATATTTAACAGTAACAAGATTAAAAAGTGATTTAACAGACCTCATAACATTCAGGAAATGAACTGCATCAAAGAATGACTGCTAATATGTAAAATCCCATATACTACTTAAAACATGCCGAGTCCAATGCTTCCACAAATACGATTAAATTGATGAGAAACTTCTTTATAACAGATGACATTTTCCATGAAGAATATAGCGATAAACACACAACTTATTACGATATCAGCTTATAACAATATGCAGAACTTTCAGTTTCACGTCAAATGCCATTTCAACAAATAAGGGACGACCAGCTGTTAGTGACTGAGAATCGGAGAAGAGGTAGGAAGACGATAAGGCAGTGGTAAGTAAGCCAAGGAAACATTCATATTTATACAAACTGAGAGAAAGAATAATAACTCATCACGCAATTCAACGGGCAGCTAATGACGTATCCAGAGTGACGACATCGTGACGAAGTGTCGTACATCCGATGTGCCGTAGGCTCGAACGAAAGACGCCATCTAGTGGCGACCGTGAAACCATACGTCAAATGAAGAAGCTACGTGCCGTTGAAAGCGTGGGAGAAACAGATGAAAAACGGAAAGTACGATAAATGTAAACAGGGTGGATAAATTAAAGGGATGATGACAGAAGTTAATTTAAGGTAAGTAGAATGATATTTAAATTAGATATTATATCTGAAAGAAATAAAAGAAATGTATTATTTAATAAAAGTGAATATAGAGGAGATAGATATATTGTTATGTAAAAGGATATCGTAGAGGGAAATTCCCGGACAGTGGCAAGAAAAAAAGAGGGTAATTTACATATATCAAATGCCCCCCCTCTTGACACTGGAACGGAAAAACAGAAGGGCAAATGCTCACAGAACCACCATACACATGACCTAACAATTACGAGACATGCAGTGTTCACCAGAGCTAACAATACGCCCCCCCCCCAAAAAAAACCCAACTACCTAAAAACAGTAAGGCTTAACCTTACACAATATATCCTTGAAAACACAATCTCCCCCCTGGGATTACAAAACCAGCAGCCACTCAATGATGTAACATGAATCTATAAAACTAAAAAAACATAAATGTAACATATAATACACATAAAAGATTAGTAAAAACACATTTCTCAGATGCCCGTATTTGATTCATCATCACAATATTCAATCATTACAAATTCAACATGATTGATTTAAAATTTTATAATATAATGAAGTCAAGGCATATAATGTTGTACAATTTCTAAAAAAAATTAAATGAAATTGCATGTGTAAACCTCCACCTAACAAGATTGTAACCACAAATTGCCTCAGCCAAAATTCAAAAAATGCACACTTATATCTATATAAAAAGCAATCCCAAGAAAAATTTCAATATATGTGGCAGCTCTACCCAAAAGTAACGACCTTGGTTCAAAGTAAAACACAATTCATCCCACATGATGTCGAAGAAAAACCAACCTTACTTCAAACAGGTAACCTTTGTTAGCTACTCAAAGGCACCCATTGGCAAAAGTCGATGATGCTCCAAAGATGACAAATGCTCCACAAAACTTTACTTTTTAAAATTTATCAAATAAAAATTCTATTTTTAAAACAAAAACTTCAACAGACTTCCTCCGATCACTACAATATACCTGAGAATCCTGAGGAACTAAAGAATGAATCTTAAACAAAAAAAACTAGACTGGTGAAGTAAGACACCTTCCAAAGGGCCTACCAACATGCTGAAGAATTGTATCAGCATTCCCTAACAGCTCAGATGCCGAAGCACGCACTCATTCCAAAAAGTAAAAATAAAAATTTCTTTATCCAAGTGCACTTAGAAAAGAAATTTGCCATTGGCCAATGGTCTTCACTCACGCCGACCCATACCACATAAACACGCAGGTATATATACGACCAAAGAGGGATCCTTGAAGTTACAACTAAACCTTAATAAAATCAATAAATATCTAAGAATTCAACAACTAAAGGAGCAAATTTGCATTTCAATCCATAGAAAAACTAATTTTTACATCTTGACAACAAAGGGAGAAAAGGAGATTTATACATTAGGAAGGCATGTAAATGAGTATCAAGTGCAAAAAGACTGATCAAGTTCTATCATTAGATGAACCAAATCTTTAAAAATTTTGCAAACTTGACCCTAAAAAGATTATATTCTAAAACAGCAGCCAACCTTCTCTAATTTAAAAAAGAATTACATAAACCTTGGGCAACCGCTACCATTACAAAAATAAATTTGCTTAACCACTGGGAAAGAGACCTTAAACAGCTTCAAACTCTCAAAAAAAACTTCAAATACATTAAGTATTCTCGCTTTCATAATCTAACCCTCCAAAGCAACAAATATATTCCACCAATCTAACCAGTAGACCCATAAAATAAACTGTCGATCATTTCTAAAAGTGAAGTTGAATCACTAAAAGGTTAACATGCGATTCAATTCTAAAATTTATTCATGGATTGACAGATGATCCTAAAACTTAAAAATTGCTGGAGGTTAGCTTCAGATAAGCCAATGAATCACAAGTTCCCAGGGCTTAACACATTACTGGAGCTCTATCTCATAAACATTAAAACTTTAATTTAAAATGAAGTTAAATTCTGGAATCTATCCTTTCATAATGAAGTCTCAACAGGTAAACTAGATCCATATACCAATGAATATACAGGCCAGAAGGGGAAAGGTTAAAAAGAAAATCTTTTAAAACTTATGAAAACTTAAACAATTATAAATATTGCACATGTAACATTTAAAGCTAAAACCAAAAAGTTCCCCCCCCAAATCAAAATAATGTTTCCCCCAGGTAATAAAAAAAAAACCACAGTGTCTTAAAATAGTACATGACACAAGATACTTATACCAAGGAAACTAATGTAAATGACTAGAGGAAACTAACATGGCCAGCATAAGTCACATGAGTTTAATTTAAATAAAGATAAAATAATTAAATTAAAGCATTGCCGTAAAAAGGTTTCTCAAACAGAACCCTGATGTAGGATTCAAACATTAAGTGAAGATCCAAATTACTTATCTTTACACTTAAATTTAAAAATTTCAAAAGATCTTAAAGAAAACCCCATTAAAATTTAGACAATGGCAAAAAGAAAATTAAATATTTCTATTACAAATTATATTAAATTCAAAATAAATAGATTACTAAAAAGAAATTTAAAGAAAAATTTAAATAATTAACCCCAAATAATGGCCAAAAATTCATGATCTTAAGCATGAATCAATAAAAACTCTGTATACAAAAGCACTGCTTTTAAATGATTCCATTGATGTAGATAGCTGAAAAGAGAATACATCAAAATGCATTTATATCAGGGAGGAGAACATTAATCAGGGCAAATAAAGCAGCATGAATGAATTAATCAGATTTTTCTTTATTAACAAAACATAGCACAATCATGAAACAGTAAATAATTATGTCACATAAAATAAAAGCATCTTAATCAACCGACTTCTCATATAGCCCAGCTATGCACATGACTAATTAAAAGGATAAGTCTAAGTTGAAAAATTTGCAAGAATTCAGTGACAAAAAAAAATTGGATTAAACGTTCAAGAAGAGTATAAAATAATTGTATCTATTGTACTTGACCCTCTGATAAATTAAAAGCAAAAGGTAAGCATAAGTAAAAAAAAAAATTCTTACCTCTTACAGATATAGAAAATCAAACTTATTTGTAAAAACTATCAAAATTTTGGGTAATCGGCCCTGTTATTCGAACTTCCAAAAATATTGACAGAAATAAAACCATCCAATATTGATAGGACGATCAGAGGTAAAGTCAGATAGAAACCCCCTGCATTTCCCATAATCAAATTAAATGGCAAAGAAAACAAGATGAAAATAATTAACAAAAATTAAAGAAATACAAACAACTGTTAATCAATCTATTAAGTTTAAGAATGTACATTTAAACTATAAATAATCTAAGAAGGCCAAGAATTAATTTAGATAAAATGAACTATATAAATTTAAAGTTAATTTAAGTCAGGCAGATAGGCAACATGCATAATCTGTGAACAGAAATTATGCTACTTTTAAAGAATTGCCCCCATTTAAAAAAAATTTAGACTTAACCTGACAAGATAGTATATTTATTACAACCTGTAACATAAAAATCATAATTTAATAAATGATTTTTACCCTGATCAATTAAACATCAATTTTGATCATAAAAAAAATTTGATCATAAAAATTTCCCCCCCTTTTAAAAATTTACATAAAATGCAAAACTGTTACACTGATCTACAGTATAAAGATTCCGAAAATTGAAAAACATTTAATTATATATATTAGAAAATCACATTAAAAATTAGCAGAAAACAATCATGGCAAATGAAACTTGATGGAGTACACAATAAAAATACCAGGACTCATTAAAAACGTGAAACACTTAAATAGTGAGGGATTGAAAAATTGTTGTGGCGTCCCTTGAAAGGTTGAAAATAATGTTGGCCAAAGATGACTCTGGGACAAAACTGTTCAACTTTTAGTCAAAGATGTATACCGAAAGTCCCTTTATCAGCCAAGGAAAAGTCAAAAGTTTAATCTTTATATAGCCCCTAAACAGGCATATATTGTAGAAAAGCTTCCATCTTTACCATCACTTCTATCCAGCACGCAACCACTGCGCCACTGGTAGGAACACTAATTGCATATCTTGAAAAATATTGCACTAGACCATATAGATGAACATTCGATGGGACAGCTTTAATAAAAAAATATGACGATGTTTCACACCATAAAATATCACCAAATGAAGAAGCATAACAGTCGAAACCACAGCAGTTGAATCACTTCCTGCAGATTTTAGAACAACTTTCAGCGATGTCCACACTTTGAAAATAGAAAACTTTCATCTTTTCAGCAGTAAAAACTTGCAGTATTCATGTCATGAGGTCAAAAAAAAAATTTTTCAAACTATTTAAAATTTATTCTAAAAACTAAGTTACTTTAAAAAAACTGGAAATAAGCCATATTAACTTTAATTACTTTAAAAAAAATTTCAAAAATTTAAAACATAACTAATAAACATAAAAGTAATATAAATTAACCGCCCCCCCATCGCAAAGCATCGCTAAATTGCTGATGAGGTCAGCGTTCACCACCATAATGCCGAACCCGTAAGGGTTAAATTCGGTAATTATAAAGAAAAACAGAAATATAGAACAATATCTTAAAAAAAATTTCATAAAATCAAATAACTTACTATTTATTTACTATTATAACGAAAAACGATTTTTTTTTTTTTTTTAATGTTTCTATTATATTAAACTATTAACACGGTTAGGGCTGGGCCCATAACCTGACGGGATTAGATTTAAATAGGTATTAGTTTTAGCAGAGTGAATTAAAATGCCCAATGGAAACTTAAGCTGATAACCCCAAACCTGTGTATATTAAATAGTTAAGGGAGAATAAAAAATATGGTGGCGAAATAATTACAAGATAAATGTAAAAACAATCTAACGTTTATTGAGCAAAAGATAAAAACAATATATAAGTTAACTTTATATGCATTAAGTAATTCATAAATATATTTAACAGTAACAAGATTAAAAAGTGATTTAACAGACCTCATAACATTCAGGAAATGAACTGCATCAAAGAATGACTGCTAATATGTAAAATCCCATATACTACTTAAAACATGCCGAGTCCAATGCTTCCACAAATACGATTAAATTGATGAGAAACTTCTTTATAACAGATGACATTTTCCATGAAGAATATAGCGATAAACACACAACTTATTACGATATCAGCTTATAACAATATGCAGAACTTTCAGTTTCACGTCAAATGCCATTTCAACAAATAAGGGACGACCAGCTGTTAGTGACTGAGAATCGGAGAAGAGGTAGGAAGACGATAAGGCAGTGGTAAGTAAGCCAAGGAAACATTCATATTTATACAAACTGAGAGAAAGAATAATAACTCATCACGCAATTCAACGGGCAGCTAATGATGTATCCAGAGTGACGACATCGTGACGAAGTGTCGTACATCCGATGTGCCGTAGGCTCGAACGAAAGACGCCATCTAGTGGCGACCGTGAAACCATACGTCAAATGAAGAAGCTACGTGCCGTTGAAAGCGTGGGAGAAACAGATGAAAAACGGAAAGTACGATAAATGTAAACAGGGTGGATAAATTAAAGGGATGATGACAGAAGTTAATTTAAGGTAAGTAGAATGATATTTAAATTAGATATTATATCTGAAAGAAATAAAAGAAATGTATTATTTAATAAAAGTGAATATAGAGGAGATAGATATATTGTTATGTAAAAGGATATCGTAGAGGGAAATTCCCGGACAGTGGCAAGAAAAAAAGAGGGTAATTTACATATATCAAATGCCCCCCCTCTTGACACTGGAACGGAAAAACAGAAGGGCAAATGCTCACAGAACCACCATACACATGACCTAACAATTACGAGACATGCAGTGTTCACCAGAGCTAACAATATGCCCCCCCCCCAAAAAAAACCCAACTACCTAAAAACAGTAAGGCTTAACCTTACACAATATATCCTTGAAAACACAATCTCCCCCCTGGGATTACAAAACCAGCAGCCACTCAATGATGTAACATGAATCTATAAAACTAAAAAAACATAAATGTAACATATAATACACATAAAAGATTAGTAAAAACACATTTCTCAGATGCCCGTATTTGATTCATCATCACAATATTCAATCATTACAAATTCAACATGATTGATTTAAAATTTTATAATATAATGAAGTCAAGGCATATAATGTTGTACAATTTCTAAAAAAAATTAAATGAAATTGCATGTGTAAACCTCCACCTAACAAGATTGTAACCACAAATTGCCTCAGCCAAAATTCAAAAAATGCACACTTATATCTATATAAAAAGCAATCCCAAGAAAAATTTCAATATATGTGGCAGCTCTACCCAAAAGTAACGACCTTGGTTCAAAGTAAAACACAATTCATCCCACATGATGTCGAAGAAAAACCAACCTTACTTCAAACAGGTAACCTTTGTTAGCTACTCAAAGGCACCCATTGGCAAAAGTCGATGATGCTCCAAAGATGACAAATGCTCCACAAAACTTTACTTTTTAAAATTTATCAAATAAAAATTCTATTTTTAAAACAAAAACTTCAACAGACTTCCTCCGATCACTACAATATACCTGAGAATCCTGAGGAACTAAAGAATGAATCTTAAACAAAAAAAACTAGACTGGTGAAGTAAGACACCTTCCAAAGGGCCTACCAACATGCTGAAGAATTGTATCAGCATTCCCTAACAGCTCAGATGCCGAAGCACGCACTCATTCCAAAAAGTAAAAATAAAAATTTCTTTATCCAAGTGCACTTAGAAAAGAAATTTGCCATTGGCCAATGGTCTTCACTCACGCCGACCCATACCACATAAACACGCAGGTATATATACGACCAAAGAGGGATCCTTGAAGTTACAACTAAACCTTAATAAAATCAATAAATATCTAAGAATTCAACAACTAAAGGAGCAAATTTGCATTTCAATCCATAGAAAAACTAATTTTTACATCTTGACAACAAAGGGAGAAAAGGAGATTTATACATTAGGAAGGCATGTAAATGAGTATCAAGTGCAAAAAGACTGATCAAGTTCTATCATTAGATGAACCAAATCTTTAAAAATTTTGCAAACTTGACCCTAAAAAGATTATATTCTAAAACAGCAGCCAACCTTCTCTAATTTAAAAAAGAATTACATAAACCTTGGGCAACCGCTACCATTACAAAAATAAATTTGCTTAACCACTGGGAAAGAGACCTTAAACAGCTTCAAACTCTCAAAAAAAACTTCAAATACATTAAGTATTCTCGCTTTCATAATCTAACCCTCCAAAGCAACAAATATATTCCATCAATCTAACCAGTAGACCCATAAAATAAACTGTCGATCATTTCTAAAAGTGAAGTTGAATCACTAAAAGGTTAACATGCGATTCAATTCTAAAATTTATTCATGGATTGACAGATGATCCTAAAACTTAAAAATTGCTGGAGGTTAGCTTCAGATAAGCCAATGAATCACAAGTTCCCAGGGCTTAACACATTACTGGAGCTCTATCTCATAAACATTAAAACTTTAATTTAAAATGAAGTTAAATTCTGGAATCTATCCTTTCATAATGAAGTCTCAACAGGTAAACTAGATCCATATACCAATGAATATACAGGCCAGAAGGGGAAAGGTTAAAAAGAAAATCTTTTAAAACTTATGAAAACTTAAACAATTATAAATATTGCACATGTAACATTTAAAGCTAAAACCAAAAAGTTCCCCCCCCAAATCAAAATAATGTTTCCCCCAGGTAATAAAAAAAAAACCACAGTGTCTTAAAATAGTACATGACACAAGATACTTATACCAAGGAAACTAATGTAAATGACTAGAGGAAACTAACATGGCCAGCATAAGTCACATGAGTTTAATTTAAATAAAGATAAAATAATTAAATTAAAGCATTGCCGTAAAAAGGTTTCTCAAACAGAACCCTGATGTAGGATTCAAACATTAAGTGAAGATCCAAATTACTTATCTTTACACTTAAATTTAAAAATTTCAAAAGATCTTAAAGAAAACCCCATTAAAATTTAGACAATGGCAAAAAGAAAATTAAATATTTCTATTACAAATTATATTAAATTCAAAATAAATAGATTACTAAAAAGAAATTTAAAGAAAAATTTAAATAATTAACCCCAAATAATGGCCAAAAATTCATGATCTTAAGCATGAATCAATAAAAACTCTGTATACAAAAGCACTGCTTTTAAATGATTCCATTGATGTAGATAGCTGAAAAGAGAATACATCAAAATGCATTTATATCAGGGAGGAGAACATTAATCAGGGCAAATAAAGCAGCATGAATGAATTAATCAGATTTTTCTTTATTAACAAAACATAGCACAATCATGAAACAGTAAATAATTATGTCACATAAAATAAAAGCATCTTAATCAACCGACTTCTCATATAGCCCAGCTATGCACATGACTAATTAAAAGGATAAGTCTAAGTTGAAAAATTTGCAAGAATTCAGTGACAAAAAAAAATTGGATTAAACGTTCAAGAAGAGTATAAAATAATTGTATCTATTGTACTTGACCCTCTGATAAATTAAAAGCAAAAGGTAAGCATAAGTAAAAAAAAAAATTCTTACCTCTTACAGATATAGAAAATCAAACTTATTTGTAAAAACTATCAAAATTTTGGGTAATCGGCCCTGTTATTCGAACTTCCAAAAATATTGACAGAAATAAAACCATCCAATATTGATAGGACGATCAGAGGTAAAGTCAGATAGAAACCCCCTGCATTTCCCATAATCAAATTAAATGGCAAAGAAAACAAGATGAAAATAATTAACAAAAATTAAAGAAATACAAACAACTGTTAATCAATCTATTAAGTTTAAGAATGTACATTTAAACTATAAATAATCTAAGAAGGCCAAGAATTAATTTAGATAAAATGAACTATATAAATTTAAAGTTAATTTAAGTCAGGCAGATAGGCAACATGCATAATCTGTGAACAGAAATTATGCTACTTTTAAAGAATTGCCCCCATTTAAAAAAAAATTTAGACTTAACCTGACAAGATAGTATATTTATTACAACCTGTAACATAAAAATCATAATTTAATAAATGATTTTTACCCTGATCAATTAAACATCAATTTTGATCATAAAAAAAATTTGATCATAAAAATTTCCCCCCCTTTTAAAAATTTACATAAAATGCAAAACTGTTACACTGATCTACAGTATAAAGATTCCGAAAATTGAAAAACATTTAATTATATATATTAGAAAATCACATTAAAAATTAGCAGAAAACAATCATGGCAAATGAAACTTGATGGAGTACACAATAAAAATACCAGGACTCATTAAAAACGTGAAACACTTAAATAGTGAGGGATTGAAAAATTGTTGTGGCGTCCCTTGAAAGGTTGAAAATAATGTTGGCCAAAGATGACTCTGGGACAAAACTGTTCAACTTTTAGTCAAAGATGTATACCGAAAGTCCTTTTATCAGCCAAGGAAAAGTCAAAAGTTTAATCTTTATATAGCCCCTAAACAGGCATATATTGTAGAAAAGCTTCCATCTTTACCATCACTTCTATCCAGCACGCAACCACTGCGCCACTGGTAGGAACACTAATTGCATATCTTGAAAAATATTGCACTAGACCATATAGATGAACATTCGATGGGACAGCTTTAATAAAAAAATATGACGATGTTTCACACCATAAAATATCACCAAATGAAGAAGCATAACAGTCGAAACCACAGCAGTTGAATCACTTCCTGCAGATTTTAGAACAACTTTCAGCGATGTCCACACTTTGAAAATAGAAAACTTTCATCTTTTCAGCAGTAAAAACTTGCAGTATTCATGTCATGAGGTCAAAAAAAAAATTTTTCAAACTATTTAAAATTTATTCTAAAAACTAAGTTACTTTAAAAAAACTGGAAATAAGCCATATTAACTTTAATTACTTTAAAAAAAATTTCAAAAATTTAAAACATAACTAATAAACATAAAAGTAATATAAATTAACCGCCCCCCCATCGCAAAGCATCGCTAAATTGCTGATGAGGTCAGCGTTCACCACCATAATGCCGAACCCGTAAGGGTTAAATTCGGTAATTATAAAGAAAAACAGAAATATAGAACAATATCTTAAAAAAAATTTCATAAAATCAAATAACTTACTATTTATTTACTATTATAACGAAAAACGATTTTTTTTTTTTTTTTAATGTTTCTATTATATTAAACTATTAACACGGTTAGGGCTGGGCCCATAACCTGACGGGATTAGATTTAAATAGGTATTAGTTTTAGCAGAGTGAATTAAAATGCCCAATGGAAACTTAAGCTGATAACCCCAAACCTGTGTATATTAAATAGTTAAGGGAGAATAAAAAATATGGTGGCGAAATAATTACAAGATAAATGTAAAAACAATCTAACGTTTATTGAGCAAAAGATAAAAACAATATATAAGTTAACTTTATATTAGGGATGCAACGGATATCCGGCAAATATCCGATATCCGGCATATCCGGCTGATTTTTCAATATCCGAAATACCGTCGGATATCCGGATCACAATCACCGGATATCCGACTTCTCTGCCGGATATCCGGCAGAGCGCAGCGAAGTGAATATATAAGGATAACAGAAATAGTTTGACACCAAACAATGCCGAACAATTTTGTTTATAACTAGGGGGCTCTGCCCCCTACGAGCTACGCTCGTCAACTCCCGTTCAGACACCGCAGACTCTAAAAGTACGCTAATTTGATCGGCTTTAAAAAGATTTCGGAAGATTGAAATTATGAATATTAATATTAAAAAATAATGGCGATCTCCCTATAAACGGATTTCTATTCATTTCTCTTTGACTGGGGAATTTTAAGGCCAAATCCGCTGCGGTACTACTTGATTAACCCGTCGACCAATTTCGCCAAATTATATAAATCGCCAAAGCACTCGCCAAATTATACAAATTGACATCGTTTTTATTTTAAATAACGAAAGAACAAATAAATTAGTGCAACATTAATAAAAATACAAATAAAACGTCGAAATAAAAATAACTTGATGACGTAGACACGTGTAACTTGCTTAAAGTCAAGTTAAGGTGACATTTACTATCAACTATTATTGACATTTAATCTTATAGTTTGGCGAATGATAGATTTTTGGTCGACGGGATAACTAAGTAGTACAACAAATACATATGTCAATCGCTGTTTTCGTCTTTGATTAAGTAAAATAAGATAAACATTTCAAAATAAGCTAATATAAAAGGAATTAAGTAAACAGAACAGTCTCCCGGTATTTTTTAACAAAGCGAAAAGAAAGTTCTTTTAAATAAGACATTTTAAATTAATCGTTTTTAATCTGACGTAATTTTGACCAAACTATTCTTTCTCTTTTTAATATTCACGTGAAAATATTTGTGTTAGAAATGAAATATTATTTGCTTTCCTAACAAAAATAGTTGAAAAGTATCCTCTCAAAATATCAAATAAATGTCTAGCGCAA
The DNA here is from genome assembly GCA_963932465.1 of Maratus speciosus. Lineage (NCBI taxonomy): Eukaryota > Metazoa > Arthropoda > Arachnida > Araneae > Salticidae > Maratus > Maratus speciosus. The sequence goes on along the minus strand of OZ010788.1, from coordinate 482,568,206 downwards.
TTTCTAAATTTAAACTGTTTTGCAATATTATTTGGTGTTCATTTTATGTAATAACTGTAATGTAACGTAAATATGACGTAATTTCTCCTATTTAAGACTTCTAACGCATGTTAATAAATTTATTATTTTACAAATTCCTTTCTCTCTTAAAATTCGCGTGTAATTATAGTTTTTATGACGTAATTTTTAATAAGTTCCTGCTTTTTGTACATAATTATTTAATTCTAATTCCAAATGTTTTTTTGTTTTTAATAGTCAAGTGTAAATAAATTTTTAATTTATTACGCGTATAATTTTTTTATTTATTTTTTATTTTTTAGCAAACATTATTGTTTCCGCTGTTTATACAGTTGGCAACAGTTTAAATTAATATCACTTTCTAAAATCTGTAAAAAATATCTTTAGAAATCCTGAAAATTTGAATTTAAAATAGAAATAAAACCTCAAAAAATTAGCCAAATTAAAAAAAAGAAAACAGTCTGCACACCGGGAACTTCAAACGTATAAAATGATCTAAAAATGATTAAATTCCTATGTACGGTTTTTGCTCCTATAATACTTTTTTAATGGAACGATTTTGTCCAACTTTGGCATTAAATATCTCTAAAAATAATTCTTCGATTTGAAAACTGTCTGCATCAGCGTGTTTATCAAACCTTTCTGTATAATACTACCGATTTTCATATTTTTGTATGCATTATTTTTCTTAATATTAACGAAGAAAGACCTCCGGTCACAAAAAATTCAAAACCGGCGGCGGTGACAGTGGTAGTTACTTTTTTTTAGAATAGAGAGATGCAAAATATGAAAGTAAGTTCACTATACATGAGTAAAAGGTAATTCTCAAATGTTTAAAGAATTGCCAGCTTTCCTAACATTGATATTTGAACTCTTTATAATAAATTTAAGAAATTATGTTTACTTCTTTCAGAAAATTGTACCTTTACTTTCAGAATGCAAAATAAAATTTGAAGTTCTTTATTAAAGTATGACTTTATTAATTTTCTTTCTTTTTTTTTTAAGTTTAACAATTAAACAGGCCAATTTTTAGAAGAAAGTATTTTAATAGAAATTTTTTCGATTTCTGGTTTTCGACGGATTTAGATGTTTTAGAGGTCAGCCTCCTTCAATATGTTCCACTGGAAGGAGGGGGCCATGTAATCGCGATTTTTGTGCCATTTTCATTATTGTACCACCGAAAAGTGTATGAAGTTATCCATATAATTGAACAAAATTTTTTGTATTTGTTTTTGGCTATGTCCAGGAGGTTCTCCTTTAAATTGGAAATATTCTGCCAAAATGGGGTGCCACAATAGCGATTTTTGTGCCACTTTCATTCTTGTACCATCGAAACGTGTATGAAGTTATGCATAGAATTGAACCAATTTTTGGGGGTATATTTTTGGCTATGGCCAGCAGGTCTTCCTTCAATTTGAAAATATTCTGCTGGAAGGGGGCGCTATAATACGGATTTTTCTGTTATTTTCATTATTTTACCATTGAAAAGTGTATGAAGCTAAGCATAGAATTGAACCAATTTTGTGTGTATATTTTTAGCTATGGCCAGCAGTTTCTCCTTGCATTTGGAAATATTCTGCCAGAAGGTGGCACTGTAACAGAGGTTTTTGTAAAATTTTCTCAATTTTTCTCTCTTTTTTTTTTTTTTTTTTTTTTGTGCTGTATATTGGCGGCTCATGAAGCGAAGGGAACTTCGCATCCTGCTAAGCTGGCTATTCACAAACAGCTGATGTACAACAGAATAACGAAAAAATTATTGATTTTAACACGTTCACGCCGACGCGGTGGGTCACACTCGACTGTCTCAGAGTTGTCAAGTCTCCGGCTTTTTGCATACCACTGTTATTTTAGAGAAAATGTTGTTCCTTTAAATCGCCCAATTGTTCTAATTGAATAAAACAACATTTTCTGTATTAAAATACTGGTATCCAAAAGGCCGGAGACTTGCCAACTCTGAGTCAGTCGAGTGTGACCCACCGCGCTGGCGTGAACGTGTTAATAAATATCATGATCAAGATTAACTTATTCTGATTAATTGACTGGAGCAGAAATTTTAGATCAAAATCAAAGTTGGTATAATATTGAACTAATAATATTAAAGTACGGTAACATTTGGAACTACAGTAGAAGATCTTTACAACGCAAACCTAAAAACGTAAGGTTGTGCGTTATATGGATCACATCGTTAAATTCACCTTGTAAACATGGCCAAATAAGTCTGAAACATATCAAAATACATTAGAATATCTTTATACTGCATTCCTAGTTATCAAGAGTTATCCAAATTATAAATTTTTGCATAATATAGGTCAGACATTGTTAACTACTTTATAAACATGATCCAAATATAACTGACACAACCATCCCTTATATTAGACATTTTCAAAAATGTTTATTGTGATAATAGCATTTTTTTCAGTAAAAAGGTCTTAAATTAGACGATAAAGTTGAACTAATGCATTAAATTTAGTCCTCTAGAGAGTAGCAATATTTTACAATGTGAAAGTTCAGGTGCTTTTTAACTGCAAAACTCATTGTTTACATCTGAGAAGTTGTGCGTTATATGGAGAATTGCATTATATAAAATTGCGTTATAAAGATCCTCTACTGTACTTTTTGAAATATTAAGATGTATGAGATAGAAGAAAGTTTTGGGATTGGCAAATCCAACTAGTTATTTTTGTATCTTCCTTATAAATATTTAAAATTAAAAGTAATTTTCTTTTTACTTATAAATAAAAAAAAAAAAAAAAATTAACTTAAAATAAAACTAAACGTGACTTAGAGCAAAAACAATATTAAATAATTAAAACAGAAAAAGGGCATCAATTAAACCTATGTTTGGAGAAAATAACTCTTTAATCATGGGTATATTAGTAGATATTTTATGTTTAAATTATAAAAAGAAAGTATGTAGTGTTTCTTTGTGAAAATACTCTACAATTATATGCATATTAATTGGTTAAAATTTACTATACAAATTATCAGCATTTCATTGTACAAATTAATTAATTAGCAATTATCAGCAATTATCAATATAGTCAATCCCATATCCAAATCCAGTAGCAATTATCAGTATTTCATTGTACAAATAAACAGAATATTTTAATGTTTAAATTACTTTTTTTATGCAATATTATTAATATACATTAGAGGGCTTGAATGGCAGATACAGGGCTTGAATTTCGAGACGGGATGGCAGGATTCGTGCCCTAAAGATTATTATTGTGTCCTATTTATTATGCCCTCTTGTGGGCGGGCGGCTCCTGCTTCCAAAAAATCATTTTCCGAAAGTGTTTCTTTGTAAAACAACGATCAAGTCTTAGGACTGACCGACAAATTTCGTGATGTTTTCTACTATCAATTAGCAGATTTCACAGGTTCTTCTTACAACAGATTGACAAAATTCATAGTTGTTTTTCTGCATCTGACTGAAAAATTTTGTGCTTTTTCTTCACAACCGACTGACGAATTCCACGATTTTTTCTAGAGACCGATCGGTGAATTTCATAATTTTTTTTCTCGAGATCAATTGACAAAATATAGCAATTTTATTCTGTGACCGATTGGCAAATTTCCCTGTTTGTTCTTGCGACATACTGATGAAAATAACGATTGTTTTTTTGCATCCGATTGAAAAATTTCGCGTCATTTCTCTGCGACCGGCTGAGGAATTTCACGATATTTACTCGTGACGGACTAGTAAATTTCACGATATTTTTCCATGATCGATTGACGAATTTTGTGATATTTTCCCGCTGCCGATTTCCCATGAACTTCAGTTTTCTTCTTGCGACCGGTCGACAACTTTTGTTATTTATTTTCATCATAATTGACGAAATCTGCAATATTTTTTTTATGACCGATTTATGTATTTTGCGATGTTTTTTCCCTGTGCCCAAAATAGGAAATAACTAAAAAGGCAGTAATGGCCACCGGAGACTGAGCCCTGCCAAATTGGCCAATAGTCAGCACTAAACAAAATGAGATTACACTTGTGGCACACATGAAGAAAAAAAAATTGGTGAACTTAAAAAAACATGTTTAGAAATAACAAACTAGTTGATTTTTGCAATTCAAAGAAATTAGGACATGCCTTTTAAAATCAACCTTTTATCGTATAATAGAAGAAATCAATTGACTATTTCCTTTTCAAACTATGAATATGGATTTAAAATTCCAATGCATTTGCAATTCCATGCAAAAAAATCTGCAACAGAAATCAAAAAAGTAAAAAACAGCCGTATGAAAGATCGAGCTCAGCTATCTTATGCAAAAAGAATCTTTTAAAACTTTTCAAATTTAAACAATTAAAAAAAAACCTGCCCATTGGTTTAACATTACGGAATGGCCATTTTCAAGTTAGTGAAGGGTCCCCTTAAGTGTTTAACTGTGTGATGTGAATAAAAAAAAAATTAAATTTGGTAACAATATTATGATAGTGTTAGAAAGTGTTTTATAATGTATGACTAATGTGTGATTTTTTGTGCTTGCTAAAATTTCCCATGGGTTAATATAGAATTTCATGATTTGAGAAGGGAAAACCAGTTTCACTGGAATGTCCCCATAACAAAAGAAATTACTTTGAGGAAATAAATGTTTCTTAAAATCTTACAAAAATAAAGTATTTCTTAACAAAAATAAATAAATAAATAGGAAGGATTCACAAGGAGTTTATTTAATATTATTAATTCATACTCAATAGATTGAAAAAATTTCAATATAAGCATAACATTTATTCATTAATCTTTCAAGTACAGTAAAACTACGGTTATCTGAAAAGCAAGGGACCAAAACATTTTTGTTGACTGGGGTTCCATAAGAATTTTCAGATAAATGGGAAGCTTTCTTATTTACCCTACCAGATGCCACTACTCAGCCTTCTCCCCTCCTCCCCCCCCCCCCAATCTATAATTGCAATGAAACATTTTTGAATAATGAAATATTGCCAAGCTACACATTAGCTTCTGGAGTAGAGAACGGCTCCTTGAGAAAATTAAGAGACATTACAGGAAAAGGTTGATACAGTTTTTGATTGAAGGACTGACTGATGGAGCAGAAGTTGTTGAAAACTTAAAACTTGTGGATATGAAGAAAGTTGACTACTGGTTAGATTCTTGATGGGAGTGAATGAAAGTGAATTAAAATTAAAACGTTAGTAACTTTTTTACATAAGTTATGGCCTAAGGTTCAGTTGCTAGTCTTTGAAGCACAGTTGCAGTCGACAGAAACTGATGTCATTGGAATTGTGGACAGAAATGATGACAATATATACACTGGAGTGTTTTTGGACATGTTGAATGCATTTAAAATTCCATAGTTCAATTTTAACGAAAATACCAGTGATTAGAGTTTTGACTATTCTATTAAGGATATAATAAAACAAGTTTGTTCAGAAGTGACATACAAACACCATAGGATATTGACAATAGAATCACCGATATGTATTATTCATGCAAGTAAGTTAAAAAATAATGCACATCAAATTTTGCAAAGTTTTCTAAATTTTTTAACAGAGCATAACCATGCGTTTCCGATAATTTCTAAAGTTATAAAAGTTGGTCTGTGCTGTTTGTCAAAAGTGTAACTTGTGAAAGAGGCTAAAACATGCAAAATGGAATAAATTCTAAATTAAGAAATTCATTTAGCAACCCAATTGTTAATTGCCCATAACATTAGGTGAAAGTTGAAAAATAGACATGGTATATATAAAACTTGATTCCGTTCCTTTGTTTTAATAAAAATAAACATTTTTGATAATAAATTATCTTGAGTTGTTAATTTAAATTATTTCAAAGGTATTTTGTCATGTCTGTATAAATGTAATTCTTTAAGTGGCACATAAAATAAAACGGGGTTTAAAGATTTTTTTTTTTCCTTTCTAACAGTTCAACTCCCCTGTATTTTTAAATGTTGGCTGGGAAACTCCCCTTCTGGGGAAAACTTGAATTTCAAGCCCTGATGTTCAAAGAGATATAGTTTTTGTAAATTATATTTCAATACATTTAAAATGTTTTAATGATGTATGAAACATGTTTGTAATTTATTGTTCTTAGATTGCGTTATATAAAGAAATAATTCACCATATAACTAAAAACATATCTAGTGCCGGATATCCGATCGGATATCCGGCCGGATATCCGAATCCGGCAGGGAAAGGAGCTTCGGATATCCGGTATCCGATATCCGGCAAAATCAATATCCGGTGCATCCCTACTTTATATGCATTAAGTAATTCATAAATATATTTAACAGTAACAAGATTAAAAAGTGATTTAACAGACCTCATAACATTCAGGAAATGAACTGCATCAAAGAATGACTGCTAATATGTAAAATCCCATATACTACTTAAAACATGCCGAGTCCAATGCTTCCACAAATACGATTAAATTGATGAGAAACTTCTTTATAACAGATGACATTTTCCATGAAGAATATAGCGATAAACACACAACTTATTACGATATCAGCTTATAACAATATGCAGAACTTTCAGTTTCACGTCAAATGCCATTTCAACAAATAAGGGACGACCAGCTGTTAGTGACTGAGAATCGGAGAAGAGGTAGGAAGACGATAAGGCAGTGGTAAGTAAGCCAAGGAAACATTCATATTTATACAAACTGAGAGAAAGAATAATAACTCATCACGCAATTCAACGGGCAGCTAATGACGTATCCAGAGTGACGACATCGTGACGAAGTGTCGTACATCCGATGTGCCGTAGGCTCGAACGAAAGACGCCATCTAGTGGCGACCGTGAAACCATACGTCAAATGAAGAAGCTACGTGCCGTTGAAAGCGTGGGAGAAACAGATGAAAAACGGAAAGTACGATAAATGTAAACAGGGTGGATAAATTAAAGGGATGATGACAGAAGTTAATTTAAGGTAAGTAGAATGATATTTAAATTAGATATTATATCTGAAAGAAATAAAAGAAATGTATTATTTAATAAAAGTGAATATAGAGGAGATAGATATATTGTTATGTAAAAGGATATCGTAGAGGGAAATTCCCGGACAGTGGCAAGAAAAAAAGAGGGTAATTTACATATATCAAATGCCCCCCCTCTTGACACTGGAACGGAAAAACAGAAGGGCAAATGCTCACAGAACCACCATACACATGACCTAACAATTACGAGACATGCAGTGTTCACCAGAGCTAACAATACGCCCCCCCCCCCAAAAAAAACCCAACTACCTAAAAACAGTAAGGCTTAACCTTACACAATATATCCTTGAAAACACAATCTCCCCCCTGGGATTACAAAACCAGCAGCCACTCAATGATGTAACATGAATCTATAAAACTAAAAAAACATAAATGTAACATATAATACACATAAAAGATTAGTAAAAACACATTTCTCAGATGCCCGTATTTGATTCATCATCACAATATTCAATCATTACAAATTCAACATGATTGATTTAAAATTTTATAATATAATGAAGTCAAGGCATATAATGTTGTACAATTTCTAAAAAAAATTAAATGAAATTGCATGTGTAAACCTCCACCTAACAAGATTGTAACCACAAATTGCCTCAGCCAAAATTCAAAAAATGCACACTTATATCTATATAAAAAGCAATCCCAAGAAAAATTTCAATATATGTGGCAGCTCTACCCAAAAGTAACGACCTTGGTTCAAAGTAAAACACAATTCATCCCACATGATGTCGAAGAAAAACCAACCTTACTTCAAACAGGTAACCTTTGTTAGCTACTCAAAGGCACCCATTGGCAAAAGTCGATGATGCTCCAAAGATGACAAATGCTCCATAAAACTTTACTTTTTAAAATTTATCAAATGAAAATTCTATTTTTAAAACAAAAACTTCAACAGACTTCCTCCGATCACTACAATATACCTGAGAATCCTGAGGAACTAAAGAATGAATCTTAAACAAAAAAAACTAGACTGGTGAAGTAAGACACCTTCCAAAGGGCCTACCAACATGCTGAAGAATTGTATCAGCATTCCCTAACAGCTCAGATGCCGAAGCACGCACTCATTCCAAAAAGTAAAAATAAAAATTTCTTTATCCAAGTGCACTTAGAAAAGAAATTTGCCATTGGCCAATGGTCTTCACTCACGCCGACCCATACCACATAAACACGCAGGTATATATACGACCAAAGAGGGATCCTTGAAGTTACAACTAAACCTTAATAAAATCAATAAATATCTAAGAATTCAACAACTAAAGGAGCAAATTTGCATTTCAATCCATAGAAAAACTAATTTTTACATCTTGACAACAAAGGGAGAAAAGGAGATTTATACATTAGGAAGGCATGTAAATGAGTATCAAGTGCAAAAAGACTGATCAAGTTCTATCATTAGATGAACCAAATCTTTAAAAATTTTGCAAACTTGACCCTAAAAAGATTATATTCTAAAACAGCAGCCAACCTTCTCTAATTTAAAAAAGAATTACATAAACCTTGGGCAACCACTACCATTACAAAAATAAATTTGCTTAACCACTGGGAAAGAGACCTTAAACAGCTTCAAACTCTCAAAAAAAACTTCAAATACATTAAGTATTCTCGCTTTCATAATCTAACCCTCCAAAGCAACAAATATATTCCATCAATCTAACCAGTAGACCCATTAAATAAACTGTCGATCATTTCTAAAAGTGAAGTTGAATCACTAAAAGGTTAACATGCGATTCAATTCTAAAATTTATTCATGGATTGACAGATGATCCTAAAACTTAAAAATTGCTGGAGGTTAGCTTCAGATAAGCCAATGAATCACAAGTTCCCAGGGCTTAACACATTACTGGAGCTCTATCTCATAAACATTAAAACTTTAATTTAAAATGAAGTTAAATTCTGGAATCTATCCTTTCATAATGAAGTCTCAACAGGTAAACTAGATCCATATACCAATGAATATACAGGCCAGAAGGGGAAAGGTTAAAAAGAAAATCTTTTAAAACTTATGAAAACTTAAACAATTATAAATATTGCACATGTAACATTTAAAGCTAAAACCAAAAAGTTCCCCCCCCAAATCAAAATAATGTTTCCCCCAGGTAATAAAAAAAAACCCACAGTGTCTTAAAATAGTACATGACACAAGATACTTATACCAAGGAAACTAATGTAAATGACTAGAGGAAACTAACATGGCCAGCATAAGTCACATGAGTTTAATTTAAATAAAGATAAAATAATTAAATTAAAGCATTGCCGTAAAAAGGTTTCTCAAACAGAACCCTGATGTAGGATTCAAACATTAAGTGAAGATCCAAATTACTTATCTTTACACTTAAATTTAAAAATTTCAAAAGATCTTAAAGAAAACCCCATTAAAATTTAGACAATGGCAAAAAGAAAATTAAATATTTCTATTACAAATTATATTAAATTCAAAATAAATAGATTACTAAAAAGAAATTTAAAGAAAAATTTAAATAATTAACCCCAAATAATGGCCAAAAATTCATGATCTTAAGCATGAATCAATAAAAACTCTGTATACAAAAGCACTGCTTTTAAATGATTCCATTGATGTAGATAGCTGAAAAGAGAATACATCAAAATGCATTTATATCAGGGAGGAGAACATTAATCAGGGCAAATAAAGCAGCATGAATGAATTAATCAGATTTTTCTTTATTAACAAAACATAGCACAATCATGAAACAGTAAATAATTATGTCACATAAAATAAAAGCATCTTAATCAACCGACTTCTCATATAGCCCAGCTATGCACATGACTAATTAAAAGGATAAGTCTAAGTTGAAAAATTTGCAAGAATTCAGTGACAAAAAAAAATTGGATTAAACGTTCAAGAAGAGTATAAAATAATTGTATCTATTGTACTTGACCCTCTGATAAATTAAAAGCAAAAGGTAAGCATAAGTAAAAAAAAAATTTCTTACCTCTTACAGATATAGAAAATCAAACTTATTTGTAAAAACTATCAAAATTTTGGGTAATCGGCCCTGTTATTCGAACTTCCAAAAATATTGACAGAAATAAAACCATCCAATATTGATAGGACGATCAGAGGTAAAGTCAGATAGAAACCCCCTGCATTTCCCATAATCAAATTAAATGGCAAAGAAAACAAGATGAAAATAATTAACAAAAATTAAAGAAATACAAACAACTGTTAATCAATCTATTAAGTTTAAGAATGTACATTTAAACTATAAATAATCTAAGAAGGCCAAGAATTAATTTAGATAAAATGAACTATATAAATTTAAAGTTAATTTAAGTCAGGCAGATAGGCAACATGCATAATCTGTGAACAGAAATTATGCTACTTTTAAAGAATTGCCCCCATTTAAAAAAAATTTAGACTTAACCTGACAAGATAGTATATTTATTACAACCTGTAACATAAAAATCATAATTTAATAAATGATTTTTACCCTGATCAATTAAACATCAATTTTGATCATAAAAAAAATTTGATCATAAAAATTTCCCCCCCTTTTAAAAATTTACATAAAATGCAAAACTGTTACACTGATCTACAGTATAAAGATTCCGAAAATTGAAAAACATTTAATTATATATATTAGAAAATCACATTAAAAATTAGCAGAAAACAATCATGGCAAATGAAACTTGATGGAGTACACAATAAAAATACCAGGACTCATTAAAAACGTGAAACACTTAAATAGTGAGGGATTGAAAAATTGTTGTGGCGTCCCTTGAAAGGTTGAAAATAATGTTGGCCAAAGATGACTCTGGGACAAAACTGTTCAACTTTTAGTCAAAGATGTATACCGAAAGTCCTTTTATCAGCCAAGGAAAAGTCAAAAGTTTAATCTTTATATAGCCCCTAAACAGGCATATATTGTAGAAAAGCTTCCATCTTTACCATCACTTCTATCCAGCACGCAACCACTGCGCCACTGGTAGGAACACTAATTGCATATCTTGAAAAATATTGCACTAGACCATATAGATGAACATTCGATGGGACAGCTTTAATAAAAAAATATGACGATGTTTCACACCATAAAATATCACCAAATGAAGAAGCATAACAGTCGAAACCACAGCAGTTGAATCACTTCCTGCAGATTTTAGAACAACTTTCAGCGATGTCCACACTTTGAAAATAGAAAACTTTCATCTTTTCAGCAGTAAAAACTTGCAGTATTCATGTCATGAGGTCAAAAAAAAAATTTTTCAAACTATTTAAAATTTATTCTAAAAACTAAGTTACTTTAAAAAAACTGGAAATAAGCCATATTAACTTTAATTACTTTAAAAAAAATTTCAAAAATTTAAAACATAACTAATAAACATAAAAGTAATATAAATTAACCGCCCCCCCATCGCAAAGCATCGCTAAATTGCTGATGAGGTCAGCGTTCACCACCATAATGCCGAACCCGTAAGGGTTAAATTCGGTAATTATAAAGAAAAACAGAAATATAGAACAATATCTTAAAAAAAATTTCATAAAATCAAATAACTTACTATTTATTTACTATTATAACGAAAAACGATTTTTTTTTTTTTTTAATGTTTCTATTATATTAAACTATTAACACGGTTAGGGCTGGGCCCATAACCTGACGGGATTAGATTTAAATAGGTATTAGTTTTAGCAGAGTGAATTAAAATGCCCAATGGAAACTTAAGCTGATAACTCCAAACCTGTGTATATTAAATAGTTAAGGGAGAATAAAAAATATGGTGGCGAAATAATTACAAGATAAATGTAAAAACAATCTAACGTTTATTGAGCAAAAGATAAAAACAATATATAAGTTAACTTTATATGCATTAAGTAATTCATAAATATATTTAACAGTAACAAGATTAAAAAGTGATTTAACAGACCTCATAACATTCAGGAAATGAACTGCATCAAAGAATGACTGCTAATATGTAAAATCCCATATACTACTTAAAACATGCCGAGTCCAATGCTTCCACAAATACGATTAAATTGATGAGAAACTTCTTTATAACAGATGACATTTTCCATGAAGAATATAGCGATAAACACACAACTTATTACGATATCAGCTTATAACAATATGCAGAACTTTCAGTTTCACGTCAAATGCCATTTCAACAAATAAGGGACGACCAGCTGTTAGTGACTGAGAATCGGAGAAGAGGTAGGAAGACGATAAGGCAGTGGTAAGTAAGCCAAGGAAACATTCATATTTATACAAACTGAGAGAAAGAATAATAACTCATCACGCAATTCAACGGGCAGCTAATGACGTATCCAGAGTGACGACATCGTGACGAAGTGTCGTACATCCGATGTGCCGTAGGCTCGAACGAAAGACGCCATCTAGTGGCGACCGTGAAACCATACGTCAAATGAAGAAGCTACGTGCCGTTGAAAGCGTGGGAGAAACAGATGAAAAACGGAAAGTACGATAAATGTAAACAGGGTGGATAAATTAAAGGGATGATGACAGAAGTTAATTTAAGGTAAGTAGAATGATATTTAAATTAGATATTATATCTGAAAGAAATAAAAGAAATGTATTATTTAATAAAAGTGAATATAGAGGAGATAGATATATTGTTATGTAAAAGGATATCGTAGAGGGAAATTCCCGGACAGTGGCAAGAAAAAAAGAGGGTAATTTACATATATCAGAGATCCCTTCCCCACCTCCCCTGAGTGTCGACGCGCATCTTGTCACGTGGTATGCAATGATATCGCGATCTCTAAGGCTCCGTTTAAAAAGGAAAAGATCTCCCTATCATTCTAGAGCTATAAAAATGTCAACTGGCCTTTCTTTACCATGCGGAAATTCGTACTTGTGGATTTTAGCAAAATCACGGAAATTCAACGATAGAAAAAGGGGAAGATTGACTAGAAGGAAAGAAGTTCCTCCTTCAGGATGTCCATCCACTTCATTCTAAATCTACTGAAAATGAAAAGCATCGCGTGACCAAAACCAAGAGGCCGTCGGTTGAAGATACTTGAATGTGAATGATACGTCTGTTCGGCACTTTTCCACCCTAAAAAAGGGAAGGAAAAAGCATAAAACTATAAGATATTTTGCAATAAAAAGGGACACAAAAGATGACCATATGACCATATATCCGATAGTAACCATTGGAAAGTGACCATTAGGGTGGTCACAAGAAATCAATTTTCGAATTTTTTCGGGGGGACCCCTCAAAAAGTTGCCAATTGGCTAGAAAATGAGAATGGAAAAGTTTCAGCTCATTTGGATAATATTAACCCGTGCCTCATTGAGGTCAAAGTTTGGAAAAAACGTGATTTTTCGCAAAAAATGCTGTTTTTTTTCTTCGTGAAATGAATACAATTAAACCTAGAAACATAATGCTGATCTCATTTCATAAAAAATATGTTTGCTTTGAAAAACCATTCGCTACATTTTTGTAAAAATGTATAGATTTAAACATATGTGCGTTTTTCAGGACCAGACTTGATCCGAATCCTAAAAATTGACTTTTTATGAAAATGCGAAAAAACAATGTAACATTCTTTTTCATCTGCTTTCAACATTTTGTTTTCTTTGTTTGTTTATTTTTTCATTTTGTATATGATAAAGGGTTTAATTATGATAAAAACTGAAGTTTAAACTGAAAGATTCAAAAGAAAAAATGGGCAAAGAAAGTATAAAAATTGGAACAAAAATTTTAAAATGCATTTTATTATTAAAGTTGTGTTACAAGAAAGGAAGAATTATAGAGAAAAGAAATTACTATCCCTTACATCATATACCCCGTTGTCATGTTAAGGTGGCAATGGTTCAGATAAGGTCTGTCTTGAAATGTTTTTCTACATTCAGATACAACATTTAGCATAAACGTTTTTATTCTTCGTCTTTTGTGAAACAGGAATTGAAATCATGGATTAATTTTAGTCCCCTTTCAGCTGTGTTACCTTAAAATTATTCAGTATTTTTCTTGATTTTAAGTAATGTTTATTTTCACACCATACATCGGGATCAGTATTTAGAAATTGTATATTAATATACAATCTAATATAAAAAAAGTCAGCTTGATATTAAACAAAAACATCGACTTATTTGTTCAATAAATAATCCAGTTGGTTGAAACCTATTGTTGATCTTATATTCCTATCATCAGCATCATTTTCTTTTTCAAATAATATTAATTTTACAGCCATGTTTATTTTCCCTTTTTCTCCCCAAAGTATTATCAAAAAATGAAAATGCAACATGTACAGAGTTCAGATACCAGAGGTGATTTATCATTTTAGCGAGTGCTTTGTGTGCAAGCTATTTATAAATTTTTCTGTAACCAACAAGTGATTTTAATAATTGCAGGGAAGTGGAAGCGTTGAACAATGCTTTTACATAAATATTGATCATAAATAATCAAATGTCTCTAACACCTTATTTTTCTAAATTTGTTAATGAGAACTGATTCCTGAAAAGATATATTTTAAGAGAATATATGACCTGTGATACCCATCGTCGATGAATTTAAATTGGATATCTTTTGGAGGAAGATGTCTTGTGAAAGTTAGATAAATTCTTAATAATCACCCATGGGCTATTACTTTTTTAAATGTTCTATAAGAAAGCTTGAAATTTCTTCTGAATTAAGTTTTTTATATCTAACATTTTACCACCAATAGCATTTTCAAACTTAATCTGGTCCAACTTGGGCCATTCAATCTGAATCTTATTTTAAATAACTGGCTGAAAACAGCTTTTATGTTAGTTTGTAAATTATGATGGCGACATGGTAAATACAGAAGACTTTACTTTAATAATTGATATAGATATATGTAAGTTCCTCTGAAGCGACCAGTGTTTACTGCAGTGGTACCAAAACACATTGCCTGGTTTTTACCACCTTCCACCCACTCTTCAACTGCTGAAAATAGTTTTCGCCCGAGTTATTCTGATACTGATTTTTAAGGTGAGGAACTCTTTTTAAGTGTTCCTCAGATCCACAACTAATTAAAACTGCTATCCACAATCAACTGCTTTTTTTTAAATAAATAAATTGTAGACATTTTCTTTATTCATAAAATGAGGAAACAGTTTTCAATCGTAGCTAACAAAAGTTCCCTGTAAATCAGAATTGTGAAATCTGTTTTTGATGAACTCCGTTCTTTATTTTCGAAATAGTTATTTGCGAAGTCGTATTATGCTTCTACTTAAAATTAAAATTTGTTATTAAATAGTGGGTGTACTGCAAGTCTAGCAGCTTCTCTGGTCTTCAGTTTAACTTGGGAATATTATGAAACAAAATACATAAAACTTGACAATTACTTGATAATTTACTCCCGGTGATTTGATGAGCATGTGGCTTAATAAAAAAAAATCTTGCATTGCTACCATGATACCGAAAGAGGGTGTGGGGGTCGGAATGTTTCGTGGATTTAAATAAATAACGATAGCAGGTAATAAAAACAGCCTTGTAATAGAAAGAGAATTTCAGAGGTTCATTTTAAATGAGCTTCAACTGCAATACAAATTGGGAATTCTTTCCATGCACGGAACTAGATAACTAATTATTAACTATAATTCGTGAAATATTGATAAAATTATGAAAATTGTCTATTCTTTTGTCTTTTAATGCAAATAATAAAAATAATATCAAATTTAATAAAAATTATTCATTTCTCATTTTTCACTTATTTTTCAAAAATGCAGAGTTTGAGGATATGGTTTATAAGCTGACTTGAAAAACACTATATGTCATTAAATATAAGTTTTGATGAGAGTAAAAGTTCAAGGTAACAACATTTTCTATGAAATAAGATAATATTCAGGTTTCCAAGACAAATAGTTTTCAAATAATGAAACAAAAACTAAGATTTTTCGCCAAAGATCACAAGTTTTCAAGAATTCAACCTCGATGAGGCACGGGTTAATATTATTCAATTGCTCTGAAACTTTGCCAATCTCATTTTCTAACTAATTGGCAACTTTTAGAGGGGTCCCCCGGAAGAAAATGTTGAAAAATTTTTTCCCCATGTTGCTTGTGACCACCCTAGTGACCATATAGGCGGTGTATTTTAACATGTAATACCTATTCAGTCAGTCCGGACTTACGAAAACTGACCTTATAAGAGGGGTGACCTTATAAACGGGTGACCATATATGCGGTACTGACTGTATATGCAAAAATGCATATTAAAAAGTTTCAAGTATTCGGTTGCCGAATACCGTATACACTGGTATACACTTCGACCGAAGCTTCGGTATTCTGCAAAATTGCTGCTTCAGTCAATCCCTAATCTTCATTACCACAATGTTAAACGATTAATCAAAATATAAATATGTATCAATAATTTGACAGAAAATAGTTAAATGTATAAATTGATATACCTTTTGTATTTGGGAACATTCCTATTCAATACGTTTATAATTAGACAATCAGTAAATCAGCTTAATGCCAACATTGTTTCTTTTTAATTGAATGAACTTTAGTTTTTCTAACAATCCTTACCCATAATAATAGCCTGTATAGTTTAATACTTTCATAGGTTATTTTGGGTATTGACTAGTGATAAAATAATAAAAAATAAGTGATGGGTTAATGAATTTGAGTGGAAAGTAGTCATAAAATTTTTTTGGTGTAATTAGATTTAAGAATAAAAATGTAACTGAATTAAATTACTAAGAATTTAATTTTAATTAAAGTTTACTGAAAAAGCTAATATATGAAAAAATGTATGTTAAAAAATTTTAAGTATTCGGTTGCCGAATACCGAATATTCGGTGTACACTTTGACCGAAGCTTCGGTATTCGGCAAAATTGCTGCTTCGGTCAATCCCTAATAAAAACAGCACTTTTTTAATTTATATTAAGTTTGCCAAAAGTATATCATTTTAATCTGCAGATTGCGCTCAACATTTCAAGGACAATTTCAACAATAAAATTGCAAATTGTTACTGATAATCTATTTTAAAACACATTGTACCCCATGCTGTGGTGTAAAATAAGTAGTACTTATTTAAAGCCTTCTATTGTTGAAATGAAATAAATAATTGCACATGAATCAGATTAAAAGTGTTCTTTAGAATGCTGAAAATGTTAAGGAACAGATTTAAGAGAAGAAATAGTCGGAATCTCAGAATTATGGTTCACTTGTGGATCAGAAGGTACAGCTGCAATTTGTGATACATCAGACATGTCATCTTTCTCAAGAAAAAATGAAATAGGAACATCCACTCTCTTTTGCAAATTTAACTGTATATTCCTGATTATTGTGATCATCAGAAATACAGTCATCCTTTAACATTTGCAAGTTTTGATTATTCATGAAATAAAAAGGGAAGAACATTTCAACATTCGCGAAAACTCAACTTGGTTATTTGTGAATTTTGTTTCATAAAGAATATTTTTTGACAAATTAAACTCGCTTTGTTTTACCAATTCCATAAGCTATTTAACGCTGGACAGTTGCATTGTATCTGTTTTGCCTAAGTTTTGAGAACTTCAATGCTTATATTGAGGCAAAACATAGATCAGTAATTCCGAGAAATCCGAAACATGATTTGATGCTTTAAAAAAAAAAAAAAAAAAAAAAAAAAAAAAAAAAAATCCTAATTTTTTTTTAATTCAAAATTTTTATTGCAAGTGAAAATTTTTCTGCAAAAATTGTATGGGAAATTTAAAATTTCAACAACAACTTGTTGGGAAAGCAATAGAATGCAATCCGTAACTGGTGATAAGTCGTAAATTTATTAGAGAAATCGAGACCGCGATTTTTCATTATATGGAAATTCATGAACTAAAGATCCGTTCAAACAATCGTAGGATCCATAAATTTTTTAGCCATCAACTAGCAACTACACTTTGTTGAAATTTACTTTATGTACTTTTTGATGCTTAATAAATATTTTTATATTTCAATTGCTTTTTTACTTTAAAACAAAATCTTAATACCTAACCCCCTTTTATGTATGGGAAGATAGTCTCAACATTCGCAGAGGTTTCTGCGAACCTAACCCTCACAAATGTTAAGGGATTACTGTGCCTAATTTGTTATCTTATTCAAAAACTCTGACCTAACATCCAATTTTGATAGTTTGTCCGCTACTGTATTATTTGAATTAGCTAAGTTTTTCTCTTCTAAGGAAACTAAACCTTTTCTAGATAACCAATAACTTTGTATGTAAGACTTTTTAAACCATGATTTAGTTATTATTCTGGGCTTTTATTTCTCTTCTTTTTACCTGCCGCTTTTTAAAATCTGTTGTATAGTCATTGGTACAAAGTAAGCATAGTGCTTAAATTTGCATGTTTTGCTTTTACTACGTATTAATTTATCAGTATAAATTCATTTTTAATAAACTTGTTTAAGTATAATGTGCATAATGTATTACCTAAGTATATAGAGCAACTTTTGTGAAAGTCTCAAAATCATAGCTTGAAAATTATCGTCGATAGAATAAACTTGAAATCTGTTGTTCCCAAAAGAAAGCAAAAAGATAAGGGGTTGTATCCAAATATAGTAGTATGTGCAATATTGTGTATGCTATCTTGGCACTAATCAACAGATATTTGATACAACCCCTCATCTTTTTGCTTCTTTTTCGGAACAACAGATTTCGAACTTATTCTATCAACGATAATTTTCAGAATTTTCAAGCTATGATTTTGAGACTTTCACAAAAGTTGCTCTATATACTTAGCTGATATATTATGCATATTATATTTTGATTGCACATGCACAGTGAAACATTTTTTAGTAAACCTGCTCATTTTTCATCCAATTATTATTTTTTTAAAATTCTGATTGCAGGGTATTATGTACAATGTTGTTTGTCATATTTTCTGAAAAGAACTTTTTTTTATATATTAAGAACTCTGCAAATTATAAGCAAAAAACTTGGCGAAATTTGGGACTGTTTTTATAAAAACCTTAATTTCTCTACGAGTATACCATGCTATCCTCATAAAAATGAACACAATATATTACAATAAGCCACTTATTAATCTCGAGTTTGAAAGCTTTTACTACATTAGTTTAAACAGGGTTATTCAAAAGATATTCGTTCTTTTTCAATTTGCTGACGGTCCTCTATAGGGTTTCGGGGGAAAAAATCTTCGCGGAAATATATGACCTATACTATATTGTTTACACACCTGCAGTTTCAGGTTAATTCCTCATGTATTTTTCTAGATATTTAACAAAATGTCTAAAATCGCAAGTGACCGGTTACCTTTGGCCGTATAGTGTACCAGTAAATATTTTCTGCCATCAACTAGCAACTAAACTGTGTACAATATGTTTATAATTATTGAAATTTATTTTCAGCATGTACTTTTTAATGTTTAATAAATATATGTTTGCCTTTCAATTGCTTTTCCCCATTTAAAAAAAATCATAAAACCTAACACCTTTTATGTACAGGAAGATAGTCTCAACATTCGCGGAGGTCTCCGCGAACCTAACTCTCGCGAATGTTAAGGGATTACAGTTTAATAAATTTCTGTAAGTAAAAGAATTATGTAAGCATTGATTTTTCTTTTTTCATTATCATACACAACATGTGTATAAGCTTAGATTAATGTGATTATAGTAATTTTTACAAGGTACAGTTGAAAAAGATAACAATATAGTCGCCATGATGTATGTTTGATGTTATTGTTATTTGTGAGGTTATTTAATGAAACTATTTGCAGTTTTATTATTTCTATTTTTTTTTTTTTTTTATAAAAGTATAAACATGCTGTTTTCTGATTCTTAATTTAATCTAATTAGAGGCCTAATTGTTTTGAAAATCTGCAATTCTGGATAGTCATTCAATACTCTAATGTAGGGAGGAAAAAAATGAAAAATTAAATTTTTATTTATTTATTTAGTTTATATATATATATATATATATATATATATATATATATATATATATATTTGAGGATGTGAGAACTTACAAGAATTCTTTAACACAGCCTTCTGTTCATAATCCTACTGACATATACACACAGTTTGATTTATTATATCTAGACTATAGAGACAGAAAAGAGTGTTTGTTATGTAGAGCTCATTAAATTGATTTTATTTTGGTTGATTCTAACTTTTTTTTTTTTTTTTTTTAATCTGTTCTAACACTGTTTTATAAATCAGTGATTTGCAATGATTAATGAGAGTTCAGTCTCTGATATAGAGAGAAGTGAGCAAGATCAAAGCAAAATCTGTCAATTTAAGTGATATTTATCAACAAAATTCACGAATAGATTTTAAATTTATTTATATATTCCTTTTTTTTTCTCTCTCTCTCTTCTCATAGGCACTGCAACATGGTTCTTGAAAATGTGAAAGAAATGTGGATGGAAATGCCTAGAACTGGCAAAGGAAAGAAAAAAGCTAAACCAGTGAATAAAGATCGCTACATATCTAAAATGTTTTTGCGTGGAGACTCTGTGATTCTTGTTCTAAGAAATCCTATTCCTGTCCAAAAGCCATGAGACTTGTGATCTGCCAATTCATTTTTGTAATTAATTCATATTTACTTTAATAAAGCCATTAAGTTCATTCTTAACTATATGGTGTGTTACATTTATCATTTTACTCATAATTAGAAGTATCTACATTTTGGTCAATGGTATTCTTCGTATGAATTGTTTATCCGGAAATCTAATAATTTGAAATTTGAAACAATCTCACAGCCTCGTACTGTATTCTACAAAGTTGATCAAATGGATGTTGTTGCAATTCCCAACCAGTTATCCTAAATACATCTGCCCCAACTATCTTAGGTAAATGGTTTTATACGGTAAATAAAATAAAATAAGAATATTGAACATTTGGATGCACTAATGCATTTTAGTAAAGTTAATTTACTGTTATTGAATTCAGTGCATTTTAATTTTTTTTTTTTTTTTTAAGCTTTTTTTTTTAATCAAACATATTTTGAACCAGAAAAGAGATTATATAATTACTGCATAAACACAAAATACATTTTGCTAAACAAATTTTTAGATTCAAAAGGTGTTTATGTAGCTTGGAAAAAAAAAAAAAGAGATGGTTGGCAGCTATGTCATATTTTAGCATGAAAAATATTAGATACTATAGACAGTCAATGAAAGATAAAAATTCTCAGTCAAAGCAATTGTATAAATGAACTTTAATTTTTAATCTTTTCTAATTAATTGGTAGGTTACTAGGTAGTTTCAATTGACTTACTGAATTTAAAGTTATTGGTTAATATCTCAGTTTTGAAATTCTAATTTTCTTTTGTGTGTTTAAAAATGGGCTTCTAGAGTAGTCAATATAAAAAAAAAAAACTTTCTATAATTTTATTCTGTAAATTGGTGATATCTTCTAAGATTCAATTATTACATTATATTCAAAACTGTAGGTACTTGTTTATTTTCCTGTCAACCACTGACAGTAAGCAAAATTGCATGCCGATAATGCACAAGTACGAGGTAGCTTCAAGTGACTTACTGAATTTAAAGTTATTGGTTAATATCTCAATTTTGAAATTCTAATTTTCTTTTGTGTGTGTAAAAATGGAGCTCTAGAGCAGTCAATAAACAAGAAAAAACTTTCGATAATTTTATTCTGTAAATGGTTGATACCTTCTAAGATTTAATTGTTACATTATATTCAAAACTGTAGGTACTTGTTTATTTTCCTGTCATCCTCTTACAGTAAGCAAAATCTCATGCCAATAATGCATAAGTGTGGTGTCATGTTTGTTGTTAATTGGAATGAATGAATATTTTCTATTTTTATTTAGTTTGTGAAAAAGCTAGTTTATTTATCAGATTGAATTATATAAGTTAATTACTGCTATTTTATATTTGTATCACATTTTGAGAAAAAATATAAAGATTTGGGGCTTTCCATTTATGAAACGGATAAATCATGAAAAATTAAAAAAATCATTAATGGCCACTTTAGTTTAAAAATGCAAATACTTTAAAACAATTATTATCTCTCTATTCTAAAAAAAAGTAACTACCGCTGTCACCGCCGCCGCCGGTTTTGATTTTTTTGTGACCGGAGGCCTTTCTTCGTTAATATTAACAAAAATAATGCATACAAAAATATGAAAATCGGTGGTTTTATACAGAAATGTTTGATAAACACGCTGATGCAGACAGTTTTCAAATCGAAGAATTATTTTAAGAGTTATTCAATGCTAAAGTTGGACAAAATTGTTCCACTAAAAAAGTTTTATAGCAGCAAAAACTATACATAGCAGTGTAATCATTTTTAGATCATTTTATGCGTTAGAATTTGCCGGAGTGCAGATTGCATTAATTTTTTTATTTTGACTCATTTTTTCAGGTTTTATTTCTATTTTAAATTCAAATTTTCAGCATTTCTAGAGATATTTTTTACAGATTTCAGAAAATTGTACTAATTTAAACTGTTGCCAACTGTATAAAAAGCGCAAGCAATAATGTTTGCTTCAAATTAAAAATTTATTTACACGTGACTATTATAAACAGGAAAAAAACTTTCAAATTAGAATTAAACAATTACGTATAAAAAGCAGGAACTTATTAAAAATTACGTCATAAAAAGTATACACGTGAATTTTAAAAGAGAAAGGATATTGTAAAATAATAAATTAATTAACATGCGTTAGAAGTCTTAGGAGAAATTACGTCATATTTACGTCACATTATAGTTATTACATAAAATGAACACAAAATAATATTGCAAAAAAGTTTAAATTTAGAAATTGCGCTAGACATTTATTTGATATTTTGAGAATTAATTTAAAATGTCTCATTTAAAAGAACTTTCTTTTCGCTTTGTTAAAAAATACCAGGAGACAAAGACTCTCTTTACTTAATTCCTTTTATATTAGCTTATTTTAAAATGTTGTTACACGTGTATACGTCATCAAGTTATTTTTATTTCGACGTTTTATTTGTGTTTCTTTTAATGTTGTACGAATTTATTTGTTCTTTCGTTATTTAAAATAAAAATTATATCAATTTGTATAATTTGGCGATTTATATAATTTGGCGAAATTGGTCGACAGGATAATCAAGTAGTACTGCAGCGGATTTGGCGTTAAAATTCCCCAATCAAAGAGAAATGAATAGAAATTCGTTTATAGGGAGATCGCCACTGTTTTTTAAATTATAATTCAATCTTTCAAAATCTTTTTAAAGCCGATCAAATTAGCGTGCATTTAGAGTCTGCGGTGTCTGGACGGGGGTTGGCGAGCGTAGCTCGTAGGGGGCCGAGCCCCCTAGTTAATATAAAATTAAATAGTTCTAATAAATCTTCATATTAATAATATATATAAAAAATAAATATTGAAAGGAAATCGGAAATTACAATCTTATTTAGGTTTTGGGAGAAAATATCTTTGCCCAATTATACTTAAAACTATTATGCACATTTTTATAAACTATTGTAAAAATCATTCTACAAAATATTACTTACCATACTGAGACAGTTGACAAAAATTTTGCACATTGTATAAACAAGGTGATTTTTGAAAAAAAGAACAATAAAATTAAATGTTAATATATTTAATGAAACTTGAAGTTTTACCAGCATAGAAAATTTATTTTTCTGATGTGATAAAAAGAATAAATTTTAAGAAAAATGCATTATCTTATAAATTTATTTAAAATTTGATATTCTACTTTTAACAGTGCTAGACCTCTGTAATTGTAGAGGATCATTTGCGTTAAATGCAGTGTGAACATCTGTCATTATTTGTCTCACTGTTTGAAAGATTTTGCTTACTATAACCGCACATTTATCAGAAACGAAATATTATCCAGGGTTACATAAACTAAAGAAATAGCTTGAGTATATTCAGATGTCATGCTTAACTAGTATTTATGTTGAGTCATACTATATGGTTGCCGATTTTGTTTACCAAAAGTGGTCAATGGGCATGTAAACAAGTACACAAGAAATACGATTTAATATTTTCAGAAATTTTTAACATCCTTCTTGGTTTGAAAATGTGGAACAGGGGACAGTATATTTTAAGAATTTATTTCTGGCTATGAAAACAATATACAGTATGGAACTAGTTATCCAGAATATTTCCAATTCATTGATTTCAGAAAAAAAGTACCATACAGTAGAGATCTGCTCGGGCCGACTTTCATTCACGGCACTCGGGCCGGGACTGGTCTCAACTCTTTTTGGGCCGGACCATACTTTTTCTGAAACCTCGGCCGGGCCTAACTTATTTTTTTCTATACAGAGCTCAAAATTTTCAGTCCTAGTTTTGACCCAGCCCTTATGAAAATCATTGTCTCAGCGTGGCTTGGTCCATTCAAAGGTCAGTTAAATTAGGCCTGGCCCAAAAATTTTTACAAAAAATGCATACATTTTTAAATGCCCATTATTCTACACTTAAACATTAAAATTTATTCTTTTTAAAGAATAGTAGATTTCTACGCTTATTAAAATATAGTAAAACATGTGAAAAGGAACCTGCCTATGACGAAACCCTGTTTTAAACTGAAAAACGTGTTGATCCATGCAAAATTAATATGCTAATACGTAAAAAAAGAATATCTAATAGGGGAGACTAGGGAGGGTTGACCCACTTTTTACAAAATGATTTTTAATTTTTTAAATATTGAACGTAGAATAAAGTTTTATATATCATTTTATTCGTTATACAATCAGTTATCAAAATAAAATTGCTACACAAGTGTAATATATAAGAAATTTGAAAAATGATCTATTTTAACCATGAGAAAATAATAGGTCAAGGCTCCCCACATATGGGAGGCTTGACCCACTATATGGGAGGCTTGATCCACTTTGTTTTATATTGAAATATTTGTGAAAGGAAATAAAATCTGTTTAAAAAAGGCAATATAACTTTATGATACATGCTTTAATTATTATAAAAAACATTTTTGAAAATATGATGCTTAAACAAACTTGTTTAGACGCAATCGCATGTCAGAGAAGAAAAATTTAGTTTTAAACGGAATTTCGTCTGAGCAGGTATAATTGCACAGCAGGGAAAATGAAATTTTAACATTTAAGACAGTTACAAACAGGTTCCGTTTTCATAGGGTTTCATGTAATATTATGCCTGGAATTTATAGCCGCTGTTCCGCTTTTTTTGTGACACTCGACCTGACAACTCTAACTGTCACATAGTTTGGCTTCATCGCACTGTATTCATGCTGGTGAAATTTGTCTACATATCTTCCAAACGTTTTTCGATCAATACTATGTTCTTTTGCCGCCGCATGTGCACTTAACAGATCATTATCTTCTTTATCACTCTCAGTGACAATGTACATTTAGTACTAAAATGTTGAAATAAATGACTGGCGCCGGAAATTACGAACAAATTTATTTGGAAATAAGAAAAAGGGTATATTTCACATACATATTAAATGCAAAAGATTTTAGCAAAATTAAGGTGCCATTGTGGCGTTTGGGAATTAAAATTAAGTGGTTTCATAAGCATACAGCTGTCTTTGATAGGTTTAATTCTGCTGCTTTCATACTTTCTAGTCTTTTCTACTGTTTTACACTTTCTATTTACCTATTGTAGTAATATTTAAATGGAAAAGTTCCTATCAACTTTCCCATTTATATTTCATTTATTATTTTCTTGCAGGGAAATACTATAGCAATTTTTTCACATCTTTCTTTAATCTAAACATTTTCTTTTCCATCACCCTATTTTACCGTGGCTTTACAGAATAAATTTACATTCCTTTTTATATCTAACCATTAACCTTTCATTATGAATAGTGTTTAATAAAAAGATTTCATCTGGTCAATCCTCCCCACATAGCCCTTTTCTAAAGAATAGCACATTGTTATGTTAAGCCTAACTTACTGTACAATTTTTATGCCTGGATTGAAAGCTCGATATTTCCGCATTACTTAAAACCCACTTACTTAAATTTCTATAATATATTTTATCTGAAAAAAGCTTACATAATATTTCTAAAAGACACAACTTTTAGGTTGAAAACGCCTTACAATTGATTTTTCCACACCTATTTCGATTATCTGTATGAAACAAAGACTGTTGTTTGAGCATCCCAATACCTTTGGTCGACACCTAATCAGGGTTCGTTGTTATATATCAATCGATATATATCTTGATATATATCCGATATTTATTTTCAAAATATCAAGATTTTTGATATTTTCGATATTTTCATATTACTTTATATTTATTTCCAAAATATCAAGATGATGTGATATTTTCGATATTTTTCTATATTTGATATTTATTTTTTAAATATCACTGTGCAAGATATTTTTGATATTTTCAGTGAAAACAAGTGCAAATGAAATTTCCAACTGTTATTGACTGTGTTGTTCTGTAAATAGAGAATTTTTGTCTCTGATAGTGACTTTTTTAGCTGAAGAAGAAAACAAATATTTTTTCCAAGCTTTATGTTCGAATTTTTTACTTAACTGCAGATTATGAGGGACAAAGTTAATTCAGAACAGACACTGAAAGATAAACTGTCTAATTTAGTAGGTACTCAGTTATATATACAGCTTCATTAGAAAAGAATCTGTTCTGGTATTGATTTAGTTCAGTTTAAACTGTACAGCATAATATGGAATAAAAAAAAATCCCTGCCGGCTCGGGCCTACAGGCGGAGGTAGATTTCGAAGTTAAGTACTCATTTCACCAACAAAACTTAAATCAAGATTAGAGATAAACCCAGTTTCTTTACAAAGAGTGAGCTGTAGGGAGCTAAACTTTTTGTGAAAATTATAATATACACGAATACACACACACATGTATATGGAATATGTTTAAAAAATGGCTACAAAAAATTCAGAGAACCTTAAAGTGTTAAAATATGTTAATATTTCCATAGTCGGGTTTTTATAATGTTTTAATGCGTTTCTTCAAACTCGCATGGCGTTATGGTGTTATTACACGAGGGGTCAAAGACGCTTCAGATTCCAGGCGTCTCCATGTATTCCTATGGCTCCAGGGGAGTCGCTTCGAGAGCGAGCGGCTTTTTTCTGTCGGAGCATCTTTGACGCCCGAAACGAGGCGAGTCGCCAGTAACAGCCAATCAAATGCTTGGAAATCTGATAATAGAAAGGCCTTTTCCGGAACAGCCAATGAAATGCTTGGAAAAGACGGACCGTGAGGCGGCTGTTGTCGCTAGACGCCTGGGATTCCAAGCGTCTTTGAGTCCTCGTGTAATAACATCATTACAATATTTACCTGCTGAGGTCCATTATATTTCCAATATGACGCAATATACATATTTTTTTAATTCGTCAAACTATTTATTTTATTTTGAGTTTTCATGCTGAAATCTTGCTCTAGAAAACTTATGACGTAATATTCAATTTGTTTTCAATTTGTCAAACTATTTAATTTTACACGTGAAAATTTTGCATTAGAAAAGTAATTGTTGTGGTGAGAATTTTTTTTTTTTTTTTTTAATTGTTGGCAACTGCTATAACGAAAAACTTTTATTATTTTCCTGCCATTGTTGTGAAAGAGCTGGTTTTATCAGAATCATGTTAAGACAGTATTCAAAATTTTGAACCCTCCCCATTTCCACCCTCTTGGGCCGATTTCGCCCATTTTCAATCCCCGCCGAGATATTAGCCATATCAAAGTTGTTGGCGAGTTTGAGGACAATCCGTGCATAATTGCGACTTTTATCGTGCGGACAAAATTTAGTACATACATATATATATATATAAACTTTTTAGGTGGGGGTAGTTTTGGGTTCCTGGAGTCCTATAATGAAAAGTTATGTAGGAATTTTTCAAAAGTCGCACCATGGTAACGACTGCAATAGGTAGTATTTCCTACGAAATCTACCTAATAAGCTTACATTTATGCTAAAAGTTTTCAATTAAAATAATATTTTGTATTTAAAATTGTTTTATAAATTTCTGATTTCTTGATAGTTAATACTGAATCCTGTAGCATTTTTTTTTTTTTTTTTTAATGTAAGTGTGTAAAGCAAATTGTTTCTGTTTCCAATTAATTGATCTTGTAAGTAAGTGGTTGTTTGTTGTAAGTAAAAAAAAATGGAAAAGAAAATTGCGCTTTTAGTATATTGTTTTCATGTTAAATGCAATATGTTTTAGTTTCTAATTTATATTATGCTTGAAAATATTTATTATCAGCAGTAAGTTGACTATTTTGAAAATATCGGATATATATCAAAATATCGGATATTTTTGATATTTTCGAAAATATCATGATATTTACGAACCCTGCACCTAATGATAAAATTCTGAAATTCTTTTAAATATGAAAACTGATGGGTGGGTCAAACCTCCCGTATGGTCAACCCTCCCTAGTCTCCCCTACATTTACACTTGCTAAGAAGGGAACTTGTCTATAACGCATTTTTTTTTCTTTTCAGTGCAATTCCGTCTTAGAAGATTTTACTGTATAGCATTTTTCAGATTTTTAACACTTCAGTACATGGAATATGGATTAACAATATTAATGACAACTGAAACATTTACATACAAGAAATAGAGATTCATTAACAAAAATAAATATCGCAGCCTGCGACACTTCTATAAAAATGAAGATTATGAACATGAAAAAAAAAGTTAAGATAAATATTTTTGGTGTGAACTCCTCGTACGAGACAAATTTTTAACGAAATCGACGTAAAAATCAATGTTTTGTAGAAATCACTCGGGCCGAGAATCTTAACTTTTTTCCGGGCTCGGGCCGAACGTTTAAGTTTTTTGCAGGGCCGGGACGGGCCAATAGTATGTTTTCTACGTGCTCGAGTCGAACTTTTAAATTTTGTATCGAGCCGGGCCGATTTTTTTTTTCTATGGGTAGGGCCGGGCCTGGAAATCTCGACCCGTGCAGACCTCTACCATATAGTGCCAGTTTGACATGTTCATTGCTTGAAACAATGCAATATGCATAGCATAACTTTATGCCAACATCTACTATTTGAAGTACAAGCATACTTAGTTAATGTTTGAGATATTGATTTCCATGCAAATGGAAACAAGAATTTTTGTTTCCAAGGTATTCCCATAAATTGTCTTCATTCAGACTTTTATGAACTTTTTATCTTGTTTGGATCTGATTCGTAATCCGAGTGATCTAATAGTCTATTTGAAATCGGAAACAATGTCACAGCCCTATATATTCTACAAATCTGATCAAATGGATGTGTTGCTTTAATACCCAACTAGTTATCCAGAACACACTTGAAGCCAACCATTCTGGATAAGTGGTTATGTACTGTATATATACAGGGTAAGTCAAAATGAATGCTTCAATTTCAAAGGTATACTACACAAAATGTGATCCATGTATTTATTCAAAATATAGACACTGTAAAAGATGATATACAACACAAGTTACAAATAGTAGTTTATTTTCTAATTTTATATACGCATAAGAATTTGGTTGTGTTGAGCATCCATATGCGACATTGCAACACCAACGTGATCTTCGACCCCCCCCCCCCTCCCCATGAGTGTTTTTTTTTTTTTTTTTGGTTGGGGGTCATAAAGGATATCGTGTATGTGCCTCCAGCTCCAACGGCAGAATTGAAAGCCCGTATCATAGCTGCCATTGCCAGCATCGATACATACATGTTGCACATAGTTTGGCAAGAATTGCATTACAGACTTGATATATACCGTATAACAAAAGGAACGCATATTGAACATTTGTGAGGTGTACATTCAAAACTTGATTATAATACCTCTACATGTAAGTATATTTTGAATAAATATATTGATTACATTTTGCATAGTAAGCCTCTGAAATTGGGTCATTCATTTTGACTTGCCCTGTATATTTTGCACCAATGTATTGGAATCGAATATTGGCAAGAAAGCATCTACTATCCTTTTACACCACTTCCCCTTTTCTGCAAATAACCTCTGGATTTCCAAAATTCATTCCTAAATTTGGAATATATTAAGAAAATGATCAATATACTGTATAATGATTATGAATTTTTTTTTATACTGCAGTATATAATGTTCATTCTAAGCTATTATTTAAGACTGCATCATTCTGCCTGTTTTGAGGTGCGTTCGTAATTATAAATACGTTAGCTCCTATAGTCTTTGTCTGATCCGTGCATCCGTCTGACCACATATAAAAGCGCAAAAACTACCCAACCGAATCGCAGGGGTCGATGGAGGTTTTTATTCTTGGGGCCCATTTTGTGAAAAGTAAAAGTTATTTTTGTGAATTTTATAATATTTTTTGTGAAAAATAACATTTTCTAATGAAAATTGAAATCCAGTTAAACAAATTCGAACCAAGAATTTATTAACAAAAACTTCTTTAAATCCCCTTGTTAAAGTTTTTGTTTTTCGTCATTTTCATTTTTATGTTATGTTATCTCTTACTTTATGTGATTTTTAGCGGTGCATCGTTATAGTGTTACTGCTCTGGTTACGTATGGTGTTCTAGCGGTATAGTAACAGTTCGTAATGAATAGTTTTGTGCTTCCACGAACATTTTCGTTTTGAGTGGTGATTTTTACGATTGTGCAGCATGGCGGTGGTTGAAAATAGCAACCAATCTATAAATATACTGGCATCTGTTGTCAATGGATCACGACTACCGGACTTTGCTAATCAGTTTATGGACATTTCTACTCAGTTCGACGACTCTGTTAAACAGCTGTTTTTTGATTTCTTTAGTTACGTTGACAATTACATCTTGGAGACTCGTAACAAGGATGATTATGCCACATCAATAGGAGATCAGACAGAGGTGAGTGAAACTTGCCGTGAGGCCTTACTACTTGTTAGGGAGCCTACTAACATTACCAACTTACTTAATTCTACTGTTTTTACTGTATTTTGTTTCTCAAAATATAAAAAATCTGTTCACTATGTTTTAGAGCAAGTTAAACTTAATGATTTTATAACTGTAAATAGAGGCACTAAAAGACGTAATGGCGAGGGAAATTCATCTATCCCCTTGAGTAATAAGTTCCAAAATTAGCCAATGAGGCCAGTCTCGACAATAACGTCGATATGGACCTAGTAATGAAAGCAATGACAAATCTAACGCAGAGCCCTTGGGATCTCATCCTGGTAGCTCAGGTAGCTCAAAACCAAATAAGATAAACCCATTCTTTATAGAATTAGAGGAAAATTGGTCAACTTTAGCTAAAAATATTAAGGAAATAAACCAGGAAAAAACAACCATACAACTTAAGGATGACCGTCTGATGGTCCTGTGCAAAACTGATGAAGACTTTAGAGCGACTCAAAATTGGCTAGATACTAACACAAAAAAAATATACCACATTGCATCCCAAGGAACAAAGACCTAAAAAGGTATGCATTAGGGGCCTCCCCTGTTACACCGAACAAGACATAATTGTTAATAGTCTTAAAGAACATGGTTTCACAGTAACAAGAGCTTCAATGATGAAACACAGAAAAACTGGTAACCCCATGCCTATGTACATGGTGAATGTCATGCCACGCGCTAATTTTGAAGAAATTTACCAGATTAGGGAAATCCATTACATTTCTGTAAAAATAGAAGCCTTTAACAGTAGACAAAAGGTAAAACAATGTTACAAATGCCAAGGGTTTGGCCACGCATCGGAGGTTTGTGGGTTCGATGCCAAGTGCACTAAGTGCGCAGGTCAACACTTAACACCTCAATGTGTACACAAGGGACGCATCGTTCCCACTTGTGCCAATTGCGGCCAAGATCACCCAGCCACATTCAGGGGTTGTGTAAAAAACCCATACAGACTAGAAAATAGAAACAGTAAAAACACTAACAAAAGCAAAAATAGCAATACACAGGTTTCTAAAGAAACCCAACAATTCATTGAACTTTTCAAAGGATTTGATTACACTAAAAAAGCAAAAACCACTACAACACAAGATCAAAGCAAAACAGTAACCCCTGAAAGTAGCACTTCTAATATTGATGATGACTCTTTCCCTCCTCTTACACCAGATACGACTAACACCAAAGAAAATACTGACACTGTTAGTGACCCATCCACAGCAACCACTCCTACTAGTTATACTAATGAATTACAGGACATCTTTCAGACCTTCAAAGACATGAAGGAGATCCTCCAAATCTCTAAATTTCTCAAACGTATTAAAAATATTGCTTCACAAACCAAACGCGCTAATAACGCACTTGGAAAAATGTTTATAATCATACAAGAGTTCGACACCCTCTCCAATAATCTCAGCTTCTCCAACCATGAGTAGTTCTCCCCCTAAGTCTCTCATTGTTCTAACCTGGAATTGTAATTCCCTTTCTAACAAATTTACTGCATTTCATGACTTCATTACTAACAACCCCAATATAGACATTATCATGCTTCAGGAAGTCCATAAGATTTCTGGAAGTATTAAAATTGCAAACTACAAACTATACCATACCCCTCGACTTGGTTCTAACGTCGGGGGTACTGCCATTTACATTAAACAACATATCCCACATTACACTACACAACACTCGCTGGTATTGACTATACGGAGATTGTTGTACAATTACCACACATTAATATTAATTTTACTTCTGCTTATATCAGACACGTGCAACAATTTCCAGTCAACGACCTTACACAACTTTTTTCACAACATACGCACAGTTTCATTGCTGGGGACTTTAATGCACGTAACATGCGATGGAATTGTCATTCCACTTCTAATTTTGGCAGATCATTACATAACCTCATTTCACACCTGGAACACCTACACATATTGGGTACAATAACAGACATCCTTCTATCATTGATTTTGGCATTTCCAAAAATTTTTCTTTTCCTGTTACTACCACTGTTATTAATGATCTTACTTCTGACCACTGTCCTGTTTGCTTCAAAATTGACCTTGTTGACCCCCCCTCTCCCCCTCCCCTGGTTGCTGTGGACTGGAATAAATTTAAAAACATTCTGTACAACTCTGATTTAACTTTTCCAAACATACAGAACACTAATGACATTGACAATGCTGTAACCCATTTTCAAAATATCATCACTGATGCACAAAAACAGGCAACTCGCCAGTATGTCAAAAATTCTAATTCTTTCATTCTTCCAAATTACATACATGCTATCTGTAGACAACGTAATAACTTACGGCGTTGCTTTCAAAATACTAGAGACCCAACTCTTAAGCCAATTATTAATCACTTGAACAACAAAATCAAAAATCTAATTGCCAAAGAAAAACAAAAGAGTTAAGGGAAATTCCTTAGCTCTCTCTCACCGGAAGACAACTCACTCTGGACCATAAAGAAAAAAACTCAACAATCAATATACCCCAATTCCATCTTTAACAGATACCAATAACGTCACTGCTTACACAGATCAAGATAAAGCTGAAACTCTTGCTAAAAGTTATGCAAACCAATTTTCTCCAAATCCATACCTACCCAACCCGGGTCATTACTTTGATGTACACGAAACTGTAAATAACTTCTTAAACACACCACCTGAAGAACCACTACCTAAAATCCAGCCTGCAACTATCTCAAATATCATCAAAAAAACTCAAAAACCGGAAGTCCCCCGAATATGACAAAATTTCTAACTTCGCACTTAAAAATCTTCCTCAAAATTGTATTAACTATCTTACTGATCTTACTAACGCTATCCTTAAATTTTATCACTTTCCTAACCCTTGGAAAATTTCTGTTGTTACTCCTATCCCCAAGCCCCACTGTAATTTATCTGATCCCACATTAACTTTCGACCTATATCCCTGCTACCCTCTATCAGTAAAGTAGTTGAGCGTGTCATAAAGGCCCAGCTCCATGATATTCTTGACAATAATCATATTTTGATACCTGAACAATTTGGCTTCAGAGCCAAACACTCAACAGTACATCAACTTCTTCGAGTTGTAGAATTCCTCAGTGAGAAGCTCAATTCGAATATTCCAGCAGCTGCTGTTTTTCTGGACATTGCTAAGGCTTTTGACAAAGTCTGGCCTGAGGGCCTCATATACAAGTTAATGAAGCTCAAAATCCATGCTAGATTTATACACCTAATACATTCGTACCTTTAGCAATCGCAGATTTTGTGTCCGCATTAACAATATACTCTCTACTTTATATCGTATACTCGCTGGCATTCTTCAAGGCTCAGTCCTCGGCCCTACATTATTCAATATTTACTTTAATGATATTCCGCGCATTCTGAGGACTTTTCTTGCCCTGTACGCGGACGACACGGCAATTTACGCCTCAGCTCCTTTTGTTTACACCTTATACAAAATTCTACAGAAACATATAGACGAATTCACTGCCTGGTGCAATTTATGGCGCATTAAGCTCAACGAACAAAAAACTGCTGCTGTTTTCTTCTCTAGGAAGCTTACTAACCCTAATCGAATTACTATCAATAATATTACTATACTCTGGTCTGACCACACCAAGTATCTGGGGGTAACTCTGGATAAAAGACTGACATGAAAGAAACACTTCCTCAACATCAGAGGCCAAGCGGCTAGTATTTCTAAAACTCTTGCTCCTTTATTAAAAGGTAAAACTCTTTCCATCAAAAATAAACTTCTGCTATATAACGCTTGTATTAGGCCAATTCTCACATATGCAAGCCCCATATGGGGTTTTGCTTGTAAAACCAATATGGATTACCTCAGCAAAGCACAAAATAAAAATATTCGAACTATCAGAAATGGTAAGAGATACCTCAGAAACACAACTATTAGAATGGACCTTAAAACCGCTTCACTCAAAGTACGAATCAGTAAACTTGTCAAAAAATTCTATACAAGTGTATATAATCTACCCAATGAAATAGTAGCTGAGTTACCAGACTACGAGGTCTCCGACCCCCCCGCCCCCCCCCCCAATCGTAAACGCCCTAAGTTTTCTCTCTTGTTAGATGATGAAGACTGAGTTTCCCTCACTCTTCACTTTACCTAAACTCTCTTTTTGTTTTGTTCTGTCTGCTTAAAAAAAAAAAAAAAAAAAAAAAAAACTATATCTGTTATACTGATATATATTAGCATTTGAATCTTTTTTAACCTTTCTATAATGTATGGTCTCTGTAAAGAGTCTTTTTTTTTCTGGGGGCTCGTCCCGGTAGCTTTTTCGTCTTTTTCTTTTTTTCGGATCATATGGAATTTTCTCTTCCTCTCTCTTTTTCTATTATATATTGTTATACTATAAGTTTTAACTTATCTATTTTATTAGCCTTAACTTTCCTCTTTATTTTTAAGTGGCCTAACCACATCTCAATAAGTTTTCTTCACGGCTCCCTATCAGCCTCACTAGACGATTCACCTCTAGACGGGACGTACAGATGTTCTCATCTAGGTAGTCCATGACATCCTCTACATTGTTCCATTGTTTTTCGTAACCTGGTTTTATTTACAAATTACACATTTTTAAAACAGTTTTTATGAAAAAGAATGTTGTAAATACAGTTTATAATACTTCAGGGTTCGAGCCATGTTGTCAAGTCCTGTACGGATTATTCTAAATTACTAGTGTTTTTGTTTTTACTTCGCCAAGATGTATGCTTTCCTTGTTTCTATATATATGAGAAACAATAACATTTCAAATGCATTATTTCAGAAGAGAGAAGAGGCAAATAATTTCACATTTTCTTTTATACAGTTGAATACAGCGCCTAGAATACCTAGTGTGGAAATATACAATACAAACAGTGCTAAACATTTGTATCCCTGAAATGTGCGACGATACTGCTAAAATCCCAAGTGTCGATCACAGCGACATCTGCGGGATTTTCGTATTACTAGTATTACATTGTATAGACCGAGGTATAGACTAACAATTTCTTGCAGTTGTAGAAAATATCCTGCAGATGTCGCTGCGATCTGCATATTGCAGCAGTATCATTGCACATTTAAGGGATACAATATTTTAGCGCTTTTTTAAGTATAAGTAGGGCTCCTATAATACAGGCTGAATCGTCAAGCATTTTGTTTCCCACTTTGACCAATGAGCGATTATTGCCCACGCGGCGTGGCCAAGGAGCTTAAACCATGGAGAAGCCATTCTTCCCCGTTGAAGCTAGCGACCACGCCCCCTCATCCTCCCAAAACATCGGGTCGCCTAATAGCAATGTATATAAATTTTCTTGTATAAAAGTGCTTTATTGAAAGATTTTTTTTATGTTTCCCGCTTACACTTTTGTTGAATTTAAATCTAAAGCTTTAAGCATAAATCTGATTTCCATTTTATAATGTTTTCACTCTTTATTTTTAAAACAATTGGCAATTTTCGAAGTACGTGTTAATGATTGGACAGCAATCGTGACTAAGAGATTAGTATTGTGATAGTCTTTCACCTACGTTGATATCATGTATTTTGAGGTGGAGCCCTACGCGCAATGGCGGATCCAAGAGGGGGGGGGGGGGGGGGGAGTCGCGGCCACCCTGAACAAGAAGAACAAGAAAAATGCTAAAAATCATAAAAAAAAAATTAAATATATATTAAATCCTTTCAATCCCCCCCCCACCCCACCCCTGCTCAACAATGCGAATCTTTGTGACGCCTTAAAGCTCTAATCAAATCAAAATTAGGTAATTTCTGACACATCCGTGAAATTATTTTTAATCTCAAGAAATTTGCAAGTACACTTATTCAGAAACTATGTGATTAAATAGTGTTTTCCATTTTTCAATGAAAGCAAAGAATCTTTCAAAAACTTCTTTAAAATTTGGCGTTTAAAACTGAATTTCAGGAAAACGGAATTTAAGTCCTAAAAATTGCCTTAAAACGCTAACTTTGATAAAATAGTCCTTGAATTTTTAAATGTTTTAAAAACATCTTTTAGCTATCAAATTTTATTTGAGACCTTATAATTTTTTCCGCTACAAAGTGAAGTAAAAAGTATGAACGGAAATTTTTGAATTTTTATTTTCCTTTTAGTCCCTTAAACTGTTTGTAGGTACAAAATAGTATGATGATAAATATAGTAAATAATGGTATTGCTTAATAAGGAGAAACTTGCTCTTAGCTATTTAGTAATAATTAGTAATTAATAATATTTTGAAGTAATTTTTTTGTAATCAAATTTAAATAGTGGTAAATATGCAATATCATAAAAAGACACAAACTTCTTTTGAGACATTACTTCTGCTCTTATAGCGATTTGACATCTTTTTTTCCCCCTACTTTTCTCCTTAAGAAAACCCAGCTCGATTTTTTTTTTTTTTTTGGGGGGGGGGGGGGGGTGATGTATGACATTTTTTTTCCATGGTATTTACATGCCCAATAGTTGTTGACAAATGTCAGCCCTCAAAGTCTTTTAACTGTTGTACAGCCGACTCTCTCAAAATCCGCTGCATGTGATTTACTTGCTTGTTTAACCCTCTTATTCACGATTCTTCTCCCCCCTCCCCCACAAATCGGTCTTTGAATTAGTAGAATTAAAATATTATAAATTGCAATAAAAATTTATGCCATAAATAAGACTTGGATGCATAAAAAACATCACTCAAAATAAAATTTAGAAGAAAACCTTTTCCAAAACATTGTTTTATCATTTAAGGGTGTATTCCAATCCAAATTGCTTATTTTCTGATTTATTTTTAAATTCATTTTTGCTGTCGGGTGCATCAAACTGGCACATTCTCTTATTTAGAAACTATATAATGTGCTGATTGTCGATTTTAACTATATTATAATAATATAGTAATAAAAATATATTAACGATATTAACTTGTCGATTTTTGATAAATGCAAAAAGTATTGCAAAAAATTCTTTCAAAGTTGGCGTTTTGAACCGCATTTTCTGAAGTGGGAGATCTGGGAATGAAAAAAAAATGATCATACTGAGAAAGTAATTGTTTATAAATCAAATTCTAATTAATTGAGCAAAAAATGAAATCACACGGCCTCTTATACATCTCTTCAAAAATTACCTCAGCAAGTTTCATGCTTTTACTTTTAAAAATGAGTCTGAAAATGTCTCAGAAAATTTCGAGCTGTTGAGGGTGAAAAAATATTTTAATTAGGAGCCTCATATGATGTTCACGGGAACAAGAGGGCAGTTTCTCTAGCAATATCTTTTACAAGATAATTAAATTTCACAGATAACTGTGAAATTTGTATAACTGTTAAATTCTTGAGAAACTGAATAAAACTGGTTGAAAATTCTAAGAATGTTGGATATTTTTTCAGAAGTGGGTTTTTCCCGTTTAAGACAATTTAAAAACACAAAGATTTATCATTGTCTCTTCCATGCTTCCCCCCAATGAAAAATCCCAAGTTTTTTTTGTGTGTGTGTGTGTTATTTTAAATTGCACAGTTTTTCTTTTTTTTTTTTTTTTTTTCCTAACCATGACAGATTTTGAATTAAATAAATTTGAAAATTCAGGGAGGGATAATGATCCTTCCTTGACTCCTTACAGGTGTCTATTTTAAAGGAAGTCTCTTTTCTTTATAATGCACAGGTTCTTAGTTTAAAAATCTCATGATTAAAAAAAATTCTTCCAAAAATACTAAAACAAAATTTAATAATACAATTCTGATTCTGGAAAACTTTGTGAAATGTACATTTTCTGTGTCAGGAAAATTTTACCTTAATCTTAAGAGATATACATATTACTAATCCTCCCTTTTAAAATGAAGACATTGCTAAGATCTATAACACTTAAAAAATAGATAAAAAACTGTGTGTTTATATATATATAATTAGAATTATTTGAGCCATTCTTTAATCTTTAAGAATTTGTTAGTAGCAGGTACATATTTACATACAGGGGTTGTCTACAAATGTCAGTTTAATTCTGTATTTTCCATTTCAAGAATTCTTTATTATCTGTTTGACAGCCTTATTTAATAAAAATAAGCTTCGCAATAACAATATTTTCATAAAAGAAATTGACCTAAAAAGCTTGAAACATATTTGTTTGCTCATATCTAAATTAGAGGATGTTTTTATTATAGTCTGTAAATACCTCAGAAATCTTATTTAACATATTTAAAATTGCATTCTTACTTCTAATCTTTGTAGCATGACTGAAAATTATGTTAAATCTAATGTAAGCAATTTAATTAAGACTGATGTGAAAAAAAAAAAAAACCTTGTGAAACAAAATATCTCCTCCTAGTAGTATAAAAAGTATTTTTTTTTTTTTTTTACAATAAAAAGCCGGCAAAAAATAAACATTTTTTTCGTTAAAAAAAGTCAAACTTTTCCGAATATAACCAGTTTTATAAAGTAATCATAGTAATAATTTTTTTCTTTTCCACTTGGTGTTTAAGACGTATGAATGAGAAAATATTTGAAATTTTACAATAAAAAACAAGTTGATACGTATAAACAGTCTTCTATAAATGCAAAATCATAGAAAAAATCGGATCTTGACTCTAAAATTATTTTTATTAGGAATTTTCTATACTCATTTTTCAATGTATCGCTATGCGTTCTTCAATGTTTTGGGAGGATGAGGGGGCGTGGCAGGCTTCACTTTCATAGCATTGCGTAGCGGAGCATTGCCTTCTCCATTAGTTTAACCTCCTTGGGCGTGGCCAATCGTTTTCCTCCTACCGGCAATTAAATGGCGGCGTGAGTCAGCCCGTATTATAGGAGCCTTAAGTATAAGGAAAGGGCATGTTTACAAACAAACACTTCCGTCAACCAATCTACCAACTACATTTTTGTCATAACGATCATTGCAGGAATAGTCTTGGCAATGTAGGCCAATCATATCAGAGACCTGTTACACGTAGACCAATCAAATTTCCCTAGATCCTGTGTACAGGTAGGAGTCATAATGAATGAACAGGTTTTTCTTGCTGACCAACAGTAATTCAACCAATTCAACCAACAGTGACGTCAGCTGCCCTTTCCTTATTACAGGGATAGCCGATTTCCACACTATATATTCTAGGCGCTATACAGTTGAATGAGACACTAATATTCTTTATACCTTCCTTTCTATCCACATTTTTTTTTAAATCAAGAAGGGAAAAAAAAGTTTTCTATTTATTTATACATCCTAAAATAACGCTCTAGTATGTTTTAAATTACACAGGACAGGTAAACGAAATTAAAGTTTTCAAAAATAATTTTGTAACCCAAGTAGCACAAAGATATCGCGCAATATCCTACCAATATTGGCCAGTACTTCGAATGTCACGCATCAAATTTACAGCATCTACCGCTATTCACTGACATAATTCTCAGTTCATATATGAACTGAGAAATCGTCACTGTGTAATGTAAAGATAAATTGCAAATTTTATGATTGAGACTTAACTAGTTTTTGAATAACAGTTCACTAAAAATGTTCCCTAAACTCCGCCCCCTTTCATTTTTCTGTTATTTCAGATACATAGCATTACAGATACTTTTTGTTTAGGTACGTTCAAAATGACGATAAAGACAAATTTTAGCTAACCCACACACGTATGTATATGTACGTGTATGTGGGCGTGTTTGACAATTTTACACATAAATTACTTTGCACTTCAAATCTTAAAGTCCAAACTTTTAAACAAAATATTTTTATGTTTACCCAGCATTTATCTATCCCGATATAGCAAATCGCTGGCATCGATTTTCTAAATCATCATTTTCATATTTAAAAAAGTATATTACTTTTCCGTCCTCGGATCACATGCAAATTCTCTTATTTTAGACATGAAACTGATTTTGAAAAATCGTACAAAAATATTTCCTCAAAATATATCTGTTTTTTAAAACGTCTAAAATTTTAACAAATATATTTATAGTATCTTAAGAACAACTTGAAGCATTTTTATGTCCTATTTAATTTATTTTATATTTTAGCTCTAAAACATACATGTAAATTCCTATACGCTAAAAGTAAATTGAATCCTTATTAAAACTACGAAATAATTCATCATATCACAAATTATTTCATAAAATGCATTTACAGAATTTATCTTTTACTTTCCTATCATTGAGTGCATGAGTTTTCATGAAATAATTAGATAGTGAGAAAGGGAACTACTGTCTGGCTTACTATAGAATAACCAGTATTTATGTTTTAAACTATGGAAACAAGTTTTATTTCTTATTCCCTTAATTTCGTCAATTTCATCAAAAAAGTAATTTCAGAATTTAAAATTTATAAAATTATTCCGTTGTTTATAAATAATGCACGTTTTCTGTGATTCAAAATTACTGACTTTCAAAGCAGAAAAATTACAAAGTGTTTCTTTATTTGTAGTTACTACAACACGACTGCGTTATACAAATGACATGAGGATAAGGATGTTCAATTAAAAGTCGTTCTGACGAATGGCTTAGCTTTATATTCGTACTAGTGTAAATACCCGTCCTAGATCGGTCGTCAATAAATGTTACTAATGTTACGGGCCTATTTTGTTAAAAGGAATTTTGTGAAGGGGCCTGTTTTATTAAGTTCATTTTTGTGAAGAGGCCCATTTTATTAAATTTATTTTTGTGAAGGGGACTATTTTATTAAATAGATTTTTGTGAAAGGTCCCTAAATAGGCCCCAAATTTTGCCTGGATCGATCCCTGGAATGTTTTCAAATTTAATATATTTAATCGTTGTAGAATTTCGTAGAGTTATTTCAAATTTTATAAAAATCGAATCAAAACTTAAAAAGATATTAATAAAAGTTTTCATTCTATTAAATCGTATCATACGTAATTAATTTAATGATGTGCCATGATAGGTAATGATACTTGGCTGCCATGGTGATGACGTCCTATTTAAGATGGAGTCGTATTATTTCCATATTGCTGAATTTAATATATGTAATCGTAATGAATTTTGTATTCATACATTTTTGCATAAGAGTGCCACAGCTATTCTATTGCACCAAGATCTTGTAAAACCTTTGACTTAAGGGTGGAAGTGGTAGCGTGGAACTTCAGTCAAGCGGAGGCCCAAGTAGAATGTAAACCAAACACTTTATTGAAATTACATAAGATAAATAAAATTTCTTGGTTATACTTGAATTACAACTATATTATTATTTTGGGGTACGTT
This sequence comes from Maratus speciosus, assembly GCA_963932465.1. Classification (NCBI taxonomy): domain Eukaryota; kingdom Metazoa; phylum Arthropoda; class Arachnida; order Araneae; family Salticidae; genus Maratus; species Maratus speciosus. The sequence goes on along the minus strand of OZ010788.1, from coordinate 482,526,365 downwards.
ACAGCTGACGTCAATGTTCATTAAAAAGCACTAGTTCAACAAGCATAGGATTAGCATCCACTTTTCTAATGGATTCTTACTCGATGTAAATTTAAAGTCCCCACGTTAGTTCGTATGAAACAGTTGCCTCTGTTTTCTTGTCTACAACAATTCGTTGTCGACTCCTTTTACCTCGCGGTTTCTACCGGAGAAATATTTTCCTGCCTGAGTTGGCAGACTGCTTCTATTTCCTCGGACCTGTCCGAAATTGCAGCCCCAACTCAGAGAGCAAACTCTCTTCTTGGGATCACAAACACATCTCTCCTTTTTCTCCTTTCGTTAACTCGCCTTTCTTAAAATGACATCACCAACAAGCTTCGATATCATAGGCCAAGAGGATCCTCTCTGCTAGCGTGAGAAAGTTTCACGTCTAGTTTCATTTTTAACCCTTTGTTGCATACTCTAAAACTGGTAAATCCCCAATGTTAAATTTAGTATTTCTCTACTAAAAGGATCATACTGAATGAGAAAAAAAAATATTTTATGTGTAATATTTTTTTATTATTCGAGTTACAGCTTGTCCACTATAGTGGACACGGACACTATGAACACAGGATTGAAATATAGTGCTGTTAGGAAAATAAGATTTACGATAGTTTTCTTCTAGAATATCATAATATTTTTAAAATAATTGTGGTTAAAGTTGAGAAAACATTCATTGATAGTGAAATTTGTAAAATTAATCAGTTTTTGCATCGATGTAACGGTAAATGTTACATTTTACACATGAATATGTTGACTTCCTTTTACATAGTTCCATCTTGCATCGCTGTACACTTTGGGATGTTTGAGGGGAATTTGTTCCACCTTGTCATATCTGGTGTCCTTGTGTACAGAATTTGCTCTTACTGTCAATTGTCTTAGTTGTTTGTCTTCCAACACATCACATTTTTCAGAGTCTGGAATCAAATGCGGTTCACCAGATCGTCGCGTCACTGACTGAATGAGTCCACTTGCTAGAGCCAGTTTAAAATTTCCAAATTGTATGTCACAATTTGTAAACAAGCTTCTGTATGCAACGAAATTTCTTTAATTTAAATAAGTTTTCATTTAACATTTTTAAAAATATTTAAAAAAATGTTCCATAGACATTATTAAAAAATTGTTTATTGTTATTTTATTGTTTTTCAATGTTGTCATACAGATCTATTTCAAACAGAACACATATGCAATTTTTTTAAAACTAATAAATTGCATAAATAAATGAAGTCAGGCAATTATAACTTTTAAAAATGTGAAAGAGATGAAAATTTATATAAAATATGCCTCCATAATATTAAAATCACATAAACACGTCAAAATTATACTTTAAAATTTTCACTGTTCACACTCATGACGTCCACTTCAGTTGACAGAGTAAAATGTCATAATGTTGATGCTGTGCATGGTGTCCACTATAGTGGACATTATGTAAAACCTTCCATAAAATAAACAAAAAAGTATTTTTATACTTGTTTTTCAATGCTTTATTAGGCCAAGACATCTAAAGACAATAATTAATGAACAAAGTATCATTTAAATAATATTATTATAGGTTTAGAAACATTTTAGTTCATGTTGAACAACGTACAGAAATTCTATTTAAATTCTATTTAAAGTCAACCCGAGCTGATAGAGACAAAAAAAAAAAATTGTCTATGGTCTATCTGCAACCTGACTCGGACCCAAAACCTACAGTCAAAGAAAATCTCTACTACTATTAATGTCCGTAAACGTCTGTTGGTAACATTCGCCTTTGAAGCCGGAACTACTTTTTTTACAGGGCACGTAGAGAGTCGCGTAATATGTCGATTCGCACTGTCTCTTTCCGGGGAACACCGACTTTGAGGTTTCGAGAAAATCACGCGGTAATTACCGAAGTTATAAGCTAATTAAAATTAGCAGTTCTCTTGAGTGCGCTCCCTGGTGGTGGAATGTGTAACTAACATACCGCGATTTCATTTAAAGTAGGAAATCTAACAAGGCGATCTGTTTGAAACTTCATGATAGTTTATAACACATAAGAAAAAGTTTATAAAACATGGCGCGTGAAATTTCAGGCAGGTGGGGGGAGAGGGAGGGACGAAATATTTCTTTTTTTTACCTTTGCGTTTCTAACCGTTTCAGGTTCTGTTTTCTGACGGGATCTTCAGCTAACTGCTACTTATTAAATATAAAAATGTCTAAAGTTAAGTTACCACAATTTCCGAATAGCAATTTCAGCAAATATACTAAATTCTTGCGTAAGACCGCAAACACCTCGAATAACATATCTACTGATAGGTTGTTTAACGGACTTTCAGTCAGATACAGTTTTGTTAAGAATATACAGCGCTCCCTGGTGGTGGAATGTGGAAATAACAGACTGCGATTCCATTTAAATTAAGAAATCTAACAAGGCGATCTGTTTGAAAGTTTAAGACAGTTTATAACACATAAGAAAAAGTATAAAAAAGAATGTAGCGTGAAATTCCGGGAGGGGAGGGGCGCTAGATTTCTTTTTTAAAACTTTGCGATTCTTACCGTTTTAGGCGCCGTTTTTTGAGGAAATCCTGAGATATATGCTAATTATTAAATATAAAAATTTCAAAAGTTTAGTTACCACTATTTCCGAATAGTAATTTCAGCATATATCTTAATTTTTTGTTTAAGACCGCCACCACCTCGAGTAACATATCTACTGATAGGTTGTTTAACGGAGTTTCGTTCAGATGCACTTTTGTTATGAATAGAGTGCGCACCCTGGTTGTGGAATATGGAACTAACGTAACTCGATTTCATTTACTGTAGGAAATCTAACAATGCGATCTGTTTGAAACCTCAAACGAACCTCGAACAGGGTCCGCGACTGCAAAATCCTTAATAGCAGCGCCACCTGTTGGGCGATTTTCACCAAAAATCTAATCAGGACCAATTTATATCAAGGTCTAACTGAATCTAAAATTTTGTGAAATTCCGTGTATTAGTTCTTAAGAAAGAGCGCCCACAAAATTTTTGTCACATACAGACTCACAGACAGACATTTTCTAAAAACCACCAAATCGTGTTCAGGACATTCTAAAACGTATAAATCCGTCGAAAACTGGAAGGTCGAAAATTTTCACGAATCCAATGCTTTCTTCTTGTAAAGATAGAAGAAAGTAACAAAATATTTTGATTAGGCGTTTACTTTCCCTCTTCCGTTTAAAATTTCCAATAAACTTTTATATTGTGTCTTGGAATGTTTAAGGATTTCCTGCAATTAAAGAAGTGTTTTATTTTGGAATGAAAGAAACAGGGTTATCTAGATGCTAATATTGGTTGACATGGAATGTGTTGCGTAAATACAAAAATACATTATTTGAATTTGAAAAGTACAATATTTTAACCTCTTTAGGTCAGAGGTCAGAGGTACCCAGACGGTACTACTATTTTTTTCCTCATAAAAACTAAACTTTGAATTTTTGACATGCAGACGCTAATTGTATATTACAGAATACAGTATTTGGATATTTAATCTTAGGTTCACTTCCACAAGTTGAAAATAAGTCATATTGTTGCCTCTTACTGAAAATAGCTTAGACAATACGTTACAGAAATTTTTTGAAATAGAATCTTTACCTGTGGATAATAAAGAAACTGTCAAAGGGGATGAAGAAATATTTTGTGAGAAACATTTTAGAAACACCTATAAACGCGATCTTACCGGTAGATTTACAGTACAGCTACTAATGAAAGAAAATGCAGAATCAGTGTTAGGAAGTTCTAGAGAAATTGCAGCTAGGAGATTAAATAATTTATGGGCTAAATTAGATAAAGATAAAACAATGACTAATTTATATACAGCTTTTATGGAAGAATACGAATCTTTGGGGCATATGATACAAATTAAAAGTGAAAACAAAAATAAGCTGTCTTATTACATTCCACATCATGCTGTGTATAAACCGGAAAAAATATCCACTCCCCTGAGAGTTGTCTTCAATGCAAGTTCAAATACATCTAGTGGTTATTCACGTAATTCTATTTTGTTAAATGGGGAACGGTTCAGCAAGACTTATTTTCTATTATAACTAGATTCCGTACCCACAAATATGCATTCTGCGCAGACATTAAGAAAATGTACAGGCAGATAATATGATCGACCCACTGCAAAGAAATTTGCAAAAAATTCTTTGAAAGTCTAGTAGGGACGCTCCGATAAAAATATTTGAACTTAACACGGTTACATATGGAACAGTAAGTGCTCCCTTTCTAGCCACGCGGACGTTGAAGGCTCTTGCTGAGGAAGAAAGAAAAGATTTTCCCAAGGCTGCAGAAGTGATACATAACGACATGTACGTTGATGATTGTTTATCTGGTGCAGGTTCCTTACAAGAAGCACAGGACTTGCAATCTCAATTAATTCTGATCTTAAAAAGCGGACGGATGGACCTACATGGGTTGGGTCTCTGATCATTCTGAATTATTACAAGACGCGACCATATCAGAATATCATTTGACGAACACTCGCAGCAAATTTCTGTAAAAACTTTAGGGATGCTTTGGAAACCTCAATCGGATCATTTTACTTTTAAAATTAGTATCGAACCCAAAGATATTTATACTGAGAGAAGAGTTTTGGCACAAATTGCTAAAATTTACGATCCCTTAGGACTAATTGGCTCTATTCTAACCAAAGCAAAAATTTCCATGCAACATTTGTGGGAATTAAAGATAAATTGGAACCAACATCTGCCTGCCAGTTCTCTTCGGGAATGGCAAAATTTTCTGATTAAATTGACAGAAATAAATCATCTTACAACTCCGCGGTATGTTTTGTCTGACAATATTGCAAGTGTAGATTTACACGGATTTTCAGATGCTTCTGGAAAGGCCTATGGAGCAGCCATCTACATAAGATCTCTCTCCACAACTGGACAGTTCAGGTCTAATCTTCTGTGCAGCAAGTCCCGTGTGGCCACCCGTAAAGCCAATGACCATCCCGCGACTGGAGTTGTGTGCAGCTCTACTTTTGACAAAACTAGTTCAAAGGATGATTCCCATCCTACAGTTATGCTTTGAAAAGGTGTGGCTATGGAAGACTCTTCAATTGTTCTATTTTGGATTAATACACCACGCCACAAACTTAAAACATTCGTTGCCAACCGAGTAACCACGATCCAGTCTATTTCTGAGACTTATCATTGGAACCATGTACCCTCTAAATTCAATCCATTAGGTATCATCTCCAGAGGTGCAACAGCCAAGGATCCGCTCAATAATGATTTGTGGTGGTTTGGGCCAGAATTTCTTCAAAGGGAAATTATAGTTCCCAAACAATTTCCTACTGTCACAAACATTGAATGCGAACAAGAACTGAAATTTGATTATACCTTACTGACTATGAACAATAACTCAGACTTTTTTAATGTATTATATAACTCTTCTAATAATTTTCTCAAACTAATTAGAATATGTAGTTTTATTTTTAGGTTCGTGAATAGTACCAGACGTAGAGCTGTAAACGGGAATCAGCTTTCGGGCACAGAATTAAAATACAGTATACAATTTTTAGTAAAAAAAGACCCAGGAAGGTAAGTTCGCTCCTGAATTAGCAGCACTCAGAAAGGGGCAAACTTTTCCTTCTTCCAGTAAGTTAAAGGGATTGGACCCATTCATTGATAAATGGGGATTACTCAGAGTAGGTGGCCGATTAATCAATTCTGACTTACCTTTTGATGCTAAGCACCAATTAATTCTGCCCAGTGATCATAAGCTAAATTAATTTTTGAGTACTTTCATAAAAAGTACTTTCACATAGGTGCTCAGGGATTAGTTCATAAAGTACGGATGAAATATTGGCCTATAAAGGCTAAAGGCATTGCCCGAAAAACAGTGCACACTTGTGTCACATGTTTCAGGCATAACCCCAAAACACTAGATCAGTTAATGGGAGACCTCTCATCGCAACGCGTAACACCTAACCACAAGTTTCTCAATTGTGTGTCAACAAGTGTTGATTTTTGTGGCCCCTTCCACATTAAGTACAAAAATCAGAGAAAGGGCAGTTATTCCAAAAGTTATGTGGCCATATTTATATGCATGGCTACCAAGGCTATTCATCTAGAGATAGTAAGCGAGTTATCCGCTGCTGCATTCATAGCTGCGCTTAAAAGATTTTGCGCCAGAAGAGGCAAAGTAAATATGCTAACTTCTGACAACGCCGCTAATTTTAAAGGTGCGTCAACAGAATTAAATAACTTTAAGAAATTATTGGCCACTCCCAAGGAATTATAAAATTTCTTTGCCGAAGAATTCATAACGGAAATTTATCCCTCCGCGATCTCCTAATTTTGGCGGTGTATGGGAAGCTGGCGTTAAGTCCTTCAAACATCATTTGCTTAGGGCCGTAGGTAATAATAAAATCACTCTAGAGGATTTTGAAACTTTAGTAGTCCAAATTCAGGGGATCCTAAATTCCCGACCTTTATTTCCGCTTTCTGATGCCATAAATGAGTTTGAAGTGGCCATGGCCTTTTTTAATTGGCAAACCCATTAATAGTATTCCAGAGCCTAATGTTATGAATATTTCTGACAATAAATTAACCCATTGGCAATTAATTATCAAATATGTTCAATGCATTTGGAAACGAAGGTCTATTGACTACTTAAATCACTTGCAGCAGCGCGGTAAATGGCAATTTACAAAAGAAAACATTAAGCTCTAATGTTATTAAAAGAAGAAAATCTCCCACCATGTACGTGGGCTCTTGCCCGGATTATGGAAATAATTCCAGGCAAGGACAACAGGGTTCGTGCAGTCAAAGTCCAAACTGCATGTGGTATATTTTTAAGAGGCATTTCCAAAGTATGCCTGTTGTCCATTCAGGACTCTTAACTAATGTGTACGCATCATTGTATTTCTTATATATTATTTTAAAGTAATTATCCTAATTGTTTTGCATTTTAGTATCATTTGTAACGTTTATCAATTATCTATTGATTATGTTTATATTAATTGCTGAAATCTTTCATATTTCATCCCCGGGCGGCATGTTCCGTTCTGGAAGTATAACCAGCTTCCCCTAGCGAACAGTCTAAAAAAGGTAGCATTAAGCTGTTGACCGTCAAAGCATCAACACGTATCAAAACACTCCATCGACACTACGCGATGGTTATTAATTATACTTTGCAATCTATTAATTCAAATTAGCCACGTTTATGTTTGTGTAAGTGTGCTGTGCAGCGTTTACGTGTGAATAAAATCAATTAAAAAGAAATTAAACGTTTACAGTCCATTATAAGAACATTGAATGTTACTCTCTTGTCCAGCTATTATTTTCTCGCCACTGACAAATTGATAGTTCCACTTCAGACATTCTACAGAATATAGTATAATAAAATGAAACTTTTCTCTTTGTTGATATTAGCATTTATCAGCTATATAAATATAAAATTCATTATAACAACATATGACTCAACTTTTATTTTTCAATGTATTATAATGTGAAATAAAGTTATAATTAGCAAAACAGTTATCAGGCATGACAATTTCAGGTTTTTCACTGAAATCGGTTTTTTAAAATGTCACTTACTTTGTTTCTGGAGTTGATACAAAAACAGAGAAATCATGACCTCGAAATTTTGAAGGGGGGGGGGTAATTAAATATATATCCCTTTAACACCTTCGGGACGAGCATCTGTTACAGAATTTTTAATCTTTTATCGCCGGTTTTTTAAAACAGAAATTTTTGCCTTATTGAATCCCGAAAATGCTCGAATTAAATAAGGCAAAATTTACAATAAAAATTTACTGGTGAAAATAATCACCGATTCTGAGCACCTTACGCGGCACTATTACCGGTTGCTTGTCCCCAAGGGGTTAAGACCTGATTTACACAATTCTGCAGGTGCTTCTAATAGTTCAGGGGAAATGTAATTTTACCTTGCAAAAAGTCGGGGTTAAAGATTTTTTTTTTTTTTTATTTATACTGAGGACAGCATGGAAAAATCAAGTTTCCCAACATAATTTTTTAAGGCTAAATTTTCTGTGGCCATAAAACAACAAAATTTTGGGACCTTTTTTTTTAAATATCTCGAGACCCGTTGCCGTAGCATATTATTTGTCAGTAGCAATATTAAAGAGGACCGAATTCTCTACAACTTTCATATTTACAACTTTTTGTATACGCTCAATTGCAAGCGCAGTACGCCATTTCAAAAATAAGACAATTTTTTCAAAACCGTGAAAAACATAGTTTTACCCTGATTATTCAAATGTTCCCCATGGATTTAATCGTGTATGTCGACTTCTAAAAATTGATAGCAGTAAATTATCTATTATTTGTACACCCACGTCTTTATTTTCATCTCAACAGACATTTTATTTTCAATAAATTTATATAATTTTAAAAGTAGGGAAGAGTTAGATGAATAAGACAATTTTCATATTTAGACAGTAACTTTAAGTGCATACAATGTTAATTTAAAAGCGGTGCTTAAAAGAATACTTCAATATAACTTCAATTCATAATTTCAATTAAGAAAGAATTCTTGTTTAATTTTAATAATTTTTATAAAGCATACATATTTTTCCAGGAATTAATGGGATAGGTATGAAAATTTGCGAAAATCATGTTTTATTCCACACTACAATGGTATATTTTATTTACCAATTATTAACATATGTTTTAATGTTTTACTGTTTTAAAGATAACATACATTAGATTTTAGTTCCATATAAAGGGTGGACTTAAAAAATAAATATATTTTATGTAAGAAATACTTTTATTGGATTGTAGTCCCATATAAAAGGGGGGGGGGGACTTAAAAAATAAATATCCTTTATGTAAGAAATACTTTTACCTTATAAAATAGCTACAATAAAAATGACAACAGATTATTTCATCAATGTTATGTATTTATCTCTTGTAAAATTTAAAAATTCTGTCAATAATATATTTGAGATCACTAGTTTCATAAAAATATTTAACAGATTAGTTTTAATAAATATTGTCAAAAATTTTTCCCACTTATATCAATCAATAAATATGACAAGAGATTGTATCATTTTAGGATGCAAAAATATATAAAACTTTAAGATTATCTATTAATTGCTTTAAAGCTCAAACAGAAAAACTTTGGTTGTTGAAAAATAACACATTGTGGAATATTCTAATCTTCTGTTATATGTACTGTTTTGAAACTATATCGGTTTAATGATCTCAGTGATACCATTTATCAAATGAAATACCAATTTACTTATGACTGTAGACCATATAAACATTTTTGTTTTCGCATTGATCCCCTGTCTCATTCAACTCCACTAGTAGGAATGTGTAAGGAATTACACAATAAAGTAAGGTACGCAATATGACTGCATAAGCTGAATGAAAAAATGTATTGTAATAATTTCTAGAGGCTATTTAACAATATTTTTTTCTCTTTGATCTTCATCTGGAGAAAATTTAACAACATTTCCGCAATTGATTCCGCAACAATTTTTGTAAATCGAAACTTTATTCCTGCCTTTCGGCATGTGCATGCTTTACCGCAACCCTTTTTACATGAGCAAGAAATTATTTGTAACAACCATTGAGGCGCTGGATTTTTAACATTAGCGTTCCAGTTTCTTCGCGTGACTAGTGTAGCCTCACGCGAAAACATTTGCACGCTAATGTTAAACCTAGGGGAGCATTCTTTTCAGAATTCTTGCTTAAATTTTAATATTTAATTTTTCTTCTTCATATGATACCTGAGGTCGATATCTAACGTTGGGCGTTTTTAATTTTTCGAATTTGGTAGCATTTTTGTAATGAGAATACTTTAAATTTCAGAAAAGATTCCAAACAGTTTTCCAAAAATGAAAGTGTCCGAATAAAAATGCAACCAAACTCGAAAGATTACAAAAGCACAACATTAGATATTGATCTCGGGTATTCCATGAAACAAATTCATTTAAAAGTAATAAAATACAAGCGAGATATTTGTCAAGAACACTCCCGAAGGTTTAATATTACCTTGCCCCCTCTTCGTGTGACTAATTTAGCCTCATAATTCATATAACTGTGACTTTAAACGCCCCAATACTACAACTACCGTAAAATCTCTGAAAATGAAATCTGTAAATACGGAATCCGGTCTAAGAGAAAGAATATGGACAATTATGTTTGCTAAGATGCAAACCTGTTTAAAGCGGAATATTCTTCGGTTCGGTTTTCAAGGTTTTATTTAATGAATCAATATTTGACAAAGCTGATTACGTATTTCAGCATTACGTATTTAATGATTACACACTTAAAATTTTCAAAATCCGGCTATTAGAGATTTGTTAAAATTCTCGTGGTAAATTTTCTTTTTAAGGAAGGGGGGGAGGGGGGCGCTAAAATCCATGTTTGCCACGGGTGCAAAAAAGGCTAGTTTTGGCCCTGAAACACATAATTTACTGCTACCAATATATAGAAGTTGACATACACGATTAAATCCGTGGGAAACATTTGAATAATCGGAGCAGAATTGCGTTTTACACGGTTTTTAAGAAAATTGAAAAAATTGTCCAGGGGCGCCATTTCAGAAATTTCTTGGGGGGGGGGCAAAGTTTTTTTGAGGGAAGTTATATAGCTAAGGGTAGGATCTACCCCCCCCCCCCCCCCCCCGAAAGAGAAACGTAAACTGAATCATGCTTACAAAAACAGTAAAAACTTTGAATACGGAAACTCAAGAACCAAATAAATATTTCGTTTTAAACAGGTTTCCGTCTTAGCAGGTAAAATTTCGATGTCTTGAATATGCAAAAAATTCTTTTTACACAGGATCCTATTATAGGTTCTATTTTTACAGGTATTCTCAAAGACTATTAAACCATCCACTCTGTAGTATAGCTCTGAAAAGATATGTATTACAGTAAAACTTGTGAAAACGAAGCCTGTCTATAACAGAATTCTTCTCAAAGGGAAAAAAAAATCAAATTTCGATGAAAAAACATCATACAATTATACTTGCTAAGACAAAGACCTGTCTAAAATGGAACTTTTTTCTGGTCCCTTTCGACTTCTTTTTTTCAGGTTTTACTACAGGGGCGCCATTTCAAGTTTCCTGTCGAAGGACAAAGGAAAATTTTCTTTGTGGAACAAGTAACGTGCAGAATTGCACAACGTGCAGAACTGCACACATCTCACAGAAAATAGGGAAATACTCCACAATAAAAAAACTCTGCATGATTTTCTCCTCAACTTCTTTCACGGACATGTGATTAGTCTGCGAATTTTTTTAATTTTCGTGAAAGTCCACGATTTTTTTTTCTTTCAAATTGCGCAAAATCAACTCGTCAATGGATCACAGAAAAAAATTGCCAATTTTGCAAATTTTGATACAAAACCCCCAAATTGTCGTGGAAAAAAACGCTCATTTCTCCAAACGATCATGGAAAATATTGCTAATTTCACCAGAGATCGCGAAAAGAAATGCAGATTTTGTTAAATGATTTTACAAACTAAAATCTCAAATTTTGTAAAAATCGTTAATAATAACTATTATATATAAGATAATAATAAAATGAACAGGAAATAAAAACATATGGAAATATATAGAAGATTATCAGATACTTAAATTCCCATTACCTAAAAATCTCAAACATAGTGTGTGGATTATTTTCATATACAGCCATAAAAATCCAAAAAGTATGAATGTGGGACATTCAAACACATTAATCCGATAATAAATTTTATAACACAAAGTGAAAATAGATCAATATTAAAAAGAATAGAGGAATAATAATAAAAATAATTACCCAATTTCAATACATACAGTATAACTTTAGTTATATTAAATACACTTATATGTATATTAATCACTATAAAAATGGCATACTATTACTAATTAATATGATATTGTCCTGAGTAAATTAAAATTTAATAACAAATGATTGTAAATTAGATAAAACTTTAATTAAACTAAACTTAATATTAATGAAAGTCACCAATTATATGTAAAATATCAAATCAACATCCTTATAAAATACGTATTAAAAATAGTGATAATACAAAAGCCCAATTTTTTAAAATAAATTAACCATTGCGTATTATCCAGACAACACTACCCTCCTCCGTACTCTAACATCTACCCACCCATCCAACCTATAATAATTTTTTTATTTATTATTTTACAATTTTTAATTTTTTATAGATATTTTTTTATTTTATATATTTTTTGTAATTTTGTTTACGCATGCGTTAATTTGTTTTAAAAGATCATGTAAGTAAAGTACTAATTGTATATTAAGGAATATATGAATTTTTTTGGAAAACCATGATTTAATGCATCATAAATTAGTTTTTTAATACATATATATATACACTAGGGGGCTCTGCCGCCTGCAAGCTACGCTCGTCAACCCCCGTTCAGACACCGCAGAATCTAAAAACACGCTAATCTGATCGGTTTAAAAAATATTATAGAAGATCGAATTATACTGAAAAAAGCTGTGCAGATCTCCCTGTAGACGGGTTTCCATTCAATTTCCTTTGATTTCAAAAATTTAAGGCCGAATCAGTTGCTGTTAGGACATCCAATGGTTGTTTTCGTGTTTGATTAAAGAGGATCAGTAAAACGTTTGAAAAGAAACTAAAAATAAAAGTAATTAAGTGTACAGAGTCTTTGTCACCCGGTATTTTAAAACAATTTCTATAACAATAGCCTAAGTCATGTGACTATCATCAAGAGTTCCGGGCGAACCACTTCGCTTTTTATATTCCTGGTGCCATTTTGGTACTTTAATATTAGCCAGGTACAGGTGATAGGTCGCCAAATATTATTCTATCACCATCATTTCATCTAAATTATAATGGTCCAAGTCATGTAACTGCCATAAATAAATACGCTCTGATCCCTTCGCTTTTCATATGAAAGTTTGGCCCAGATATCATATACGGTACATATTGGCGCGATTTTTTTCCGACGCTAATTTGTGGAAAAGATCAACAGCATAAACAACAACATCCGGCTTATCAAATCAAGCATCTAACGATACTATGGCGCCAGTTAAGTACCCGTTGCATATATGACATTGGCGTCAGAAAAAAATAGTGCCAATATGGGAACGTATGTGGCATCTGTACCGAAAGTTTTCCATTTCGATTAAAAAAAATCAATTTTTTTTTTTCGAATAATACTACATAAAATCATTGTCGCAATGAGTTCTTGGTACTGTTACGCTAGACGGGTGCAAATCTCGCCAATAACTATTTTTCAACTCGCCAGTTAGCATTTTTTTTTTTTTCGAGTGGTAAATTAAAATATTGCTTTGAAGTTGAAATTAAATGTCATCGTTTGTTACATCATTTAACATTTGTCCAGATACCATAATTTTTTTTTACGAAAATTTGGCGAAATCCTCGTTTTCGAATACCAGTTGCATATGTATTTTTGGTACTACTTAGTTATCCCGTCAAACAAAAATCTATCACCAAACTATAAGATTAAATGCCAATAATGGTTGATAAATGTCACATTCACTTAACTTTAAGCAAGTTACACGTCTTTGCGTCATCAAGGGATTTGTATTCCGACGTTTTATTTGTAAATTTTTACTATTTTCTTTGTTCTTTCGTTATTTAAAATAAAAATTACGTCAATTTGTATAATTTGGCGAGTGGTTTGGCAATTTATATAATTTGGCGAAATGGGTCGATGGAATAACTAAGTAGTACCGTATTTTTTAATTATTTTCTATTTTTTATTTTTAAAGGAAAATAACCAAAAAAATAATTAACTATAGAACAAAACAATTTATGTAATTTAAAAAACGAAAATAAAGTAAATAAACACTTATTATTAAATAAACAACAATAGTCGGGTTACCATGTCAACCAAAATAATGTCACTTTGACGCCAATTAGGTACCCCGGTGCGTATATGACATCTGTGCCTAATATTTTTCTTTTCATTTCGTTTAAAAAAAATAAATGAAACCATTTAATTTAAATGTTTCAGTTTGTATTAAATAAAATGATAATGAAATACAAATTGAATTATGAAGAAAAGTAACATAATTTCTTAGCATACATTTAAGGGAGGCCCAACTTCTCGCCAAATTAGTTTAAAATAGTAACCTTTTCTAAAATCTGAAAAAAATATATATATCTGTTTGATTAAAATTTGAGTTGCCATCATTAAAAAAATGTATATAAAATTAGAAAAAAATATTTCGAAAACTAATTCGAATTTAAAAATTCTAATACCAGTTTTGAAATCTGCGGATCAGTATCGATTTTTGGTGTTAATTTCATCGCAAAGTATTCCAGTTGTTTAATCAGTCAATTCAAAGAATCGATACACAATTCAGCCGTTTCATATATTCGTTTCATTAGGATTTTATATATGTAGGGCAGATATATATCAATTTTGAACGGAGGGTGGATTCGGGGTCTGGGGGTCATGATCGATGAAAATATACCAAAATTTTTTGAAATCGCTTTCCTCCGAACGGCTGCAATAGGTAGCTTTTTGTAATGAAAGCTACCTAAAACACCAACAGCTTTTTATAAAATAGCCTATGGCCCAGTTACCCCAACTAACCTTAATCATTAATGTTACTTATTCTGTGTTCTATGGCTTGTAAACATATCGTAATCTGAAATATACGATAAAATTTTTCCATAAATATGTATGCAGTATTCTTTAAAAGTATCTTAATTGTATAGTATAAAAATCAGAATATTTTTGTAGAAATTGAATCGGGCCGGTCCAGATTTCACCGATTTTTACATGGGGTGTGTTTTCAGATGATTTTTGCACGGGCCGGGTGTGAACTACAAAAATATAAACAGGTAGGGCCGAGCTTTTAAAAGGTCCGGGCTTCGAAATTTTAGCCCATGCAGATCTCTAACCGGAGGTAACGTGAAAGTTTTAAATTCCTACTAATTTTGGAGGCTAACGAACCCGAAATAGCATTATAATAGAAACATTTTTTTCTTTTTTTCCCTCCCCTCAGCCTCCAACACCAAAATTGTAAATCCCCACCCCCTTTATTTCTTGTGCATAGGACTCAAGGTAAAATTGTAATTCTTTTTTTTCGAATCGGTGGTACCTAAATAGTGAAATTTCGTTATTTTTCTCCTTTTGATTTTCGGATTTTATGGTCCGCACAATCCGAAATTATAAAATTAATGCGGGAAATGTAATTTTTCACTTTTTCTTTAGAATCCGCAGAACCCGAATTATTTGAATTGCGACGCGAAATGGTAAAAATAAGTTAAGAAAATATAATTTTTTTCATTGTTTTCTTTCGAAGCTTCAAGAATAGAATTAATGCCGAAATAGTGAAATTTTCGCTTTATTTTTCTTGCGTTTTCTCATAATTTTAACCAATAGGCAACACTAGCATATTATCCAGCCCGCAGTCGTTAAAATTTCCGGAGTTGGAGTTGGTCATTTTCCCCACAGACTTCGCAACCCTGGATTTGATGCTGAATGTTTTTGATTAAATGTGTAGTTGAAAACTTAAATGAAAAACACAAATATATAATTATCTTTTATTTATCAACATGAAAGATTAAAATTTATTTAAACAAATGAACTTAATGCAAAATTTTATTTAGTATAAAAATCTGTAAAAAACAAAGCTTGTTTGGCAAAAATAATCATTTATGAGTTCTTCTCTGGAATCTTTATTGTCACCTGTAAATAGAAAATAATTTTAAAGATATAATTTGTTACAATATTTTGCAAGTGGCATTCTGCAGTAATACTAAATTCATTAACTGTGAAAAAAAAATGCTTGATTCTATGGTATATATGTACTTTTAAAACAAACTTACTGTTTTAACTTCAAGGTATTCATACAGTCCATCTTCTCCCCTAGTAAAATAAATTTAGTCAGTTTTTCTACCAAAATAATATTGTATTTAAGAAAAATATTTACTTGATATATGAATTGTAACACTATTAGAGAATTTCATATTTGAAAACTTGTTAAATTTCAGATATTTTATCCACATAAAGTTGGTCATTTTGACTTACCAAATTTTGACACTTCGAAAAAAAATTGATATAATTTACGGATTTGGATAACATAGCTGCCAATTTCTACGCTTTTAAGGGATATGTTAAATTTAGATGACTGATTATTTCTCTATTGTTGCTGTAATGTAAATAAGGTTTTAAAAAAGATTGTTGAATGGGATAAAGAGGGGAAGTGTAAACCATTCAAGAAGTGGGTGCGATTTAAAAAAAATGGTAATTTGTTATTGAAAGTTTTAAAAAATCTGCCTTATTTGTTAAGTTTTAAAAATATTTAAACTTTGTATGTATGCAGAAAAGAAAATTTTAGAAGGTTGAATTGTTGAATCTTGTTGAATTTTTTTTATAAGGCAAAAATTTAGATGACTGATTATTTCTCTATTGTTGCTGTAATGTAAATAAGGTTTAAAAAAAAAAATTCAAAAATGTGTGTTGAATGGGATAAAGGGGGGGGGGGGGGGGAGTAAACCATTCAAGAAGTGGGTGGGATTTAAATAACTGGTAATTTGTTATTGAAAGTAACAAATAAGGCAGAAACTTTTTTTTTTTTTTAAGTTTTAAAAAGATTTAAACTTTGTATGTATGCAGAAAAGAAAATTTTAGAAGAGGGTGTCTCGTTGAATTTTTTTTAAAGGCAAAAGTTTAAGAAAATCTCAGAAGATTATCACCCTTGTTTTGATTATTTTTAACTTCCACAATTGTTCAGAAGAGAAGCCATTTATAGCTAACCTATGAAAAAAATTAACTTATTTATTATCCATCAATCAAAATACGGTTTTCACTATCAGAAAATAGTTGCCCAATGCCGATGTAGTGATTCCCTCCTCAGTTTAAATTTAGCTTGAACTAAAGAAAACCAAACCAGAAAAGATTATAATGAAGCTGTAAATAACTTCTCCAAGTTAGACAGTTTATCTGTCAATAACCGTGTTAAGTAAATATTGTCCCACATAATTATTAGTTCTACATTTAAAAATTCAGTTTTAAACTTAAAGCTTGGAAAATATTTTTTTCTTAGGGAGAAGGGGGGGGGGGATCTAAAAAAGGGCTGCCAAAGCAAAAGTTCTTATCTATAGGATGATACAGTCAATAAGAGTTAAATTCATTTACACTTGTTTTGACTGCAAATATCAAAACTTGTCATACGCAATATTTTGAAAATAAATATCAAATATGAAAATATCGAAAATATCAAAGTTCATGATATTTTGCAAATAAATATAGGATATATATATACAGCTGGACCTCGTTATCCCGACACCCGGTTTTCACGTCAGTTTTTCAAACTCCCGATTTTCTGTATATGAATTTAATTTAAATAAACTCAGTATTTTACGTCGTTGAATAATTTTCAATTCCGGATATGCTGACGGTTTAGAAAAATTGTCCATTTTTCATAATCCATGTTATAAGAACGGAAATTAAGTGGTAAGAAATGTCTTAGCTAAACTTTTCACAAAAGTGTCTAAAATACCCATTGTGATAAATGAGAATTTTTACTTCAATCCTTTATCTGAATAAATAAACTCGCACACTATGAATGACGCACTTAAGCTCCAGATAGACGTATTGGTCTACTCGCGGTTTTTTTTGTTCTAGTCGAGCGGCGCTTTCTTGTGCTCACACCTCGTTTTTCATCCGACTAAAACCGAAGCATTGCATTGCATTGCATTGCATTGAAACAATCAGAAATTATCTAACATCCATTTCTGAAACAACGAATATTGTTTACAATTCATTGCTTAATGTTAAAAAAAGAATTGTAGGAAGCACATCTAGCGATAAGCAAACTTCAATTCATCAATATTTCATCATAAATCTGATTTTTACACTTTTCAATTTTGTTTTTATGTTTATTTTGTTTAATAATAATGTTTTATCGCTTAAAACTGCAAGAACAGTTATGAATTTAAAATTGTCTTAAATTAATTAAAAATACAACTTTTTATAAACTTATTTTTCTCCAACTCCGGTTACCGCGACACTCCGCTTATGAAGACACTTTTTTCTGGTCAGTAGAGTGTCGGGATAACGAGGTTCGACTGTATATATGTATCAAGAGATATATCCATTGATATATATAATCATCGAACCCTGAAAGAGCCTATTTAAAAAAAAACATAGAACGCCTACTTTTTCATGACGACGCAGTGCATTTTTCAAAAGTTGTGTCTGTGAAGTTGCTGCATTACTACGAGCTAAAAGGCGATGCCACGTGGCATTAGAGACGTATCGCATGACTTTTCGCACTTCAGTGTTTATTGAAACACATTTTTATTCAAAATTTACAACAGCGAAGCTGCCAATTCTCCGGACTTTTGAATACCACTATTTCAGTATAGAAATAGTTTTCTGATTTAATCACAGAATTCCAGCATTACCAAAACCAAACTTCTATAGGAAAATAGTGGTATTCAAAAGGACTGACAACTCTGCAGATTTTTAACATACATTAAAAGATTTCAAGAAAGAAATATACATTGATTAATAATAACTTACAGTTCTCGTCCAATGCCAGACATCTTATACCCGCCAAAAGGAGTTTGAGGTGTTGTTGCATCATAACAGTTCACCCTAACAAGTAATAATTATAATATCTCAAAATATAATTTTTAACTGGACAGAAAAAAGTTACATTAACTAGACAAAAGAAAAAAAGTTTAAAAGCAGTTTTATCAAAAGATTGCGGAAAAAAACAAGCTGGGTTTTAGGATGCTGCTGAACATTTTTTTCTCCAAAAGTAACAAATATTCTGAAATGTTATGTTTCTTTTTAGGAGTATAGTAGAATTGTGATAACTCAAACAATGGGAACTAACATAACTAAATGTGAAATAATGCAGAGCTAGTTAAAGCAGGTGGTTCTTAATCTTTTTTGTTCCATTGACTCTTTGACCAGTCAAAAAGGGAGTTACAGATACCCTACATGATACAACATGAATACATGGGGTTTAATTTTAAAAAACATATTACTGAAGCCATAAAATAATTCAATACATTTAAAAGAAGAAACGAAGCTGAAATTAGGAAGTATTACGTGAATTACACTATATGGCCAATGATGACCGGTCACTTGCGATTTTAGACGTTTTGTTAAATATCTAGAAATATACATGAGGAATTATCCTGAAACCCCATGTATGTAAACAGAATAGTATAGGTCATATATTTTTGGGAAATTTTTTTTTCCCGAAACCCCATAGGGGACTGTCAACAAATTTAAAAATAACGAATATTTTTTGGATAACCCTGCAAAAACTAATGTAGCAAAAGCGTTCAAACTGTAGAACATGATTAAGAGGCTTATTGTAATAAACTGTGTTCATTTTTATGAGGATAGCATGTATACTAGTTGAGAAATTAAGGTTTTTTATAAAAATAGTCCCAAATTTCACCAAGTTTTTTTGCTTATAATTTGCAGAGTTCTTAATATAACAAAAAGTTCTTTTCAGAAAATATAACAAACAACATTGTACATAATACCCTGCTATCAGAATAAAAAAAATAATAAAAATTGGACGAAAAATGAGCATGTTTACTAAATGTTTCACTACGAATGCAATCAAAATATAATGTGCATAATGTATTAGCTAAGTGTACCGGGTGTCCCAAAAAGGACTGACTGATTTTAAAATTCAATAACTTGCAAACGGTGACAGATATTTAAAAAATTCTTGCAGGAGGGTTATGATAAGGTCAAAAGTTTTTTTACAGTGATTTTCAATTTTAGTTCGAATTACAAACAATAGATGGCGCTGCGATCAATAGACGCTGAATTCAGGCTCGATTTTTGGTACTTCGTGGCCCGGATAATACATTTCCATCTCCTTTTTCAGCATGGAACAAGATAAAGGACCAAAAATCGAGCCTGTATTTAGCGACTATTGCTTACAGCGCCATCTATTGTTTGTAATTCGAACTAAAATCGAAAATGACTGTAATAAAACTTTTGACCTTATGCATAACCCTCCTGCAAAAATTTTTTAAATATCTGTCACCGTTTGGAAGTTATTGAATTTTAAAATCAGTCAGTCCTTTTTGGGACACCCGGTATAATGCAACTTTTGTGAAAGTCTCAAAAACATAGCTTGAAAATTCTGAAAATTATCGTCGATAGAATAAGCTCGAAATCCGTTGTTTCCCCAAAAGGAAGCAAAAAGATGAGGGATTGTATCCAAATATAGTAGTACATGCAATACTGTGTACGCTAGATTTGCACTAATCAACGGATATTTGGATACAGCTCCTCATCTTTTTTTCTTCCTTTTGGGAACAACGGATTTCGAGCAATCAGTATTCAACAATCCCTATACAACAATTTTGAATTTTTATCAGAAAATGGCACGAATAAAGATAAAAATACTTAATTATTATTCTCTTGCCTGTAATAATGAAAGCTATCTAATTTTCACCATTTTGAAGAAATTTCACAAAAAGCCTTTTAAAATTAAAATATAAAAGTGGTGATATTAAAAAAAAAAAACAGATAGTGCGATTACATATACAAAGGAATAGCTTTCAGTTAAAAAAAAATATTAGTAAAATTGGTTCAGCAGAAAGATGAGGGCAGATGACTAAAAAACACACTTGTGTTTTAAATATATAGATTATATAACATTATGAAACATTAAATTAAGCAAATTATGTTATTTTGATAAAATTATAGTAGAATGTCCTAAAGAATAGCATTAAAATTTTATTAGTCGCGAGAATTTTGGACAAAAACTTCAGAAAGCAGCTGGGGTGAAAATGACGAACTTCTACAAAACATATTTCAGTTTTAAGAATTAAATTACACGCTTTTTTATAAAATGACGTCATTTGCATCCGCTACAGCAATCCAGTATTAAACTTCATCTATAGAAAAGTATGCATATGACGTCCTTATCGCAGAACAACAGATAATATTGTTGACATAGCACTTATTTTAATTTCAACATTTTTTCAAGTTTTATGAGAAAATGGCAACAAAAAGATACAGTTATCTCCTATTTCTGGCTATTTTCCGTTTACTTTCAATAGAAATAGGGTACTTTTTTGTTGCCACGATTAGAAAAATGGTATTAAAAACTACAAAAAAATTAATATCTCAAAAATAAATTGAGATACAGCTTTCAAACAAATTGCATTTAAAAGAGCATTTTTCCTTATACGACGGTGTAAAAATTAAAAATGTGCGATGTTTAGAAGTTTAAAAATTTGCAGCAAAGAAAATTGCAAAACCTAATTTTATTTCAAATTTCAAAGTGTTGCCATTCGCAAAATGACGTATGTGTTACGCACAGATATGTTTGTCCTTTATAATATAGATAGATATGTTCTTTCTTTGCTAGTCGTGTCAATAAAATAATCAACCATCTGGACTATCTAAATTAACCTTTATTCAGCACTAAATATTACTCCTTTCCAAGATTTAAAATTGCTTTCCTCTTTTTGTACTCCAGAAAATTCAGCTTAAGTTCCTAGACAATGCAGTCTTAAAACCTGGAATGACATTTCTCTTTGCTGGAGATCCCCCAAAAATTTAGTCAGAATTAACCTCCTTATCTTCGTCCTCATTTAAAGAATGGATATTTGTTTTGATCTTCCAAGGTGACTTTCTAGTCCCATAAAAAAATTTATAATCTTAAAAATAGTTCACAACATTATATGATTAATTTAAAATCTGTGCTATTTCTCTATTACATTCACCACATTCCCTAAAAACTACAATTTCATCTTTTCCTTAAACTGATTTTTGCAACTCATTGCATACATAGTTAACCTTCCGTCTACCAGACGGGTCCATTGGACCCGACATGTACATTCAAAATATTTATTCAAACCAGAAATTTCTTCAAAACAAACTAAATGTATAAATCAGACAATAATAAGTTAAATAAACAAATTAAATAGTTTTAAGTAAAAATTCTGGTGTAGAATGTTTTTATAAAACTTGAGTAAAATTTCCGGTAGTTCTAGGGTTAATAAACTAAAACAATCTGAAAAATGCCAAGTAATGTAACTAAATTTCTAATAGCATTGACTAGCCCATAAAGTGAGTATATTGCTGAAATAGTGAGTATATTGCTGAAACTAAAATAAATAAAAACAGATAGATTGAACCGCAGAACTATTGCAGTAATCTCTCACTATATATGATATGCAATACTAGTTAAATTACAATGCATGAAAATAAAGTTCAGTTAGTATTAATGCTGTAGTCGTAAGATAAGCAGAGAATATACGCTATGGGCAGAGAATATATGCTAGAGAGTATATGTTAAGGTTTTACATGACAAACAGGAGGTATAACGTAAGTTCTTTAAAAAAAAATCAAGAAGGTATATGGCGTATACCACAGTATACCCTTCACTAAATCCCTGGTGAATATGTTTATGAACATATTCTTCTCTCAATCCGGGAAAATGTTTTATATTCATTCGTAGTAATGTCTATTGTCTGCACTTACAACTTTGATAACGACTGTACAGTTCTTGAAAGCTGCGGGCAAAGTTTTCATTCAATATATCGCATGGATAATTCACGCGACATGGCTTCAAATTTCTGGATCCGAAAATCGTTTTTCTTTTATGGTTCTTTTTAAGGTGCGGGAGCAAAGAATTCTGCTGCGGTAAGATCAGGTAAGTTCAGTGGATGATAGAAGGGATACAACTCCTATATGAACCATGAATTTTTTCATGAATGCGGCTGGGAAAATTCAAAGCCATATACCAAGCGTTCTCACCATGAGGAATTTACCCAAAAATTTCAGGAATTGTACAATCATTATCAAAAGTACTATGCAAAAGTCTTCATTGTTCCAAAGGAATATAAAGAGTTTTTTTCCGATTTAAATTCATTTCATTATTTTTTGTTTGGGGCTGTACATATAACGTTATTACTTTCGGGGGAAGGTTAGGAAGTTTGGCACTTGGTGTCTATCACAAGGGGGGGGGGGTTGTGTTTGATATCGTTATCCTTTTTGATCCAACCAAAAAAAAAAATATATATAGCTTTTCTCTGCATCTGTTACCTTTTTTTTTAGTCTTATATCTATTTTTATGAAATTACAAAGTTATTATTAAAATCATTCAATGATTATAAAATAATTTCACTCCAAAATGTAGAGTATCCCAACGTTCGCCATGCCTATTCTTCTGTCATATGCGTACCTAATTCGTTGCGATAGAAACCAGGTTCGAAATTATACTTGTTATTTTTACTATAGTAAGAAACGGGGAAGAATGTTGTCCATATGTTTTGATTATAAGAAATTCTGTTTATTACCGAGCAGGTGGCAAGTGCAAGAAGACAATACTATTATTGAATGCATTATGTAACAAAAAATTTATTTCTAAATAGTTTTAAATAGCATTTCTTTAAAGTGTAATTTGATATAAAGTTATTTCATATAAAATAGTGATATTTTATTAACCCCTTCTCTTCATTTAGATCGGTAAAGTGTGGGAATAATAAATGTACAACCATATCTGTATATCACTGCAAATGTATAAAAAAGCAAGTAATATATATTTTTTTAAAAAATCAATTCCTACTTAAGTCATCAAAGAAAAATTTAATATAATCTCTTAAGCTAATATTAGTTTTTGTTGCATTAAAATATCTCAATTTGTTGATTTTCAATAAGCAAGTAGGTTTACAATGGAAGTCTATGGGAATTTGGCGAAATATTATATATATGCCAAGTTGGTGTCACTTTTGGAGACTCATTTTGGTCGCCAAATTTGGCGATAAACTTGGCGATATTTGGCGACAGAACAGGATCCCTCCTATGGTAACCCCCCTTATAGGTATGAAGATGCATTAAATGCTGTTCAATAACCAATGGCTGCCATTTTGTCTCCCATATAAAACTAAAATTAATTTAATTTAATTAATGAATTAATATTTGAAAAAACTGTATTAACATCAAGTGTCATTCACTACAAGTTTAAAAAAATTTATTTGAACTTGAGTGGATGAATAATAAGTATTTTATTAACGATTGAAAATTTGAAGAAGATATATATATAGGGAGAGTGTGAATTAATAGTAGGAATTGAAGAATAAAAAAAGTTTTTAGATACTGGTAAAAATATCATATGAGGAGAGGGGTTCGAGGAATGATATCGTAAGGGGTCGGGGGTAATCAAAATTGCCAAAGAGTTGGTAACATTGTATAGATATGTACAGCACCTTTATGAACACATTCATCGAAGTTCATTCTGCCATCTTGTATTTTGTTATTACTTACCATACTGAACCTGCTTTCACTGCTTGTGCGAAGGTTATGGCTGTATTGATATCCCTTGTAACAACACCTGACCCAAGTCCATAATGAGTGTCGTTAGCCCTTTCTATAACCTCTTCCAGGGTTCTGAATTTCAGTATCTGTTGCACAGGTCCAAAAATTTCTTCCCTAGCAATCCTCATGTCGTCCTTAACATCTGCAAATACCGTGGGCTCTACAAAATAACCTTTGTTGAATTTTTTCTTGCCTCCACATACCAGTTTTGCTCCCTGTCTTACACCCGATTGAATAAGATCCATGATTTTTATAAGTTGTTCCTCATCTACCTAAATAAAAAACAAGAATGGAAAATCATGTATTAGGCCAAGATTATGAAACACAATATTATTAAGAAATTTGATTTCTTCATACAACGAAATCGACCATAATCCGTCCTGTAACCGAATTCTTTTGCGAATCTCTGTAAAAGAAGATAGGCCTAATATAGGCAAATTGAGCCTTCCTATTGCCCAATCAGGCCAATTCCTCTGAAAACGGGTTTGATAGAGCGGAAATAGGCTAGATATTTTATATATATAGCTTTTAACAACGCAATAAGAAAAGATTTTAAATAAGACATTTTAAATATATCGTTTTAAATCTGACGTAATTTTCACCAAAGTTTCCTTTCGCTTTAATATTCACGTGAAAATATTTTTGTTATTATAAAGGAAATATTATTTGCGCTGTCTTAGAATTGGCGACAATAATTAAAAAAAATCATCTCGAAATATGAAATAAATGTTTCGTGTAAATATATTTTTAAATTTTAAAACTGTTTGGCAATATTATTATTTGGTCATTTTAAATGTGAAGTATATTACCTTATTTACTGCGTTTAACAAATATTAATGAACTTATTATTTTAAAGTTTTCTTTCTGTTTCAAAATTTACGCGTAAATACAATTTTTGTGACGTAATTTTCAATATTTTTTATCTTTCAACACGTAATGATTTAATTCTAATTTGAAAGTTTTTTTTTCTGTTTTTAATAATCACATGTAAATAATTTTTAATTTGGAGGAAATAAAATTCTTTGCTCTGTTTTTACAACTGGCAACAACAACAAAAAAATAACCTTTTCTGAAATATGAAAAAATATCTCTTGAAGTGCTGAAAATTTGAAAAAAAAAAATAAAAAAAAAAATTAGTCAAAAAAAAAATAAATGCAGTCTTCACACCGCGAGCTCGTAATGTATATCCTTAGAAAAAATGATTTAATTCTCATGTATAGTTTTTGCTGTTATAAAACTTTTTTTAATGGAAAGATTTTGACCAATTTTAACATTAAATAGCTCTTAAAACAATTATTCAATTTAAAAACTGTCTAGTCAGCGTGTTGTTAAAACATTTCTCTGTAATACTTCCAATTTTCATATTTTTGTATGCAGTAGTTTTCTTAATATTAGCGAAGAAAGACCTCCGGTCACAAAAAATTAATTTATGGCAGCGGCGGTTACAGGGTTAGTTACCTTTTTTTTTTAGAATAGAGGAATACATTTAAAAAAGTCATCCCTATTCGAATGGTACATTTTAAGTTTTGCTGCGGCAATTCCGAGATTCCCCCCTCCCCCCTCCACTATGTTCCGTTTCATTTTATTTTATCTTTTGACAAACTTGCCAGTTTCATTCCTATTCATGTTTATTTAAAAAAACATTCAAATTTCTTTTCATGTAAAATCTATGTTCTAGAGAAAAAACTTGTGTCACTAACGTTGACGTCATAAAGATAGTGGAAACGAAATGCGCTATCGCTTTTATCGCACATATATCAACTCCTAAACATTGACATAATTGGAAATTTACGCGATGGAATATAAAAAAAAAAGTACTTTCAAGTAAATTTTACTTAAAAATTGTAACTCAGTTTAATGATTTTTAAATAATTTCCAAGCATGATAATAAAAAAAAATCCATCTCACAATTAAAGTTGGTTTTCTACAACAGAGCAAAGTAACATTTTCAGTAGCATAAATAAATATCCAAAATTGAAGAGAAAGTAGCAGCGTTGCCATAATTGGCAACGGATGCCCAAGCTCTCGGAGGATTTCTTCAACCTTTCTCGCATAAACAGATTTTCTTTCGTAAAGCAGAAGATTAAAGTTACTGCTTTGAAACTTTGTATATATGTCGTAGGCTAATTGAGAAATCCGGTTCTTTGAAAAGTTTGGTATACCGGTTTATTGTGTTAAGGAGCTTCCCTGATTAGATTTGGAAGCTCATTATTTAAGTATAAAGGGGGGGGGGGAAGGGGGGCTACCCCCATTAATTTAGATAAATTGGTTTTTCATGATGAATTATTCAATTTGCTCCAATTTGGTATACCGGTTTATTAAGTTAAGGAGCTGCCTTGATTAGATTTGGAGGTTCATTAGTTACATATAAAGGGAGGAAAGGGGGGGGGGCTATACCCCCGGTATTTAGATAAATGGGTTTTTCATGCAGAAATATGCGATTTGCTATAAATTTGGTATACCGGTTAATTATGTTAAGCAGCTTCCCTGATTACATTTGGAAGATCATTATTATATATAAAGGGGGGGGGGGAGGGGGGCAATTGCCTCTTCCCTTAATTTAGATAAATGCGTTTTTCATGATGAATTATTCGATTAGCTCAAATTTGGTATACTGGTTTATTATGTTAAGGAGATGGCTTGATTAGGTTTGGAGGTTCATTAGTTAAGTATAAAAGGAGGAAAGGGGGGGGCTAGCCCCCCCCCCCTTAATTTAGGTAAATGGGTTTTTAATGCAAAATTATACGATTTGCTCCAAATTTGGTATACCGGTTTATTATGTTAAGGAGCTTCCCTGATTAGATTTGGAGGTTCATTAGTTAAGTATAAAGGGAGGAAAGGGGGCTAGACCCCCCCCCCTTAATTTAGATAAATGGGTTTTTCATGCAGAGTTATTCGATTTGCTCCAGATTTCGTATACCGGCTTATTATGTTAAGGAGCTGCCTTGATTAGATTTGGAGATTTATTGGTTAAGTATAAAGGAAGGACAGGGGCTAGTGTCCCCTTAATTTAGATAAATGGGTTTTGCATACAGAATTATTCGATTTGCTTCAAATTTGATATACCAGTTTATTACGATATGGCTTCCTTCATTTGATTTGGAGGTTCATTGGTTAAGTATAAAAGGGGGGAAAGGGGGCAATTGCCCCTCCCCTTAATTTAGATAAATGTGTTTTCATGTAGAATTATCTAATTTAGTTTAATTTTATTTTCTAGGTTCATTCTAATAAGGAGCTTTTCTGATTAGATTTGAAAGTTCATTGGTTCAGCATAAAGGGGGAGCTAATACCCCCCCCCCCCTTAATTTAGTGAAATGGTTTTTTCATACAGAATTATCTGATTTGCTTCAAATTTGGTATACCAGTTTATTATGTTAAGGAGTTTCCCTGATTACATTTGGAGGTTCTTTCGTTAAGTAGAAAGGGGGGCAATGGGGACTAATCCCTTCATTTATTTTTCGAGGGGCATTATTCTTTGAAATAAGAGTATAATATACAATTAGTGTGAATAGCCTGTGTGCTCAATGCCATCAGTTTAACTGGGCAATTTTCTTTTTATTAGGTTTATTAACGCATAACCCTACCCAAACCCGAAAAATAAATTACAACAGACCGTACCCCGATCCGATCAAGACAAAATAATTTCAGTCTACATGCAACCCGACTCGAACCTGAGAGTTCCATTTGAAAAAACCCGAAATCCCGAACCAAATCTGATAACCGACAACAATATTCCAAAGATCCATAACCGGATCCGAACAAGACAAATTAGTTTCTGTGGACACGCAACGCTACCAGAACTTAAAATTCCCTTCGAAGTCAACCTGAAACCCGTCCCGAACCAAATCTTAACCGACAAAAATATTCCAAAGAACTATAACCCGATGCAAGCCAGACAAACTAATCTCCGTCCACCGGCAACCCGATCCGAACCTGAAGGTTCTAGTTGAACTCAATCCGAAACCTGGTTGTGGTCGGTTTTCGGGTTGACTTCAAATGGAACCTTCAAGTTCGAATCCGGTTGAAAAAAAATGAAACTAAATCAGATAATTCTGCATGAAAACCCATTTATCTAAATTAAGGGGAGGAGCAATTGCCCCCCTTTCCCCCCTTTTATACTTAACCAATGAACCTCCAAATCAAATGAAGGAAGCCATATCGTAATAAACTGGTATATCAAATTTGAAGCAAATCTAATAATTCTGTATGAAAAACCCATTTATCTAAATTAAGGGGACACTAGCCCCTGTCCCTCCTTTATACTTAACCAATAAATCTCCAAATCTAATCAAGGCAGCTCCTTAACATAATAAACCGGTATACGAAATTTAGAGCAAATCGAATAACTCTGCATGAAAAACCCATTTATCTAAATTAAGGGGGGGGGGTGTCTAGCCCCCCTTTCCTCCCTTTATACTTAACTAATGAACTTCCAAATCTAATCAGGGAAGCTCCTTAACATAATAAACCGGTATACCAAATTTGGAGCAAATCAAATAATTTTGCATTAAAAACCCATTTACCTAAATTAAGGGGGGGGGGAGCCCTCCCCCTTTCCTCCCTTTATATTTAACTAATGAACCTCCAAATCTAATCAAGCCATCTCCTTGACATAATAAACCAGTATACCGAATTTGAGCTAATCGTATAATTCTACATGAAAAACGCATTTATCTAAATTGAGGGGAGAAGCAATTGCCCACCTTTCCCCCCTTTATACATAATAATGATCTTCCAAATGTAATCAGGGAAGCTGCTTAACATAATTAACCGGTATACCAAATTTATTGCAAATCGCATATTTCTGCATGAAAAACCCATTTATCTAAATTACGAGGGGAGGAGAGCCCCCTCCTTTCCTCCCTTTATATGGAACTAATGAACCTCCAAATCTAATCAAGGCAGCTCCTTAACTTAATAAACTGATATACCAAATTTGGAGCAAATCGAATAATTCATCATGAAAAACCGATTTATCTAAATTAAGGGGGGGGGGGGTAGCCCCTCTTTCCCCCCTTTATACTTAAATAATGAGCTTCCAAATCTAATCAGGGAAGCTCCTTAACACAATAAACCGGTATACCAAATTTGGAGCAAATCGAATATTTCAGCATGAAAAACACATTTATATAAATTAAGGGGGGGGGGGACTAACCCCCCTTTATCTTTAACCAATGAACCCTCAAAAATAATCAGCGAAGCACCTTATTAGAATGAACCTAGAAAAAAAATTTGAAGCAAATCGGATATTTCTATCAAGAGTTATCGCGTTACGTACATACGTACGTACACACGTACATACAGAATCCGCGGGCACATAAGCTCTCAGGCTTTGATAGCCTGTGAGCTAAAAATATCACCCTGATCGGATAATAAGTGGTCATTTTTCAATTAGCCTAACGCTTTCTAGGCTCTTTGCAATAAGCCTGGAAAATATCAGGCTAATTGGAAAAAGGGAGATGGATTCTCCAATTAGCCCGGCTCTTTGCAAAGAGCCTAGGCTGTTTGCAAAGAGCCGGATTTCTCATTTAGCCTACGACATATACATATTTCAGAAACGAAATTAGAACACAAGCTGCTTTTTAGGTGCGTTCGTAATTATATAAATACGTAGCACCTATACTCATTGTCTGGTCCATCCGTCTGTCTGCATGTAACACCGCAAAAACTACCCAACCGAATAGTTTGAAATTTAATATATATAGTCGTTGCAAAATTTTTTCGAGTCATTTGAAATTTTATGAAAATCGAATCAAAACTTAAAAAGATATTAAAAAAAGTTTTCTCCATTCTATTAAATCCTATCATACGTAATTAATTCAATGACATCCCATGATATGCAATGATTCTAGGTTGCCATGGGGATTACATCCTATTTAAGATGGAGTCCTATTATTTCCGTATTATTGAATTTAATATATATAATAGTAATAAATTTTGTATTCATGCATTTTTGCATACAAGTGCAACAGCTATTGCTCCAGACCTGAATATTTATAAAACTAGTTATAGTACGAACGCACCTATTTGCCATGTTTGACATACAATTTACGACTTGTTAAATATGATGTTTTTAATACATTTTAATACTATTATTCGAATATGTAACTTGGATTTTTCATATAAAAATATTTTTTAATATTGTTGGTGTAAAATCTAAAATATATTAAATGTAAAAAAATATATATTAGAATTTTAAATTAATAGCTATTTTCACGTATGTTTTGTTCATTGAGGAGTATGTTCTGTAATCCGGGTAGGATCCCCTAGTATTTATATTATAACCTCTTCACTCCGTAGATCCACATATGTGAACCTCAATTCTCTCCCGTTTTAAAAAAGGATTCTTCAACATACAGGGTGGGATTAAAAAATAATGAGCTTTTGTTCAAAAGGACAGATTTATTGAGTAAATCGGTACAACTGACTAATAGTCTTCGAAATAGGTACCTCCTGAATCAATATACTTTTATAGGTGGCATTTTCATGACTCGAAGGCGTCCACGTAGGCCTGTTCCGGGATGGCTGCAAGGATTACATCTGCTTGGATGTCTCGATCGAGTGGAAGCGTTTTCCTTTCAGCACTGATTTTAAGCGCGAAATGCTTCAACAGGCGTTTGGGACTGAGTATCTATTCTATTGTCAAGCGAAAAAGTTGCACACCTCAAACTCACCTGTCCCAAAGAAAGCGCGGATGAGTAAATCCAAGACGAAGATCATGCTCATCGCCTTCTTCGGAGTGAAAGGATTGTCCACTACGAGTTTGTCCCTCTTGGAGGGACCGTGAATGCTGCTTACTGCTTGGAAGTCCTGAAAAGGCTGAAAAGAAGGGACGAGCGCAAGCGAAGGGAGATCGAGGACAGCTGGAAGCTTTACCACGATAACGCGCTAGCCACACTGCCTTCATCATGAGCGCCTACCTGGCAAGGGTGAACGTTCCGGTGGCCGCCATCCTCCCTATAATCCCGACTTGTCGCTTCCTGACTTCTTGTTTGCACGCTTAAAATCAGCGCTGAAATGAAAACGTTTCCATTCGATCAAGGACATACAAGCAAATGTCAAGGCAGCCCTTGCAGTCATCCCAGAACAGGCCTACATGGACGACTTCGAGTCATGGAAATGCGCCTACAAAACTGTACTGATGCAGGAGGCTCCTATTTTGAAGACTATTAGTCAGTTGTACCGATTTGCTCAATAAATCTGTCCTTTTGAACAAAGGCTCATTACTTTTGAATTTCACCCTTGTAAATGTAATTCTGATCTCAGAATGATGCCTCGATGTCCAAGACTAAAAACAATGCAAATAAATTAAAAATGTCTTACACTGAAGTAAAATTTAAGAAGAAATTATATAGTAATAATAAAATTCTGTTACTCAGTAGTGAAGAGATTGTAAACACACATTAAAATATTTAAAATTTACTTGTGGCCCGTGATCAGTCGATTCATCAAAAGGATCTCCCAAAATTCTCCTTTGTGCTCTCTCTGCACTTTTCTTTACAAACTCTTCATAAATGCCTTCTTGAACATAAGTTCTTGTCCCAGCGCAGCAGCACTGTCCCATGTTGGCAAATACTGCATTATAAGCAATATCAACAGCTTCATCAACTGAAAAAATTGATAAAATAAATTTAATCTCATGAACATCGTTTTCTTATTGTAACAATTTGATCTTCGTTTTATACACTGGATAAACATATCACCGACACAGAGACAGACTTCTTTCATCAAAAAAAGATACAAATTGCTATTTGAAATAAGCTAAATTCTAATTTATTCTGGAGAAAAAGGCCGTGATAAATTCAAGAGGTGGAACTGGGGGTTGAGGGGGTGGTGATGACATCCTCCGCACCGCAGCCAGGGCTTAATTTCTAACAAAAAAAGTACCGGAGCCCTAATATTTTGCAGTACTAAAACCATCCCCTCCACCCACCATCACTCTAATACGCATATTTATATTTCATACATGATTTGCACAATTTAAAGCATCTTTTTTTTCTTTAGCAAAATAAAAAAAATTAAATATATCTACTTGCATATACTCAACTCTCAACTATTACAGTTTTTAGTTTATCACTCTTTCCTAATACAAATATTTGCCTAATTTTAATGTTAAATAATCGCAGAATTCTGCAATTAAATAAGGTAAGAATCATGATTCGGAAATTAGTGTTAACATAAAAAAGGAATTGTTCGCAGCTATGCATATGTTATATATATATATATGAGGACCCCAGAAGCCAAGGGGTATAAGTGACAAAATTAAAAAAATTGAGTTAAGTGCACAGGCTATCTAAAAATAAACCTATTTGTAGGTAAAGAGATAAGTGATTTTGTAATTATGCGCTGCGTTCTAGGGACCAATTACTTAACCTCATTCCCGAAACAGTGAAACTTGTGGAGCACAAGGGGTATAAGTGTACTTGTATCCGTTGACGTCTACATAGCTGAATCGCGACCAACTAAATACAAGGCCAGTTCATGACTTTTAAAACGACACATGAATTTGATCATCCTTAAACGGCGATTGGCACAAAAAGACGAAGATGTTTCTAACAAACGGTTGCGAAACATAGTAAACGAAAAGGAAGAAACAGTTTCTGACGTACCATCTCACAATGTAAGATGAAGAAAAGAACCGTCGAATAAAATTCCACAAGACGGTATTGATGTCATCAAAGAAAACTTAAAAAAGTTTCCACGATACACAAGCCATTATACTAGAGAAAAGACCCCCAACCGTAAACACCTGAATCCAGAACTCAATTTAAAGCAGATGTACAAACTCTGTGTTCAATTTTGCCTTGATGAAAAGCGCGTAGAGCCAATCAAGGAAAGTTTCTATAGACACATTTTTAAAACCTATTTTAATCTCAGTTTTCACCTACAGGGGACTGATGCATGTGTCACGTGTGACAAGCTAAAATTTCAAATAGACCATGGAAATGCAGATGAGAAGCAACAAGCAGAAACTCAAAAGGAACAACATCTTCGCAAAGCAGAAGCTGCCAGATTAGCCAAAGATGCATTCCACAATTTAAAGGATGATTCAAAGTTCGCGATATGCTTTGACTTCCAAGAAATCATGTCAACTCCATATGTAACCAATTCAAAGGCTTATTACTTACGTCAACTTTGAACATACAACTTGAACATTCATAACCTTGAAAGCGGAACTGGCCACATGTACAAGTGGCATGAAGGCTAGGCTTTTCGTGGTTGCCAAGAGATCGTATCCTGTCTCTTGAAGTTCATAAAGACTCTTCCCTCTCAAGCCAGGCATATTGTAGCTTTTAGTGACAATTGTGGAACACAGAATAAAAGACACTTGATTGTGAAGTTCTGGCTGTGCATCATAAAAAATACACACATAGAAACAGTCGATTTTTGATTTCAGGACACTCCTACTATGAATATGACCAAAACTTTTGGCTCATAGAAATCAGAAAGAAGAGGAATAAAAGAAATCTGTATGTTCCAGAGCACTGAGCTCAACTTGTAAATAATTTCAGCCAAAACTTTACAGTAGAAGTGTTAAAAGATGAAGATTTTATTAATCGAGTCACTTGCACCATTCTTTATAAAGTCAGTCAAAGGTATCTGAAATATGCAGCGGCTGCATTTTGAGGAAATAAGAACCCTTCACACAGTGGCGTAGCTACATATTCAGCGCCCTGGAGCAAGTAAAGTTTGTGCGCCCTTTTGTCTCTCAAAAAAGTTCTGCGCAATTATGTTTGGAAGTTACATATATAAATATATATATATGTAACTAGCTGACCCGCCCGACGTTGCTCAGGCCCATTATAGTAACGTAATTTTATATATTCATAAAGTAGTTCAAATGAACCTGGTTTTAGGGGTGGCCCACTGCCTTCGGCAGCGTCTTGTGTGCTCCCGACAATCCTCTTTCAGAACGAACCTGTGGCCTGGGTCACCGCTACCAAAGGCAGTGTATGCCAGGAGTGTTCCGTACACGCTGAAGACAATCGAAAACCAAGTTGAATGAGTATACTACGTAGTAATCGAGCCCATAGAACCCGAGATAAGAATACGAATCCTAGCAGTGGAAATATAATCTTTAAAACAATCGTAAGCTAAGTTGAATGGAACAATTTCCGTTGAAATAGAGCCCATAACAACCGAGAAAAGAATGCTCCGTTAATGTTCGAAAATGGTGGTAACAGAAGTCTAAGATAAACTTTCACAATGTAGAAAGTAGCTGAATAGTAAGCTAAGCTTAATTTTCCATTTACCGTTGAAATCGGACATATTGAACCCGAGAAAAGAATGCACCATTAATGTTTGAAAATGTTGGTAACTGAAGCCCAAGACAAACTTTC
Organism: Maratus speciosus; assembly: GCA_963932465.1. Taxonomy (NCBI): domain Eukaryota; kingdom Metazoa; phylum Arthropoda; class Arachnida; order Araneae; family Salticidae; genus Maratus; species Maratus speciosus. Next base: position 482,491,743 of record OZ010788.1, on the reverse strand, counting down.
ATAATACAGAAAGTAGCTGAATCGTAATCTAGGTTGAATTAACCAATTCTCGTTGAAATCGGCCCCCTAGAACCCGAGGAAAGAAGCACCCCGAAGCAGTGGAAGGTGATTGTTGCCCCCTCCCCCTGTAAATTTAACGAATTACCTTTAACATTAGCGTGATATTTAATTTACGGATGATGGTTGGTTGGTTGGTTGGAGTTTTATGGCACAAAGTCCCTGTAGGGACATGCTGCGCCAAGAAAAAGTTGAGTAAACATAGTTAAAAATTAAAAGTTACAGCAAAATATTGTCAGAAATATAAAAGTGAAAGAACTAAGTAAAATGAAGAAAGCAATGTGATGATACATGTAATTAAAATAATGCACAAGGAAAGCGACAATACACAAGGTTTTAAAAGCCAAAAAATAGCTAAAAGACAAGAATATTTAAATTAAAAAAATTCTAAAAGCTCTAAAGTTATGAAAAGTTATAATTAGTCCAAGAAATAAAGCATAAAATGTTATATAATACTGCTTTAAAAACAAAGTTATAATTCAAAATTTTAAAACGAGATAAAGCTACGTAGGATGAATAACTTCAAAAACTGTATTATTATCATCGTTATCAGAGTCATAACTACAAGAGTCCATAGCCTCTTCTGCATAGTTGAGGAGCTGTTTGTTATCTTTAATATTAGTTATTGCTGGGGTAAGACACGATTTATTACCTTTTCTCTTCACAGTTTTCCACTGTGAAGAGATTTGAGTTGGAGGTTTCTTCCTTTCTTTTTGCACACAAGTTTTTTCATTTGCTTTCTGAGTTGGGTGAATTGGTTTCACCAATTTGCTTTTATCTGGAGCTGGCGGTTGTTTAGTCTTATGTTCGGTTGATATTTTTGATTGAACTGATGATGTTCGGAGAGAATTAGGTTTCTGTAATGGTATTGGAGATGAGGCTGCCTTAGTTTCAGTCTGATGATTAGATGACTTTTTGGATCCAACTGGAGATTTCTGTGACTGAGTAAGTTGATATACTATTGTAACTGGTTCCGAGGATGGTAGCCAACGTTCCAATAATGGGGTACCATAGCATTTACTACCAAGAGACACGTCGCGAGTTTCTTTAGTTGAAGTGCTAGTTGATTGTATAATACTTGAATTATTTGGTGGAAAAGAGCAGTCGGTCTGGGTACTTATATGCCTTACAGATTTTGATTGTTGTTTGAGTATACTGGAGTATGATGCCCCAACAGATGGGGTCCTGATTTCAACAAGTTTACGAGCTTCATGGTAGGAGATTTTTTGGGTTATTTTAACAGCAAGAATTTCCTTTTCACGGATCCAATTAGGACAAGAGCGAGAATATGATGTGTGATCACCCTTACAGTTTGCACAGCGTTCGGGTTTTTCACAAGTTTTACCATCATGTCCGACCTCTGCACAACGTGTACAGGTAACATTGCTACGACAGGTTGTATTAGTATGGCCATAACGTTGGCATTTAAAACAGCGGAGAGGATTAGGTATATAAGGCCTGACTGGACAGTTTAGATAACCGGCTTTAATTCTAGTAGGTAAAATATGGCTATTGAATGTGAGAATAATGTGTTTTGTAGGAAGAATTTGCCCATTTCTACGGATAGTGATACGACGAACATCTATTATATTTTGATCGCTTAAATTAGATAGAAGTTCCTCTTTTGTGGAAAATAAAAGATCTGGTTCAGATATTACACCACGGCAAGTATTCAGAGTATGATGTGCTTTAACAGAAACAGAAAAAATACTTATATTATTAGGATTTGACAAAAGTTCAGATTGCCTGGCTGAAGAAACCTCAACCAGTAAATCACCAGATTGTAATTTTTTTAGAGAATGACCATCCCCCAAGACAGACTGGAAAGTTTTTGCTATAAGAAATGGTGAAGTTTTTTTTTAAAGAACTATCAGAGAGACTATCAGTGCGTTTAATAACAAAAAAACGAGTAAAAAAAACGATAACAAAAAAACGAGTAAGATAAAGACTGTACATCTTGTTGCTCTCCACATGGGAGAGAAGTAGAAGGAACTTTAGTATTTCCATCCATATTTGAAAAAAAAATAGTTCAGACCCCGGTCGCACCACCCACTACCGAGCCCAACAAGGGGATGCACATTCGTGCACCAATGCTAACCAGGGCCCATACGGTCACAAGACACTCCTATGCCAGTCTCCACCCTTAACGAGATGGCTAGTAAGTACTCGCTCACTTGATCCCCAGCCAGTGACAAGTCAGCTGACCAGCCGATTGATGCATACGGGACCAATATGCATCTCCCGTCTACCTGAAGCAGAGGCCAAAGCAGTGTGTTGGTGACCCTCAACTGCCAGGATCCCCCTTTCCAGGGACACTGGTCGCCACGCACGGCAAACACGTGGGTGGTTTACAATTTTCCATGAGTCGATATACAGGATGACATCGGCTCATGCAGAATTGCCCTCACCTCCTAAGAGGAAACCACAATGAGAGTGAATCAAAGAGGAAAGAAAGGCAAGAGAAATAAGAGGAAAAAGAAAAGAGAAAGATCGCTCAGGAACCCGGGGTTGCGAATCCCGTGAATACCTAAAGAAGGTATCCCCCTGGGGGGTAATTTACGGATGAAATTCTATCCACTCTAAAGCTAACCACTTACCTTTAACAGTGGCGCGAATTTTAATTCACGGCTGTAGTGAGTAAATGTAAGTTGATGCCCTAAGAGAAGATTAATGTTCGAAAAAGGTGGTAGCTGGAGTAAAAGAAATTTTTCGTGCTTTCTAAAGTAGCCGGAGGACCCTAGAACTATGCTTAAGAAAATTGCAAGACTATCGGATAATTTTTAAAGAAACTGCACCAAGGACCCTAAGAAGGCGATTAATATCCAAAATTGGTGGTAGCTGAAGTGTGAGTAATTTTTTTGTTTTTCATGTAGTAGCTGGAGGACCTAAGAAATAGTTAGGGAAAAAATCGTAGTGAATCGGACCATTTTTATAGGGGGACCAAAAGGAGCTTACTGATAATTGAGAACAAAGCTTAAGATGAAAACACGATAAAAGGTCCTAGTACTTAGCGCTTTAGATTTTCAATTAGTCGAAATTAAATATAGGGTATAAATATTTATCATTAGAAAAAATTTCAAAGAAATGCTTAAAAAAGAGCCCTTGAATCCCAATAGAAATATGAAGGTGTTGGCTCGGGGAGAGAAGACCAAGACTCAATTTTGAAGTTATGTAATGAGATTGTGACACAATTAGTGGGTGAAAATGCATGGCGCACAAAAAGTTACCCTAGGGGGGCAGTGTCTGAACTGAAATGTAGAAACGAAAAAAAAAAACTAAATGGAAAAAGATCCCTCAAAATGATAATTGGATTAAAAGGGGCGATTTATTAACAATTTAGGGCACAAAAACTTCAAGTGGCCTTGTACCAAGCCCCAGGTGTCCAGAGTCTCACCTGGAATGTAGCTGGGCAAGGGCCCCAAGAAGGGATTAATTTTCAAATTTGGTAGCTGAAGTCTAAAACATTTTTATGTTGGTCGTGTAGTAGCTGGATTTCCTAAGATGTTGTTACAAAATAAAAGTTAGTGAATCAGACCATTTTTAAGGGAGATATAAAAGGAGGTCCAAAAGAGGCCAACTGATAGTTGAGAGCAGGGCCCTAAGATGAAAACATGTTAAACGATTCTAGTACTTAGCGCTTTACATCTCAATAAGTTTTGTTCTAACGTATATACAAAATAGCTGACCGCCGTTCTGATTATCACATTTATAGACAATGTTGAAACAGTCCCGTTTTCATGTTAAAATGTAATTTTTAACAAAAAATAATGTTTGAATTACATTTTCTTTGCCGAAAATATTCTTTATAAATACTTTTGCACATCAAGCGCAAAAATCAATATAATACACATATATATAAGGGAAATCACAATCACAGATTGTACGAATACACGAAGCCTATACATTTCAAACAAACACTTGATAAGGGATTTTACAAAAAAACTAAATAAAATACGTATATATATATATATATATTTAAAGAGAGGCCGCGCTCTTTGGTACCAGACAGGCGGAAAATTCTTGGGGCAGACCATGTCGCCATTGGTCACAGAGAAAATTACAGAATATATACGTTAGGTTTTAAAAGGTTTAAATGGGTCTCAGAAGCAAAGAAACTTTCAAGAAAAAATAATCAATTCTTTTACCTTGCAAAGAGAAATAAAAATCATTAATAAAAAATGCTTCAAAAAAGTGATTTTTTTTTAAAAAAATTATTAAATGATTTAAGACTTTTCATATCTAATGCTTATAGCAAATTTTAAAACTATATTAGCTTCACCTGAGGGAGGGAGCAGCTTTACCTGGTTTAGGGTGCACAGACCTGCAGGTCGGTTGCCCGGCGGGCCAATCTGCCTTATTTAATCCTAAAATTCTGCGATTAAATAAGGTTTAATACGGAAAAGTACTGTTACAAAAAAGTGGTTTAATTTTGCATAGGCTATAATCAGGCCCTAAGGAACACTGAATTTGGTACTTAATTTTTTCTCTCTTTTTGAAGCTTATCCATTCTGCATTTGACATTTGCAATATTTTCAAAATCTCAAAAACAATACTCACAAAATTTAAGTTGTTGCTTCCCCTTACCCCCCTCCCATCTAAATTTTGTCGCCGTGGGCTGATGTGGAATATGTTTAAATCCAGCTCTTATTATTGTTTTGTAATCTGTATCGATGCATGTTTAGTTTCTACAAAACAAACAAAAAACGTTCAAAATTTTCGTTTTCTTGTATTTCGTCTGTAAAATGGTCAATAATTTTCTACAATTTTATTTCCTATTTTCCTATGGGCTATTTTTTTTTCCAAATCGTAAAATAATTATCTTTAATTACTACCGTTACATCGTACATATAGGTTTCTCAGCGGTGAATTCTTTGGCTACCATTATTTCCGCACAGTAATCATCCTGATAAATTTCTAAAACATTTTTAATAGAAATGTACCAGAAAGATTATTTTTTGGAAATAGTGGTAGCCAGTAAAGTGACCGATGAGAGCCCTGTTAAATAAGTTTTGATTACTTTAAGATCTGAAAATCTTCAACGGTCGTCTCCAGAAAAGTCACAGAAAATAATCAGGCATGCTGAAACGGTGTTGGAGAAGTTACTTGATGCTTCAATATGGTATGAATTAAAATTAAAACTTCCTGAATAGAAGTCATTTCTTTCAACTGTGTATGAAAACATGTTTTAAATCGAAATGGTTGAGGTTAAACACAAGGTAAAATATCATAGGAATACGCTGATTGTAATAAGATTCATCTATAATGTCTGATTAATAATGAAAAAAAATATGCAAATATTTTAAGAAATCTTTATTTCGCTTTTTCTAATTTTGCGCCCTTAGGATTCATGCGCCTGGAGCAGTCTGCTCCAACTGCTCCACGGTAGCTACGCCCCTGCCTTCACATTATTCTACAAAGAAAGTGCTGGTGGTGAATTAGAACATTTCCACGAGCTAAAGGTTAAGTCCAGCCGTGCCGAAAGATGCCCTAGAAATCTGCCCGAGCTTCCTATAGCACAAGAAAAACCAAAACTCGAGTACCTTAAGTTTAAAAACCTCATTTAACTATTGCAGTTTGTACCATCAGTGTACCACTTGTTCTACCGAGATCTTCCTCACCAAGTGGCACTAAGACACTGAAACCCTCCCTGCACGCTTCTGAAGATAAGGCTGATGAGCCTAATCGTGCTTATAAAACTGACGAGAATGAGATAATGTAGATTTGTTGTTCCCATGTTATCACTAGAAGAATATTTGTTCCATACTTTCAAACTGCTTTGCGTCATTTTTTTTCATTTTAGAATTTCCTTTCTTATGCGTTAAATAAATGCATTATAACAGTTAAAAAATGATAAATTTCAATGTTTCGAAACTTGTAATAAAATTTTAAAACTTATATTAGAACAAAATTTTCTCCTTTTATTCATTTGAAAAAACATTGTTCTTAAATTTTTTATCTTTTTTTTTCTTGATCTTTCATTTTTACTTATATTAAAACAAAATTTTGTCATTTCATTCATTTGTATCAATACTGTTCTTAAATTTTTCAAAAATTCATTTTTTTATTTCATAATTTTTCATTTCTTGTGTACCGCTTGGAAGCCAAAGGGCACAAGTGTCGAATGATGATCAATATTGCTTAGTTATAAATTTAAAAAAAATTGCACTCCACTTTTTTTTTCTCAGTTATTGAAATAAGAGTTCAAAGACCGCTAAGAAATAAGCAACAGTTTCATATTCCAATTCAATCTATTACAATTGAAGTTTAACTTTGAATTCAATTTACTCAAAATCTAGTCACTTGTATCCCTTTGCTTCTGTGGTCCTCATATAAAATGAATGAACAACTAGCAAAAACATTTATAAGGAAATTTTTCAGAAAATCTTATGCGCCGTTTCATCTCCATCCGCCACGTATGCGACACATTACGTCACATATAAGTGTTTTGATAGAAAAGAATGCAAAAACTTGGAGATAGAAGTGAAAGGAAAGGGTAATTTAGACTTCGGTTTTTTGGAATCGCTATTGCACTGGGCTCCGGAGCCCTGAATTTATGAGCTCCGGTGTATTTCGATCAATATTTAATGAAAGCAGAGAAGTACCGGAGCTGGGCTCCGGCGCAAATTCAGCCCTGTCCACAGCACCAAATTCCTCCCCTTGAGAGATTTGAGATTTTCTATTTGGTAATGGTTCACAAATGTAAATCCATCTCCCCACCCCCTGAATTCCGTAATAGGTACATTTGATTTTTTTATCAAATCAGACAAAAACAAATTTAGTCAAAGATATTTAGCTACAGAATATTTTTTAAGCTATTCAATTTCTACTGTGATTTAATATTTAAATGTAACATACCATCTGCATCGTCGAATATAACCAAGGGACTTTTACCACCCATTTCCAGTGTTACTCTTTTACAATTGGATGCGCCAGCAGCTTCTAGTATCAATTTTCCAACCTGTAAAATTAAGATTTGTAATTTATGTTTGACAACTACTAGGGCTATCAAGAAAGTAAGTTCCGTTTTTCATTTACGCCACAGGTATTCTGAAATTCCAGCTGGACCCGTCATCAAAGCATAGACATCAGTGTTAAAGGAGATAAAGGTACAAAGGCTGCGTTGTGGGTTGAGATAATGTTCAGGAAAACCGAAATTCCCGCGGCGTGCGAAATATAGTCATTTAAACAAAAGTAGTTTTTGAATGCATGGGATGTGTTAGCAGCTGGAATTCCCTGTAATGTATAGATGATGAACAAATCACATGTCATTCTATGGTACGAAGATGGTGCGACAGTTTAATAGAGAATTCTGTGCGAGGGCCGCAGTTAACGAGCATTTCTTGAGAAGATTTTTCACCCATCCTATAGCCCAAACCGTGGCTGTCTGATTTTCCTCTCTTTATGCACCTGAAAGGCCACAAATTTCAAAATGTTGATACCGAACAATTTTGGTTATCATCAAAATCATTATTCTTCGGAATAAGGATACAAAGTATGCGTGTCTCAGTAGGAATACCTATTGTATGGTAAAACAAAATCAAAGGCATGTACTTTAATAAAACAATAAAAGATTTTCTTGCATTATATATATAATATGGGGGTGTTATTGGCCAACAGAACTTGCTTTCTAGATAGCCCATGTATTAAGAAAAATATGCGAAAATAACTACGTACAGAAAGTTTCTGCTAAATGCTTTCCCGTTTAACACAGTTTCATTACAGCACACTTAAAAAAAAAATTTTGTTTCAAGCCATTACTATGTAAATCTATATTTCTGTTTCTCTGTCCATTGTACGAGCGTCGTGCCAAAACTATTGCATGAATTTTAGTGCGATGTGCATTAGAATGAAACTTGTTGCCCAGCGTAACACACTGCGGACGGATGACGAGAATTCTTGTGTTCAGGTGGTGCACAGTGATGAATTCAGAGTTTTTTCTGAGTAAGGGAGGGGCACAATTCCCTTGGAGCATCAAAAAGTACCCCCCCCCCCCAGAAAATTTGAGATTTTAATCATGTATGGTCAAAAGAGCAAATCCTTCCCCTCCCGGAAGCTGAAACATTCCCTTCCAGAGAAAAATGTCTGAATTCAACACTGGTGTTGAGTTTCTCATATAAACATATTTCTTACGCGAGATTTTAATCAATAGCATATTACGTACCCCCTTATATTTGTATGTAATATCATTTTATATCTTTTATTAAATAAAAAATATCTGTGAGACTTGAGGAAGCTAGTGATTAAACCTAGCAATAAAACTACTGCTCTACAATGTCTTAAAATATAAATTAATCTGTCGTACTATTTTCGTGCAGAATTTTAAGAGATTCAACGGACGGTAGGACAAAGAAATCAATTTTCATTCAATCTATACCCATATTTTAAAGTAGTAAAGTTTGTTTGTTTGTAGGGTGTAATCTTTGGAATTACCGAGCCGGTTCAAAAGTAATGGAAGAAAATTGATTGGACAGTCCCTGCTCCAACGTAGGCTATATTTTATGTCGGTAGCCACTACCCCCAGAGGGTGCAAGCAACAAAAATGTTCTAAAAATGCGATTTTTGTTATACTGAAGGACACAGAAACTTGAAATTTGGCATGGTAGTTACTTATAAGATGTAAATGTTCCCTAAGAACAGTTTCTGAAAATAATCCAAATTTAAAAAGGGTAAAACGGGCGAAAAGCGTTCTAAAAATATTCTAAATTACGATTTCTATGGCATCTCAAGAAATATCAAACAGATTTCAAAAGTAATGGTTGTAAATTGATAGTCCCTGATCAAACATAGCCTATATTTTATGTCGATGGCATCTACCACCACCAGGGGTTGGAGGAGCAAAAACGTTCAAAAATTGCGATTTTTGCGATATTGAAGAGGATAGGAACTTTAAATTTAGCATGATAGACATATAAGATGTAAATGTTCTCTAAGAACAGTTTAAAAAAAATTCGAAATTTAAAAAGGGGTGTAAATGCGCGAAAAGCGTTCTAAATTACGATTTCTATGGAATTGCAAAAGATAGAAACTTGATATTTGGTATGGTAGATACTTAGATGTAAATAATCTTTAAAAGCTGTTACTAAAAATTTCGAAATTTAAAAGTGTTAAATAAGCGAAAAGCGTTTTAAAAACTTTCTAAATTGCGATTTCAACGAAAACTCAGGGAATACCAAACCGATTTTAAACGTAAATGATGTAATTTGATGGTGGCAGTCGCTGCTCGAAAACTGGTTATATTTTATGTTGGTGCCACTATCACCAGAGGAGTGGTAGACCGTCAGACTACCGGTATTCCAAGATTCTATCGAAGCTTAGGATGTGTCATGATGGTTACTTTTGAGATGTAAATTCTTGCTAAGAACGGTTTCTTAAAAATTCAAATCTTCAAATGAAAACTGAAATAAGCTTAAAAGCTTCAAAATACTATCTAAATTATCATTGACTTAGAAATAGTTTTAGTTCTTATTAAGTCTCATTTTCGCCTAATGCATGTGTAATAAAGAAGTTTAGTCAAACTGTGGCTTAATTAGTAATTTTTGAATTATCAGTAGCAGTATTATTTCTTCCAATAAAAAAAGGCACACAAATACTACTTGGTTATATTTCAACTATTACGCGAACAAAGCCGCGGATTTTGCTAGTATATAATATCTGTGGATTGCTGTCTTCAGGATATCTGTATTTTTGCCATAAGATCATCTGATCTATTTACAGGGGATTCCATAAACGGCCTGCTGAGACCTTTGCGACAATTAATTTATCCTATAATAGGCTTGATTGGTATTGATTGCGATTAGAGTCTTGCATGGGATCAGATAATCCAATTTCACCTAGTTTTATTCATTGTAAGCCAGTTTTGGCTCCAATATTTTCGGGTTTAGGATCGGTTTCAGTTTATGGGATTTTACTTTTTCAGTTTGGGTTCATGTTAACCTGACTTTTTAAATAAAAGACCAGATTATTGTTTCAGATTAAAGAAAAAAAAAATATTTTTGAATATACATATGTTCATTTTCTCTATAAAAGATAAAATTTATATTCCATAATTGGATTAAATGTTTTTATTTTGAGTTTCGGGTCGTTACAGAAATAGCATAATTTTCAATAGCAAATTTGATAGCGTTTTGATATTGTTTAAGGAAGAATGCAAAAATCCATGCCAAGAGAAATTTTTTTCTTAGGGTATCAGACGAGAGATGACATTTTAGAAAAATGACCAAAATGCTTTAATTGATCTTTTAAAATCATACACAAATATGAAATATTTTGTTCACTTTATGTACCTCAGTAGATCCTGTAAAAGCCACTTTGTCAATGTCTCGGTGGGTAGCAATAGCAGCACCAGCTGTGGGACCATATCCAGGTAAAATATTTACAACTCCAGGTGGAAAACCAGCTTCCACAATAAGACTTCCACAGTACAAAGCAGATAATGGAGTCTGTTCAGCAGGTTTCAGTACTATAGTATTTCCTGTTGCCAAAGCTGGTCCTATTTTCCAGCTAAGCATAACCATGGGATAGTTCCACTGAAAATAAAAATCTTACTTAATGAGTTTATTGAGAAGTGAAAATTAAAATTTCACATTAAATGCAACACATTTAAAAATGCATTTGCATAACTATCCCATATTTATAACTGCCAACATTCCGGGATTTTTTTTTCTTTCCAAGTCAGTAAAACGTAATTTGAACCAGAAATTGTGTTTAAGAATAGAAAACAAATGAGTAACACACAGAAACTGGAACACATTTTATTTTTTGGTTTGCAATATACTTGATCTGAAACAACAACAAGCACTGATAGTTGGCAGCTATGCATACATTTTACATTTGTATATTTTGAACAATTATAGCTAACAATTAAACGCCTTCCGATAAATTATCTGGACATTAAAAGAATAATAAAAACAACAAAAAAATTTTTTAAATCTTTGCATTTCATACATTGAAAGTAACATAAAAATATACTCTTCACTGAATTCATTAAAATTATGCAGCCCCCTCTTTTAATTTTTGGCGACCAGTTGTCGTACCTGCTTGACAGTCTCGTAAACTTTCCAATTCCCCTTGCAATAGAGACACCAGGAAAACTGTTGTTTAAGGTTGTTCCAAAAAAATGTATATTTTCCCTGCTCAATGATTCGAAACTTTGATACATTCACGGACTCATTTTTAAATGTAAAAGTAAAAGCATGAAATTGGCAGGCAATTGAAGTGATTTGAAATCAAATAGCTTCATTAATTTTTCGAAAAATATCAATATATTAAATCTTGAGTTGCAAGCTCCGTCGTGACGACCTTCTTCAGTCTATTGCGTCCGGAAATTATATTCAAAAGGCCAACTTTGGCAGTATTGTATTTTTCGAAAGATCCTTTGCCTTTATCGAGAAAAGGTAAATACTGTTCGATTTCATAATTTAAGAGTGTCTGCCAATTTCCTGCGTATGATATTAAAATTGATTTCGTGAACGTGTAAAAAGTTTCGGTTTGGAGAAGAGCTTTAAAGGCTCATTAAGCTACGTTTCCAGTGCTGGTACTAATACTACTGCTGGGTATTAGAGATCTGCACTTGACCCGAAGCCCATGTTCAATTTTCTTTCATTAGACTTGGGACGGGTCGGTTTACTTTTTTTTGGAGGCTCTGATCGCGAAATCATTCTTTCCCGACTTTATCGATCTGGTATTTTTCGTTCTTTATTGGTAAAAGTAATAGCGATATTGTTTCTTTGTTTTAACACAATTTTTAGAAATGTATCGTTTAATTACAGGAAAATGGTTTTTAAAAATCTTTTTTATAGCATTAAAATTATATATTTAAAAAATAATATAGGTCTTTTATTCTAAATCATTAAATTGTATAATGAGCATCGATAATATATATTTAATAATTTTTAAACGATGGCTTACGCCCGAGAAATCTAAATTTAATTACGTAAATTTTTATTCACATTGCTAACAAGGCGTAAAACCAAAGACTTAGATTCGAATCCTGGCCTGGATACTTTTCACTCGGCTGGTTTTAAGTCTTGTTAGAAATGTGAATAAAAATTCACGTAATTAAATTTGTATAATGAGTACCTTGATTTGAATCCAATTGTCTAAGTGATCATAAATGTTATTTCATGACATATTTTATAATCTAAAAAATGCAACATGAAAAAAAGCTTCAATATGTAAGCAGTATTCTTTAAAATATATTTAAAATGTAAAATAATATGGCTAAGAAGTATCGGCTGCTGTGTAGAAATAGAGTCGTGCCTGCTCCGATTTCATTTATTTTTCACGAACTGCTGACGGTCATTAACTTAGAAAATAAATAAAATAGCTGGCCAGTTTTTACACTCGGCCGGGACAAGATTGCTTTCGTCTGAAAATTTATTTCCATTCCGACTTCTAAACTGGATACTCACTTCGGGGGCTAAGATTTGGTTTATAGCATAAATGCACGGTTGAGGACTTTTCAGGAGGTAATTATCTAATATTAATATCTTTTCAAAAGGCAGCATTTAATAATGTACAGTCGTGAAAAAAAAGTAAACACCCCCTACTAATTCTTCAACTAATTATAACAGAAAAAAGTTACTGGTACAAATCGATTGGAAATAAAGTCTACTTTCAAATGATGTATATAAAATTTGCTTAGGCGACTATGTACAAATCAAAACCAGACCAATTTTTTTCTTTAATGGCAACACCCAATTTTGACAATATATTTTAAATCTTCTCTTCAAAATATGTCTAAAAACGAAATTTCCATTCATTTGAATAGTAATTTTTTGAATTATAAACATTCGAAATTTAGCGCTTCTAATATTAAATTACGTTTTCATATTTTTGGTAATATCTCCTGAAATTATGATCCTAATGCGATAATTTTGTGTGTGGTTATAACACTAAAAACCAAAACAAATGCATTGAATTTGTAATTGTAAAAACTTTTATAATATGAATTATGAACTATAAAATTAATATTTGAAAAAAAATATGAATTGCAACCCAATTTTGATAAATTTATATTTATTATGTCCTGCTTTAAGCGAATCCTCAATTGCAAATTTTTCTTTCAAGTAGTTTCTAGTAGTATTTTCGAATTATCATTAAAAAACCTCATAATGATGGTTTAAGCATAATGCTATGATGTGCAGAAAAGCATAATTTGAAAAAAAGTATATATTTTACTCACTTTATTGAAATATTTGGGCTGGCAATAGTTGAAACATATCAAGCGAGTGAAATGGTCATATTGGCAAGAAAATTACACATATATGGTCATATTGCATTAATAGAAGTGGCATAGTCATTCTGTAGCATTTCAACAATCTAGCACCAAACTTCAATTTGGATACAGCACCTAAAATAGACTCATTTTACAACAATTTCTCGAAAACTATAATCGTACGAATTTCATGAAAATTTGGATGTAGGCTAATTAAAAGGTGTAGAATTTATTTATGGCGTCAAACTTGGATACTGCTATTGAAAAAAAAACAACGTTTGGGTTCGTTTTGATATGTATACAGCTAGCTCCCTAAGCAAATTTTATGTACATCATTTAAAAGTAGACTATTTCCAATCGTTTGATACCTGCAACTTTCTTCTACGATAATTTATTGAATAGTTCGCAGAGGTGTTTACTTTTTTCCCCCCACGACTGCACCTGAGCATCGTTACAAAATAAGACATTGAAGGAGGGAATAACTATTTGTTATTTGAGTTTAGAGATCACTAAGAAATTACGTCACGAAAATTCAATGGGATTTTTAACCCTCCCTCTCCCTATGACACATTTGTGTGAATCTCTTCTCTTCTTTTATTCCATTAAACCGCAATAAGTGTAATATTTAGTGCCTGTCTTGAATTTTTCTATGTAATAAATTTATAAAAATATATCGCATTCGTTAAAAAAAATAAATAAATAAAAATAAAAAAGGACGTGTTTTTTCACACTAAATTATTCTCATTGAGGATTAGTGCAATGCATAAATTCTTAATATTAAAGAAATTTTGTCAATTACGTATATTTGCCGTAACTTACTGGGATTATTTGTCCGCAAACTCCTTTAGGTTCAAGTCTTGTATATGAGAAAACGCTTCCATCTAAGAAAGAAGAACAAAAAATTCATGTATAAAATATTATTTATAATGACTTTTTCAAGCTTTTAATGCGAAAGAACTTTATTAGTTTATTCTTACCAGAAGGTATGGTTTTCCCGTGAAATTTGTCTGCAAATCCAGCGTAGTATCTTAGAGTAGATATTGTACATTCTATGTCAAATATAGCTTCTGAGAATGGTTTTCCGTTATCCAATACTTCTAAACTCTGAAAAAATATAAATGCTTTTATAAAACTTGGGAAGGGGAAAAAAAAAGTAAAATTGTGGACTTGCTTTAATCGTGATTGGGGAGGCGGAAAAAAAAAAAAAAAAAAAAAAAAACAGGAAGCATGCAGTCTTTACGGACCCAATAAAATTTCCCTAAGGTAGATTTCTAGCAATTACATTATCCCCTATGTTGGCATTTCTGAAAACGTTTTGTAGATCTACGCCGATCATGACCCCTAGAACCCCAAACCACCTTCAGTTCAAAATTTTATCTATCTATCTATCTATCACTTTTCTATGGACACGATAACTTCCATAATTCTGGACAAATCTCTTCGAAACTGATACATAAAATCAAGGGGCAGAAAATCTCGGTAAGTTCGCTAATATGCAAATTCAACCAAGGGGGCGGAAATAAGGAGGGTTCTTGTGAAAACAGAAAAGAACCCATAACTTCTTAATTATAATACATACCAAATCAGTTTAAAGTTATTATTACTTCTAGGAAAAGGGGCAAACATTTATGAATCAGATTTTCGATAACATTAAAAATGGGCTTAAGTTGCGAGAAAAGTAGGATTTTAGAGAAAAAAAAATTCATAACTTCGTCAATTCTCAAGATATCAAATTCACTTAAACTTATTATAAATTTTCTTAATACTATGTACAACTTTTATACTGACAAGTTTTTGATAGGACCAACTCTTACCATAAAAAAAGATTAAAAACGAAAAAAAAAGGAGGGGGTGTTGAAGAAGAAAAAAATTCATAACTTCCTCAATTCACAAGATATCAAAACCGCTTGAATTTATTATAAATCTTCTTAATATTATCTCAACCTTTATACTGACAAGTTTTTGATAGGACCAACTCTTACAGCAAAAACAAATTAAACAAAAATAGGGGTTGAAGAAAAAATTATCGTATTAACATGATGCTGATAAAACCAGCTCTTACAGAAAAATGAAGTTAAAAACTCGTCAAAAGCGGCCAGATAAAATTGTTAAATTGGGTTTATCTCTAATCTTGAATTAGTTTTTGCTGGTGAAATTAGTACTTAACTTCGAAATCTACCTCCGCGTGTAGGTCGAGCCGACAAGGATTTTTTTAAATATTAGTATGGAATTGTTCAGATGTGTACTTTGAACTTTCATATTAAACTTACGAGTAAAAGAAAAAACTAGTTTTCAAGGGCATTTTCGTAAAAAAAAAAAAAAAAGACATTTAAAACATGCCATTTTTCCAAAAAATTTTTCAGTAATCTAGTCAACACAATACGATCTCTGAGACTGCAGCTTTCTAGGCGCGGGTTAAATGACAGCATAATTGACACTTCTGAGGGTAGTTGAATATTTTTAAGGTGGTTCTCGAAAAAATATTTTCACCCACTCAACAAGACGCAACTTTCAGGGACATTTTCGGACTCATTTTTTAACATAAAATCTCGTCACTCGTAAGACACGATTGAAATGATTTGTAATCCAATAGTTTTTTCTTTCATTTTTCGTTAATTTATTAAGAACTTAATTTATAAGCAACTGTCTTATAACAGCATTTTGTTTTCTCTTCCAACGCTTCTGGTTCAAGAAATTCGGTTTTAAACGCCAACTTTGACAGTATTTTCTGAAGTATCTTCTGCTTTTTCCGAAAAATTGAAAAACTATTCGATTACATAGTTTCTGAATAAGAGAATCTGCCAATTTGATGCGTTTGAGACTAAAAATGAATTTTAAAAAATGTGTCAAAAACTAGGCAGTTTGTATCTGAAAACCTTAATAGAGTCATTTTCTAAAGCAGAATAAAAATTACAAAAGGACAATTCCATTGTAACAGACATAGGGGGAAAAATTGCCTTAACTTATTTTAAAATTAATAATAATGTAATTCAAAAATAGCTGCAATTAGTAGATGATATTAGAAGATAAATTAATATAGTTATTATGAATAAATATTTAGATTAAATAATTATGATTAAAAAAATGGTATTGTAACAGACAAAGAGGAATTACCATGCTTTTCAGGTACCTTAATTTTTATCTATATTATTTATAAAATAACATATAATTTATTATAACAAAAATGTATTTTCATTCAGGGGGTGTTCGAAAACATATCTTTCACAAAATTTTACTGTTGCCACAATAGTTATAAAAAATATGCAATTTTACCTGCAACAGACAAACAGATAAACACATAAAAAGAAGCTACGTTGATTATAATGGATTCTATTGATTATTCAACATTTTATAAAATACATTGCAAATATAGTAGGTTTAATACTATCAGAAAATATATATATTACCTGTTTGATGTAAAAAATAAAATACTAAAAATGGTAACATTGGCTTGGAATTGCCCAAAAGCATATACTTAGAATACTCATCTAAGCAACATATCTATAATTATCACGTCCATTTTAATAATAAATTTATGTAAAAATTCAATCTGTGTTGTAGAATTATGCACTTTGTTATTACAATTGTCCATTTATTGGAAATTATTTTTTATTGATATCCATTTTGAAACACTTCTGTTTATACATTTCAACTTATATGTAAAAATAGAATTTTTGGATTGCATTTATAAACTATTAATAAGCATAAAATCCTAAATTTTCCAGGGGAGGGAGAGGGGTCATTTCGATGTTCCGGTAAGGAATCTCTCCCCACTCCCTCCTGGCCCACACCCTGAATTCAACACTGATCATTTATAATTCCAATACAGGAAAATAAACTAAAACAACCACTTGGTAAATTCTGGGGGGAAAAAAAAATCCTAAATGTATCTTACTGTAATGTAATCTTTGTCTCTCTCGATGAGATCGGCTAACTTGAACAGCAGCCTGCCTCTTTCGGAAGCATCCATCGTCCTCCATGGTGATCCTGTTCTAAAAGCCTGCCTTGCAGCTCGAACAGCTCTGTCAACATCGGCCTGTAACAGGATAGTTTATTACATTTAAAGAAAATTTGAAAAATATCAATTCTTAAATGGTATAATTAGACTTAATTCAATTTGAAAAGGACACGAATTTTTGTTTGATGGGGTGATCACAGTTGCGAAACCGCATGCAAAAGAACTGACATTAATGGGGCAAAAGCCAAACTATAAATTGTTCATTCGGCAAAAAATGAAAATAAAAAATGCAATACAGTAGAACCCCGCTAATCCGAAATTCTGGTTAATCCGAACCGCTTTTATTTTCGATTTTATTTTTGAAAATTATTGGACTTGTAGCATACCGGATTATAGGATGAACGTCGGTAAAGACGTGTAGAAGTTATAATTAAACAAAAAAAATGGCAGTAAAGCATGTTTTTTATTCTTTAAAATTCTTGAATAGAAAAAAATACTCAATAATGTAAAAGTACAACATATGTACGCGAATATAAAATGAAAACGTGCACTGTAGGCCTACTCGTAGAAGCCATCTAAAAAAAAACTCGAATATTAGTTTGTTTGCCAGTCACTATAAAATTCCTTTCTAAAATACAAAAAGTATTTAAGTCAGATGATAAAATTTATTTTCCCTTTCAACAGTTCGATTTCGCAAATTATATAGAGAAATGTTTTTTTTTTTTTCTTTATTCCCCCTAGTCGACATGGTGATTGGGGTATTTATAGATTTGAGATTTTGAACCGTTTGTAATGGGTTGTTACGTAATCTCTCATTCTGAAGTTCCATTGATTGCTATAAACATTAGGAGTGATTAAACAAGGAATACTATTTTTTTCCGAAAGTCATGCCGGATTATCCAGCATGCCAGACCTTAGGATGGCAGATTACAGGATGTTCTGTACTACTGAGTACTTATAACTTACATTTTTTTAGCACGCATCTTTTTCTTTTCTAACTTTCTCGTAATTGCGGGTAATCCGAATTTTTTGTAATCCGAACAGGCACAGGTCCCAGTTAGTTCGGATTAGCGGGGTTCTACTGTAGTTACGCTAATTTTTTTTAAAAGTACAGTCCTAGAAAGAAAGAAAAAACGCACCACCCCTACTATCTCTGCCGCAAATCATCGTATGAAAATGCGACCAGTATCAATCGATTAGTAGTAATATGTGCTACTAAATTAATGCTTAAAATTTGTTTAGTATGTCCTCTACATACAGAAATTATAAATTTTGATTAGTCATACATAAAAAATCCTATCTGAATACTCCAGTAAATTTTATCCTCGAATAAATAAATTTGTACTACGAATTTATTTTTATTAGATAATTAAGCATCTGCATTTATTGCTGCACTTTTGTATGCAATTATGGTCGTATTTAAACATTATTTCTATCGGAGGCAAAATATACAGCTTAAGTTTTTGACTTATGGTTATGTTTTCTTATTTTTGAAACTGATAAGTAGTGAATTCAATGTATTAAAAAGGATTTGTCATTGTAGCTTAAAAATTACAAATAAAATAAGAACAAATCATAATCTTAAAAGATGACATTAAACAACGTTAAGAAATAGTGTTAACTGGTGAGAGGATATTACAAATTTAATTTAAGGGTTTCTAATAAAGTCATTTTCACATGTAAGGCCTCATTTCAAACTAAATCGAGAACGGTCTACACTTTTATAATTGACGTTATCGCTGATAGTTTCAGATAACTTAGAATTCCTATAATTTCCAAATTTCACCATTAGGGGAGCTGCAGCCAGTATCATTTGATAGGCAATAACAGTTTTAAAATAAATAGATATTGGTTACACAAATCTGACTTTATCTGTTCATAAACTATTTGAGTGTTTTCAGACTTTAGTTTCCACTTTTTATAAAGTGCGTTATTAAATTTTACACAGCCTGCGAGCTATGCTCGCCAAACCCCATTCAGAGCCCGCATGCTCTAAAAGCACGCTAATTTGTTCAGTTTTAAAAAGATTACCCGATTACGGACAACTCGACGTTATCACGACCAGTAGCGATATTCTCCAATTGGGTTGCCATTTATTTCCCTTTGACTGAGGGCAATTTTCGGTTATCAAGGCCGCATCCACCGCTGTCGAGACAGCTGGCGCCTTATTTCGCGATTGATTAAGTAAGATCCATCATACATTTGAAAATCAGCTTGTGTAAAATGGATAAGTAAAAAATGTCGCTGCTTACCGGACTTTTATAATAACGCCTAGAAGAAAAGTTATGCATAACAATTTAAATATGGTGTAATTTTACCCTATTTTATGTTTTTCGTACGTAATAATTTAAATATTTTAAAGTTTTCTTTCTCTTACTATTCATTCGTAAATATATTTTTCAACTGAAAAATGCTTGGCATTATTATTATTATTATTATTTTAATATGATGTAGCTTTCCTCAAATGCTTTTCAAACATAAAAAAATTATCTTAAAGATTTTAATATTCATGTGTAAATATATCAATACAAAACCCCTTAATGCGTTAAAAGTTTGTGACGCAGCACTTTATCTTACTGCTCTAAGAATTTTGAATATGAATTTTAAAAATAATGATATAAAATTTTGAGTGGCGCTATGTTTTTAATTAAAATATATTTGTGTTATTTATTTCATCTTTTTTTTTTCCCTATTTATAATCGCATGTGCAAAAATTATGTTCAGCATAGAAATATGTATAAAATTTATTTGCTGATGCTTTTTCATTCGCATCTCTCATAAATTGAAAATACCAGTTTTAAATGATACGATATAAAATTTAAGTAACGCCTTGATGTGGCTTTAAAAGGTTTGCTTTAAAATTCAATTTAAATTGGTTAAAATATATTTATGCACCTAAACAGTACTTTCAATTTGCAACACGCTGTTAAATATATCACTTTTACTGAACTTATATTATTCATTGAAATGTATTTATTACAATGAATTGATTTATCTTTTGTGCTACGCTATCCAAAATTGCAAGTAAAATTTATGTAAATTGTTTCTTTGCATCATACTATCCATTTGCATACATTTCACTTAGTTTGGATAATATGACGCAAAGAAAACGTTAAATAATAGCACATATAATTTTTTTAATTTAATTATTGAAATTTATTTAAAATTAAGTTTTTTTCATTTAACTTAGTTATAACTATAATTTAATTTTGTTTAGTTTAATTACAATTAAAAAATTAATAATATACTATTTAATGATCTAATTGACAATAAAAAAGTACAACAGGAACTGATAATAAAGGTCAACTATTCTTTATTAACTCACATAAGAAAGATCAAAGCAAACATCTCAAAATAAACGTAAAATATCCGCGAGGACACAACCCGCGTACTTATCGTCACTAGCCCTACGCCTTTAACGACTGAGCAAGTTCTTTCACAGACGTTTCCTCCCAAAAGTGAAGAAAAAGAAGTCAGGTGAACGAATACATTGCCTTGTCACGCACTTGCGATGAAATTCTCATAGAATAACGAAAAAATATAGTCCCATTTTTGAGACGGAATAAATGAAAAAACAGTTTTCCTAGAAACAGAGAAAGCTTTATTCGCTTCATCTAAAACCGATTCATATAATACATTAATTTTAAAAATATCGCCCAGGCGATTTTGGAGAAATTTTTTTTATAAACTTTTACGTCCATATTTACTTAAAAATGGATATCGAGATCTCAAAATATACTGCAAGTAGAAATGTAAAAATTTCAGAATAGGATTAGACTGCAGATATAAGACTGTTTTTTAAAAAATCAGAACAATATGAGCTATATTTGCTTATGGGGTTCCGGCATTTTACGATTTTTGGGGTAAAGCTGCGTCACTCGGAATCTTTGATCTGGAGTTAGCTGTATATGTAGAGTTCGGACATTTTATGATTTTGGGCTTGAAGCTGCGTCACTCGGAATACTATCGTCTTTCAATTGAAAGATGTTTGGAGATAAGTTGCGCTTTTTTAAAGTCTGGCAACAGCAGGTAAAAAATAACTTGTTCGAAATAGGAAACAGAATTTTAATTTTAATAAATTTTAACAAATTGTTATTTTTTTAAAAATAAATCTCTCCTCAAATAACGACATATTGAATTTAAAAAAGGGGGAGGGGGTGACAAAACTAAAAAGCGATTGGACACTACACGTCACAATCTCGTCAAGTATGGTGGCTGCGAAAGATTATTAAATTGCTAAGCATAGTTTTTGATTCTGTAAAACTTTTTTATTTGAACTATTCTGACTGATTTCAACAATAAATAGCGCTTTAACCCCTTCGAGACGAGCGTCTTTTACAGATTTTTTAATCTTTTATCACCAGTTTTTAAAAACATTTTTGCCTAATTGGATACAGAAAATCGTCGGATTAAATAAGGCAAAATTTACAATAAAATTTTACTGGTGAGAATAATCACTGATTCTGAGCACCTTACGCGGCACGTATACGGGTCGCTCGTCCCCAAGTGGTTAAGTAATTATTCTATTTAAAAACTGTCTGCGTCAGCGCGTTTATCGTACATTTCTCTGTAAAACTACCAGTTTTCATATGTTTATATGCTATACATTTTTCTTAAATATAAGCCGGGAAAGAGCCCCGGTCACATTAAATTCAATTACGGCAGTAACACTCTATTAAGTTCGGATTTTGATAACATACCTTATCAGATTCTTGAACATCACAGATTTTATCTCCATTAAATGGATTAAAAGTCGGGAAGGTTTTACCACTGACAGAATTTACCCATTCATTATTGATGAATATCTGAAAAAGAAAAGAAATATACAGGGTTATTAAGAATGCATTAATTGTTAAAAGCTGCAAAAGCATGCATATTTTTATTTAATCGATCTAGAAGATCCAATCAAATTTCATTATGATCCAATGATATTGGATCCAAGCAGTTTAAGAAATATTATCCGAAAATAAATTTAAATTAAGTAGATATTACAAGATAATTTTCCATTTTAATATACACAATTCTACAAATTATATATTGCCTGGTTAGATTTATATCGAAATTCCAAAACATTATTTTAATATCGAAGTGAGTTTCAAAACTCGCCTTATCCAGAAAATAAAATTTTGGGAAATCGCGAAAAATTTCTAGCTGCACCCATTGGTTTTCATTGTAAACGAAATTTTACAATGCCAGAAATACAGGATAAAACTAGTTTTTTGAAGATTGTAGTGTTTTTTCGATGCAGGTTTACCAATAGAATAGATTGGTAGAGAAAACACGATTTTTTAAATTTTGGATAGGACGAGTTTTGGAACTCACGTCAGTTCTAATCACTCCCTCACATAAAGAAGTTCTAATACACCAATCAATAAAATATTAAATGTGTGGTATCAGACTTCATGGGGTAAACTTAAAGAAAAGACAGATTGTCAGGTTCTGACGAACATATACTATTTAGAACTATGGTTATATATTATTTTCTTGCTTATGTATTGTCTGTGTACTGGGAATTTTAAAGTAACATTCTTTTCTTATTTGGAATTTAATCCGAGCTAGTGAGTTAGATAGATTAGTTGAAGGAAAGTAGTTTATCAATAGAGTGGGGCTTTCCCTGTCATTTAAAGTGCATGCCTGAAGATAAGTCAGACAAAAAGATTGTCACTCACTATCTAGGGAGATACTGGATATCAGGGAATGTGACATTGGTGGGGGAGAAGTCCTTGCGGGCAGATAGGAATCTCCACCGATGGGTCTCTTGGGAGTAATACCTGGGACAGAGATGAGTGGATGTTTGGAGCTCAAGGAGTGAGTTGCTGCAGAGGAGCTCTTGGATAGAGCGTGACTAGGTGGTGTGAAGTTCTTGGAGTATAGAGCTAATGTGTTGTGAGATTAATAGTGATCTCGGACAATTCTAATTTAACTAGCGTAGGGTGAGAGGAATATAGAATAGTTTAAGAGTGTATTTAATTTAATGTTGGACCGGATCACCTATATCCGAGTTCTTACGTGTAAATATCGTTTTGTTATTTGTAAGTAGTGTGTAAATAAATTGTTAGTTAAGTTTAATTGAAAGAGTTGGTATTCTTTTCGACAATCCTCTCATAGCGTGACCGATATCACGTAATCATATCAGGGGTGGCAGCATATAAAAAGTAAAGGATTTCTTCAAACTTGTGTGGACTTAGAGGGAAACCTGATACAGATCTTTTTAAAAGATACATTTTAAATTTTTACTATTTCAAGTGATGTGGATTCAAAACAGATTTATAATGGCTGTTATCTTTTAAACCGATGATGACAGAAAGATACTTCCAATTTAAGGAAAGATTCGACTTGGCAAGGTCAAAAAGGGAACATTTTTTACACATATTTATTTATCTTTTTTTTTTTGTGAAAGATCAGTAAAACGAAAACTATTCTTTTTTTATCATTAAAAAAAAGTATAGGGGAGAGGGGGGCACATGTGAACATGGGGCACATGTGAACAAATGCATATTTCACTCACTTAATTTGAAATAAAAAAATTCAAATTACCAATAGATGGTAGTACTGGTACCATCATTTGACTGATTTTTCAGAACAATAAGCCATTTTGATTTCTGGTAGTTGTAATTTGTTTGTTTTAGAAGGTGTAAAGTAAAAAAGTCTTCGAAGTTATTCAAGTAAAAATTCATTCAAGACATTTTTTAAAGTAGAATATAAGCATTGCATTCTATAGTGGCATTAATTAGGTAAGTCTACAAAAAGTTTTGTTTCCTTATTTCAATTAAAAATATCTTTTTTTTTTATAAGTTAAGCTGAAGTTGGTAGATGGGGCACTTGTGAACAGAACATATGGGGGGCAGATGTGAACAGTTCACAAGTGTACTTTTTTTAAGTCTATGAGTGCATTTTTTGTTGTTGTTGTTTGTTTAAAATTTAATTATCCTTGTCAAACATTGAGCTAAAAATTCAATGTTTTTAGGATTGCTTCACAGTTTTAATTTACTGGAAGTTAGATAACAAAAGTGACTCAAAGGGAGTAGGTATATCAGTGAACAATTTTACGAATAATTTCTTGTATCTCTGTTGAAACATTTATTGATTTATTCACACAACTAGAAAGAGGACATCTAATTAGTTTTATCACAGTTTTTATTCACAAAAAAATTATTTTTGTCTTATTTATGCATGTGTTCACATGTGCCCCAGCTATGTTCACAACTACCCCTCGACTGGGGCACATGTGAACAAATTTAGACAGTTTTTAGAATGCTGATATAAGTTAGAAATTCTTGATAAATGCATCCAAAAATTTCACCAAAAGAACAAACAAATTGTAAATATTCATATAAATCAATTTTTGATTCAATAGCTCATAACAATTTTGAGAAAGTCAAAAATGTAAAAATTGTTCACATGTGCCCCCCCTCTCCCCTACTTCTGAATAATTAAAGTTATAATTTTTATAAACTGGGCGAAAAAGTGCCAAGTCAGGACTTTACTATCAACTGAGCTATCCCGCACAAACCTGGTAGACACATAATCAAGGACTAAGAATGGAAAACACTGAAAGTACCAAAATATCGGACATCTTTTTTTTTACGAAAAAATGTCTGAAATGCCAAGCTTAAACACGAGGACTCTTGAAGTGCCAACCCCGGTATATAGATTTAAAAAAAGAATAGAAAAATGTCACTGGTTGAAAGTGGAGAACGCTGAATGTGCCACACGAAGTGAAGTGGAGTACGCTGAAAGCGCCAGTGATAAGATGCTCGACACCAGTGGCCATTATACAACTTGATCATGTTGTTATTGTTTACATCAATGGGATATTGTTAAGCAAGGTGAAAATACTAGAGAAATAAAAGAAATGTTTACAAACGATAATATTAGGTATTTAAATACTAAACGAAAAGAAGATAGGTACCTACATTTTAAAGTGTTGAATTAAGAGCCCAAAAGAAGTGCAGTGGAAAACGCTGTAAGTACCAAGAGCCCAAAAGAAGTGAAATGGAAACACTGTAAGTACCAGAAGTAGGAGTTTCTTTTTTTTTCGTTCTCTTGAAAAATTTCCTCTTCTGGACTTTCAGCGTTTTCCATTCTTAGTCCTCAATTCACTTAGGAACCTAAATAAAGCCATGAGGTTTCCGGGTGAATTGTGAGTCTGCCAAGTTTGTCTAAGATAGCTCAGTTAGAAGAACATTGGCGGCTTCAGTCGGGGCCGTCGCGAAACAACTTCCTTCTCTTACTTCTAGGTTTCTGGTTCGAATGCTGGCCTGGACACTTTTTCGCCCAGTTTGGAAAAATTATAACTTTATTCACGTATCCAGCGTTTTTATGAAGTTATATTACCTGCGTTTTATGAAGTATACTTCTGTCTATTTAAATATTTTTTGGTGTGTAGAAAATATATAAAATGGTGATAGTATGCTTATTTTAAAACGTGTGCGCAGCGTGCACGATTTTGCGTAGTGCAGGTTTGTGACTTGTATATTTATCTGGCATACAAAAAGAATACGGGATGTGAAAGCTAATTAAATTTTACGAGACTATGACTATATTTTCATACAAAATTATGTGATCACAGAAAACAAAATGACGCTCGTTTCCTAAAGACCTACAGTTTCGCGATTATTTTTTCCAAATTTAAAAGATGGAAAATATATTTAAAAATTAAATTTTTAATATTAAATGGATTCATGGTCCCTTATGGGATATTAAGTGTTAAGACTTAAAACCCTTAATGGATTAATGGTTATACATCTAATCAGACTAATTTTTTAATAATGATTTGATTAATTCGAATATTATTCTCCCCCTCATGTCGAAAAACATAGTTTTGAAAAGAAATGTGTGAAGAAAAACTACCTGCTTTTCAGCACACGCGCGGTCCCGTTCAAAGGGCAGTAAACTTCGCAAATAATTTAAGGCAAATGCACTTATAGTGGACCACGTACCAGTAATCAGGGCTGCCACAGGTGACTATTTTTATTTTCTGTTCGCACCACTACTTTTAAAATTCAAATTTTTTAGTATATCTCTCTTGCACATTTTGGCAAAGTGTGTGAAAGATTTTCGTTTTGAAAAAATGGTACGAGATAGAATTAAAAAATAGTTGCCTGTGGCAGCCCTGAGTAGTGGGCCACTAATTTGTAAAGTTAAAAAACAAGGCCAAAATGCCATTCTGAAAAACGACTGAAAGAAATCTGATTGACTAACATCTTTAATCTTTAACTGATGTGACAGAAATTGTTACATAACTAGTATGAAGCGGTCTGTGAGACCGCTCCATCGAAATATGAATAAAAGGCGCGATTAAACTCATAGGATGGTGTTTTTGTACTAAACTTTTTGTACAGGACTGTTATAATTAAAATTCACCTATTCAAAAATCTCTAGTGACAGTACTAAAGTTCAAAACGAAAAAAAAAAATTCGGTATCTTTAACTGATGTTACCGGTCTCACAGACCGCTGCTTTTTGCAATTTTTATAGTTTAGCTTGTAATTTTCAGTTTAACCACAAACACTAATGAAATTTTGTTTCGTTTGGAACTTTAGCACTATCACCAGAGACTTTTGAATAGGTGAATTTTAATTATAACAGTCTTGTACAAAACGTTTAGTACAAAAACACCATCCTATGAGTTAACTTTTAACTGATGTCACAGAAATTGTCACATAACTAGTGTGAAGCGGTCTGTGAGACCGCTTCATCGAAAGATGAATAAAAGGCACGATTAACTCATCGGATGGTGTTTTTGTACTAAACTTTTTGTACAGGACTTTTATAAATAAAATTCACCTATTCAAAAGTATCTGGTGATAGTACTAAAGTTCCAAATGGAACAAAATATCGGTAGTGTTTGTAGTTAAACTGAAAATTGTAAGTTAAACTATAAAAGCCGCGGTCTGAGAGACCGGTAACATCAGTTACAGGTTAAGCACGCCCTTTATTCATCTTTCGATGGAGCTGTTTCACAGACAGCTTCGCATTAGTTAGGTGATAATTTCTGTCACATCAGTTAAAGGTTAAATATTAACTTTCCACAAATTCTTTTTAATAATTGTTATTTTTCCTGCTGGTGCATTTGATTATTTTCTAGAGTGTCTTCAAAAACAGACTTTTGGCAAATTCTTAGAAATTTCATTAAGAGATAAGTTTTTATTTAAAACACTAGGGGGCTCTGCCCCCTACGAGCTACGCTCGTCAACCCCCGTTCAGACACCGCAGACTCTAAAAGTACGCTAATTTGATCGGCTTTAAAAAGATTTCGGAAGATTGAATTATAATTTAAAAAACAGTGGGGATCTCCCTATAAACGGATTTCTATTCCTTTCTCTTTGATTGGGGAATTTTAAGGCCAAATCCGCTGCGGTACTATTTGATAATCCCGTCGACCAATTTCGCCAAATTATATAAATCGCCAAACCACTCGCCAAATTATACAAATTGACATAATTTTTATTTTAAATAACGAAAGAACAAATAAATTAGTGCAACATTAATAAAGATACAAATAAAAAGTCGAAATAAAAATAACTTGATGACGTAGGCACGTGTAACTTGCTTAAAGTCAAGAAATATTATTTGCGCTTTCCTAACAAAAATAGTTGAAAAGTATCTTCTCAAAATATCAAATAAATGTCTAGTGCAATTTCTAAATTTAAACCGTTTTGCAATATTATTTTGTGTTCATTTTA
Source organism: Maratus speciosus (assembly GCA_963932465.1). Classification (NCBI taxonomy): domain Eukaryota; kingdom Metazoa; phylum Arthropoda; class Arachnida; order Araneae; family Salticidae; genus Maratus; species Maratus speciosus. Next base: position 482,463,825 of record OZ010788.1, on the reverse strand, counting down.
TGTAATAACTGTAATGTGACGTAAATATGACGTAATTTCTCCTATTTGAGATTTCTAACGCATGTTAATAAATTTATTATTTTACAAATTCCTTTCTCTCTTAAAATTCACGTGTAATTATAGTTTTTATGACGTAATTTTTAATAAGTTCCTGCTTTTTGTACATAATTATTTAATTCTAATTCCAAATGTTTTTTTTCTGTTTATAACAGTCACGTGTAAATAAATATTTAATTTATTTACACGTATAAATATTTTTTTTTTGAAGCAAACATTGTTTCCGCTGTTTATACAGTTGGCAACAGTTTAAATTAATATCACTTTCTAAAATCTGTAAAAAATATCTCTAGAAATGCTGAAAATTTGGATTTAAAATAGAAATAAAACCTCAAAAAATTAGTCAAATTAAAAAAAGAAATACAGTCTGCACTCCGGCAAATTCTAACGCATAAAATGATCTAAAAATGATTACACTGCCATGTATAGTTTTTGCTGCTATAAAACTTTTTTAATGGAACGATTTTGTCCAACTTTAGCATTAAATATCTCTTAAAATAATTCTTCGATTTGAAAACTGTCTGCATCAGCGTGTTTATCAAACATTTCTCTATTATACCACCGATTTTCATATTTTTGTATGCAATATTTTTCTTAATATTAACGAAGAAAGACCTCCGGTCACAAAAAATTCAAAACCGGCGGCGGCGGCGGCGGTGACAGCGGTAGTTACTTTTTTTTAGAATAGAGAGATTGTTTCTTTAATACAGTAGACTCCCTCAAATCCGCACTGCTTGGGACCAGAGGTTGTGCGGATTTTAGAATTTTGTGGATTCCTGGTCATTGATTTGTTTAAATTTTTTAAGCATAATTTTGATGTTATAATACAATCGAAATTATAATGAGTGCTTACAATATAATAGGAAATTAAAATAATTGAGTAATAAACTGAAATAATAAAAAACAATGATTTATTAAATTATTATAAGTAAATGTCAAGTAAATAATTAGCAATGTATAATTAAATATGCACCATAAAAATACATTTTTCTTGAATTTTCAATGCAACTTACCTCATAAATGTACCCTACTAATTCACGTAAAAATCATAAAATAAAGGTTGTTTTATTTCAGTTTTAGCAAGACAACCAAAAAAGCTTGATTAATACATAAATATATTTGGTAAAAATATTGTGATTGCCAAAGATATCAGCAATATATTGAATTTTTTCAGAAATAAATTTTTACTTCCTTCATAAAAAAGCGTGAGTTGAGTCATATTAATGGGAATTACGTTTAAAATACGTGCAGAATGATATAAAAATTAAAAAGTCTAATTTTGTCCCTACATCTGAACTGAAAGTTTTATTGTTTAAATCTGTGATGATGTGCGGATGTTAGGCGTTTGCGTATTTTATGATTGCGGATTTGAGGGAGTGTACTGTATTATGTTTTATTCTGAATTAAACTTCTGTTGATATACTAGATTACATTGCAAATAACTTGTTGGATAAGGTGGAAACTTAAAAGTTTATGCATCAGACATTTACTAGGCCCACTGCTGGGGCATAGGGGAAGGTAACATTTATTCCTTCCCAAGAATATATTTCGAAACTTTGAATGTTTATTCTGATACATGAAGGTTAGGACTAGGGATTGACCGAAGCAGCAAATTTGCCGAATACCGAATACCGAAGCTTCGGTCAAAGTGTACGCCGAATATTCGGTATTCGGCAACCGAATACTTAAAAATTTACAATACACATTTTTGCATATATTAGCTTTTTTAATAAATTTTAATTAACATTAAATTCTTAATAATTTAATTCAGTTACATTTTTATTCTTAAATCTAATTTACACAAAAAATTTAATGACTTCTTTCCACTCACAAATTCATTAACCCATCACTTATTTTTTTATTATTTTATCACTATACCCTAAAGAACCTATGAAAATATTAAACTACACAGGCTGTTATTAAGGATAAGAATTGTCAGAAAAACAAAAGTTCATTCAAATGAAAAGAAACAATGTTGTCAAAGCTGATTTACTGATTGTCTAAGTCTAATTATAAACATATTGAATAGGAATGTTTTCAAATACAAAAGGTATTATATCAACATGTACATTTAACTATATTTTCTGTCAAATTACTGATACATATTTATATTTTGATTAATATTTTAACATTGTGGTTATGAAGATAACAAATTTGAGCGATTTTAATTTAATGATTATAAAAGCTATAGGATAGGCATACTTATTTGATGTGTGTATTTTCTTTAATATACACCTTAGATATACAGAGATGAACTCTGATATACTTATTTGATGTGTATATTAAAGAAAATACACATTAAACAAATTTAAATTAAGAAAACTAATGTAGAAATAATTAAAATTAAATGATAAGGGAAAGATGCCCATCTTCCTTATTTTTTTTCCTCTATTGTAGACAGTTGTTTTGATTTCACCACTATGTAGACTATTTTAGAAAGGAAAAAGTTTTTTTTTTTTTAATTAAAAATGGCCTTTGACTTGGTTTTTTGTAGTGCAGCTGAAGTCTGAACTCATGCACCTAATATTAAAACTCATTGTTTAGCCTATTTTACTTCTAATTAAAAGAGAATTCTTTTACTTAAAAAAAAAATACTTATCCACAATTATTCGGCCGAATACTTTTAAGTATTCGGCCGAAGCCGAATATTCTGTTTACATGCCGAACCACCGAATACCGAATCGACTATTCGGTATTCGGTCAATCCCTAGTTAGGACTAGGCTAAATATATACATCGTTTGGAATTCACTAACACTTTAACCCGGGAGAACTCGCTAGTGAGAATGCCCAATTGCTTTTCTTTTACTTTACATTCATATAATATCAACTATTTTTGGTTGGCTTAGTACTTTTATTCACAAAATAGGTAAAATAATTGTAAAACAGTTTGAAATTTTAATTAAAATGAAAAAGGATTTAAATAAGAGTCTTAAAAAGTACGACTGTGAGAGAAAATCTCATGCAGCGAGTTCTCCCGGGTTAATAATAATTAGATAAATGTTCTTAAGTGGCCCACGACTGGTGCGTTTACGTTAAATAATATAATCCAAGTAATTTTCGGTGCATATTTCACACAGTTAAAGGAACAGTTAAAAAAAAATCCAACGAAATGGAATCTTCCCTTAAACACCTGCTACATCTAAACCACCAAATATCTGAAATTTATTTCAAAAATCTTTCTTTCTCTAACCAGCATGAATGTTATCTTTACACGTTCCGATTGTATCCTAACTTAGCAATGGAAGCAGAATTTCCGAGATATCAATCCTGTCAAATTCTGCATGGAAAGTTATCAGACTTGATTTGCCAAGCTATCTTTTAATATCGGTCTTACAATTTTTTTTGTAAGATAGGTTGATACCGAAAACGACAATTCAGAATTTTCGTCGTCACTAACAGAAAAGCGGATTATGAGAAATGCTAAGGAACGGGTAAACACTTTTTAATAAATGACAATTTATGGGGCTATACATATATGACGTTATCAACTTTTTGGTAATTTTGGATTCCCCCCCCCCCCCCCTACAATATCATACGTTATCATCCCTCAACAGACAAATATGATTACTTTTATTTTCCGCATACTTTATTGATTCAAATGAAGAGAAGTCAATAAAATATCACTTTATATACGAAATAACTTTATATCAAACAACACTTAAAAGAAATATAGTTACAATTTAACCTTTAACTGATGTGACAGAAATTGTTACATAACTACTGTGAAGTGGTCTGTGAGACCGCTCCATCGAAATATGAATAAGAGGTGCGATTAACTCATAGGATGATGTTTTTGTACTAAACTTTTTATACAGGACTAAAATACAGGACTGAAAATTACAAGTTAAACTACAAAAATTGAAAAAAGCAGCGGTCTGCGAGACCGGTAACATCAGTTAACCTTTTAACCGATGTTACCGGTCTCTCAGACCACGACTTTTTTCAATTTTTATAGTTTAACTTCTAATTTTCAGTTTAACTGCAAACACTACCGAAATTCTGTTCCGTTCAGAACTTTAGTACTATCACCAGAGACTTTTGAATAGGCGAATTTTTATTATAACAGTCCTGTACAAAAAGTTTAGTACAAAAACACCATCCTATGAGTTAATCTCGTCTTTTATTCATCTTTCGATGGAGTGGTCTCACAGACCGCTTCACACTAGTTATGTGACAATTTCTGCGACATCAGTTAAAGGTTAAAAGAATGTAGAGTAGGTGGGGGTAAAGATACGCACTTCCCATACATTTTGATTTTTAACGCACAGATTGGTCTAAACTTATGTAATGAGTGATTAAAATGTTAGATTAGAACCTTAGGCAAGTGCCACCATCAACCGACATTTTGTCAAATTATAATTCTGCGAGAAATTGCAATTTTTAAAAAACATTGCTCTGCGTATCTTTGCCCCATCGGTTGGGGTAAAAGTATGCAGTGGTGGTGCAAAGATACGCAGTGCGTATTTTTGCCCAATTCCTGTGGGTTTTTGCCCCATTTCCAATAAAACGAATGAGTTATGCAAAAGCATTAGTAAATTACACTAGTATTTATATAGTTAATCTGAAAATTGTAAGTTAAACCATGAAAAAAAAACAAAAAAAAAACAGCGGTCTGTGAGATCGCAAATAGCAGCTAACCTCAAACTTCTGCGACAAAAATTGTTGCATAAATACTGTGAGCGGTCCCAAAGACCCCTTGATCGTAGAATGAATAAAAGGGTTGACTGACTCATAAGATCGGTTTCTGCGCTAAACATTAAGTAAAGGCCTATTATAACAAAAATTATCCTCATTTAGAAGTCTTTAGCGATACTACTAAGTTTCCAAACGAATCGAAATTATACTAACATCAATTGTTAAATTGAAAATTACAAGTCAAGCTATGAAAACTGAATATAGTAGCAGTCTGTGAGACCGTTAACAGGAGTTAAGGGCTAAGACTTAAAACAAAATCGTTTTATGAAACAAGAATATTGATTTTTAAATGTAGGTGGGTAGATACCTACGTTCTATATTGAAAAAAACTTAACTAGAAAAGGAAAATGTAGTTAACTAGCTTATTTTAATTAAGTAACTATTATATTTTATACAATATTAAAAATAAAACTTTCTACAACGTAACAACGGACAAAGCCAAGAAACTTAAACTTGTGCGTATCTTTGCCCCAAGACGGATGCGTACTTTAACCCCATTCTGCAGTATTTTACTTAACCGGCTACCGACAAGTTTAAACAAATGCAATCGAGGTAATCTATACGGCATTTAGAAGCTATAGAACTTCCGTCCTCCGCTGAATTTTTGGATTTTTAAAAATTCGAAGTTTTGTCAGCTAAACAATAAAGTGAAAATTTAAAAATATTAGATCAAAATGCAAAAATTTAAACTTCCCTCATTTTCTTGGCACGGAAAGCTACTTTTTTCACCAGGTTTGAACACACAACTGCTACACTTGAGACCAAACTACCACCTAGCGGTCATGATTGTAGAAATATTTCTTCATATGAAATCAGGCAGTGCGTATTCTTGCCCCGTGCGTATCTTTACCCCCACCTACTCTAATAATAATAGCTTTTTGTTACATAATACATTCAACAGTAATGTCTTCTTGCATTTGCCTAGCATGGGGAGGGACAAACAGAACTTTTTATCAACAAAACATGTGCACAACATTCTTTCTCTTTTCTTACTAGTAAACACAAGTATAATTTCAAACATGCGTACTTCGGATATGATTTCTCGAACAGCGGATTATATATGCATACACATATAGCAGAAGAATAGGAATGTCAAACGCTGAGGTATTCCATATTTTGGAATTAAATAAGTTTATAATCATTTAAAGATTTTAATAACTTTGTACTATTTTCATATAAATGAATAACAGACTAAAAAATGATAACAATACTATTTTGATGTAAAGAAATGTTGCAAATAAAAAAAAAAAAGGAAATTTTGGTTGGATCAAAAATGATAACGGTATCAAAAGACAAATAATCCGTCCCCCTAGCGATAACTTATGATATCATGTGCCAGACCCCCCTTCCCCCCTAAAATTATAACTTTATACATGCACAGCCCCTATACGTAATGTAATGTGTGACTAATATAAATGTTATCCATAAAATAAGAATTTAAAATAATTTTGCATCTCGAAAACATTAACTTCATGGGATCTTAACCTTTAACTGCTGTGACAGACATTGTCACATAACTACTGTGAAGTGGTCTGTGAGACAGCTCGATCGAAAGATGAATGAAAGACGCGATTAACTCATAATATAGTATTTCTGTTCTAGACATTTTGTACAGGGCTATTATAATTAAAATTCACCAATTCAAAAGGCTCTGGCGATATAGTACTAGAGTTCAAAACTAAACAAAATTTCAGTAATGTTTGTAGTTAACCTTTAACTGATGTCACCGGTCTCACAGACCGGTACTTTTTTCAATTTTCATAGTTTAACTTGCAAATTTCAGTTTATCTACAAACACTACTGAAATTTTGTTTCGTTTGGAACTTTAGTACTATCACCAGAGACTTTTGAATACGTGAATTTTTATTTTAACACTCCTGTACAAAAAGTTTAGTACAAAAACAACATCCTATAAGTTAATCGCGGCTTTTATTCATCTTTCGATGGAGTGGTCTCACAGACCGCTTCACACTAGTTACGTGACATTTTCTGTGACACCAGTTAAAGGTTAAACTGAAAGTTACAGGTTAAACTATGAAAAAAAACAAAACAAACAACAACAACAGAGGTCTGTGACACCGCTAACATCAGTTAAAAGTTAAAGGGGATCGCCACCCTCCATTGGGGGGGGGGGGGGGGAGAGAAGGAGGGTGGACGAAAATATAAATCTTGCAATTTTTTGCACAAAAGGTATTTTTTAGTATAATCTGTCGAAGTTAAGTTAAGATTCAAATTTGCAAGAATTGCAAAAGGATTTTTACTGCATTCGTTTTCCGTTATCACCGCTTTAGTCGTATGTGTATCTCTGTGATACAAGCCACCATTCGCCTCATAAGTTTTGAAGCAAGTAGATTGGGAACCTGCGGTTTCCTCTACCTTCCTTGAATTTTTAATCGCGCAGTTGCTCTTTAAACGGCTAATGCATTCTATCAGAGGAAAATGGCTGCTTGTGTTACAGATATACACCTGAGAATATAACGCAGGGTTAAATGGATTTCGTTTCATACTTTAACCATTCTTCGTACGCGCGGGGTCTCCTAGACAACTGATTTTATTCTGCTTATTAATTTAATGAGACAGGTGATGAGACTGATTGACCAAAAAAAAAAAAAAAAAAAAAAAAAAAAAAAAAAAAATCGGAGTTCTTTTTTAAAACTTTCCAACTAAGTTGACAAGTGTTTGACTTCGGTTTGTCTGGCCGCACTAACTCTCGTAAATATACTCTTATTAAAATAGCAATTAAAGCCTTTGTGCAGGAATATTGAAATGCAGTAAACCAACGTTTAAAATGCACAAATAATGCGTGAAAAAGCAGTAAACAGCTGTTTCGAATCTACAGCGAGATTCTTCTTCAGTGCAAGAGAGGGAAAAAAGGAACAGCGTGCTAGAAAAAGCAAGGCTGAGCAAAATGATAGACAGAGACGCGCTGCCTTATATACCCTATGCGGGTAGCGAAAGCGCCAGAAACAACCGATGAGAGAGAAGCAGTGGAAACGACTGGGTAGACAAGTAGCGACATCTACCGGAAAAGGAGAGAAAATGAAACCAAAAAAGAGGAAATTAAATTAATGCTTTCCAAATACTTGGAAAATTTGGAGTACTAGATAAGTCATTGACTAAAGAGTGAGAATTTTTAATGATGTGGTAAGCTTCCCAAAAATCAAGATCAAGGTTAGAAGAACATTTTTGGATAATGGTGGCTGAGGAAAAATCGAACCTATGTTGAGAAGACCAAGAATGTTGAGCAATTGAAGAACGTTTGAGCTCCTGATTTTTAACATAACCTTCATGCTCAGGAGCTCAAACGTTCTTCTATTGCTCAACATTCTTGGTCTTCTCAACATAGGTTCGATTTTTCCTCAGCCACCATTATCCAAAAATGTTCTTCTAACCTTGATCTTGATTTTTGGGAAGCTTACCACATCATTAAAAATTCTCACTCTTTAGTCAATGACTTATCTAGTACTCCAAATTTTCCCAAGTATTTGGAAAGCATTAATTTCATTTCCTCTTTTTTGGTTTCATTTTCTCTCCTTTTCCGGTAGATGTCGCTACTTGTCCACCCAGTCGTTTCCACTGCTTCTCTCTCATTGGTTGTTTCTGGCGCTTTCGCTACCCGCATAGGGTATATAAGGCAGCGCGTCTCTGTCTATCATTTTGCTCAGCCTTGCTTTTTCTAGCACGCTGTTCCTTTTTTCCCTCTCTTGCACTGAAGAAGAATCTCGCTGTAGATTCGAAACAGCTGTTTGCTGCTTTTTCACGCATTATTTGTGCATTTTAAACGTTCGTTTACTGCATTTCTATACTCTTATTGCCTGAAATTTTTGGACGGTATTGACGTTTACCATAGCACGTTCCCTATTTCAAATGAAATTTGTAGCATGCTCAGTTCATTTACAGGGACAGTAAAAAGTATTCCGTTACATTACAGAGTGTGGAAAAAAATCTTTGAAATGATTTTTAATGATGTTATACGCTTTCAAAACATAATAAAATTGATATTCATTTATGAAGTGCACTAAATTATGCATTCTGTAGAATACGCGGTGCAAATAATAGTTATTTACAGGGCCACAAAAAAGAATTCCGTTACATAACGATATAGAGGGGGGGGGGGGGGAGGGAATTGTTTGCGGCGTATTTTAATTATGTTAAACTATTTCATATATAATGAAATTGATATAAGTCTCTGAAGGTTTACTATAACTTATTTCATGTATAATACGAAGTGCATAGCGTTTACAGGGACACACAAAAGATTTCAGATACTATATTGTATCCGAAGTACTGTACATTAGCGATGACAACTGGACATGCATGTTTAATTATGATATGCGCTATTATGTTTCAATATAGTTGTGCATACTATATGGTGTGAATAAATGCTATAATTCATATACGGGGCTACACAAAAGAATTCGTAAGGGTTACTGGGTATAAGAGCAAATTGCTTAAAGGTGGTTTTTAAATGAGTTATGCATTTTTACTTTGAACTGCATATAGTTTATATAAATGATAGTTTCTGGAAATGGGATTTCAGTAGTATTCAAGTATATTTCCATCTATTAGCATAAATTGCTGAAAGAGAAATTTCAACCTGTTATGCGTTTTCTAGATAAACTAAATTTTCCCATTATATAGTATATACACCAACCTACAGATCAAATATGGGGCTGTTCAAAAGAATTGGAATACATATTTGGCTATGGACGGTAACTGCTGAAATTAGTTTTTCAAATATTTTATGCGTTTTCTAAAAGTTATCTTATTTACCTTATTTCCCTAAATAACGAAGTTTTGTTAAAGCATTTAAGAAGTGTTGGAAAGTGTTTCATAATCTATGCTTAACGCACAATTTTTCTTTCTTTTTTTTTTAAAATTATGTTCAACAAGAAAGATAAATATATTTTATACCATTTAATGGTTTTGTTACCTATTTAAGGAAAAATAAATGGAAAACTGGAATTCTATTACGTTTTCAGAATTTAGTGTCGCCCCTGATGACAAAAAGTAAATAAATAAATAATATTATTTATAAGATTTAATATTATTTATAGGAGGATTTTTTTTTATTATTATAATAGGCTTTTACATAAAGTTTAGCGCAGAAATAGTATCTTATGAGTCAGTCAACCCTTTTATTCATTCTATGGTCTCGGAGACCGCTCACAGTATTTATGGAACAATTTTTGTCACAGCAGTTAAAAGTTAACTGCTGTTTGCGGTGATACAGACCGCTGGTTTTCTCTTTTTTCGCTGTTTAACCAGTAATTTTCAGTTTAACTATAGATACTAGTGAAATTTACTAATGCTTTTACGTAACTCATTCCTTGTAGTAGAAGTGGGGCAAAACCCGCAGAAATGGGGCAAAAATACGCCCTGCGTATCTTTGCCCTACCACTGCGTACTTTTACCCCAACCGATGGGGCAAAGATACGCAGAGCAATGTTTTTAAAAATTGCAATTTCTCACGAAATTATAATCTGACTGAATATCGGTTGATGGTGCCTAAGGTTCTAACATAACATTTTAATCATTCGTAACATAAGTTTAGAACAATGTGTTCGTCAAAAATCAAAATTTATGGAAAGTGCGTATCTTTACCCCCACCTCTTTCTCTCTCTCTCTCTCTCTCTCTCAATATCTCAAAAATAAATTGAGATTCAGTTTTCAAGCAAATTGCATTTAAAAGTACTTTTTTCCCCTATATGACGGTGTAAAAATTGAAAATATGCCATGCTTAGAAGTTTAAAAAATTGCTGTTGAGATTATCAGTATTTAACCGTACAAATGATACATTGCTTTGTTTTACGGCTGGCTTATGTAACGGAATGTTATTTTTTTTTAGGACGACACTAATTCTTGGCCGCAGGGCCGAAACTAGCCTTTTTTGCACCCGGGGAAAACATAGATTTTGGCGTCCTCACCCCCCCCCCCTCCCGTATACGAAGTATATTTACAAAGAGAATTTTACTAATTTTGTAATAGCAGACTTATTTTAAAATTTAAAATATGTAATAACAAAATATGTAATACTGAACTACGTAATCTGCTTTGTGAAATATTTATTCATTAAAATCTTGAAAACGGAATCTGAGAAAAATCCGCTTTATACAGGATCCTTATGCCATATCATCATTAGATTCTTCTATGCTTTGCATACCCCAGACAGGACGATTTTAACAATGCCGGGCTATAACATAGACGTGAGAAAAGTCGACAAACAAAATCTTCATTTGGCGCCCCTTAGTTCTGGCGCCCGGAGCACATGCCCCCTCTGCCCCCCCCCTAGTTTCGGCCTTGCTTAGCCGAAAGAAATAACATATCGGGGGCTAATAAAATACTTGTGTTAGGTATCTGTGTTTTTAAAGCAACATTGAAACAATATGCATGAGGAAAAAAATATATGCACATAAAACTGAATAGGTGTCTGTCAAGACATCACGCGAGATAAGGGCGTGATATTACTACGAACGATATGACGAGGGTTAAAATTGAAGGAGTTGCAGCAAGAAGGGGCTAACCCCACTTTTGACTCTTCCAATTTCTTGTTTATAGACTATGGCTCAGAAAAGGTATTGTTCAATATTACTGGTGGCATGCTTAGGTGTATGGCAAATGCATAAGGGGAAAAATACTTTTGATGAAACTTTAAAATTTAAAAAAAGTTTTTAGTATTCCCCAAAAGCGCAAAAGTAGAGCTACCGTCTTTGCTACAAGAAGTACAAATTCAATTTTTCTTAGTTTTATCATACTTATAGTATATTGAAAACACACAAAATGTAACTAAATTTCAACTTATAGAGTATGGGTAAAGATACGCACTTTCCATACATTTTGATTTTTAACGCACACATTGGTCTAAACTTAGGTAATGAGTGATTAAAATGTTAGATTAGAACCTTAGGCAAGTGTCATCATCAACCAACATTCTGTCAAATTATAATTCTGCGAGAAATTGCATTTTTTAAAAAACATTGCTCTGCGTATCTTTGCCCCCATCGGTTGGGGTAAAAGTACGCAGTCGTGGGGCAAAGATACGCAGTGCGTATTTTTGACCAATTACTGTGAAGTTTTGTCCCATTTCCAATAAAACAAATGAGTTATGCAAAAGCATTAGTAAATTTAACTAGTATTTATAGTTAAACTGAAAATTGTAAGTTAAACCATGAAAAAAAAGAAAAAAAAAACGGTCTGTGAGATCGCAAATAGCAGTTAACCTCTAACTACTGTGACAAAAATTGTTGCATAAATATTGTGAACGGTCTCAAAGACCCCTTGATCGTAAAATGAATAAAAGGGTTCACTGACTCATAAAATACTGTTTTTGCGCTAAACTTTATGTAAAGGCCTATTATAATAAAAATTCTCCTCATTTAAAAGTCTTTAGCGATACTACTAAGTTTCCAAATGAATCAAAATTAAACTAACATCAATAGTTAAATTGAAAATTACAAGTTAAAATATGAAAACTGAATATAGCAGCGGTCTGTGAGACAGATAACAGGAGTTAAGGGCTAAGACTTAAAACAAAATCGTTTTATGAAACAAGAATATTGATTTTTAAAAGTAGGTAGGTAGATACCTACGTTCTATATTGAAAAAAAACTTAACTAGAAAAGGAAAAAGTAGTTAAGTAGCTTATATTAGTTAAGTAGCTATTATATTTTATACAATATAAAAAATAAAACTTTCTACAACGTAATTGTGGAAAGCTTTGCATCTAGCTAAAATGATAGGACAAAGCCCCGAATCCTAAACTTGTGCGTATCTTTGCCCCAAGACGGATGCGTACTTTTACCCCATTCTGCAGTATTTTACTTAACCGGCTACCGACAAATTTAAACAAATGCGATCGAGGTAAACTATACGGCATTTAGTTTTGTATTTGTATTTTTGAATTTGTAAAAATTCGAATTATTGTCAGCTAAACAATAAAGTGAAAATTTAAAAATATTAGATCAAAATGAGAGAATTTAAACTTACCTCATTTTCTTGGCAAGGAGTGCTACTTTTTTTCGCAAGCTTTGAGCACAATCTGCATTTTTTTGCACTCCTTTGCCGAAACTCGTGTTTTTCCGCGATCTTTTGATGAAATTCGTGAAATTCGCGATCCTTTCACGAAATTCGTGTGTTTTTTCACGATCCTTTCACGAAATTCGTGTGTTTTTTCACGATCCTTTCACGAAATTCGTGTGTTTTTTCGCGATCCTTTCACGAAATTCGTGTGTTTTTTCGCGATCCTTTCACGAAATTTGCGTTTTCTTACCGCGATCTTTTCACGAAAATTGCGTTTTTTTACCGCGATCTTTTCACGAAATTTGAGTTTTTTTATGCAATCGTTAGATAAAATTTCCTTTGAAATTCGCCTTTTTTTCAGCAGACCTTGACAAAATTCGCGTTTATTTCGCTATCCTTTGACGAAATTCACATGTTTTCTGCGATCCTTTGATGAAATTTGCGTTATTTCCGCGATCCTTTGCCGAAACTCGCGTTTTTTCGCGATCCTTTGAAGAAGTTCCTGTTTTTTCCGCGATCCTTTGACGAAAATAATGTTTTTTTCCTCAATCCTTTGCAACGAAATTGACGATGTTTTTCTGCAAACGATTGGCGAAATTGATTTTTTTGGCGATCATTTGTCGAAATTTGCGATATTTTTCTGCTATATTTTTTATTTCCGAATTGATGACCGATTTTCATAACTTTCGGAAAATAAGGAATAGAATCATCTCCGAATTCGCCAATTGTCGCGGAAAATAACGCGAAACTTGTCAACTGATCTCGGAAAAAAATAGTGAAATTTGTCTGTCGCTCGCGCGAAAAAGTCGTGAATTTCAACGATCTTTCATGGTAAAAAGTTCACAAAATGTGCCAATCGGTCGCGCGAAAATATCACGAAATTTGCAAGGTGTTCGCGGGAGTTGATCGTAGTTTAAAATGCAAAATTTTTCGGAATAAGCGGAAATTTTTTGACGGGAGCCTCCCGCCCGCGATATTCTGTTGGGCGGGATTTAAAAATTTTGGGCGCGAATCCCGCCATCCCGCCCTGAAATTCAAGCCCTGATATGAATTTATATTCTACATACATCTCTTAATGTAGTAAAATACAGTTCAGCTAGAATATGTATAACATAGTTAAAAACATGCTTAAGGCAATTTACGCCTATAGACGGTAATGCTTACAAAATCTTGCGTGCAGTCCTTTATTTCCTTATGTTTACTGTAGTGTAACATCATTAAAATACACTACAAACATTTTTTTCCAATATAATATAGATTATAATCCAACTGAATTGTTTTACGGATACCTGTGAATAAACTGTATAAATACTATATGGAGTAGCATTTACGCTCTCCATAATCTACTGAAAGCACATTCTAGTAAACCTTAGTGATGTATCAGTTTCATTCTGTTTTAATGTCACTGAATTCTTTTGTGTGTGTCTGTAAACGAACTACAACAGCTTCATATTTTATCGTTGATAGAGAATATGCTGCAATAAATCTCAATAATACATACATACATACATACATACATACATATATATATATATATATATATATATCCTTAATGTACAGAAATTTAAAGATTTCAGAAAAACAATTCAAAACGCAAACTTTTGTATGACAATTTTTAAAATGCAACTCTTCCATCTCTTTAAATTTTTGCTGCATGTTGTTTTCATATGTTGACAGTCATAGCAACATAGCAAAAAAAATACCGGATATTTATTATTTATTTTATGACAGATAGTATTCGGAGGGGTGGTTGGGAGAAAAAAAACCCCAGAAAGACCATATACGAAAAAGTCTAAAAAAAAAAAAAAACCATGAAAGGTCAACATCCCCCCGCCCCCCACCCTCTCCAAGGCGAGGGTCCTACTTCTTTAGGTCAAAATTTTCGATTATTCTTTTCCATCTCTCAAATGTGTAGTCGCAGTGGTTCCCAACGTGGGGAGTACTCCCCACCAGTGGGCAGTTGCAAATTTGTTACTCACCTATTCAGTGTTAGATTTTTTTTAAACAATGTTGGAATTTAAAAACAAAAGTAATAGTACATGCAAAATTTAAAAATAAAACTTAGAAAATGTATGTTTGTTAAATTTTAAAAAAGTTTCCAATGAAAATTACAAAATAGATTAAACCAGAATAATTGTATGAATTAACTTTTAAAAGAAATTACATCAACCTTTTTTCCATATATTTAAAAGTCTCTATAATTTTTCTGTTTAATATTTTTTATTAACAAACGTTCTCAACCCTTTTGATTTTTTATCGAATAAGCTTGCCTTGCATTTCTGTTCTCTTTGCTATGCCACACAAAAGAAATTTTACACGTGAAACTGATTAAGAGTATTTTTAAATCTGACTGTCTTGAATATATTTAACATGAAAAATATTTGAAATATCAAATGAGGTACTACCAACTTTATAAAATTCATAAATTTTAAATAACATTACAAAAAGAAATGGAATATCGATGGCTCTGATGCAGGCCTCCTACACATTAAATAACTATACATCATGACATATACATTTTAAAATCGGATAATACATGACAGTCAATTAACGATAATGATTAAGGGAAACAGAGAAATATGTTTTGATGATAAGGAACAATGACTACTTCAAATTTATAAAGAACAAAATCTTGAAATTCTTCTTGTGTAGTAGTATGTTATCCACAGATAGACAATTTGGTGTCCAAAGCTTTTCCTACAACTTTTTCCTCTTTTAATAAGTTACTGGAATGAATTCTTAATTGTCTCCAATAGAATTCTGAAGATAAAAATGCAGACCATATAATACTTTTGTTTAAGGCTGTTCTCAAATCCAAAAGGGCCAATTTTTGACATAAATTTTAATTTATTTTTGTTCGGAAATGCATGAAAATAGCAGGTGTTGTTCAGAAACTATGTAATTGAGCTGTTTTTCCCGTTTTTTTTTTTTACAAACGCGATAGATCTTTCAGAAAATAGTGCCAAAGTGGGCGTTTTGAACCGAATTTCCGCACAAAAGGAGAAAAGCCACTCAAGAAAGGATGAAAAACGTGTTTGAACAAACGTGATCAAAATCGCTTATAACTCAATAGGTAATATATTGATCGAAAAATGGAAAACACAGTTCGATTCCAAATCGCTACCATGGTCAGGCTTTCCAATTATATATCTTTCCGCTAAAAAATGAGTTTGTAAATGTGTCAAAACGTTTTGACTTTGAGCTTGTTGAGCAGAGCGGTTGAGGACAGCCTTAAGATGGATTTAAGTTGGAAAGGTACAACAAAACATTTTTTTGGAATAAAAGTGAATATGCACAGCCTCATTGCATTGATAGAATTGTTTTAGAAACACATTCGCGATAAAAATTCACCTCCTTTATAAGTTTTAAAAAAATTGAAATGAATAGTTATTTGTTAAGGCTCTGTTAGGCTTTCTCCATTTGAATAGCATTCACGTTTTAAATAATAAATATGTGTTACAGAATATGGAGAGTGGGGGCGGGGGGATCGTGATTTTATAGATGCTTCGGTGGGGCGCAGCAAATAAAAGGTTGGGAAACACTAGTGGTAGTGTTGCCCTAAAGCGTTTAGCGGTGTTTTAATCTATTATAGTACTTTTTTTGCTCATTGAACGAAAGTAATGCCACGTCGCTCTTTGAACGCTTTTGTAAAATTTTAAACTTTTTTTTCGAAACCCTGTTTTTCCTTCATTTTTTATTTAAAAGAAAGCTAACCGTTTTTGCTGGAGCTTATACCACCAAAAAGTATAATTTTCATTGATAAAATTGATTTTTTAGAGGTCGCTAAAGGTAAAAACTAGTCGTTGGGGACCACCGTAATACTTACCCATCATGTATATACATAATATAAAATATGAAAATAAAACATCTGTAAACTATTTATAAAATGCATTGCAATTCCAAAATAAAATTTAAACGTATATTTTTAATACATAGTAATGCTCTATTACTGAATTGCGGGTACTACTACTTTGTTATGCCGTCGACCCATTTCGACAAATTATATAAATCGCCAAACTACTCCCAAAATTATACAAATTGGCATAATTTTTATTTTAAATAACGCAAGAACAAATAAATTAGTAAAAGATTAATAAAAATACAAATAAAACGTCGAATTAAAAATCACTTGATGACTCAACAAACACGTGTAACGCGTTTAATGCCAAGTCGTTGTGACATTTACGATAAAACCATTATTGGCATTTAATCTTATAGTTTGGCGATAGTTTTTTGGTCGACGGAATAATCAATTAGTGCCGAATTGCGTAAAAGAAACATCCTCATAACTTCAAAAAATTATAATGATATTAACAGTCTCATTTCCAATTAAAATAATATCTTTTAAGTTTTAATGAAATACAGGGTCATGAAAAATCGAAGAGTGTGGAAAATATGATTAGAAATATCTCATCAACTAATTATCCGATCGACTTCATTCTTTATGCAAAATTTATGTTTTTTTTATTGTCTTTTATATTCACTCCTTAAAATAAACAATTTCGAAAATTTTTATATACCTTTTATCAGAACGAAATTTTCGAGAGTCCCACAAAAATAGTTCCGGATAATCGCCTAAATAAACACCAAATTTCAAGTCTATCTCAATTTGTTCGGGAGATCGTGTTTACAGACACACACACAAACGTAGGGCCTTTTTTTCCCTTTCTCTTCTAAAAATATGCTTTTTGGAATCTCCAGTGTCTGAAACGAGTAAATCCGTCATTTTTTTTTCGATTTTTAAAACGATTACAAGACTTAACCTATACCACGTATGATGGGTAAGTAACAAAGAGTGGGGGGACGAAAAGGTGGCCTTTTTTTGTTCAAATGACCGGCATTTTGTCGAAAATAAACCTTTTAAACTAAATGTTGGTGTAAGATCCAGAAAATTTAATGATCTTTTATAATACGGTGACCCAATTTGTTTGAGATACTTATGACTTGAGAAAAACGCTCGCCCGATCTGAAGTCCATAATGCGCATCTGCAGTCGCACAAGACGTAATGTTTATTTAAAAATATATAATTCAAATGTCAATAAATATAATGAAAAAAGTCCGAAGGTGATAGATACCGGGTGTCCCAAAAAAGACCGACTGATTTTAAAATTCAATAACTTCCAAACGGTGACAGATATTAAAAAAATTCTTGCAGGAGGGTTATGCATAAGTCAAAAGTTTTTTTACAGTGATTTTCGATTTTAGTTCGAATTACAAACAATAGATGGCGCTGCGATCAATAGAGGCTAAATTCAGGCTCGATTTTTGGTACTTCGTGGCCCGGATAATACATTTCCATCTCCTTTTTCTGCATGGAACAATAGAAAGGAACAAAAATCGAGCCTGTATTTAGCGACTATTGCTTATAGCGCCATCTACTGTTTGTAATTCGAACTAAAATCGAAAATCACTGTAATAAAACTTTTGACTTTATGCATAACCCTCCTGCAAGAATTTTTTAAATATCTGTCACCGTTTGGAAGTTATTGAATTTTAAAATCAGTCAGTCCTTTTTGGGACACCCGGTATCTTTTCTTTATAACGGAAAAAAGCAAAAGTCACGTAAATTTTAGTCCAAAGTAGAATCCCCCTCCCCCCCCCCCCCCCCCCTTAAGGAGGAATATACTGCGTCCTATGTATTAGGTTCCTGAATCCCTTTACATGTGATACTGTTCAACTAGAATATTTTTAAACGATTTCTTTAACATTTTCCATGCCTCAGCAATTTAAGGTAATAGAATCGAACAGATTGACTCAAAAGTTCAGAGTAAAAGATTTAGTTAGGTTTTCAAAGTTTCCATTTAGAATGGCAGATGTTTCGTAAAAGAGGTGACTGATGTTCTTGACAAGAGAATGACTCACGTTTTGCTGTGATGTATGTTAATAATGTACATGGATTATTTTAGCATAAAAGTTTTATCGATTTGAGTGCCGTCCCTTAGAAGAACTATGAGCAATATTCAAAGTTAGAATTCTACGAATCAAAATTGTCCCCTCTGTTATATATTTTGACAATTTCTTTGTTCCATTAGAGTCTTGCGCGTGTCTGGTTATATACGACTCGAAACCTTAAATTGTATTTAAAGTAGACCCGTAATAACGTTCGTACCAGACAAACTTTTAGCTGACCCGCAATATCGCCAAAAAATCGTTTGTTTACCTGCAACCCGACACAAAAACCTACAATTAAAGATAATTGATCCACAGTTTGAAGTGGATAATTATGGAAGTCTATAATCATCTCTAATATCAGTTTTATCTTTTCTGTCAAAAAAGGAACATGCAAGGAGTCATTCATTTTAAATATATAGTTTTTCATCTGAAACAATATTCTTGATTTTCTTTTGAAAAAATCCGTTTAACTGGAACCCAATTAAGGGGTCTCATGACTCTTAAAGCTTTAAAATTTTCGAAATTTTAATTTTTTTAGATGTTAAAATTTTATCTTTTCTGAACATTTTGATACAATTGTTTCCTTGAAATTCTTATTAGAACTGAAGTTATGGCTTTTACATTTATACACGTTCAATAGCTGAAGCGTCGTTTCGGAAACTTCGAAGCCATTTTTCTCCAAATGACGTTTTCGGGCATAACGCGCACGATATCTCAAAAAGTTAATATTTTTTCATGAAATTTTCAAAACATATGTTTCATGTTAGTCTGTATATACTGAACCTAAAATTTACTTTTTATTGTTCAAAACAATATTTTTTAGGTGATTATACTGTTCAAATTTTCTTAATTTTGCATTAGCTAAATACAACTTTGTATTAAAAATATAAAAAAGCTTTAAATACAAATTTATTTAGGTTCAGGGTAATTATTACAATCTGAAGTATAAGTAGGCACCAAAATTTTCATTCTAGTTGCAATACTTATTTTGTAATCGTGCGCGTAAACTGTTATGCCGATTTTTTGCTCGTCAAATGTCTAACAGTTTGGAGCCGCCTGTAAATGCTAATTCTGCATCTTATAATTTTTTAAATACTTAAAATGAAAGAACATACTTATATATTTTATTCCAATTAAGATTGTATCTTAAAATCAAATACATATTTTATGATATTAAATGTTGAAAATGGTCTTTTTTTTCATTTTTTCCAATTTTAATAGTCCTGAGACCCCTTAATGAAAAAAAATGAGCCTATACCCGAACAGCGGCTTTTATACCCTTTACCACATAAACAGTATTGCCATCACTAACCTCAAACGTTTTAATAACAATTATCGAACAAGTTTATACTTTTACACTTTATATAAATTAACTTGGTTCGTATGCATAATGATTGAATTTTGAAATTAATGTTTTACCCAGTTCCTGGTGTGCCAGAGATCAAGAAAGCGTGTACAGTTATATGCTCCCGGTGACAATACAATATTTCCACATTTTCAGAAATAAATTACCAAAAAATATATAAATATTAAATTTTGACTATACGTTAAAACAACAATTTATCAATCCTTAACAGATATTTTAACCCTTGACTGCTTTTAGAGATTCACAGATCATTTCTTTTTCAAAATTTCAGTTTAACTTGAAATTTTCAGTTTAACTATAGCCACTAGTGAATTTTTGTTTCAAATGAAGCCCTATATCACAGATGCCAACATCTGTTAATTATTCCGGAGTTTGGTCCAAGATAAATATGTTTTAAACCGGAAAATGCATATAAGGAAACGTGTCGTATTTTGATAAGGTACTTTAGGACTTTGCCATCAGCTTGAGCCTTTACCACTAGCAGGGTCTGACTACCGGAGGGAGGGGCTTCGGCTCCAACCAATGGGAAATCGACCCTTGCACTTCCAGACCTTCGGCCAGTCTTCGATATTTTTGCACCTTGTCATCCTATCTATGTGTTCCGTATACGGGGATATGGGGCATAGGTCCCGGTCTCCTCGGCAAAAAATTCTTCGCATCGTCGAACAGAAAATATTTTAGAATTTTTGATTAAATAAAATTTCCGAGTACAAAACATTTTTTTTTTTTTCGATTGGACTCCGGAATAATTGATGTTGACATCTATGCCTATATCCCTAGAGACGTTTGAATAGGAAACTTGATAATAGTCCTGTGCATAAATTTTAGCACAGAAACGGCATCTTATGAGTTAATCTAGCCTTTTATTAATCTTTCGATCCAGCGGTCTCAGAGACAGCTCACTGCAGCTATGCAATAATTTAGGTGGCGGTAGTTAAGGGTTATGAAATGCTTTTTTCTTTCTCGTACCGTATAATAAAAAGAAATTGAGTCAAAATTAAAAACTTTCAAATCTGTTATACCACAACAATAAATATTTGATTTGTTTTTTAAATAATAATTCAACCATAATATTTTCCAACTATGTTGGAAAGCTTTAAAAACTATGCTAAAAATCTAGTTCTGCACAAATTTTAAATATTTTTAATTTAAATAAATTCATTTTTTCAATGGCTTCTAGCTTAAGATATGGTAATTGTCATGGTTATATTTTAAAATAAGGACTGTATGATTTATCATTAAATATAGTATCGTTTCATGCAAATGTTCATAATCGTTTCAAATATAGTTTTTTAAATACGAATATAGATGTACAGTCGTGGAAAAAAAAAAAAAATTAAACACCCCCTACTAACTCCTCAACAAATTATCGTAGAAGAAAGTTACTGCTACCGAACGATTGGAAATAAAGTCTACTTTTAAATGATGTATATAAAATTTTCTTAGGGGGTCATCTACATATTAAAATGAATCCAAACTTCATTTTTTTTTCAATGGCAATACCCAATTTTAACGAGATATTTCAAATCTTCGGTTCAAACTATGCTTAGACACAAAATTTCAAGTCATTTGAATGATAAGTTTTTGAATTATAAACATAAACATTCAAAATTTAGTGCTTCTAATGTTAAATTACATTTTCATATTTTTATTTATATCTCCCGAAATTATGCTCCTAATGTGCTAATTTTTTTTTGTAGTAATAATACTAATATACTCAAACATAAATAAGCTGAATTTGCAATTTTTATAATTTTATGATATGAATTATGAAATTAATATTCGAAAAAATTATGAATTGCAACATACAATTTTTTTGATGGATTTAGATTTATTAAGTCTTGCTTTATGGAAATTCAAAAATTTCACATTTTTCTTCCAAGTAGTTTTCAAATTATGCTTAAAAAACGGCAAAATGATGGTTTAAGGGGCCGTCTATGATGGTAGTAAGTAGACATTTTGAAATTTATTCTGGCGTACTGTAATCAAACAGGTTTCATTGACGCTTAAACGTGCCTTGATCAAGAAGGCGGCGCTCTCGGTTAACAATCCAGTACGGAACTTCAATTTGGATACAGCCCTTAAAATACGCTCGTTTTAAAATAATTTCTCGGAAACTTATGGTACGAATTGCATAAAAATTCGTCTTTAGGCTAATTGAAGGGTGTAGAGTTCATTTATGCTGTCAAAATTGGGTACTGCTTTTGAAAAAAATAAAGTTATGGTTCGTTTTAATATGTAGATGCCCCCCTAAGCCAATTTTATATACATCATTTAAAAGTAGACTTTATTTCCAATCGTTCGGTACCAGTAACTTTCTTTTTCGATAATTTGTTGAGGAGTTAGAAGGGGGTGTTTACTTTTTTTTTTCCACGACTGCACTTTGTTAAATTTATTACTATTTGATATTTACGATAATTTCGCCATTAAATATTAACGATGTGTATTTACCCGGTTTGAAGATATATTCGCATCTTTCAATTTCAAAATATCTACATTAATCCAAGAAAGAGAAATATGTAATTAAAGTTAATAATTATTTATTTACGTTCTCTTAAATCCAAAATCCACAAAACCGATAAAATGAAAGTGTAATGAAAATCGTGGAAACATTTCAATAATATGTAAAATAGTACAATAAATATTAGGCATAATAGTTTAATATGGCTTTTATAGTTAACTGCTATGTGTAATTTTTTAAAAAAAATATATATATACATATATTACCATTAATTAAACATTACCGACCATCATCAAAAACCGCATTATTGTGAATGATTGACAATAAAAATGGATGCCACAAACCTATAATATAGAACTGTATGTATAAAATAAAGTACCTTATACTTAATTACAAGAATTAATAAGGAAGAATAAAAAAAGAAGAATATGGATTCCGAAAAAATTGAAAAACTTATATATTGAATTACGTTTTCAAGAGTACAGAATTCAATGATATAAGCAAATCGGTTGTTTTCTGTGAGAAAAAAGCTTAGAGCTGAAATTTTTTTTTTCTCCTGTACTCGAACAACCAATAGAACTAAAAGAATAGTCTCAAGATGAAAACAGAACATTATCAAATGGCACACACACACAGTTTTCATAAAACAAAAATATTGTTAAAAGGAGGGCCAGCTTTAGAGAGAGCGGCAAGATCAGACGACCGTCCGAGGCGCTAAAAACTAAAGGGCGTAAAGTAAGTACTAAAACAAACGGTTAAACTTATAAAAATTTAGAAAATATTGCTAATAGAGTTTAAAAATATATCCCTCTGGACACCGCCGTGGTTAAATGGTGTAAAAATTACTTTATGAAAGTACAATTTTTTTTTTTTAATGCGTGAAGTGCAAACAACCGCGCGTTATTCTTTGAACTATATTTTGCAATATATGGTTTCTTTAGAGTTTAATAAATATCACCATGTAATATACGTAAATATTTTTATAATTTAAATAAGATATGCGTATATAGAATTAGATGTACTGGACAAAAAAATGCTACTGAATTTTGTTATTTTAATCGAACAAGCACTTGATGGCGTTTAAAAGAAGACATTTTTTCTTCCTACAAAAATAAGCTTTTAAGAAAGTTTTGTCGGATAATCTGTACAAAATTTTCATCCCTACATGCATAAAATTTTCAGATGTGCCAATCCGGACTCCAAAGTATTAAACTGTATTTTTTTTTTTTTTTTACTTTTTATAGGATGTAATGTATCTGGTTAAAGCTATTTGTTAACGGATTTTTTTTTTTTTTTAACACTTTCAAACAAAGTTGAAAAGTGTTCATGCATTCGGTTTGTCTGGCCGTCTGTACGCTCTCTAACTCCCGTAAATATACTCGGATCGTTCTGAAATTTTTGTATGTTAGTGACCTCTACCATAGCACGAACCCTACTGCAAATGAAGTTTGTAGCATGTTTAGTTCATTTACAGGGGCAGTCAAAACTTTTCCGTTACATTACAGCCTTGGGAAAAAATCGTTTAAAATGATTTTTAATGATGTTACATGCTTTCAAACATAATAAAATTGACATGCATTTATCAAGTGTACTAAAATATGCATTCCGTAGAATATGCGCTGCAAAGAATAAATATTATTCATTTACAGGGCCACACAAAAGGATTCCGTTACATAATGATATACGGGTGGATGGAATTTTTTCCGGCGTATTTCAATTATGTTAAATTATTTCATGTATAATTGAATTGATATACGTCGCTGAGGATTACTATAACTTATTTCATGTATAATACAAAGTGCATAGCATTTATAGTGACACACAAAATATTTCAGATACTATATTGTATCCGAAGTATTGTGCGGTAGCGATGATTGCTGGAAATGCATTTATAATTATTTTATGCGCTTTTATTTTTCACTATATGTATGCATTGTATATGATGTGTATAAATGCCTGTAATTCATATACAGGGCTACACAAAAGAATTCGTAATGGTTACTGGGTATGATTGTAAATTGCTTAAAGGTGGTTTTTAAATGCGTTATGCATTTTTACGCTGAACTGCATTTTGTTTACTAAGAAATGTTTGTAGATAAAATTATAAAGCATAGATAAAATTATATACAGGGTCACGCAAAGAATTGGATACATTGCCGTCTATAAATGATAATTTCTGAAAATGTGATTCCAGTAGTTTTAAGAGTGTTTTACTTTGAATTAAACTTTAGCTAAATAGTGGCGTATAATAAAGGTACTAGGTTAACTACAGGGTTGTACAAAAAAAAACAAGTATGTTTCAATCTATTAGTATACATTGATGAAAGAAAAATTTCAACCTGTTATTCGTTTTCTTGCTAAACTAAATTTCCCCATTATATAACATATACATCAACCTACAGATCAAATACAGAGCTGTTCAAAAGAACTGGAATACATATTTGATATGGATGGTAACTGTTGAAATTAGTTTTTCAAATGTTTTATGAGTTTTCTAAAATGTTTACTTAGTTTTTTTATATACATTATTTCCCTAAATAACGAAGTTTTGTTAAAGCATACAGGAAGTGTTGGAAAGTGTTTCATAATCTATGCTTAACGCATGATTTTTCTTACTTGTTTGTGCATGTTTTTAATATCATTTAAAATTGGTTCACAAATCACGTTTAGCTAAATGCATTACTTTTATAGACAATTTATATATATAATATTCATAATCTGAATTTCTTACATGTGTGCGAGTGAAAATTTTACTGCGATCGTGGCACAAGATAATGTGATTTGATTTATAAATAAATTAAACTTTAATAAATTGTTACATGTAATATACTCAAATTAATATATGTTGCATAAAACATAATACATTGAAAGTGACCGCAAACCAATAATTCCAACTTTCAAAGAGTAAAATCAGTAAAGTAATTGTTTTAACAGGTTTATTAATTGATCAATTAATTGTATAATCTTTTGACAATGGTTTTAAACATCAACTTTAGCAATAGCTTTTGAAATGTAAATAATAACTTTTTAAAGCTAATTGGAATAAACGTTCAATTATTTAGAATCTAAACAAAAATACCTAGAATTATTTACACGTGTGGATGGATAAAAGTTATTTTTGCAGTTTATTTTGTTTTAGAACATTAATATAACATGCAAAATGTAGAAATTAAAACGCAAGAAGGAAAGATTCAAGATTAGTTATTCTAACTTTAGAAAAGTAAGACCGTCGAAGTAATTGTTTAAACAGCTTTATTAATCGATCAGTCTTATCAAATGCTTTGACAATGGCTTAAAAAAACAATTTAAGCAATGTAATTTGAAAGATAAATTAATTTCAAGAGATAACTAAATAAAAGTTTAGATATTTATAATGTAATCTAAAATATATGAAACTTTTTACACATGTAAATAATAGTTATTTTTGAGATTTGTTACACTTAAATCAAACTAAATTGATCCTAAATTTTACTGTAATCAATTATTATGATGATCAAAATAATTTACTTTTATAAATTTTATTCTAAATATGAGCAGACGATAAATTGATTTCAAAGCATTAGTTAAATTTGTAACATGTTGAAATACAAGAAGGAAATATTAAAGATTAAAACTATTTTAACACTAGAGAAATAAATGACCGAATTAATTATTTTAATAATAGTTTTATTTTAAACATACCTGGGTGTATTTCACTTGAGGATTTCTTATAGGAGGCATTTTTAGAGCTTCGTAACAGCTGGGCGGTAGAGCTGTTTACTGACTGCTGCTACGAGCAGACGATAAAACGCAGGGGGGGAGGTCAAAGGACTGCTTCGTTCGCTCATGCGCAAAGCTTCTTTAACTGCTATTGGTTGGGGTTATATGAAATTATAGATTTTTTTCTCACTTTGAAAAAAAAATTGAATATCTCGTTTTACTCGTTTTACATTCTAGACATTTTTTATATATACATATTCCCGTTTTTTTTTCTTTGTACATTGCAGTTGACAGTAAGTTAATGTGTAAAAGAAGAATCTGTTATCTGATTTCACACAGTATTTATTTCTGGTTTTCTAAATGTTATAAATAATTTATTTAATAAAAGTAGGTTTACTTGAGACGAGAAAAAAAGAGCGGGGAAATTAAAGTGAATCTGTTTATAATCTTAGTCATTTTTCGGCAAAATATTATCTCAGTTTTATTTTTATGTCATCTTTGAAAGTCGAAATGGCATGATCAAATATTTTCCAGTTAATAAAGAACTAAAAGATGGTCTTGATAACACGAGTAAAATTGTTTTTCGAGAATATTCCCATGTATGTGGTAAAAATGATGAATTTAATTATGATGAAGAAAAAAAGTTAACACTAATTTTAAAAAAAGAAAAAGAAAAGAAAGAAAGATAGAGGAGAAAAAAAGTAAAAGAAGTGAAGGGAAGAAAAGTATTCTCTAGTAAAAAGACAAATACTCAGTGGTGGAATTCAGCCGGTTCGCACCGGTTCGGTAGAACCGGTTGTTATTTTGTCTAAAATGATACTTCAAATGCGAAAATCGCAGTTACATTAATTAACTCTTTACTCTTTAAATATTTATCTCCATAACAGCGTTTTCTTAATATAACACTGTGGCATGTTCTGATTTGTTTCATTTAATAACATAATGTTTCATTTGCAAAAATTCCAAATATATCGTCGAGTGCGTATTATAGTTACAAAAAAAAAAAAAAAAAAAAAAAAAATTAGAGTCAATTGTGACTAATTATAAAAGACGACATTGACGAATGTCTCTGTGAAAATTGCGACTTTGGTCACAAAACCTAACATAAAACATGCATTAAAAAATCCAGAAATCAAGCACTTACCACTAATAAGAGCCGATTTATCGGGATTAACTTTGAAGAAATTACATGCCTTCACCACCAAAGAAAGGATGTAACTCTTGATATTCAGTGAGCTAGTTTCTCACCAGATTAGAAACTTCTTACTCGAGCTTCCTAGAGTTAATATTTTTAACTTATAGTTAATGTTGTTAACTGATTGCAACTTTAGATCATGGACATGTGTTAGTTCTTCAGCTTAAATTTCTGCTATTTTGTATTATCTGTATTGTTTTGTTATTTGTATTATACTGCTTTGATGCATTTTTTGATACAAAGTTTGATCAGAGTTTCATCATTGTCGAATATTGTTTAATAAATTACGTCCTTTTATAGGAAAACATGTTTCAGAAATTTTTTTCACTATACCAAAAGATCAAAGTTTTTAATCAATGTTCTTATAACTATGTAAATTTTTTCATAATCTATATGTGATGCTTCGTTTTCACTTCATGTTACTACATCAAAAATCATTCGGGCAGCGAACCGGTTGTTATATTATTTGAATCTCACCACTGCAAATACTGTATCGAAAATGTGAATCGTATTACGTGAAATTTTGGTCTAGGGTAGAGCTTTGCATAAAACCCGAATTCAAAAATTTCATTTGAAAACAACCGGCAGCTTTCTGATTTTTGGCGGCTGATTTGGCTGAAAAGTTAACGCTCATAATGCGTGTTATACTAGTTTTATTATCATCGCATGCTGCTTGTATTGGCAAAATACTGATTTAATAATAATAAGGCGGTAGACTTAAAAATGAACAAAACTACAATTTTTTTCTTGTTAAAAATTTAAAAATATACCAATACATTACGAACTTGGCAGAAAGTATATTTTCATACCTCTAAAAGTTATTAAAAATAACATGTCATTGATGTGTTTCAAATTTATTCTTCTCAAAACAAATTTTCCGTAGTCTATACATCTTTAAAGTGCTCCATGTGTTTTAATTTTTGTTCAAAATTTTAAACGCTACTAAGAGGTAATTTTGCTAGATACTACAACAAATATGTTCAACCGTTTTGAAATATTAGCTCATTAAGATCCTAAAATTAGAAATAGTTTATTAACAAGTGTTTTTTAAATAAAAAGTTTCATGCTATACTTTTAGGTAGATTTCGTATGAAATACTACCTATTGGGATCGTTCCTATGTTGGAATTTCTGAAAAATTTTTCCAGATCTACACCGATCATGACCTCTAGAACCCAAAACCACCCTCAGTAAAAAACTTTATCTATCTATCTATCTATATATATATATATCACTTTCTTCTGGACACGATAACTTTCGTAATTCTGCACCAATCTCTTCCAAATTGATACATAAAATCAATGGGCATAAAATCTCGGTCAAGTTCGTTAATGGGCAAAATCGGACCAAGGGCAGGGAAATAGGGAGGGGTTTTGTGAAAACAGAAAACCCCCCATAACTTCTTAATTTTTGTACATGTCAAATCAGTTTAAAGTTTTTATTACTTCTAAAAATAGGGCCAAAAATTTATGTATCACAGATTTTTGATAAAGTTAAAAATGGGCTCAAGGGGCGCAAAAAATAGGGTTTTTGGGAGAAAAAAATTCATAACTTCGTCAATTCTCAAGATATCAAATTCAATTAATTTTATTATAAATGTCCTTAACATTATCTAAAACTTTTATATTCACAAGTTTTTGATAGGAGCAATTTGTACCGCAAAAAAAAAATTAAAAACGAAAACAAAAAGGGCGTTTGAAGAAGAAAAAAATCCATTTTGATAGGACCAATTCGTACCGCAAAAAAAAATTAAAAACGAAAACAAAAAAGGGGTTTGAAGAAGAAAAAAATCCATAACTCCGTCAATTCAAAAGATATAAAATCCCCATGAATTTATCATATATCTTCTTAATATTGTCTACAACATCTATATAGACAAGTTTTGGATAGGACCAATTCTTAGAGCAAAAACAAATTAAAAATACATACCGGTTGAAGTAAAATATGATCTTAGTAAGGGTGTATTCAAATCCAAACTGCTTATTTTCTGACTCATTTTACAATTCATTTTTGCTCTCAAAGGCTTCCAATTGGTACGTTTTCTTACTCAGAAACTATATAATGTACAGTAATGGTCGATTTTCTGATAGGGGCAGAATATATTTTTTTAAATGCTGTTAAAAAGGGCATTTTGAACCGAATTTACCGAAGCGGATTGTGTTGGAAAAATCATTGTATTAAGGATGCGCTTAAATCCAAACTGCTTATTTTCGGACTGGTTTTTAAATTCATTTTTGCTCTCAAACGCATTTAATTGGTAGATTCGCTTATTCAGAAACTATATAATGTACCGTAATAATCGATTTTTAGATAGAGGCAGAATATATTTCAAAAAATGATGTCAAAGTGGGCATTTTGAACGGAATTTCCCGAAGCGATTGTGTTAGAAACGAAAAATATTGTCCTTCTGAGAAAATAATTGTTTATATATCAAGTTTTAATTAATTGAACAAAAAATAAAAACAAAGGTCGCTTATAAATCTCTTCAAAAATCACGTCAGCAAGTTTCATATTTTTTTTTTTTATTAAAAATGAATCTGGAATTATGCCAGAAAATTTCGAGTTGTTGAGCATGGAAAAGTATTTTTTTGAATACCGCCCTAACATGATTCTGATAAAACCAGCTATTATATGAAAATGAAATAAAAACTCGTCAAGAGCGGCCAGATAAAATTGTTAAAGTGGATTTATCTATAATCATGATTTAGTTTTTGTTTGTGAAATTAGTATATTTGACTTCGAAATCTACCTCTGCCTGTAGGCCGGGCCGGCAGGGATTTTTTTTTCTTTTATTCCTTTTTTATGGATGATTTCTGTTGAATTAAAAAAAAAATGATTGAACAGGTTTTTTAAACTAAAGTATTTTTAACCCATTAACCGCTAAAACTATAAGGTAGAGTTTTTAAACTTTTTAACTGTACGTGATTTGCCACCGTAAATTCTGAAAAGCAATTTTCGCATTAATTTATTCTAAAATTTTCTGTCTTTGAATTAGGTGTGATTAAATTTTTGTCTTTAAAATAGGTACGATTTTTTAATTAAAAAATAGTGGTAGATAGGTTT
The DNA here is from genome assembly GCA_963932465.1 of Maratus speciosus. Classification (NCBI taxonomy): domain Eukaryota; kingdom Metazoa; phylum Arthropoda; class Arachnida; order Araneae; family Salticidae; genus Maratus; species Maratus speciosus. Next base: position 482,433,377 of record OZ010788.1, on the reverse strand, counting down.
ATAATTTAATAATACGCATTTATTTTGACCGTTGCCAGGGCCGTAGCAAGGTCTTCAGAGCCCCCCCCCCCCCCCCCAAACATATTTTTCGGGGCCCCCCCTCTAAGATTTTAGAGAAATATCTATATTTATTTTTCCACCCGAGTTCCATTTTATAACAACATCAGCGCAGTTTCGCTGGTCGAATTTTCCAAAACTAACTTCAAATTGAACGAATTTGTAGTTGGGCTGCACTGCTTTCGGCAGCGTACGCCCATAGGGGCATACCCATAGCCCATAGGGGGCATAGCCCATAGGGGCTATGTCCGCTCCGATCTCGAATCATACGAATTTTGAATTATTTTAATTTTTTTATTTAGATCCAGATTAAATTCAAATTTTCAACATTTCGTTCACGTTGCTACAGGAACAGATTTGATATTCTTACAATATGAATTTAATCAAAGGACTTGCAAAATTTAACTGAGAATTCTTCCATTTAGGAAAAAAATGTCAAAAAAATCGCCGAAGAACGCGAAAGAACGCCAAAAATTGCATAAAAATTTACAAAGTTCATAGAGATCAAACTTTACTTATATTGGGCTAAAAGGTTGAAACCGTTTTTTTTTTTTTTTTTTTTTTTTTTTTTTTTTTTTTTACGAATATTAAAAAAACTACCAGAAAAGTGAAAAAAAAAGCTAAAAATTACATAAAAATTCTCGAAAATAAAAACAGCAGAGGACAAAATTTGGCAAAAAAGTTTGAAACTGAATTCCTTTTACAAATGTTATAAATTGCTAAGTATTGCTCATAAACAAAATAAATAAATAAAAAATATGGAAGTCGTTTTCGTATTTTCAATTTTCTCTTCAGTTTGACAATGCCATCCGCCTGGCCCAGACAGATTTTCTTTAAGCAGAAAATATTCACTTATAACAATTTTTTTCCCGCTCGGATTGGTGCCTTTTATTAAATACATATATATATGTACAGATTTACTAATTAAACAAAAAATAATAATACTTTTGGCTTTTGGGATGTTGTTTTCATACATTCCGGTTTTCTCCCGTTTAAAATTGTCACCCAAGTTGAAATTTAAGAAGAAAAAAAATACCTTCGGATAGAAGGTACCTTTCTTTGGGCAACGAAGACGGGTTTCCTAGTAGATAATAATAAAGACAGACGTTTGTCTGTCCAGAGTTTTTCTTTGTCTGACCAGATGTTTTTCTGTTCCGTACAAAATTTGACAGGAAAGTTACCTGTTTGCCTGAAGTTGCTCGAAACAGTTTTTGAAATTTTTTGATTCGAATTTTTTTCATTTAATTTTTTGCGACATTTTTTGTATTTTTCGAGTTTCGTGCTTTTTTCCACACATTCATAAAAGGAATCAATTTTCAATCGATCTTTCCATTTTAGCCGAATATAGTAAAGTAGTCTTCTTCGATTTTTAAATATTTCGCTAATTTTTTATGTGATTTTTAACTTTTTTCGCGTATTTTTTGACATTAGTAAAAGGAATCAGGTTTCAGTCTTTTAGCCCCATGTACTAAATTTCGTCCTTGGCGATTTTTGAATTTTTCACGAACGTTTTTTTTCCCCTTTTTAAGACCCCTGTGATTAGAGGAGATTTTATCTCACATTTGAAGAAACTTTCGTCTTTAGAAAGGAAAATTTCTAGAAATTTTGATGTTTGATTCGCGACTTCTTCGTGTTATGAAGGAAAAAAGTCATGCGTAAAAGTTCAGTTTCTAATAGGGAAAAGTACAATGCAGCAAAGTTGGCGGAACACTCCTGTGATTTGATTTGACAAAAATGCATCTTCATATTTAGTAAGGATGTTAGGTATTTTTATGTTAGATTGGTGAGTTTTCTATATTTTCGCGGAAAATGAGAAAATCAAATCAAAGCTTTTGTGTGTGTGTGTGTGTTTGAATGAAAGAAAAAGTTACGGAAAAAATCCTTCAATTTACTGATTTCTTTCTTTCTTTTCTTTCTTTTCTTTTTCTTTTTTTTTTTTCTTGGAGAGAGCGTGTAAAAGGAACCCAGTTTCTATCTTTTATCCCAGTATAGTAAAAATTTTGCCATCTGCGGCACGAATTTTTGACATCCCTAAAAGGAATCAGGTTTCAATCTTTTAGCTCAATATAGAAAATATGTCCATAGAAATTTCTGAATTTTTTACGAACGTTTTATGTGATTTTTAGCGTATTTTTGTCTTTCACGGCGATTTTTTCACATTCCAGTTACAATCTTTTGGCTCGATATAATCAATTTTCTCTCAGCAATTTTCAATTTTTGCCCAATTTTTTATAAGATTTTTACACTTTTGTTTTCGCGTTTTGCGCAGTTTTTTTTTTTTGACATTTTTTTGACATTTTTTTTTTCTGAAACCGAAGAATTATTCAGTAGATTTTGCTGCTGTCATAATTAAGCTGAAGTGGAAAAATAACAAATTTGTTCCTGTAGCAACGTGAACTACGATGCTAAAAATTTTACTTTTATCTGGACACTATTACTTTTATCGAAAAAATCATCGAAATTCGAAAAATATCGAAAAATTCAATGATTGTTTGATTCAAGATCGGAGCGGGAATATCCGGAACAGGTTTACGCTGCGGAAGGCAGTGAAAGCCCCCAATGGAGAACTCCAAAAAATAGGTTCTTTTTTAAAAAAAAGCAATTAGCGAAGCTCTGCTAGTAGATTAAATAAATACACAATGTAATTTATGTATAGTTAACATAAGTAATTTATCGAGACAAGAGAAATGAAATGTTCAAAACGAAACAGGTCGAACATAAGGGGATAGGCAGCATATGCAATGCACATAGATGCCCGCTTATTGGGGTCCTCAACGAGATTAAGAAGCATATATTTTTTGAACATTTGAAAAAAAAAAAACTGAAGCTTAAAAGTTTTGAATCTTGAGTTCCGAATTTTGCTCACTTTTAAGAGCGGCCCCCAAAAAAGAAAATTTATAAAGTACTTAGAGCCTGCAAAACTTCTTTCATCTGGGCACCTTTAAAAAGAATTGTAGCTATAGAAAAAAAGGGCATGTCTGTTTTGGTTAAAAGAAGTAATAGTATTAAGAAAGTTTTTAACTTTATTGGGGCCCCAAACGAGATTAAAAAGCATATTTTTAAAACATTTGAATAATAAAAATTGGGCCTAAAAGTTTTGAATCTTGAGTTCCAACCTTTCTTCACTTTTATAGGCTGCCCCAAAAAAGTCAATTAAAAAAGTATTTAGAGCCTGCAAAATTTCTTTCATCGCACCTTTAAAAAGAATCGTGACTGTAGAAAGAAAGCACATTTGGTTGAAGGAAGTAATAGTATTAAGGAAGTTTTCAAACTTATTGTGGCCCCCAACGAGATTAAAAAGCATATTTTTAAAACATTTGAATAATAAAAATGGGGTCTAAAAGTTTTTAATCTTGGGCTCCAACTTTTTCTCTCGTTTATAGGGGGCCTTAAAAAAGACAATTCAAAAGAATTTAGAGCCTCCAAAATTTCTTTCATCAGGGAACCTTTAAAAAGAATGGTAGCTATAGAAAAAAAAAAGGCATGTCTGTTTTGGTCAAAAGAAGTAATAGTATTAAGAAAGCTTTTAACCTTGTTGGAGCCCCCAACGATATTAAAAAGCACATTTTTAAAACATTTGAATAATAAAAATTGGGCCTAAAAGTTTTGAATCTTGAGTTCCAACTTTTCCTCACTTTTATAGGGGCCCCGAAAAGGTTAATTAAAAAAGTATTTAGATCCTGCAAAATTTCTTTCATCTGGGCACCTTTAAAGAGACTACTGGCTATAGAAAGAAAGCACATATCTGTTTTGGTCAAAAGAAAAACATGTTTTTTAAACATTTGAATAAAAAAGTGAGGTCTAAAAGTTTTTAATCTTGGGCTCCAACTTTTCTTCCCGTTTATAGGGGGCCCTAAAAAAGACAATTAAAAAAGAAATTAGAGCCTTCAAAATTTCTTTCATCTGGGAACCTTTAATGAGAATACTGGCTATAGAAAGAAAGCGCATATCTGTTTTGGTCAAAAGAAGTAATAGTATTAAGAAAGTTTTGAACCTTGTTGGGGCCCCCAATGATATTAAATAGCATATTTTTAAAACATTTGAATAATAAAAATGGGGTCTAAAAGTTTTGAATATTGAGTTCCAACTTTTCCTCACTTTTATTGGGGGCCCCCAAAAAGGCAATTTAAAAAGTATTAAGAGCGGGCAAAATTTCTTTCATCTGGGCACCTTTAAAAAGAATAATGACTATAGAAAGGAAGCACAATTGGTTGAAGGAAGTAATAGTATAACGAAGTTTTGAAACTTATTGGGTTCCTAAGTGAGATTTAAAAGCATATTTTGAAAAATTTGAATAAAAAAATGGGCTTAAAAGTTTTGAATCTTGGGCTCCAACTTTTTCGCACTTATATAGGGGCCCTAAAAAAGACAATTAAAAAAGAATCTAGAGCCTGCAAAATTTCTTTCATCTGGGCCCCTTTAAAAATTGGTTCCTGTAGAAAAAAAGCGCATATCTGTTTTGTTTGATGGAAGTAGTAGTATTAAAAAAGTTTTGAACCTTTGGTTTCACCTTTTTCGCCCATTGATATGTGCACCCCAAAAATACTAAAATGCCATTTTATTTTTTAAGTAGAACTTACAGCCTTCAAAAACTTTTATAAAGAATGGTGGATATAGAAGAAAAGCACATATCTGTTTTCTATTTCTAAATCTGATCAAGATCTTTGACAAAAAAAAATGAATTTCGATAAAGCAAAATAAAATGTTATTAAAAATACATAAAAAAAAAAACATTCGGCTGAAAGGTACAATAGCTCACTATTGGGCCCCTGACTTTGCTCAGGCCCCCCCCCAAATGGGGGGTATGGGGGGCGGTCGCTACGGCCCTGACCGTTGCGTCAACGCATCGCCAGCGGGTAATGAGTTAAGTAGTAAAAAAAAAAAAAAAAAAAAAAAAAAAAAGGAAATTTGTAACGCATGAACATTACAGTTTTATTTTTAAATATTTAATACCTTAAAAATATTTTAAATGTTCAAGAAGTTAATTTTATTTTTGGAATATTTATGGAATTCATGGTGCAGAACACTTCTTTGAAAAATTTCCTATTGCAATAAATTAAATCCATCTCTTAAGGACGAAATTAATAATAACAACATTCATATAGCGCCAATTGGATTTGTTTTAGATAAATGCATAGATGTCAAATTTTAAGTTTTTTCTTACTATTAAATTTTATTAGAAATGTTTGGCTTATTCAATCGTAGGATGTCGGCGATTAAATAAGGCAAAATTTACTATTTTATTTTAGTTGTAAGAAAAAAGCGTAGAAGTTGGCAACTATGTAAATGGGAATTATTAGGTAATTGTTGAACCATTCTATAACCTTCATCTGATTTTTTTTTTTTCCCGGTCAGTTTTGTATGAAATAAACTACCATTTTTCTAAGAATAATACTTTCATGTACAGTTGAAATAGAATTTAAATGTTCCAAAAATGTTCAATTTCATTACCTCGTTTTTCATTAAAGCTCCTGTCCCTGCAGGCGAAGACACTCGCGAGCTAATGCTAAACCTATGGGGAGGTTATTTTCTAATATCTCGTTTGCATTTCCACATTTATTTATTTATTTATTTATTTATTTATTTTTTTTTTTTTTTTTTTTTTTTTGCACAGAATAGCTGAGGTTCATCTCTAAATTGCTCCTTTTTTACCTTTTCGATTTTGGTTGCAGATATTTTTTAGAATGACACTTTCATTTTCGGAACCGGTTTCGAAAGTGAAAGTAACTTTATAAAAAAATATCTGCAAGCAAAATCGAAAAAGTAAAAAAGGAGCGATGTAGAAATGGACCTCAGCTATCCAACTAAAAAAAAAGAATTATTAAAAATTGTCGAAATGCAAACGAAATATTAGAAAATAACCTCCCCGTAGGTTTAGCATTAGCTCGCGAGTGTCTTCGCCTGCAGGGACAGGAACCTTAAACTAACTGTTTGTTTTACATGACCACTTCCCGTGCTGCTTTGTAGATAACTGTTGCTACTGACGAAATTAGAATTGGGCAAGAAATTATCAGAAGTAACTTCAAGGACAATATTTTTATTTCCTTGGCAATGACCGACAGCAAACAATGACCTCAAATATTTTATCTTACTTCGATAAAAGTTACAATGTGATTAAAAATAATTTTATCTTTATCTGTGCAAAATTTGTAAAATATATCACTATAATTTTGTTCGGAAACCGTTCTATATTAGTCATAGGACCGGATTGAGGATTGGATAATTAGGACACGCAGGACCTTATTATCGCATGAGCAAATCGGGACTTTGCCCATGGGCCCTGGACTTCAAGGGGCGCCCAAGTTCATTTATTAATTTATAGAATATTTACTTTTTTCCCAATTCCAACTTTAAAAATTTTCAAATACAAAATACAAATTTCATTTTTAAAAGAATCTACTAAACTTTCTGAAAGACAAATTTAATTTTGAACACACAGAGTTCAATACTTTCGCAAATCTATAACCTCAACCATTATTAAATAAGAAATAATATTTTGATTTTAATAGATTGTATTAGCAATTAACTTAAATCATATCTAAACTTTAGTGATTGAAAATAATCAGTTCTAATTGTCATGAGATAAATTTTATTTCGTATTCAAAGTTTTTTTTCTTCTAACTTTGAATTAAATATGAAAAACAAACCCAAAATTGCCATCTTTTTAGATTTATTGAAAAAACTCTACTTGTGAAGTAGAATGTATTTTATTTGATTTTATGTTGTGTGTAGTATAACTTAAAAAGATGTAAAAGAAAGTAACTTGATTAACTCATATTTACATAGAGTACAGTCATTCAGGGTAACTTTGATCCGCATTTTCTTTATTTTCATAAGCCACACTCTTATTTTAAGAATATTGTTGCAACTAGGGGCATAAAAGAGAAGAAATGATCCTAAATTATTGTTTGACTATGAAAAATTAAGGAATAATAAGGATAAAAGCAATAAAAAATGAATTTTTAACCTGGTTCAAAGTTACCCAGCCATTTAGAGTAACTTTGCACCATATAATAAATATTATCTAAAATAATTCATTATAAAAAAAGTATTATAGTTAGGACAATTTTAAACCCCCAAAAATGTTTTCAGATATGTAAAGACACCGAATTTACATTTCCCAACATCACAAGATTTGTATAATTTATGATATTACAACAAATATTATGCATAAGAAAAGTGGAAGAAGAGAACCATGAATATTTAGAAAGAAAAAAAACTGTTTATTGTTCATATAAAACATAAAAATGCAGTGAAAAACAATTTTCAATGTTTTAACTCTATAATATATCCATAGTTACAGTAATACATACTAGTACTAATATTATTCAAACAAGAATAAAAAATGTCGAATATATGAAATGTCAAATTTGAGTAGCTCCGCCCCGAAAAACGCCTTTAAATGAATTTTATGTATTTTACATATATTTGTGAAAATATTTACATGTTGTATCTAATGCACACTTTCGGCATTCATATAAAATATACGTGCAAATATGGGAAATTTTTGACAGTAGCACCTATAATCAGTAAATTATAAACATCAGTATAACTTTGAGCCGACTCAAAGTTACCCTGAAAATGTGGTAAAATGTTAGTGCCTTCTTATTTTACATTTTATTAACTATTAATAAATAAATAATCATAAAATATTAACACATTTAAAACATTTAGATAATAATATGTCTTATAAATGAGTATATTGTTACTTACTATGAAAATTTAATTGGATTACAACTTCAAAACATCATTCAAAACTAACTTGAAAACAGTACTTCACAAAAATAGTTAGATGATGCAATTAATTGCGCATAATGTTGCTAATTTATTTTCTAAAATAAAGAGTAGAAATCCCAGTTTAGAACCTTGCCAACAGAGCACAGTTCTGGAGTTTATTTAGTCTTTTGTAGTCAAAAATATTGAAAAATAGGAGTTGGTGCAAAGTTACACCCCATGGTTCAAAGTTACACTGAATGACTGTATTTGACACTCATCCATAAGTTGAAGTTATTAAATTGATCTTTAAATTAACTAGGGGATCGTACCCAGGCTTCCCGGGTTAAAGAATACAGGTGAAAACATTCTTTGTAATTGAAAACTAATAATTCTTTTTATAAGCAATAAAATTTTTAGATTGCTCACTTACATTAAAAAAGCATTTTTCATATGGAAAATACGAATTATACAATCAAATAATTTTTTGAAAAAAGCGATATTTTCTTATTAGCAACATGCTAAGAGTTATTTGACCAAGATTTTGCTACTTGTGGCGTCCTTTTAAATTCTGATAATTTCAGAGCTTATACATGTCTGTTAAATTTGACGTTTTATTTATATTATTTTATTTATTTATTCATAGGGAAGTTTTCTTTAACGGATATTAGCCGTAAGAAAATTATGAACTCTTTATTCTGTTTTAAGGGCAAACGGATTCATCTTTCGTAATCGAGCTCCGTGCGATATAGATTAATTAAAAAATATTTCATGCTTAAAAATTTTTTTTAAAACCACAGACAATCAGTAAACTGAGATGAACTTTGCAAACAAATTCCATTAAAAAAAAAAATCCTATTTGGTGATCTAAAAATTTAAATTGTACGATTACAAATATGTTAGATTTGTGTTTTTACAATATTATTCTTTTATTTGTTCATAAAAGAAGTATTAATTTCGTTAATTTGTCTTTCAAAAATGTTAGATTGGTGGTTCCTTTAATATTATTCTTTTATTTGTTTATAAAGGAAGTATTAATTCCGTTACGCAAAAATAGTCAGAAACAAATGCTGAACAATGTTTGTTGCTTTATGTGCAAAATGTTTATTATTATTATGTATTGAAACCGGCACGTGATAAGATAAACTTAAAAAAAAAATCATGCTTAAAAAATATTTTAGAAAATATAATACAGTCAATTAAGGTACAGTTTTTAAACAAATTGCATTTGAAAGTAAATTTTTTCCGTATGCGACGAAAATTAAAAATGTACGATGGTCAGAAGATTAAAAAATTGCAGCAGCGAAAATTTCAAGACCGAAATTTGATCGTGAAGAGTTGCCATTCGCAAAATGACGTCAGCGTTACACACAGATACGTTTGTTCTTTATAATATAGATACTTAATCAGTAAAATATAATAAAGATCAGTTATTAGGATGTGGTTATCAATTGAGGCTCTTATGCTTGGTATTCCGGAATGAAAAATAGCAATTTTCACCTTCTCAAAATTTGCATATGCACTTCTCATATCCATATTCATCATTTTTAAAAAAATTTGTATTTTGTTTGATCATTTAAAAATCATTTAAACTCAAAACTTGATGTCACGATTGTCAGCAACATCTTTTATGTGAACAGACGCACCCTTTACTTGAGATTCTAATCTCAATTCCGAAGAGAAAAAAATTCCGAAATTTATGTTTTTTAGACGCATTTGTGTTTATCTAAGAAAATGATCGTTTTCTTTTAAATATGACTTCATTTCGCCTAGTGTCTGAAACTTAGTATCAGTACACATGCAGAAGGAAAAACAATATAGAAAATTTATGAGGAAAAATGCGTGTTTTCAAAAGCAGTATGTCGTTTTCCGTTCACAATATTATGTTCCTAATGCAATTTTGCCCCTAATATAATATTCTGCTCCTAATGGGATTTTGCAAAACTAATCCCTATACATCAATTTTTATCAACAATTTTGAATTTTTATCAGAAAATAGCACGAATAAAGATAAAAATACCTCATTATTTATCTCTTGTCTGCAATAATGAAAGCTATCTAATTTTCACCATTTTGAAGAAATTTCATAAAATACTTTTAAAATTAAAATATAAATGTGGGGATATTTAAAAAAAAAATAACAGATAGTGCGATCACCTCTACAAATGAAGAGCTTTCAGTTAAAAAAATATATTAGAAATAATATAGAGAAAGATATTAGAAATAATATAATAATAATATTGGGAAAATATATATTAATATATTAAAAATATATATATTTCATGGTTCAGCAGAAAGATCGGGGCAGATGACTAAAAAACACACTTGTGTTTTAAATATATAGATTATATAAAATTAGGAAAAATTAAATTAAGCAAATTATGTTATTTTGATAAAATTATAGTAGAATGCCCTAAAGAATAGCATTAAAATTTTATTATTCGAGAGAATTTTGGACAAAAACTTCAGGAACATAATATTATTTTAAACCACGAATTATTTGTTTGCTTGTCTAACTCGGCGAAGCAAATCCATCCAGGCGAGAATCATCATTTTCTGTAATATAAATCGCTATTATTTGCATGTCACCTCTCTTCTATAAAGACACTCTAAATTTTTGTAAACCATTGCGTTTTATCAGTGTGCGATTTCGATAACATTATTTTCAAAAGTGAAGCATTTCTACCTGTGAAGAATTTCAAAGCAGCTGGGCTGTGAAAATGACGCACTTCTACAAAACATAATTCAGGTTTAAGAATTAAAATACACGCTTTTTTATAAAATGACGTCATTATCATCCGCTAAAACAATCTACTTTTACAATCCAGTCTTAAATTTCGTCTATAGAAAAAAGTATGCATATGACGTCATTATCACGGAATAACAGACAATATTCTTGACATAGCCCTATTTTAATTTCAACTTTTTTTTTTCAGGTTTTATGAGAAAATGGCAACAAAAAGATACAGTATCTCCTATTTTCAACTGTTTTCCGTTTACTTTCAATGACTTTCAATAGAAATGGGGTACTTTTGTTGCCACGATAAGAAAAATGGTATTAAAAACTACAAAAAAATTAATATCTCAAAAGTAAATTGAGATACAGCTTTCAAACAAATTGCATTTAAAAGAGCATTTTTTTTTTCCTTATACGACGGTGTAAAAATTTAAAATGTGCGAAGTTTAGAAGTTTAGAAAATTGCAGAACAGAAAATTGTAAAACCAAAATTTTATTTCAAATTTCAAAGTGTTGCCATTCGCAAAATGACGTATGCGTTACGCACAGATACGTTTGTTCTTTATAATATAGATATAACAAGTTGCTAAAGTTATATAAAAAAGTTTTGTTCTGTACTAAGAAAAAGAAAGAGTATTTTTATAATTTAAGTTACTTAATTTAGAATTGACGGAACAAAAAAAAATTCTTCTATTTAAAATTCAAGGTGCGAAAATATTGTTTATGCCTTACACATATGACTCAACATCAGTTCTATTTGAAAAATGTTGCAATTCGAATGGGTCACCCTAGATTATCTTTGCCTAGGGCCCCAATTAGTCATGATCGGGGCCTGGGACACGGGCCTGTAGGAAAAATAGGTCTTTGGGAATTAAGGTCTTTCTTTAGGAGAGGCTCAAATCTCTTTCTCTCTCTGTGTCTCTCTCTCTCTATATATACACTGCTCAAAATAATTAAAGGATATTTGAAGTTTTATATAAAATAAAGATATAAACGAATTTTTTTTTGCCGAAAATAGAAGAAGAGAATCACAAATGCAAATTTTTCTGGTTTTCAAACTGTGGAGTATGCAAATTTTGAGTTCGACGTCAAAAACGTCGCTTCAGCGGCAGCGAATGAAATTTGACTTTCAACTGGATGAAAGAGAATGAAGACAAGGATGATCGGCATTCAGTGATTGCTTTGTTTAGATGAGTACGATGTCTCAGCGAAGTCATTTGACAGATTCAGAAGCTTTGAGAATTGTTGGTAGGTTAGAAGGGGGCCAAACTCAAGCCGAAGTAGCGCAAGCCATTGGTGTGTCACAAAGTGTCATTTCCAGGATTTGGAACCGTTTTTTGGAGAGTGGATGTGCAGGCCGAAGACCAGGGCAAGTTCGTAGACGGGCAACAACGCCCAATGAAGATCGGTATTTAGCGTTAACAGCTCGGAGACACCGAACCATGAACGCTACTCTTCTCCAACAACACCTTCGCTCGGCTACAGGCACCACGATTTCAACTCAGACTGTCCGAAACCGGCTCCATGCTGTAGGTCTGTATGCTTGCCGACCGATGGTATGTGTTAGATTAACATCAAGGCATCGTCGCGACCGCAGGGAGTGGGCAACCGAGCATGTCAACTGGAGGAGAAATGAATGGAGCAATATTCTGTTTTCTGACGAGTCCCGTTTTTCTGTGCATCCGGATAATAGGCGTATTTTCATCTGGAGGGACCGTGGCAGTAGGAATAATCCTGCGTTCGTTCACGAAAGTGTCAGATTTGGCGGTGGAGGAGTGTTGGTGTATGGTGGCATCTCCATTGACGGGCGCACTGACCTCTACATCATTCGAGATGGAGCTCTGACTGGTCGCCGATATAGGGATGAGATCCTCAGACCTATTGTAGTCCCTTACGCTGCAGCAATCGGAGATAACTTCATTTTAATGGACGATAACTGCAGGCCACATCGTGCAAACCTGGTGGAGGATTTCCTTTTCGAGGAAGGAATCGTTCGAATGGAATGGCCAGCGTGTTCTCCAGACATGAATCCAATCGAGCACGTTTGGGACGCTCTAGGAAGACGAGTTTCTGGCCGCCAACAACCCCCACAAACTCTCCAAGAACTGGAAAGGGCTCTTCTGGAAGAGTGGGGCAGAATACCCCAACTCGTCATTAATAGCCTCACTGAGTCCATGCCTCAAAGGTGTTCAACGTTGCTGGCCACCCGTGGAAACCATACCCCCTACTGAAAATGATTTTCTTTGAAGAAAACACCTTTTCTTATTCTTTTTTTCTCATATGCAAAAATTGTGTTTTTTTCCTTTAGTACACAAATGCGCAATAAAATGCATTTTTTTCTGCCAAACATGTGTAATTTATTCTCATATAACCTACTATGTCTGTCGACCATGTATCAATCAGCTAAACAGTTTACCAGATACAAAATCCACCTAAAACTGCAATATCCTTTAATTGTTTTGAGCAGTGTATATAGGGTGCAATATATTACCTATCGCCAGCCTTTAATTTCTCAACCGTTGGTCATAGACATATAATTCCAATTACAAAAACGTTTCAAATGAGGTAAATATTCATGTGGTGGCATTATTTAAAGTAAAAAATATAATTTTATAAAAATTATGAAATCTAACTTTTTATACCCAGTCCCTATAGTTATATTTAGTAAAAGTTTACACATATCATAACACATATAACACAGAAAGTTTGACGGTTACTACAAAAATTGACGCAGTTATTAAATTTCAAAGTTTGAGATTTTTGCACATAATTTTGTCTTTCATTGAGAGGATCAGTTAAAAGATGAATTAACGTAATTCGAGATCAAAATCAGGGTGATATGTCCTTCTTACGTCGAAACCACCTTTAGCCGGTATCGCCAAATCGGGGTATCACCAAAGAGTGTTATTTCATCTAAAAATTTGAGCTGACTTTTAGGGGTCGTATACAAAGCGAAGAATGAAATATTGAAATGAAACAGAAAAATAAATACCAATTCATTATAATATCAGAAAATGGTCTACTATAAAAAAAAATGATTACATAAAACGCCAGAATGTACTAGAGATACTGCTCAAAGTGTTCTCCATTGGTGGCAATGCACAACTGAATGCATGACAGTACAGAGTCCTGGACACGTTAGAGCATAGCATTTGTGCTAAGTGTGCGACAATCAAGGATGATGCGACCTGGAAACCTCCACATCGCCCGGACAGTACGACACGTGTGGCGCGATATATGGGGAACCCAGATTGTTGATACCATCTTCTCCGATGGGATCTTAATGGGCGATCGTTACCTGCATCTGCTACAAAACACGTTACGTGAAAGGTATGAAGAGCTGCCTCTCCGACATGCATGCCGTGCGTGGTTTCAACATTATCGGGCCCTCTCCGCATAAAACATCAAACCTCCGGGGATATCTGACCACCGAATTAGGTCAACAGATCCTTGGATATGGTGGTCCGGTAGAGTGGCCACCGTGTTCGCAGGACTTTACTCCCATGGACTTCTACCTCTGGGGTTACATCAAGGGATAAATCTATGTCACTGAGACCACTTCTCTGGTTTATCTGAAGCAGCGTATCATCCTTGATTGCCGCACAGTTTGCACACCTGCTATGCTCTAACTTGTCCAGGACTCAGTACTGTCACGCATTCAATTGTACATTGCCACCAATGGAGAACACTTTGAGCAGTATCTCTAGTACATTCCGGCGTTTTATATATTCATTTTTTATAGTAGACCATTTTCTGATATTATAATAAATATTTATTTTTCTGCTTAATTTCAATATTTCATTCTTCGTTTTGTAAACGACCCCTAAAAATCAGCTCAACTGTTTAGATGAAATAATCCCTCTTTAGTGATCCTGGCTAAAGGTGGTTTCGCCGTAAAAAGGACAAAGCACCTGATTTTGATCTCGAATTACTTTAATTCATCCTTTAACTGATCTTTCAATGAAAGAGAAAATCATGTGCAAAAATCTCAAACTTTAAAATTTAATAACTGTGTCAATTTTTGTAGTACAGATGTCAAACTTTTTGTGTTATATCTGTAAACTTTTACTAAATATAACTATAGGGATTGGGGGATCGTATAAAAAGTTAGACTTCGTAAATTATTAAAATTGATTTTTTACTTTAAATAATGCCACAACAGGAATAGTTACCTCATTTGAAACGTTTTTGTAATTGGAACTATATGTCTACGACCAACGCTTGAGAAATTAAAGGTCGGCGATAGATAACATATTGAACCCTGTATATATATGTAATAGAGTTCTATGTAAACGAATCGTTGATAGATTCTCTTCTGCAATCATAAATAGTTTCTTTTTATGATCGGTACTAGATATTTTAGATCACCAAAAAAATTGCTGGTCTTTTAAGACTAAAGCACACCGGTTACAAATAAAGGACGAAGAAAAATACTAGAAAAACTACAAAAAGATTACCAATTGGCATGAGCGTACACAGTGGTGGTGGTGATGTTATGTGTGTGTGTGTGTGTGTGTGTGTGTGTGTGTTGGTGTGTGTGTGTGTGTGTGATTTGGGGTAAAGGAGGAGGTTAAGGGAATCCACCCCTATTCTTTGAAAATAGTAAGAATAAAAAAGGTACTGAGAGAACGTAATTTTAGTCCCTCTGACGCGTAAATAAAATCTATCAAAAAGGCAGTTTCTGATCTTTTTCTTTGTTTCTTTTCTTTCTTTTTGTAATATTTATGTTTTATGTTTTTTTAAGAATCTGACATAATTTTAAACAACATGATATTTAGAAATATTAGACAGTTTTGAAATTTTATGTACATTTTTAGGCTTGGTTCTGCAAGAAATGTCGAGGGAAAAAAAAGAGCGCGAGAGAGGTTTCAGGAAGAACCTGTGAGAAATGTTAAATTTTATGATTTTTCGTACTTTTTCCTTTTTATGACTGAAAGCTTAATTTATGTCTCAACTATAGAAGTAGTATCGAAAATTATCTTAATTTAATAAACTTACGCTAGCCAACCCCAGACCACGCAAATGGTATTATCACGACCAGTGGCGATTTTCTGTGATCGGATTGCAATTAATTTCCCTTTGGAGGGATTGTTCGGTTACCAAGGTCGCATCCACTGTTATCGCGAAAGCTGGCGGTTATTTTCGGGATTGGCTAAGAAAGATCAATTACACATTTGAAAATCAGCTTATATAAAATGGTCAAGTATAAACCCTCCGAGCGTCTTGAGGGCTTTCCTGCATTTTCATAAAAATGCTTATAAAAATAATGTTAATGTAAATTTTCTTTTCCTGTTTGTTTCTAAAATACACTTCATACCCCTTTATTTTATATTACATTTTAAAATACAATTCTGTTTAAAATATTTTTTTTTCTACAACAGATTTAAGTTGTTTTTTGGGGGGAAATGGAAAAATACGTCCAAACCGCTCAGAGGGATAACAAGACGCTGCCTTCCGGAAAGATTGCACACTGCACATCACAATCTAGTCAAGTACCATGCTTGAACTTTTACTGAAATTTGTACTGAACTTTTTTGACCAACTTTAATATTAAATAGCTTTTCAATGTGCTTATCATACATTTCTTTAAAAACTACCAGTTCTCATGTTTTTATACGCAATATTTATTTATTTATTTTATTATTTTTCTTTTAATGAGTCGAGAAAGTCAAAAAGTCATATTAAATTCAATTACGGCTGAGGCAGCAGCATTACTTGCTTTGCAGAACAAGATTATATTAAAATATTATTTAAACCGTTTTATTATTTACAGAGCTTTAACCCTTTCAGGGGAAAATAATTGTGTTTCTGTAATGTTGAATTCACACAGCGTTTTTCCTTTTTTTTTTTTTTTTTTTTTCAAAATAAGGAAAAGCAATATTAAAAATTTTTTCCACCGAAGTTGTAAAGATAAAATTAAAAATTCTAAAAATTCTAAAAAAGTTTCTGGTTCAAATCTTGATTAAAATTAGGTGGGATATAACATATCCCGGGTTAAAATTGCGATTTTTTTTTTTTTTTTTTTTTACATTTTTTTTTCATTATTCATCATGAGACGGTATTTGATGTATGGAGACTTTCGGTATTTTGGAAAATTGGAATCCCAGACTATAGGATATCTTGTATATTATTTGACAATTTTTGAAGCGATTTTTGTTTATTTGTTAATTAAAAAAATAAGTAAATAAAAAGACATCTGAAAAAATGCCTAGAAGCACTCTGGAAAAAAAGGGTCCTGTCGATATTCAAATATATTTCACTTTCTTTTCAATTGCTTAGTAAAGAAAATATCTATAAAATATGTATGCACAACTTTTGAAAATTGTTTTGCTTCTACTCCCTATATTTCTTAAAATTTCTAACAGTTTAAAAATAGAACTAATAAAAATAATCAAAGTAACTATTTAAAATGATCAATTTTACACTACCTAAGCCTAATGTCGTGCTTTTTTTTTTTTCTTCTGAAGAATTCTTATTCTATTATTACCTTGATGGTTATCAACTTCATTGTATATCGATTTATATTGTATCCTATTTTCTTTGATTGTTTATTGTTTTGTATTGTTTATTTGTGCGTATTATCATTTATTTATTTCAAATATTTGCAGTAATATTGCACAAGTCTAGAAAAAAAAAGAAAGAAATGAAATGAAATACTTCCTATACTAACTTTACTGCAAATTATCATATGATATATAAGAATCATGCTCATATCAATGAATAGGGAATAATGTCTACTATCAAATGGTATGAATAAGTTATATTTTGGAGGCCATCTCCATATTAAAAATTTGCAATAATATCCCATAAATGTTTCTGTTTTATGTTAAAATATCAAATTTCAATTTGTCTGGGCAAGATGTTTTTCTGTTGTAAAAATTTAAAATTTTAAGCACCTAGTGCTAAATCACTTTTATGTATTTTCATTTATTCCAGAAATTACAAACTTTTTATTCTGATTTTTACGTGACTTAACTTTAAACAATGATTTGAAAATTGTGAAAAATCTTGAGATTTGGCCCTTTGATAAATTGATGGAGAGGATCTCACCTCGGACACTATTATTCGAGTGCTTTTAAGGTTGAATAACGTTTTTCATTTACCTGTAAATCTAAGTCGCATCGCATCCCGTTTTAAGAGGCCAATTTTTATGGCATTTACTGACAGATTCCTTGCCTTTTTAGAAATACACTATTCCATAATAGAAAACACTATTCAATTTTTTGGTATTTGAATAAGCATACATTCGAACTTTATGCATTTAGAGAAGAAAAGGCTTTCGCGAATGTATAAAAAACAGTCAGTTTGGATTTGAGGGTTTGTAGCTTTAAAACCCTTTAATCTACTGACTGTATTTATAAGTACCATTAAAAAACTTGTCATAAAATTCAATTAATACATCGATGAGTAGTAATAAAGTTTAGAATGAGTTATAGATGCATTACTCTATCGTGTTTGCGTTGGGGGGGCGGGATAGATTATTCAATTCGGAAATATTTCTATATTTCTATTGTAAGAGCATTATATTCGTACATTTCCTAATTCTACAAACTACTAAGAAAAACATTTATTTAAAATAAAAGATTTGAGTGGGATTATAAATATTGCACAAAATCCCTATAAATTCAAATTTAATTAATCCTTCTAAATCCTTCAATCCTTCTAAAATCCTTCTAAAATTTATTAAATGATTATGTAAATCTTCTAATGTAGTTTCAAAAATTCACGAAAAATGCTTTAGAAGATAAAATTTTCATGAATTCATAATTCAGTACATAAAGGGATAAGGAGGCCGTGGATCTTTATTTGAAGAAAAATCGACCCCAAAATCGAAATTTCTTTTTGTGTGTGTTATTATTCTCCAATTTGTACTGAATCATTTGTGAAAAACCGCATGCAGATGCGATGTTTTTTTTTCGCAAAGTTAAAAGTGCTTTTAGTTTTATACACAAACAATTTTTTGGCCCTTTAATATGCGGTCTTTCTTGTTATGATAACAAGTGCTTTATAAAAAATAAAGTGACAGCAAAATAGAAACAAGAATAAATTCCCTTAATTTTAATTTTTAAAGTAAGTACCTTTTAGATATTTCACAGTGGTTTGAAACAAAGTTTTGTTTCTCGCTTTGCTTTGCAGCTCGATCACGAAGTTTTTTTAAAAAATACTATTAGTTCACCAGTATTTCTGATTCTCCAGCCATGCCAAACCTTTTACAAAACATTCAAGAGCTTCAGTATTACTAATTTGTTCGTTTTCTTCCCTGTTGTCCCCCCTCTTACTGTGTTCTAGTTCACTCCGCAGTTTACGGGAGCTCAAGTTAAATTCAAAGGAATTCTAAGAAACGGGATCAGAAATATTTAACTGTACTTGTAGTTCCGAAAGGACCGCTTGGACACAAGGAATGTGATAGTAAGAAAAAAAAGTTTTAAAAATGGATTTCGGTTAACCGAGAGTTTCGGTTAAAAGAGTTTCGGATAAAATAGGTTCTACTATACTTTAAATCTGTTTTCCTCAAAACTCATTTTTCAAAACATTTAGAGTTTTGAAATACTCCATGCGTGTTACTTTTTGACCAAAATTCCAGAAATTGATAAGAATACTGATATTACTTACAAAGAAACTGTGTATACATTTAAAAATTCGATTTCATGAATATAAGTTAATTAAACTTGATTTTTAGCTTATTAAAAATCAAAATTTTGATGAAAATCGATATGGAATTCAGAAAAAAAATTTTAAAAAATTAACTATTCAGGGGTTTAAAAAATCGACCGGCAGATTTGTTTGTAATAGAGTTTTAAATGATTACAATGTAAAATCGAGGAAATATCTCAAAAATTAAGACGCATGGAGCATTTTAAAATTTCGTTTTAAAATTTAAATTTTTTTTAATATCTTAAAATTATAATAAGATTGGAAATTTCTTTTAAGGTGTTCTATATACTTATACTTAAATGTATATTTGCACAAAATTTCATATCTCTATGATGAAAATAATAATAATAAAAAAATTAACGTCCTATGTCTCCTTAAGTTTTTCGTTATTAAAACATTCATTATTTGTCAGTATAAAGAAAACGCTTAGTAACATTTTTCTATTTTTCAAAAAGAAAAACATTTATAACTTTTGTAATGAACTTTAATTTAAACATGGAATGTAAATTCTAATAATAAAACAGATAATGTCTATCAAAAAACAAAACAGACTTCCTAGAATTATTTCTAATTTTCGTGTTTTTGTTTCACCTTATATTGTTACCCACATTACAGCTTATACTGATCTGAACCCGAAAATTCCATTTGGAAACAATCCGAAATCCAAAGCACTTCAGCCCAAAAACGATCCGCAACACAAAAAATAAAATAAAAATAATTCTTATTGTCTTATTAATCTTCATTCAGAGTACTTTTTCATGCAATTATTAGGAAAAAAAATACTTTGTAATTATATTTCTAATATACTAAATTTTATATTTTATGTGGGAAGGGGCTTAGAATTTCGTTAGGAAGGCGGGAGAAGTAGTGAAAAACACCAAAGTAAAAACAGACAGTAAAATTAGTTTTTAATTTCTTCTATCTTTACAAGAAGAAAGTATTGGATTCATGAAAATTTTCGAATTCCGGTTTCCGACGGATTTACACGAGTTCAGAGAAGTCGAAAAACATGTTTTTACAAAATGTCTGTCTGTATGTCTGTGTGTGACACAAATTTTGTGGGCGCTCTGTCTCAAGAAGTAATGAACATAATTGAATAAAGCTTTAGATTCAGTCAGTCCCTGATATAAACTGGTGCCGATTACTTTTTGGTGTAAATCGCCCAACAGGTGGCGCTACTATGCTCCATTTTTCACGATTTCTGCAATAGTTATACCTCAAGAACTAATGTACAGATTTTTATAAAACTTCATATTCCGGTAGTCCCTGATTTTATTTATATTTATAATCCTCCGTCTCCTTAAGGCGGCAGTGGGCGTTCAAAAACATTTCCTACAGTTTTTGCTCAGTTGTTTTGAAATTTAATACAGATATAATTTGTGCAATAAAGAAAATTTCTTAATTTCATTAAAAAATATTAATATTCAAATGTGTAATTATTTAATAACATGCTAATTAGTAATACAAATTAAAAATGCTCCATGCACATTAAATTTTGTTTCAGAAACTTGTAATATTTTTTTAGTATAGATTTATGATATTATATCAAAAATTGGTATACATTTTAAAATTATACTAAGTACCTCGGCAGAAAAAATTATAAACATATAATATTGATCATTTCGGATAAAATTCGATGATAAAATATTACTATTTTTACCTTTATAAGAAATAATGTACACATATTAATAGCAAGTTTTGTGATAAAGTATATAAACAACAATATTACCAAGTATTATGAAAATTGGTATAAAATTAAGACGCATGGAGCATTTTGAACTTACTCAGTCGGCGAAAATTCTCATTTTGAGAAAACTGGATTCAAAGTTTTAATTTAAGTGTAGATTAACGATTGTTTACGTTAGAAAAACAGCTGTATCTCTGCAAAAAATTATCGAATTTGAAATTTTTCTTTTCTTTTTTTTTTTTTTTTAAGTAGAAGATTGCCAGAACATTTTTTCCCCAAAAAAACAAAAATTTACTTTTTTTTAATGTTTTTAGAGATTTTGAACCTCCACTGTCGCCTTAAGTTTTTCGTTATATAAAAACATTCATTATTTGTCAGTATAAAGAAAACGCTTAGTAACATTTTTCTATTTTTCAAAAAACAAAACATTTATAACTTTTGAAATGAACTTTAATTTAAACATGGAACGTAAATTCTAACAATAAAACAAATAATTTCTATGAAAAAACAAAACAGACTTCCTAGAATTATTTCTAATTTTCATATTTTTCTTGCAACTTATATTGTTATACACATTAGAGAGAGCTTATACCGAACCGAACTCGAAAATTCCATTTGGAGTCAATCCAAAATCGAAAGCATTTCAGCCCGAAACCGATCTGCAACGCAAAATAAATAAATAAATAAAAATAAATAAAATAAAAAAATAAATAATAAACAATTAAATTTAAAAAATCAAAAAACCCGACTGCGTAAAAAGCGAACTAATTAATTATTTCCCATCAATGTGAAACTATTTTTTTTTTCAATTCCTACTGTTTTCTCACACTCTCGCTATATATATCTTGTTCAAATTTTCAATCGTTGATAAAATACTTATTATTCATCCAATCAAGCTTAAATCATTTTTTTTAAACTCGTAGTGGATGACACTTGATGTTAATCCAGTTTTTTAAATATTAATTCATTAATTAAATTAAATTAATTAATCTTCAATAATCGAGAGAGCCCTCTTCTTGATCAAGGTATTTTAAGACCGAGAGAGCCCTCTTCTTGATCAAGCCATTTTAAGCGCTACTCAAGAGGAAAGAAGAATGGGAGGGAAAAAATTATCTTATTGACCTAAGTAGGAATTGACTTTTAAAATGTTTTTTTATATTACTTGTTTATATTACTTAACTATTTTTTTTTTATTTACTTGTATTGATGACTTTTAAGTTGTGTTTAATTGTTAGTTCCTACCTATAAACACTCTTTTGATAAGGTCTACAGATGTCTATGATGGTTAGAGTTGCAGTAAAGCTAGAGATCCTACCTACACAACTTCCAGGTTGTATAATATTTTAACGGAGCTTCTGACTGTAAAATAGTCAATGAAACATCGTCTTCATTTTGAAAGACCTATCCAATGATATGCCACTCAATAGGGTGCATAATTTTTTTTCGTCTCTACCGCCATTTTGAATTTATAAAAACAAAACTTAGCTTATAACCATCGGGCCGTTAAGACGAATTGATAGAGACCTCATTCATTAAAATCCATCCAGCCGTTGGGATGTTTCGAGGGTATAAAGAAATCCACATACACAGATACGCGTGAAACACATAACCCTTCTTTTCAGTCGGGTAAAAATAATCCTTATTGTCTTATTAATCTTCATTCAAAGTACTTTTTCATGCAATTATGAAAAAAGTACTCTGTAATTATATTTCTAATATACTAAATTTTATATTTTATGTGGGAAGAGGCTTGTGATTTCATTAGGAATTAGGGAGAAGTAGTAAAAAATACCAACCTTCGACAGTAAAAATAGTTTTTGAAAAAGAAATCAGACCTAATTTTATAAATACCATGCACAATAAATCTGGGGAAAGAGGGGGGGGTAAGAAAAATTTCCCCTGAAATAAATAGGGAAGGATTTATTAATATACTTTTATTTAAGGGAGGATTTCCTTTTTTTCAGTCGAAAAAATCTATTTATTTTTTCTACATTTTTAGGTAATTTCGTATGAAATACTACCTATTACATTCTCCCGTATGTTGGAATTTCGGAAAAATTTTTGCAGATCCACATCGATCATGACCCCTAGAACCTAAAACCACCCCCCAATAAAAAACTTTGTGGCTGTACATCCAGTTTATTATCAGACTTATATTTATATCACTATGAACGTACTTTTACTAATAATAATTACATTTATATCGTTATATTGATGACATAATTTTAATTGCCACTGATCAAACTAAAATTTCTCAATATCCAGTACATTATCCCACTAATTTGGAATTAACGGAAAACCTCTTATCTAATAATACAATCAACTTCTTAGATCTTAAAATTACAATAAAAGACAACAAAACAATAACAGATCTATATGATAAACGTAAAGAATTTAAATTCAAAGTTAACACATTTACAAATTTTAAATCTTGTCTTCATAATTCTGTATATCGAAATATATTACTTAACCATTTATATAGAATAAAATGTTTTTGTTCTTCTCATCTAATTAATAATAATATTAAAAAACTAATTTATGATGCATTAAATCAAGGTTTTCCAAAGAAATTCATATATTCTTTAATATACAATTAGTACTTACATGATCTTTTTTTAAGAAAACAAATTAACACATGCGTAAACAAAATTACAAAAAAAAAAACTTATAAAATAAGAAAATATTTATAAAAAAAATAAAAAATTGTAAAATAATAAAAAATTATTATAGGACGGTTGGGTGGGTAGACGTTAGAGTGCGGAGGAGGGTGGCGTTGTCTGGATAATAAACAATGGTTAATTTATTTCAAAAAAAATGATGGGGCATAATAATTTTAATAATGTTTAATAATGGGGCATTTTAATAATGTTTAATTTTGAACTTAGTATTAAATGATTAATTAACGGTTATATGTGAATGTTAATCCCATATTCATATTCTTTAGTTTTTTATGATTAATATGAAAATAAATCACACAATTTATTTGTTATCATTAGGCAATTGAGAAATGAAGATTCTGACATAATTATATCAACATCCCTTTTTTTTCTTTTTTTTTCTTCCTGTTCATTTTATTAATTAATTTTTTTATATTTAAAAGTATTTCTTATAGTTTATATTTTTATTATATATAATTTTTTATATATAAATTATTTAGTTTTATAGCATATTGCTATACTAGGACTTCCCTCACAGGGATTAGTCTGAGCGATATTGCTGAGAACAAGGATTTAATAATAACATGTGGAAGCAAAGAAAATGAGATGTTATCTTTAATTGTCCATATACTGCGAAAAATTGAAATGATGAAAATAAACAAATTGTAGAATTATGAAATCTTATATATAAATTCGTATACACTGTTTAAAATAATGGGAAATCAAACCATTCAAGACAGCCATGCATGGATATAAAATTGAAAGTACGCAATATATTAAAAGTAAAATAGAAAATGAAACACTAATTTACTCATATCGGAATTTTAACTGTATAAAATGATGTCAAGAGCATAATCAGAAGCTCCGCACCAATTTGAGTAACTTTAAATGACAAATATATGATGTTTAAAAATAATGGACTATACTTTATATGGTGTGTGCTCCCCCGGAATAGTTAATATTGTACAATATCTGTTTTCCACGGATGCAATGAGGTTGTCGATAACATTTAAGGAATTCTCTCCTCAAAATCTAATATAGTATCAAAGTACCGAATACATCAAAAGTGGCATGCAATGCTTCGTTAGAGTGTGTTTTAGATATGCTCGATCGGATTTAAATGATGTGTGTATGCTGGCCACTACATACGCTGTATTGTTTTGTTTTCAAACATATTCTGCACAAGTTGAGCTGTATTTAGCATGTATTAAATAGAAGAAATTGGCAATGATTACAACATAAAGTATGACACAAGATCTGAATATATCGTCTTCATAACTTTTGAGCTGTCAAAGTGTCATTTGAAGTAATTTACAAATCCATACATATTTATTCAGCAAATCATGCAAGCTAACATACGCCAATGTGAACCCGATTACAAAATTTCACCAGAATAAGTTAATATATAAAAAATCTACTAATGATAATTGAGAATATGACCTTATGATAAAATGTCTCGAAAAATGAATCGGATAAAAAATTCATATCACATTTAAAACGGCACTTCCCTCTGTTAGTGGCCTTGGCGAGAGAGAGAAAAGCCTAGAGAAGGAACACTTTAACAAGTACTTTCGGGCAACCTACTCGCTGTTTCATAAAGATCTTTATTCAATATTTACACAATTTATTTAATGCTAGGTGGGTATCTATCAGTTTTGTTGCATTTAAATCGCATGTTTTGCGGAGGAAATGCAGCATTATGAAATATTTAAAGTTGCTGTACCTAATAATTCCAAATTAATGGTAATTGAGTTCGCTTTCCGTTAATTTCATCTTTTTAAATTTTTAATTTTTTTAGAAACCATTCATAGAGACAATTGTATATTTTAAAACTAACCCGAAGCAAATTTTCAAGATTTTGGGCTCAGCAGTAACAATGAAATAGAAAATTTTTGAAAGTTTTTTGTTTCTGCACTGTTTTTTATAGCGACATTTTTAGAAATTGTTCTATTGCGAGAATTTACGTCATGATAAATACAGCCATGTCAATTTTCATGTTTATATTCCTAACAGTTCCATGTTCTTCGTTACTTAGATCATCTTTAGATCTTTTTCCGCTTTGTTTAGTCTTTCTATTTTTTAGAATTCGTTCTACGACGAGCATTTACATCTTATTAATTACTACCATGCCAAAGTTCTAGTTTCTAACCCCAACAGTATCCCAAAAATTTCAGTATTCCAAATAAATCATAGTTTAGAACCTTTCTAGAAATTTTTACGTTTATCCGTCAAATTGAACCTTTTAGAGAGCGTTCATTACGAGTATTTACATCTTAAAAGTAACTACCGCACCAAATTTAAAGTTTCTAACCCAATCAATATCGCAGAAATCACAATTTTAGAACTTTTTTGCTCCTGCAGCGATGTAGGTTCTTGCACTGACATAAAATAGTCTTTTTTTCGGAGCAGAGATGGCCACCAACATTTTTTTAAGTTGGCTATGTAGTTTCAGAGATAACACCTCACAAACGTACAAGCATTAATAATATTATATATTTTATAATACTATAACGCTTTATAATATTAACATTAGATGTACAGATACAAAAGCCATTTATCTGTTACAAGCTAAAGTGCCGGCGTTGCCCAGAATTTGAAGGATGTTTGTTCTGAAAAATCAATTTCAAAATTTAACATACAACACAAAACAAACATTAAAAAAAGCAGTCGAAATGTTGTTGAATGAATCATATGAAAACGCTATATAAAAATGTATAAATGTATATAACAGACGCAAAAGAATACAGCTATAAATGAACTTATTTCAATTTATAATTGGAGCAATAATGTTAAAATACGCCAATATTTCCCTAATCGGGTTTTTATTATGCTTCAATACATTTTTCACACTCATATGACGTTATACTATATCCACCATGCCCTTTATATTTCCAATATGACGTAATATTTTCCTCTTTCACGTGGAAACCTTGAAATAGAAAAGTTATGAAGTTATATTCACTTTCATTTAAATTCGTCAAATCATTTATTTCATTTTCATATTTCACTTGAATATCTTGCAATAGAAAAGTTATGACGTAATATTCACCTTTTTTTTTAATTCGGCAAACTATTTATTTCATTTTCATTTTTCACGTGGAAATCTTGCAGTAGAAAATTAATTGTTGTAGTAATAATTTTATTGTGTTTTTTAATTTTTGGCAACTGCTATAACGAAAAATGTTTAAATTTGATAAGAAATTGCTGTTAAATTGGTGGTTTTTTATTAACTAAAAATTAACTATAAGTTATTTCGATTCCGGATTACTTTAGTTGTCTCGGCCATGTTTTAATACACATGTATGTATCTCTTCACAATTTTGGCTTCCAAATTGTGGATTTTTTATAAAATTACAAACAGACTGATAGACAAGTTTTCATTTTTATATATGATCTCTATTCTATGAAAAGTATATAACGCTGTCACCGCCGCCGCCGCCGGTTTTGAATTTTTTGTGACCGGAGGTCTTTCTTCGTTAATATTAAGAAAACTATTGCATACAAATATATGAAAATCGGTGGTATTATAGCGAAATGTTTGATCAACACACTAATGCATACAGTTTTCAAATCGAAGAATTATTTTAAGAGATAATTAATGCTAAAGTTGGACAAAATCGTTCCATTAAAAAAAAAATTAAAAGAGCAAAAGCTATACATGGGAATTTAATCATTTTTAGATCATTTTATTCAATAGAAGATCCCGGTCTGCAGATTTTATTATTTTTTTTTTAATTTGACTCATTTTTTGAGGTTTTATTTCTATTTTAAATTCAAATATTCACATTTTGACAGATATTTTTTACACATTTTAGAAAATGGTATTAATTTAAACTGTTGCCAACTGTATAAACAGCGCAAACAATAATGTTTGCTTCAAATAAAAAAATTATTTGCACGTTACTATTATAAACAGAAAAAAACTTTCAAATTACAATTAAATAATTAGGTATAAAAAGCAGGCACTTATTGGAAATTACGCCATGAAAACTATATTTACATGTGAATTTTAAAAGAGAAAGGATATTGTAAAATAAATTCATTAACATGCGTTAGAAATCTGAAATAGAACAAATTACGTCACATTACACTTATTATGCAAAATGAACAAAAAATAGTATTGCAAAAAGTTTAAATTTAAAAATTGCGCGAGACAAAATATTAGAGGTTAAATATTAGATTTTTTCAAAATTTTATTATTTGTCGTTTGATGTGAGGTGTTCAGCTATAAGTATGGAAATTTTTATGTTTCAAAATAATTAGGGGCTGAGTTAGAAAAATTGCTTTAAATGCACAAGTTAGATTCCAGAGGGTTAAATATTAGACTTTTTCAAAATTTTATTATTTGCTGTTTGATGTGAGGTGTTCAGCTATAAGTATGCAAAATTTCATGTCTCCAACTTAATTAGGGGCTGAGTTAGAAAAATTGCTTAAAATACACAAGTTAGAGCCCAGAGGGTTAAATAATAGACTTTTTCAAAATTTTATTATTTGTCGTTACATGTGAGGCGTTCAGCTATAAGTATGCAAAATGTCATGTCTCCAACTTCATTAGGGGCTGAGTTAGAAAAATTGCTTAAAATACAGAAGTTAGAGACCGGAGGGTTAAATATGACTTTTTCAAAATTTTATGATTTATCGTGTTATCGCAAGTGTTCAGCTATAAATATGGAAACTTTCATGTCTCCAACTTAATTAGGGGCTGAGTTAGAAAAATTGCTTTAAATACACAAGTTAGAGCCCAAAGGGTTAAATATTAAGCCTTTTTCAAAATTTTATTATTTGTCGGTTGATGTGAGATGTTCAGCTATATGTATGCAAAATTTCATGTCTCCAACTTAATTAAATTAGGGGCTAAGTTAGAAAAATTGCTTAAAATACACAAGTTAGAGCCCAGAGGGTTAAATATTAGACTTTTTCAAAATTTTATTATTTGCCGTTTGATGTGTGGTGTTCAGCTATAAGTATGCAAATTTTCAAGTCTCCGATATATATAGTTTCTGAGAACGGGCTCTGTGACAGAAGGACAAACAGACAGACAAAGGAGTGAGACAGGTAGGGTTTCGTTAGATGGACGAAACTCTAAAAACATGCTGCGGATGACTGTAACAACATCCTAAAATTACATTACCATCAGCGATCTACCAATCCCGAATTTAGTTTATATTCGTTTCATATATTCTTATTCTTTTGTCCGGCCCTGTAAAATAATTATCAATATTATATACAGTAAAACCTCTGAATAGCGGACATGCCGAGAATGCAGAATTTGTCCTCTATTTAGAGGTGACCGCTACTGAGAGTAAAACATGTACAGTTATTTAAGAGTTGGTAATCGAAAAAATGTCCGCTAAATAGAAGTATCCGCTAATCGGGTGTGTCCGCTATGGAGGTTTTACCAGTAAAACTTCTGAATAGCGAACACCTCGGGAGGGCAGAATTTGTCCTCTATTTGGAGGTGTTCGCTACTGAGAGTAAAAAATGTACAGTTATTTAAGGGTTGGTAATCGAAAAAATGCCCGCTAAATAGAGGTGTCCACTAATCGGGTGTGTCCGTTATGGAGGTTTTACTGCATAATAATATCATCCTTTACAAGAAAATTGCATGCTGTATGATAGACACAGACATCCAGAGAAAGATAACCTCCGGATCAATAAACACCCATGTCTTTTGTTTTAATCATCCACAATTGTATATCATACAACATGCCAGATTTTATACAACAGGCTAAAAACGGTCACCGTGGTACGGAATACTGTATTATTATTTGTTTGCCCACCAAAACTGGTTGCCACGGGTTGTTGCAAGGTTTGTAATCACGTGGTTGAAACTGATCTATTCAATATTACTGCGTGCGTATTTTTTTTTATTTGCTCCATGTGTTCAAACCAGTTGTCTACGAAAACATCAACCGGTGAAAGTGACGCACACCAAATTTCTGTGACGTATGCAGATAAATTGTGCTTTTTTAAGAGTTTTTTCTATATAATTTTTAAACGGTTTGGAACTTATTTTTCATAGTAGGTGCATTCAGTAGGCGACCCTCATAGGTACCTTCTGGTGCAATCAGAAACGAAATGCGACAAATTTTTTTTGAGTTATGCTTGACGAAAGGTTTTTATTAGGCTTTTTTTTAGTAGGACATGGCGTTAATATCCATCGTAGTAGTAAAGTGTCCGTACAGTAATATTTCGCTGAGTATTAGCCTTCGCTTCGCTCAGACAATTATATTATTATTGTTTTGAAATTATTTAAATTTTCCGTATAGATTAATTGGGTATGGTAGTAGAATATATTATAATCATTCTATTAACATTTGTATTTATTTAATATTTATATGAATAATGAAATATAATATGGTATTTTTATATTAGGATTTGTTGGGATATAGCAGTTGGTATATTATGAATGAATTAATTTATAATAGCATAATCTTATGACAATTTGTTCATATTAGTTTCAAGTTAATATCATAGATGGCAGCACTAAAATTTCAATTTTATTCTGTCTGATGCTCTGTATAGAGTAATAATATCAATTTTTAACACATGGTGGAGCTTAATGTTGGCTATTTGCGATTTTGTAAACTTATAGTTTTGGAAATTTTTACTTTAGTTAAGAAAAAAAAATTAAAAGTGTTAAGAGGTAATTTAATCATTTTGTAATCACTTTCTATTTATATTATTTTAATTGCATTAATCACGATATTTCAAAATAGATTAACTGTATACATTAGGTTTTAAAATCTGTGTTAACTTAACTGTAAAAATAACCTTAAACTTATCTAACTTTTGGATACCATGAGCTGATGTGTATTTGGATAAAATAACTGGGATTTTATTTGGTATTTTGTGTAATATTACTATTTTTTTTTTTTTGCTATAAATTAATTATTTAAAAGGTTGTATTGCTTTTTCCATTTCATAGCATTTAATTTTGTTCTGTTTTCATCTTGAAACTATTCTCTTGGTTATATTGGTTGTTAGGTACAGGAGAAATTTTTTTTTTTTCAGTTTTTAGCTTTTTTTCTCACAGAAAACGACTGATTTTGCTTATATAATTGAATTCTGTACTCTTGATAACGTAATTCAATATATAAGCTTTTCAATTATTTTTAGCGAAATCCATATTCTTCTTTTTTCTTCATTATTAATTCTTGTTATGTAGTACAAGGGACTTTATTTTATACATAGCAGCTTGTTTATAATGTTTTTTATATCCATTCAGTGTGTTTGGGGACACTGTATTGTTGTAAATTCATTCATACTATCACAATTACTGATGGTGGTCAGTAATGTTTAATTAATGGTTATATATATATATATATATATATATATATATATATCACATTTTTATGGACACGGTAACTTCCATAATTCTGCACAAATCTTTTCCAAACTGATACATAAAATCAAGGGGCATAAAATCTCGTTCAAGTTCGTTAATGGGCGAAATCGGACCAAGGGGGTGGAAATAGGGAGGGGTTTTGGGAAAAACGAATCACGATATTTCAAAATAGATTAACTGTATACATTAGGTTTTAAAATCTGTGTTAACTTAACTGTAAAAATAACCTTAAACTTATCTAACTTTTGGATACCATGAGCTGATGTGTATTTGGATAAAATAACTGGGATTTTATTTGGTATTTTGTGTAATATTACTATTTTTTTTTGCTATAAATTAATTATTTAAAAGGTTGTATTGCTTTTTCCATTTCATAGCATTTAATTTTGTTCTGTTTTCATCTTGAAACTATTCTCTTGGTTATATTGGTTGTTAGGTACAGGAGAAATTTTTTTTTTTCAGTTTTTAGCTTTTTTTCTCACAGAAAACGACTGATTTTGCTTATATAATTGAATTCTGTACTCTTGATAACGTAATTCAATATATAAGCTTTTCAATTATTTTTATCGAAATCCATATTCTTCTTTTTTCTTCATTATTAATTCTTGTCATGTAGTACAAGGGACTTTATTTTATACATAGCAGCTTGTTTATAATGTTTTTTATATCCATTCAGTGTGTTTGGGGACACTGTATTGTTGTAAATTCATTCATACTATCACAATTACTGATGGTGGTCAGTAATGTTTAATTAATGGTTATATATATATATATATATATCACATTTTTATGGACACGGTAACTTCCATAATTCTGCACAAATCTTTTCCAAACTGATACATAAAATCAAGGGGCATAAAATCTCGTTCAAGTTCGTTAATGGGCGAAATCGGACCAAGGGGGTTGAAATAGGGAGGGGTTTTGGGAAAAACGAAAAAAACCCGTAACTTCTTAATTATAATACATATAGACTCAGTTTAAAGTTTTTATTACTTCTAAAAAAAGGGCCAAAAGTTTATGTATCACAGATTTTTGATAAAATTAAAAATGGTCTCAAGGGGCGAAAAAATAGGGTTTTGGGGAGAAAAAAATTCATAACTTCGACAATTCTCAAGATATCAAATCCAATTAAATTTATTATAAATTTTCTTAATTTTATTTACAACTTTTATATTGACAAGTTTTTGATAGGACTAATTCTTACCACCAAAACAAAAAAAAAAAAAAAAAAAAAAAAAAAAAAAAAAAAAAAAGGGGGGTGGGGGTTGAATAAGAAAAAAATCCATAACTTCGTCAATTCACAAGATATCAAATCTGAATGAATTTATTATATATCTTCTTAATATTATCTACAACTTTTATATTCTCAAGTGTTTAATAGGACCAATTCTTACAGGAAAAACAAATTAAAAACACATAGAGTTTGAATCGTATTAATGATGTACTGAAATCCAAACTGCTTATTTTCTAACTCCTTTTTAAATTCATTTTTGCTTTCAAATGCGCCCAATTGGTAGGTTCTCTTATTCAGAAGCTGTATAATGTGCCGCAATGGTCGATTTTGTGATAGAGGCAGAATATATTTCAAAAAATGATGTCAAAGTGGGCATTTTGAACCGAATTTCTCGAAGCAATTGTGTTGGAAATGAAAAATATAGTCCTACTCAGAAAATAATTGTTTATAAATCAAGTTCTAATTAATTGAACGAAAAATAACAAACGTAAAAATAAAAACATTGGTCGCTTATAAATATCTTAAAAAATCACGTCAGCAAGTTTCATGTTTTTCCTTTTAAAACTGAATCTGAAAATGTGTCAGAAAATTTCCAGTTGTTGAGAGGGGAAAAATATTTTTTGAATTCTGTCTTAATTTGATTCTGATAAAACCAGCTCTTATATATAAATGAAATAAAACCTCATCAAAAGCGGTCAGATAAAATTGTTAAAGTGGGTTTATCTCTAATCATGATTTAGTTTTTGTTGGTGAAATTAGTATACTTAACTTCGAAATCTACCAGCGTCTGTAGGCCGAGCCGGCGGGGATTTTTCTATTTCCTGTAGTCTGTAGATTATACGTGTACAACAATTTGACGAAATTCAAAGTACTTACGTAGTTATTTAGTGTTATAGCGTAACACGTCAGGCTTACACCGTTTTGAAGCACTATCAGGCCCGAAACTAATGGGGGGCAGAGGGGGCATGTGCCCCGGGCGCCAGAGCGAAGGGCGCCAAATGTAAAATTATACCTTTGGAATGGATCATTTTCTTCTGGTGGACTGGTGGCTTTTATTATTATGAAACAGCCATTAAAAATGAAGTGTTAGGTGAAGATGAAAGAGCAGCCGTAAAAAGTTAGAACTATGATTTTCTGGTCAGAATAGAAAAACAATGGCCATAATTTTCTTTTAAAAAACAATTATTTCCATTTTTTTCCCATTCTGACAATTTCCAGAATTATTCGATTTGCTTCAAATTTGATATACCGGTTTATTCCGATATCGCGCTTCCTTCATTAGATTTGGAGGTTCATTGATTAAGTATAAAAGGGGGAAAGGGGGGCAGGTCCCCTCCCTTAATTTAGATAAATGGATTTTCCTGCAGAATTATCCAATTTACTTTAATTTTTTTTCTATGTTCATTCTGATAAGGAGCTTTCCTGATTAGATTTGGAGGTTCATTAGTTAAGTATAAATGGGGGAAAGGGTGTCGATCCCCCCTCCTATTTAGCGATATGGTTTTTTTCATGCAGAATTATCTGATTTGCTTCAAATTTGATATACCGGTTTATTATGTTAAGCAACTTTCCTGATTAGATTTGGAAGTTCATTGGTTAAGTATAAAGGGGGGAAACCGGAGCTAATCCCCTTCATTTATTTTTTGAGGGGCATTATTCTGTGAAATAAGAGTATAATATACAATTAGTG
The DNA here is from genome assembly GCA_963932465.1 of Maratus speciosus. NCBI lineage: Eukaryota > Metazoa > Arthropoda > Arachnida > Araneae > Salticidae > Maratus > Maratus speciosus. Next base: position 482,399,599 of record OZ010788.1, on the reverse strand, counting down.
TGAATAACATGTGAGCTCAATGCCATCAGTTTAACTGGGCACTTTTCTTTTTATTTTATTTTAATTATGATTATTTCAGTGTTTAAGGGCGCCCCATTACTTATCTGTTAAAATTGTGTTTTATTTATTTATTTATTCGCGTTTTATTTATTGTTTTAAATTCGATATGGAATATTAGCCAAAGACAAATAATGAACTATTTATTTTGTTTTATATGCAAACTGGTTAATCTTTCGTAATCGAACTGCAAACCATAGCGATAGATTTTTTTTTAATCATGTTTGAAAATTGTTTTAAAAACAATCAGTAAAAAAATCAGTAAAAATCAGTAAAAAAAAATCAGTAAATTGATATACAGCTTTCATCAAATTGCATTTGAGAGTACATCTTTTTCCCGATTCGACAGTATCGTTTGTGCGATACTGTAAAAAAGTTGCAGTAAAAGTGAAATTTATTTGTCAAGTCGTTGCCACCGCCAATATGACGTCATCGTTACTCACAGGCATGTTTTTACTTTATAGTATAGATCCATTAAAATATCAATTTTTAGAGGTATTCTTCAAATCGTTGCCGAACCATGTTCATTACAGCACTGAGCCACAGGTTTAACAGCTCCGATTTAAATCAAATAAGGAATTTGAGAAGTATTTTTTAACCATTTGGAAAAATGGTTATTGTTCTCGTCAGGATGGGAAATCAAAAGCATATCTGAAGGTTTTCATTGGTTTAATCCGCATTTTATTCGTTTTATGATTGGTCTATACAGTAATCTGTATTTCCCTTTAATTTCAACAACGATGGATACCTTCTGTTGCCACTATGACAAAAAAGTAATAAAAACTACAAAAATAAAATTAATAACTCAGAAACAAATTGAGATACAGCTTTCAAACAAATTGCATTTAAAAGTACATTTTTTTCTCTGTCCGACGGTGTAAAAAGTAATATTATCGGATGTTTAGAAGTTTAAGAATGAAATTTCATTTAAAATTGGCCGTCAGATTTCTTGGAAACCTGACGATGGAAAAGCCTTTTCCCGAACAGCCAATGAAATGCTTGGATATTTACGTAAGTTTCAAGTGGATAATACTTAAGTTTCATGAAATCTGACGGGTCGCAGGCGATTATTTTGGCTTGCAATTTTTACGTGCAATAACACTATTAATGCTTACTTCATCATGGCGTACGTAATGTATAATCAACTCCGTGCGATTTTTTATGTCTTAAATTTTAGTCTTCGAAAAAATCGTTTTCCAAATGGTCGTTGTAATTTGATAAATTGCTTTATTATTATTATTATTATTATTATTTCTTTTTAATTTGCAAAATTTAGTCTATTTCATGTTTAACTCCTAGTAATAAAATTTTGTAATGGATAATTAACCCGGGTAGTTAAGATTATGCTGTATGGCTTTAGTGTAAACCCAAGGAGATCTGACTTATTAGGATTCACTTACATATAAACAAAATGGAAGATAAAGTCTTAGTAAGTTTTGATCCATTTTCACAAGTTAATTTGATCGTTCTTAGCAGCTAGAGACAAAGCAGCGCCATGTTTTGTTTTACAATTGATTTCTAATATATTTCATTTGTTTATTGTATGACATTTGTACAATATTACTTTACATTTGAATGGATGTTCATTGATACAATTTCTAACGTTTTAATAAATGCATAATCCTTTGTATGTGTACAATTTTACTGTCAGGCAGTTTTCAGCTTACAATTAAAACAAATTACGAATACATTTTAAAATATACACATAGGTACAGTCGTGGAAAAAAAAAAAGTAAACACCCCCTACTAACTCCTCAACAAATTATCGTAGACGAAAATTACTGGTACCGGACGATTGGAAATAAAGTCTACTTTTAAATGATGTATATAAAATTTGCTTAGAGGGCCACCTACATATTAAAACGAAACATAACTTTGTTTTTTTCAATAGCAGTACACAATTCTGACAGCATAAATGAGTTCTAGTTCTACACCCTTTAATTAGTGTAAAAACAAATTTTTATGCAATTCGTACCATAAGTTTCCGAGAAATTAATTACTTTAAAACGAGCGTATTATAACCCCTTGGGGACGAGCGACACGTATACGTGCCACATGAAGTGCTCAGAATCCTTGTTTTTCCTCACCAGCAAAATTTTACTGTAAAATTTGCCTTATTTAATCAGCGCATTTTATCGATTCAAGAAGACACACATTTCTGTTTTTAAAAAACGGTGACAAAAGATTAAAAATTTCGTAAAAGGCTCCCGTCCCGAAGAGGTTAAGGGCTGTATCCAAATTGAAGTTCCGTACTCGATTGTTAACCCAGAGAGCTCCCTTCTTGATCAAGGCACCTTAAGCAGTCAATTAAGCCTGTTAGATTACAGGATAGCATAAGAAATTTCAAAATATTTAGTCACTTCTATCATATTATAGACGGCCCTTAAACCATCATTTTGCCGTTTTTTAAGCATAATTTAAAAACTACTTGGAAGAAAAATGTGAAATTTTGGATTTCCATAAAACAGGACTTAATAAATCTGAATCTATCAAAAAATTGTAGGTTGCAATTCATAATTTTTTTGAATATTAACTTCATAATTCATAATTCATATCAGAAAATTATAAAAATTGCAAATTCAATGTATTTATGTTTGGGTATATTAGTATTATTGCTACACGAAAAATTAAAACATTAGGATCATAATTTCAGAAGTTATAAATAAAAATATGAAAATGTAATTTAACATTAGAAGCACTAAATTTTGAATGTTTATAATTCAAAAACTTATCATTCAAATGACTTGAAATTCGGTGTCTAGGCATAGTTTGAACCAAAGATTTGAAATAACTCGTTAAAATTGGGTATTGCCAATGAAAAGAAATGAAGTTTGGATTCGTTTTAATATGTAGATGGCCCCCTAAGCAAATTTTATATACGTCATTTAAAAGTAGACTTAATTTCTAATCGTTCGGTACCAGTAACTTTTGTCCACAATAATTTGTTGAGAAGTTAGTAGGGGGTGTTTACTTTTTTTTTTCCACGACTGTACTTTCACCACTCCAATATAAGTTATCTAATATGGCGTTAAAGCAAAAAACAAAACTAAGATGAATAAGAGAAAATAATTAAGTATACATAAATATCCCTGAATACATTTAAAGTAAATTTTTATAGTTTATTTTAGCTATAATCCATTTAAAAATGTCGCTTTCATAAATGTGAAGAATTGTACGATATCAGAGTTTAAAACTGTATAATGAGACATCCGAAATCTTTACTATCAGCCAAGTCATAAAACTGAAAAATAAGCATTTTTGAGTTAGATGTACTTTATCAGAGAAGTAAAATAAATTGTCATAATTCCAGTCTTTCTTTTTTCCTTCTTCTTCAGATTGCAAGCGTATCTCAAGCAATTACTTCTGATAATATTATTAAGATATAAAACTAAAAATAGAATTTTTTAGCTGGGCATGCTCATGATAAAATACTTTGATAAAAATCTTGATGTACTCAGTCGTCTTCGGATTTTGATGGATTCAATCACATACAATAGCAATAAACCATGTGTAAAAGGAACCTGTCTTGTATGGAATTCTGCCTTAAACGGAAATGTTTTATGGCCCCGATGGAAGAAGTACCTCAAAACAATACTCCCTAAAATAGAAACCTCTCTAAAACGGATATATCCCGTCTGTAGCGATTCCGTTTTCACAGGTTTTACTATTTAATTACTTTATAGAGCCGACTTCCATGATTGCATATAATTAACCTCTTATCAACGGGTCGGGACATATGCGTCCCAGTGGACTATTGTTTTTACACTATCCGTACCACTTTTTAAAAATAATCTCTATGCATACACTTACACTAGGATATTTTCTACCTTAAAGGGAAATGTTTTATGGTCCCGATGGAAGAAGTACCACAAAACAATACTCTCTAAAATATAAACCTGTCTAAAACGGATATTTCCCGTCTGTAGCAATTCCGTTTTCACAGGTTTTACTATTTAATTACTTTATAGAGATGACTTGCATGATTGCATATGATTCACCTCCTGTCAACGGGTCGGGACATATACGTCCCAGTGGTCTATTTTTTAGGCTATTCGTACCACTTTTTGGAAAATAATCTCTGTAAATATTAAAAACTTATACTAGGATATTCTCTACCTCAAAGAAACTTTTTTAGGTGCGTTGGTAATTATTTAAATACATAGCACCTATCGTCTTTGTCTGGTCCGTCTGTCTGTCCGTCCACATATAACAGCGCAAAACTACCCACTCAAATGGTTTGAAATTGAATGTATATAATCGATGCGGAATTTTGTCGAGTCATTTCAAATTTCATGAAAATCGAATCTACAGGGCTGTACAAAAGTATTCAAGTATGCTTCCATCTATTGGTATTAATTTCTGAAAATTAAATTTCAACTTATTATGCGTTTTTAACAATTTACAACACAGTTAAAACTGCTTATGAATTCGGTTTGTCTGTCCGTCTGGCCACCTGTCTGTCTATCCGAATTGTAACTTGCGTTAATATATTTGAATTGCTCTGTAACTGATATATGTTATTGAGATTTACTATGCCATGTTCGGTGTTGAAAATAAAGCATGTAGCGCTGATACTTTATTTACAGAGACACACAAAAGTATTCCATTACATTATGGCTATGGGGAAATGTCGTAATTATATAAATACGTAGTCCCTACAGTCGTCGCCTGGTTCGTCCGTCTGTCCGCATATAACAGCACCAAAACTACCCGACCGAATGATTTGAAATTTAATATTTATAATCATTGCAGAATTCTTTCGAGTCATTTCAAATTTTATGAAAATCGAATCAAAACTTAAAAAGATATTAATAAAAGTTTTCTTCATTCTATTAAATCCTATTATACGTAATTAATTCAATGATTCTAGGTTGTCATGGTGATTACGTCCTATTTAAGATCGAGTCATATTATTTCCGTTACATAATCTTAAGCTTTGTATTCCTTCATTTTTGCTTAAGAATGCAATGAATATTTGTAAAACTAGTTATAGTACGAACGCACCTCATTTTCCACGTTTGACGTAACATTTCTGACTTGTTTGTAAATTGTGGTACGGTTGAATATAAAAATAGTCGCGAGTCCTTGCTCGTACTCAAAGGGTTAATTCTTAAATCTTGCCAGAGTTTTCTTTTGCGTACCAATTTTCTAAATCATTACTAATTTATTAAGATGGATTGCTTTATACTCATTGTGTCATATTGCGATGTACTGCATACACTAAGATGGACAGACTGTTTTAAAAATTCAAATAACAAATAAACGCTGACAGGACATATATTAAAGTTATCCTGACAGGAGATTAAAAAGTGATGTCGAAAATTTCTATTGCGCTCTCTTGTTTTAGTTCCAAATATCACTGATATTTGGTGCGCTATTTCTAACTGTTAAAATTGTGAAACTAACTTATGAAAATGGATCAAAATTCAATCAGATTTTATTCTCTATTCTATTTAGCTGTTGCCATGAAAAAATTAATAAAATAATAAAGTAAAATCATGCGTCACCCGTAAATTACGAAACACTTTCCCAACAATTTCAGAATACTTTAACAAAACTTCACTATTTAATAAGGTAAAAGAAGAAATTTAACAATTTATAAAACACATAAGAGGATTGAATACCTAATTTTAGTAATGAAAAGACCACATTCGATAAGATTTTTTATTCGAATTCTCTTGAACAGCCGTGTATATGATCTGTAGACTTGTCACACTCAATTTGGAATGCTAAAATTTAATTCAGCTATACGATGCAAAACATATTTGATTTTTTTATCAGCATTTACCGCCCATATATGGTAACTTGAAATATTTTATGTAGCTCTGTATATATAATCTTACACATTTTTATTTCCAACACATATTAAGATAAAATTTAATTGAATTAGGAAATGTGTAACACAACTAAAATCTCACTTCGAATAATTACTATCAATAGACTGCATTATTATACAGTTTTTTGCGTAGCCATGTATATAAATTTATTTATATACAAACACATCTTAATATATATATACTAACTGAATTTAATTAAGCTCGATAATGCATAACACAATTAAAAAACGCCTCTAAGCAAATCATATCCTTAGCACCATAGCCAGTAATGCTTACGGACTTTATTTTTCTTTTGCACAACCATGTATAGAATTTATACGCATCGAGTAATGTACTAAAATTTGGTTAAGCTTTAAAACGCAATACCGCATCTGAAAACGCATTCCAGTGATTATCGTTCATAGTCAGATTGTAACTTCAGTATCAGAAACATCATAAGTTTAGAACTTTTTTTTTTCTCCAGCACCCTTTTAAATTTCGAATTTTTTACAAAACTGTTATGCGTGTTTATTTGCGCGTCTTAAAGATAGCAGCCGTTTCAAATTCCAAGTTTCTATCCTTAACAATTCCACAGAAATCGCAATTAAGAACGTTTTTAGAACGCTTTTAGCGCATTTCACCCTTTTAAATTTCGAATTTTCTTTAAAACTGTTCTACGCGGTTATTTGCGCGTCTTAAATATAGCAGCCATGTCAAATTTCAAGTTTCTATCCTTAACAATTCATAGAAATCGTAATTTAGAGCGTTTTTAGAATACTTTTCGCGCATTCCGCACCCTTTTAAATTTCGAATTTTCATTAAAACTGTTCTGTGATAACATTTATTACTTTTCGAAAACTTTCAAAACTCGACTTTCGAAAAGTAACAGCCATGCAAAATTTCGAGTTTCTCTCCTTAACAATTCCATAGAAATCGTAATTTAGAACCTTTTTAGAACGATTTCCGCTCATTTCACTCTTTTGAATTTCTATTTTTTTTTAAACCGTTCTTAGAAAGCATTTACTTCTTATAAGTAACTTCCATGCCAAATTTTAAGTTTCTAGCTCCTTCAATACCATAAAAATCGAAATTATAGAACATTTTTCGCCCCTGCACTCTTTTAAATTTCTGAAATTTTTAAAAAAACTCCCCTATTTCTGCATTTGCTTCTTAAAAATACCAGCCATGTCAAATTTCAATTTTCTCTCTTTAATAATTCCATAGAAATCGTAATTTAGAACGGTTTTAGAGCGCTGTTCACGCATTCCATCCTTTTAAATTTATAATTTTTTAGAAACAGTTTTTATAGAGCATTTACATCTTATAAATAACTACCATTAAAAGGTCAAGTTTCTATCTCCTTCATTACCATAAAAATTGCAATTTTAGAACATTTCAAACTCCTTCACCCTTTTAAATTTCGAACTTTAAAAAAACACTGTTCTGTGCATGTATTTACGTCTTAAAGGTAGCCGGCATGTCAAATTTTAAGTTTATAGTATCCTTTAATAATTCAATAGAAATTGTAATTCAGAACGCTTTTCGCACATTTCATCCGTTTAAATTTCGAATCTTCTTTAAAACTGTTCTGTGCGTACACTTGTAGCTTAAAAATAAGAGCCAGGCCAAACTTCGAGTTTTTATCCCCCACAATTCCATAGAAATCGTAATTTAGAACGATTTAAGATCATATTTCCTTTTTAAATTTCAAATTTCTTTAGAAACCCTTTGTATCTTAAAAGTAACCGCCAAGCCAAATTTCTAGCTTCTAGTCCCTTCAGTATATCAGAAATTGTTTTATTTAGAAATTTTTTTCTCCTTCACCCTTTAAAATTTCGATTTCTTTTTTTTCTTTTTCTTTTTTTTTTAACTGTTCTGTGCGTGTATCTACGTCTTAAAAGTACACTGGTGTCCAAAATTAAGGACCAATCACAAAATGCTAATTTTCAAGTACGCGAATACTCAAAAAAAAATGATATAATTCGAATAATTACTATCTCAACAGAACAGCTAGTCCATATAACGTCTCATTCATGTCACACATGGTCCCAAGTGTCACAGTCACTACGGTGAAGCAAGAAAATAGGAAATTCCATACATCTCATTATGAGTCTCAAATGATCACTATATGTGACTCCACTGAGACGTCACTGTGACTGCTGCTTTGTGACGAGCCACCATGTGACTTTACAATGTAGTTACATTGTGATTCTCATGTGACTGTCATCTACAGACTCAATTTCAAAGTCATCGTGAACGCTGCATTGTGATAAGTTAACAAATAATGTCACATTAAAGTCATATGATGACTTTCAGGTACAGAGAGACTACTGTGAAGTCACCATTATGTTCTTTTGTGAAAAGTCATCATGTGACTATAATGTGATATTATTTGGTGACTTATCATAATGCAACGTTCATGATGACTTTGAAATTGAGTCTAAAAATGACAGTCACATGAGAGTCACAATGTAACTACATTGTAAAGTCACCTGGTGACTTGTCACAAAGCAGCAGTCACATTGATGTCTCAGTGGAGTCACATGTAGTGATCATTTGAGACTCATAATGAGACGTGTGGAATTTCCTATTTTTTGTTTCGCCGTAGTGACTGTGACACTTGTGACCATGTGTGACGTGAATGAGATGCTATATGGACTAGCTGCGCTGTAGGGATAGTAATTATTTGAATTATATTATTTCCTTTTGAGTATTCGCTTACTTAAAAATTAGCATTTTGTGACTGGTACTTAATTTTGGACACCAGTGTAGTATCCATGTCAAATTTCAAGTTTCTATTCTTAACAATTCCATAGGAATTATAATTTAGAACGTTTCTAGAATACTTTTCGCGCATTTCATCCTTTTAAATTTCGAATTTTTTAGTAACCATCCTTCGGGAGCTGATACATCTTATAAGAAACTATCATAAAAGATTTCAAGATTCTAACTCCTTCAGTACCGCAAAAATCACATTTTTAGAACGTTTTTCGCTGCTGCACCTCCTTTGGAGTATGTAGCAACGAGATAAAATGTAGATTATATTGGAGTAGGGACTGTCACCATCAGTTTGCCACCATTACTTTTGAAATCGGTTCGGTAGTTCCAGAGATTACACCCTATACAAACAAACAAATCGGAGAGCGGAGGCGATACACTACGGTTGTTAGTAACTATATTAGAACTCCGGTACTTTCTTATTAGAAATAACCTAGATAGCATGCACATTAGCAGCAAGTTTTTTTTTTATATTAACTTGCTGCGACAAATTTGACTTGACAAATTCGCAGCGAATCTCCCGCAAGGTAGACCATCACCCACTTGCACGATAGTTTGTTGTGAAACTGATACAAGACTGTCTTTAATTCAAGCAAATAAATCCCCCTGTTGAGAGAACAGACAATCAGCAAATGCGCAGAAATTGCAGAAATTGGGTGCTACTCAAAGGCAAGACATTGTTACCGTAACATCATTGTTACAGTTATGGAATCTCATTTTCATTGATTGGTTAAGTTAAGGAATCCCCCAAAAAGGTATTTATTATTTTAACTGTTCAAATGTAGTTATTTTTTGCAAAGTAACATTTTGTCTATAATCTACAATTTATTTCATATAAAAATTCTTACAAATTGAAAAGTTATGTTAATTTACTAAGTTAGGTTTATGTCTTCAGTCATTTTAAAATCATATTGAAAATTTTAATTTTTAAATGAATTCTTCTCAATATTATTGGATTTTTTGAAAATAGCGTTTTAATTGATATTTATTTATTTATTTATTTTTGCCTTTAACCCCATTCGAGTCTATGATTTTTCACCCTTTCGGGACTGCATCCCTTACACAAATTTGATTCGGTTGGCACCGCTTTTTTTAAATGCCCTACTTATCAAATACCAAAAAGACTCTAATTTAAAAGTACAAATATTACCTTTATTTGTTAATAGTGATAAAAACGATGAATGAACCTTCTGACGGTGCATATACATCAGCGCGTATGAATCAATAGATCTGAAGGGATTAAACTTATAGTGTGACAGTTGTAAACAGATAGTGTGGAATGACAAGATTACTACTTTGCAATAAGTTTATAATATTTTTGACAAGACAAAGCTGAATTTTCTACTAGCTTACAAAGAATTTGCAGTACATTAGTCATAACAGAACCAAATTTTCTACTTATTCGCTGTTAATTTGCAATAAATTTGATACAGCAAGTGTTTAACTTGCACGTCAAGTTAGCTGCAAGTTCAAACTGTTTTTGGCGTTTGCGTTATCTTGCTGCAGTCTTGTTATAAACTTTCAGTCTTGTCATGCTGAACTTGCTGCAACTTTTCAGCTTTGCAAAACAAGACTGCTACAAATTTCCTGCAAACTGAAATGGCTATGTGGGAAAGGCCTCATTATAGCCTCACGACCGCAAAAGTAAACTTCCTCCAGAAAAAAATAAAGATCTGTTTTTGGCCACAATTATGACTGAAATTCTGCACCAATAAGGTGTTTAAATAAGAAGAAAATTTCTATTAAAATTTACTGGTGGAAATGTGCACTGGCGGTAATGAACTCTGCGAAACCGGCTACAGTTAACTTTTCACAATTTTGACGATATGTCAATTCCTCTTTATTCGTAGTTCCATGGAAGTAGTAAACATCGTGTTAAATAGCAGCATTTGTAATATTTTTCCGAAATTAAACAAGGCAAAAAAATCTATTCAAAAATTGCAGTAAAACTGTACTTACCCTCTTACTATAATATTTCAGGAAGAGTTTTAGATAAATCTTCATTTTGTGAATTTAAATATGAATAATGATATCATATTTTCTGAAAAATATTCCTTACGGATATGAATATTTCGAATTAATTAGTACTGCATTAAAATCAAGCATCTAAATTTGTAAAGAACCACCTTTAATATTTTTAAAAATCTAATATAAATGAAGGAAAATATTTAAGACGAAATCTTTTAATAACAATGCATGATTTACAATTGAGGACTAAAAATGGAAAACGCTGAAAGTCAAAAAGAGGAAATTTTTCAAGAGAGCGAAAGAAAGAAAAACTCCTGTTTCTGGTACTTACAGAGTTTTCCACTTTACTCCTTTGGGGCTCTTAGTTCAACACTTTAAAATGTAGGTACCTAACTCCCTTTTGTTTAGTGTTTAAATACCTAATATTATCATTTGTAAACAATTCTTTTATTTATATATTTAATATTTTTCACCTTTTGACTTTGAGATGGGGGTTCTCTGAGACCTATAGCGGCAGGCTGTTGTCTCAAATGATCCAAGTATTTTTCATCTTACTTAAAAATGCCCTATCGATGTAAACAATAACATGATCAAGTTGTGTAATGGCCACCAGTCGCCGGGCATCTTATCACTGGCACTTTCAGCGTGCTCCACTTCACTTCGTATGGCACATTCAGCGTTCTCCACTCCACTTCATGTGGCACATTCAGTGTTCTCCACTTCACTTCGTGTGACACATTCAGCCAGCGACATTTTTCTACTTTTTTAGGGTTCCGTACTTAAAAAGTAAAAACGGAACCATTATAAGATCACTCCTGTGTCTGTCCGTCTGTCTGTCTGTCTGTCACAGCTATTTTAATCGTAAACTATGGAACGTGGAAAGTTCAAATTCGGGGAAGTAATAAAGACCATTGACCCACATATTTTCAGATTAATAAACATTCATAAATATATTTAGTAAAAAAGTAGAGGGGCTAATTATGCTACTTGAAAAAAAAATCTTTTCTTTGTATATCATGAGGGGTATCCTGTGAAAGCTTTTGTAACGCTGAACTCAAAAATACATACCTTTTAATTTTAGGTATTATATTTTCAAAGATATTGTTGAAAATGTAGCGCAAAAATATGTCCCCCCCCCCCCCCCATCTAATTCCGAATCTACTGAAACTAAAATTATGAAAAAATTAGAGGTAGTAGACGTTAATATAAACCTTGCCGGAAAATTATAGCGATTACCCTAGGTCACATAGTTTTTGAGTAATTAGCATTTTTCTGTTATACACAAATTTCGATTTACGGGCATTCAGAAAAATTGTTGAGCATCGCTGAATATACCTATCGTTGCAGAAGAATAAAAGCATTGTTGATAATGATTTTCGAAAAAAATCATCGGTAATTAGCTGAGATATTAACCATTAAAGGTACGGTCCGTTTGGACATACACAAGGACAGGGCGGCGTACTCTATGCCTAGTTAACGATTTTTAATGATATATATGTGTAATGTAATGTCCAATAACAGTATAAAAGCAATAAACGTCAAATTGTTTAAAAACATACCAATTTAAGGGATTTCGGGACTCTAAAAAGTGGAAAAAATGAAAAAAGACCATTTTCAACATTTAATGTCTTAATATGTATATTATTTTAAAACACAATTTTAATTGGAATGAAAGATATAAGTATGTTCTTTTGTTTCATGTATTTAAAAAATTGCAAGATACAGAATTAGTATTTATAGGGGGCTCGAAACTGTTAGACATTTCACTAGATTAATATTGACACAATTATTCTAATTGGTAAACATATCATATTAGATTTTCGCCCAGTTGGAAATTTACATCTAATATGTTAGACATTTGTCAAACAAAAAATTGGCATAACAGTTTACGCACAGGATTACAAAATAAATATTGCAACTAGAATGAAAATTTTGGTGCTTACTTATACTTCAGATTGTAATAATTTCCCTGAACTTAAATAAATTTGTATTTAAAGCATTTTTATATTTTTAATGCAATGCTGCATTTAGCTAGTACCAAATTTTGAAAATTTCAACAGTAAAATCACCTAAAAAAATATTTTTTTGAACAATAAAAAGGAAATTTTAGGTTCAGTTTATACAGAATAACATGGAATATACGTTTTGAAAATTTCATGAAAAAATATTCAGAAGTTTTTGAGGTATCCTGCGCATTATACCCAAAAACGCCATTTGGAAAATAATGACTTTAAAGTTTCGGAAACGCGCTTCAGCTATTGAGCGGGTATAATTCCAAAAGCCAAAACTTCTGTTCTAATGGGAATTTCAAGGAAACAATTATATCAAAATATTCAGAAAAGGTAGGAGTTTAACATCTAAAAAAATTAAAATTTCTTAAATTTTGAAGCTTTAAGAGTCCTGCGACCACTTAATCCTTTCCGGCACGGAGTAATTCTATTTATAAACTTATGAAATAATGAACTGACACCAGAATTTATAAACGAATTTATTAGAAAATGCGAACTTGCTTATTTTCACGTACAAGATAAAAGGAAAATTTTAATTAAATATTCTTGGTGCCATTTGTCTGTTTTGGAATTAAAATTAGGTGTCCGTTTTTTAAGGGCATCGCCCTCGAAATATTTAATTAGAATGAATCGCATAAATACTGTGAGATTCGCAATAGTTTGCATTGATTGTATCTCTCAATACGCCTCGAGTGACTTTAAAAGTTAATTAAACACCTATCTGGAAAAACGCGGCACTGACCAAGGTGGCGTTGCAACTTTGAGACCTCAATTCGAAGCGCGCTTAGCACAATGCCAAATTTAAACTTTGAACAAAGGTTTTGTTTTAGATACACTGTAGAAATAAAGGTTATTACTACGCTGAATTTAGTTTCATGAAATGCCAAATGAAGTTTAACTATGCACTGCCTTTATTGTCAGTACCGAATTAAGTTCATCATAAACAGATTAGGATAATATTAAAAAAAGAGTTATACGAATAGCTATATTTGATATTGTTCCATATATCTCTTTGAACTTTCATGGTATATCTATTTACATTTTTTTCAGTATATACAATTATACCAAACCCTACGCTGTATAGTTTTTTACAAAATCTTAGCATTATTTTAGCAACGTTTGTTTTAATAATATAGTTACAAATTCATATATTTATTCTACGGAACCCTCTGTGCGCGAGTAATGCTCGCACTTGACCGGTTATTTGAACTATTTTTACTAGGGTTGGCACTTCAAGGGTACTCTTATTTGTTAAGCTTGGCATAAGACATTTTTTCCTAAAAAAAAAGATTTTCGAATTTTTGGTACGTTCAGCGTTTTTCATTTTTACTCCTTAATTATTGTAGTCATTGCAAACATATATTTACTTTTCGTTATGTATTAATCAGTCCTATATTATATTTATTTACAAGGTTGTTTACAAATACCAGTTTCAGCACTCTCTTTAACTCTTATATTAACTCTCTCTGAAATTCTATTAAATAATTTCTAATTTTAGAACTAAAAAAAAAAAATAGAGAGAAAGAAAGAGAGTTGATTCAGTTTAATAGAAACACCTTTTAAAAATGACTCATCCTCTTTGTTCTATCAAAAAAAGCCCTTTTCGTATCTAGTTTCATATTTTTTAAATCAGCAAAAGAAAATTGCGTAGGAGAAATTTGAGCCTGCTAAAAACACAAAGTGGTAAAATTGCAGTATCTCTGAAAATAATGATGGTGACTTGCTCTATTCCTTTGAGTATTACTGTGAGTATTAAATTTAATTATTAATCCATTAGTTCCGAAAATTAGTTTTGGGGAATTTTTCATTTTTAACATACAATTTTTTTATGTCACTGATTATATTAATGCTTGAAGGTATATTCGGTATTTATCGTTGAATTATTGTTCTTTTCAGGGCTTAATTTGCGTCGGAGCCCAACGGAGCCCAGTGCAATAGCGCTTCCGAAAAACTGGCGCTTAAATCACACTTTCTTTCCTTCTCATCTCCAAGCTTTTTCATTCTTTCTATCAAAACACTTATATGTAATGTAATGTGTCGCACACGTAAGTGATGGAGATGAAACGGCCTCAATTTTTAGGTGCGTTCGTAATTATATAAATTTGCGCTAAATTGGTATTAAAACACCAATCATTCTTTCATAACGACGAAATGTCCCTGCAATTAAGTTTAAATTTCAGAGCTTTCTGCACAAGAAATTTAACAAGCCTTACCAGTCCACCATTTGAAGAAAATCCATATCTTCATTTAAAACTCGCTCCCTTCTTAGTGCTCGCTGCGGCCGAGTTGTTAAGATGCTCGATTTGGAATGCGCGGTCCCAGGTTCAAAAGCAAGTGGATTCACGGAAGAAAGAGAGACGTATAGGTTTTTAAAAACTCCATTTTTAAGATTATGGATATTTTATGTTCTAGAACGGAAATTTCTTCAATTCTGGGATATATACCGGTAGCAGTGCTGCCAGGAATATTTCCATGAATTGAAGAAAGAATTTCTGGAAGGATATATATATATATATATATATATATATAAATTTTTTAGTTAATTATTTACATCTATTGTATGGTTATACCCCTCCACGACATATTTCATTTTCAATTATTTATTTATTTAAAAAAAAATCCCTGCCGGCTCGGCCTACAGGCGGAGGTAGATTTCGAAGTTAAGTAGTAATTTCACCAACAAAAACTAAATCAAGATTGGAGATAAACCCAGTTTAATAATTTTATCTGGACGCTATTGACGAATTTTTTATTTCATTTTTCTGCAAGAGCTCGTTTTATCAGAATCGTATTAAGGCGGTATTAAAAAAAAATATTTTCCCACGCTCAACAACTCGAAATTTTCTGATACATTTTCAGACTCATTTTTAAAACTAACAACATGAAACTTGCTGATGTGATTTTTTGAAGAGATTTATAAGTGACCTATGTTTTTATTTTTCGTTCAATTACTTAGAACTTGGTTTACAATTATTTTCTCAGCACGGCCATTTTTTTTTTTTTTTTTTTTTTTTTTTTTTTTTTTCCAGAACTATCGATTCAGGAAATTCGGTTCAAAATGCCCACTTTCACAGCATTTTTTGAGATATATTCTGCCTTTATCAAAAAATCGACCAATAGAGCACATTATGTAGTTTCTGAATAAGAGAACTTGCCAATTGGATGCGTTTGAGAGCTAAAATGAATTTAAAAACGAGTCAGAAAATAAGCCGTTTGGATTTGAGTACACATTCGATAGGATAATTTTTTCGTCAACCCCTATTTTTTTTTTTTTTTTTTTTTTTTTTTTCCCTGCTGTAAGAGTTGATCCTATATACTATATCCTTGTCATAATATAATATCCTTGTCAATATAAAAGTTTTAGATAATATTGAAAAGATGTATAATAAATTTAATCGGATTGGATATCTTGTGGATTGACGAAGTTATGAATGTTTTTCTTCTTCAACCCTCCCCCCCCCTAACCACCCACCACTTTTTTTTCGTTTTTTTTTCCCCCAGTAACAGTTGGTTTTATCAAAAACTTAGACGTAATGACGTAATAATAACTTTAAATTACTTTGATATGTATAAAAATTAAGAGGTTATGGAGGTTTTCGATTTTCTCAAAACCCTTCCTTATTTCCACCCCCTTTGGTCCGACTTTGCCCATTAAGGGGGCTGGTCACTCAGCTTCCGCTTTCCCCTCAATAATGTAAAGTCTATGGACATTTGATGCATTCCTATATTTAAAATATCTCTTCGGGAAATAAATATTTTTAACTTCTATTTTTTGTGTACACTTCCTAAAAGATGTCTCTTTTTTTTTCTTAGTTCTCAAAATATTTCTAAAGTATAGACTTAATTTTATATGAAGTGTTAAAATTTTACTCACAGTTCGCCCGCTTTAAACGCATAAAATATTAAATTCAGCATAGATTTTAGAAATATTTTGAAAACTAAGAGAAAAAGAGACATCCTTTAAGAAGAGTACACAGAAAAAAGTTGTTAAAAATATGAATTTCCCGAGAAGATATTTTAAATATACGAATGCATCAAAAGTCCATAGATTTAACATTACGGAGGAGAATTCCGAAGCTGAGCGACCAGCCCCCTTAACAAACTTGACCGAGATTTTCTACCCCTTGATTTTATGTATCAATTTGGAAGAAATTTGTGCAGAATTACGGAAGTTACCGTGTCCATAAAAAAGTGATAGGTAGATAGATAAAGTTTTTTTACTGAGAGTGGTTTTGGGTTGCAGGGGTCATGATCGGTGTAGATTTGCAAACGTTTTCAGAAATTCCAGCATAGAGGAGATTGCAATAGGTAGTATTTCACACGAAATCTACCTAAAAGTAATAAGTATTTTGTGACGTTGCTTCTACGTTTCTAACAAAGAAAAAAACCCTTAATATTCAAATTATGACAATCCGATATTTATACATATACAAGTGAATTTATTTAACGTTTATGCCTATCAATTAAAGAAATAATTCCTATAAATCAGAAGACGTCACTAATATATCTTTGAATACATGAGACGTATTTGTACAGTGGGCATATTAATATTAAATATATTACAATGAAAATTCTGAAAACTGTAAAAGTGCATTAGCAATTTTTCATTGATTTTTTCTTCATAAATGTATGTATAAAACAATATGTTAATTATTTAGTGCTATGTAATTTATTCTATTTTAAGATTCATAATTATTCCGGAATTTTCGCAGTATATTATCTTTCGTAATATAATAGCAACTTCCTTTTATCAGACATGCATTGTTTTTTTTTTTTGTTTTGTTTTATTTCGTGGAAGAAAAAATTAATATTGGCTTTCGCTATAAAAAATCTTAAATTTTTCTTTCAGCAAAATGCTCTTAAAAATGTAATATAATGAATATGTAATTTAATGAAAATGTAATATAATAAGCATTCAGTAATGATAAAGAAAACTTGCATTATGAGAAATCCTTGTAGAAATGATGTAAAAAGAAACAAGACAGAAAAATAATGCGTCCAGCATAGATTATGTAACACTTTCCAACACATTCAGAATGCTATAATGAAACTTTAGAGTTTATTAAGGTGAAATTTGTCTAAATAAACAATTTTGAAAATGCATAACGCAGTTCAAAACCCAAGTACTGCAATTACCATCAATAGCCTGAAAAATATTCGAATATTTTGTGCAGCTTGTAAATTATCTATATATTTATATGGATACTACGCAGTATGCTAAAAGTTAGTTCAATTATACGCATAGCACAGATGAAATTTTCTATTCAGCAATTTCCGACAATAAATGGAAACGTACTTGAGATCTTGTGTGTAGCCCTGTACATGATCTATATAATTTATACACACCAAGTAATGTGCAAAAAGAGATAGTTAAATTTAAAAACACATACCACAACTGAAAACGCACTTCCAGCAATTACTCTTCATAGGCAGTACTGTAGCCAAATATTTTTGCATGTCTCTGTGAAGGAACGATAAATTATTTGCACATCAGATTCTACAATAAGCGCTACAATAAGCGCCTCAGTGATATACATAAATTTTAATATGTTTAAAATAGCGTAATATCATTAAAATACACCGCAAACGATATTTCCCCATATGCCGGAATGGACCAGGATTCTTTTGAGTGTCTATGTAAATGAACCGTAAGCGCTACACACTTCATTTTGAATACCGAACAGGCCATAATAAACACCAATATCATATATCAATTTCATGGCAATCCGACTATATTTATGCGAGATAGAGTACGAACAGACAGACGGACAGACAAACCGAATTCATAAACACTTTTCAACTATGTTGGAAAGTGTTAAAAACTGCTGCAACGCTATACATATAAAGAAAGTTCTATAAAGTTGATTAATGAATTTTTTTTTGTTAAATTGTCATAACGCAGTTCTTTATGAACGCTAATTTTAACGACAGTTCACAATGTACTTAAAATATCTATATTATAAAGCAAAAATATGTCCGTGAGTAACGCTGACTTCATACTGACGGTGGCAACATCTTACCAATAAATTTCGCTTTTACTGCAACTTCGAAACATCCCACAATTTCAGTTTTTACACAGTAAAATAGAAAAACAATTCACTTTCAAATGCAATTTATTTGAAAACTGCATGTATCTCAATTTTCTGAATTTTTTATGGTTTTAAAAATAATTTTCAGGCAAAATCTTTTTAAATCGATCAATATCGCGTGTAGCCCGAATGCAAAAATTAACACACTTGCAGTTAAAACCATATAAATGCTTCAGCATTTGTATGTGGGCTAATATTCCATAACGAAATTAAAGCTTCATCAATAGATAAATAAAATAATATAAATAAAACACGAATTTAACAGACATATAATCAGAATAAACTAGTATGTAGTGGCCATCATAAAACTTTAGTAATGAATACTTTCCTAACGTAAACTTTCGTATAAATCAAAATCGTCGGCAACCAAAGTTAAATGACAGTTCGTTCTTGGGGTATAGCTATTGCGGAAATCGTGAAAAACAGAGAATAGCAGCGACACACATTGGGCGGTATACAACCAAACCTAATCAGTGTCGATTTATATCAAGGTTTAACATAATATGAAATTTGATGAAATTCCGTGCATTAGTTCTTGAGATGTAGTTATGGCGGAAATCGTCAAAAATACAGCGTAGCAGCAGCATTTTTGGGGTAATTTGCACCAAAACCTAATCAGCACAAAATTTATGTAAAGGTTAATAGAATATGAAGTTTGGTGAATATCTAAAACGTATTAACGTATAATTATAAAACCCAGTCCTCCATGTTTCCAAACCTTTGGTTGCAGAAATACACCATACTAAACTTACGAATCAACCACTGAAATTGAGTCTGCAGGTAGTTTCCACCAAAATATGGCTTAGCAGACCAGTTGCATTTTAACATGATAATCGAGTTTTGACTAATCCTATAAAATTTCAGCCTAGAACTCAATGAGATATGGTTTGTACCGCCGCCACCTGGTCTAATAGTAAACTGTAGAACTTAAAATGTTGCATTCTAAAGTATTTTTGTTAGTTTGCAGAATCTTGATATGACTTTACGGAAAATTAGCGCACACAATTGGGGATCGCTCGCTGTGCACCTGTGTATCTCGGCGCACCGTTTGAAAAACACTGCTCGAAACTAAAGAGATTAGATATGAAAAACAAGTAATATAAAAATTTTGTTTTTAAAGTCAATTCGTACTTAGGCTATCAAAGAAAAATTTAATATAATCAAGCTAATATTAGTTTTTGTTGCATTAAAATATCTCAATTTGTTGATTTTTTCTATAAGCAAGTAGGTTTACAATGGAAGTCTATGGGAATTTGGCGAAATATTACAGATATCGACAAGTTGGCGTCACTTTTGGCGGCTCATTTTGGTCGCCAAATTTGGCGATATATCGCCAAGTTGGCGACAAACTTGGCGGTATTTGGCGACAAAACAGGGTCCCCCTAACCTAACCCCTTATTGAAAATACTTTCATTGAACTTCAATAACCAATGGCCGCCATTTTGTTTCCCATGCAAAACTAAAATTAATTAATTAAAATTTAATTAATGAATTAATATTTGAAAAACTGTATTAACATCAGTTGTCATCCAGTACAAGTTTAAAAAAATTTATTTCAACTTGATAGGATGAATTATGAGTATTTTATTAACGATTGAAAATTTGAACAAGATAAATATATAAATATATAAATAAATATAGGGAGAGTGTGAGCTAATAGCAGGAATTGAATAAGCTTGAACATTCTCAATATAAGAAAAGAAGCATGTTCAACCATTTATTCCATCACTAACTGGGCCAAAGTTTATTTTACTTTTATGCGAATGCTTGTACAATTTTTGTTTCCTCGATTGTTTTTTCTGCATTATTAAATCTTCCACTTACTAACACATAATTGCCCTGTATTTCAAGACTATAATTGCAGTGCTAATTGGTAAATGAAGCTGACTTCTGCTCGTAAATTAGTATGATTGCTTATTGCCCGAAGATGTTAATTATAATATTGCATAAGGATATCTACTAATTATTGCGTCAAAGTTATCTCATACATTACCGGAGAAATTGAATCCTTTTATTATTTTCTTCACCATCATTTCATTATTTTCTTATTTAGCTCTTTATGTCCCAAATTATGAATTATCTCTTTATTCTAAAAAAAAGTAACTACCGCTGTCACCGCCGCCACCGCCGCCGCCGGTTATGAATTTTTTGTGACCGGAGGTCTTTCTTCGTTAATATTAAGAAAAATAATGCATACAAAAATATGAAAATCGGTAGTGTTATACAGAAATGTTTGATAAACACGCTGATGCAGACAGTTTTCAAATCGAAGAATTATTTTAAGAGATATTTTCTCTCTATTCTAAAAAAAAGTAACTACCGCTGTCACCGCCGCCGCCGCCGCCGCCGCCGCCGCCGGTTATGAATTTTTTGTGACCGGAGGTCTTTCTTCGTTAATATTAAGAAAAATAATGCATACAAAAATATGAAAATCGGTAGTGTTATACAGAATAGTTTGATAAACACGCTGATGCAGACAGTTTTCAAATCGAAGAATTATTTTAAGAGATATTTAATGCTAAAGTTGGACAAAATCGTTCCACTAAAAAAGTTTTATAGTAGCAAAAACTATACATCGGAATTTAATAATTTTTAGTTCATTTTATACGTTATAATTTCCCGGTGTACAGAATTGATTTATTTTTTTAATTTGACTCATTTTTCGAGGTTTTATATCTATTTTAAATTCAAATTTTCAGCATTTCAAGAGATATTTTTTACAGATTTTAGAAAGTGATATTAATTTAAACTGTTGCCAACTGTATAAACAGCGGAAACAATAATGTTTGCTTAAAAAAAAAAAAATATATTTATACGTGTAATAAATTAAAAATTTATTTACACGTGACTATTATAAACAGAAAAAAAACATTTGGAATTAGAATTAAATAATTATGTACAAAAAGCAGGAACTTATTAAAAATTACGTCATAAAAACTATAATTACACGTGAATTTTAAGAGAGAAAGGAATTTGTAAAATAATAAATTTATTAATATGCGTTAGAAGTCTTAAATAGGAGAAATTACGTCATATTTACGTCACATTACAGTTATTACATAAAATGAACACAAAATAATATTGCAAAACGGTTAAAATTTACAAATTGCGCTAGACATTTATTTGATATTTTGAGAGGATACTTTTCAACTATTTTTCTTAGGAAAGCGTAAATAATATTTTATTCCTAACACAAGTATTTTCACGTGAATATTAAAAAGAGAAAGAATAGTTTGGTCAAAATTACGTCAGATTAAAAACGATTAATTTAAAATGTCGTATTTAAAAGAACTTTCTTTTCGCTTTGTTAAAAAATACCGGGAGACAAAGATTCTGTTTACTTAATTCCTTTTATATTACCTTATTTTGAAATGTTGTTACACGTGTCTACGACATCAAGTTATTTTTATTTCGACGTTTTATTTGTATTTTTATTAATGTTGTACTAATTTATTTGTTCTTTCGTTATTTAAAATAAAAATTAGGTCAATTTTTATAATTTGGCGAGTGGTTTGGCGATTTATATAATTTGGCGAAATGGGTCGACGGGATAATCAAGTAGTACCGCAGCGGATTTGGCGTTAAAATTTCCCCAATCAAAGAGAAATGAATAGAAATCCGTTTATAGGGAGATCGCCACTGTTTTTTAAATTATAATTCAATCTTTCGAAATCTTTTTAAAGCCGATCACATTAGCATACATTTAGAGTCTGCGGTGACTGGACGGGGGTTGACGAGCGTAGCTCGTAGGGGGCCGAGCCCCCTAGTAAGTATAAAAGTAAAAATAGTTGTTGTTTTTTTTTTAAATCATGCTTTTATAAGTATTCAATGGTCATCTTGAAAATTACACCTAATTGTTTAGCTGTAATTCATGTTTTTTTTCCATTCATTTCATTAATTTGGAGGGAGCACTAAAATCGATTATGACAAATCCACAGTTTTCTTTTCCGTTTGATAAAAAGCGCAAGTAAGTAAAATATTAATATTTTTTTAAAAAATAGCTCTGATTTTTTTTTCAACAGAAAAGAAAAAAGGAAACATTATTTAAACTATCTTCTTAGGATTTCTAAATTAATTTCTCAGCATATATTCATAAATTAATTAGTATTAAACCATTAATGGATAGAAGCGTATTTTTTTTAAAAAATATTACACTCATCAGTTTTTATTTATAATTTATTTTATACTTTTCATCTTTAAAATGTTTCATTTGTTGCAGTTTCCAAGCGATCTGGCATATTTTGGCGAGCATTTATTGGTGCATCATTGAATTAATTCTTTTTTCACCTCCCATACAATTGTACCAGTTACAAAGAGTGGCGATTTATCGCTTGTGGTGGGCTAATTGAAAAATTTCTTCAAAATAAAATATTAATTTACAATTAAGTTTTAAAATGTTACATTGTCATCGGAAACACAACTTCTTAGATACTTTTTATAATTGTAACATTCCAGGAAATGGGTTAAAATTCGGTTGCAAAATTCCATTTTTACATAAAAACCAGGTTAAGTTCGATAAAAGAGGGTAATGGTAAACATTCTACCTCAATAATACCCCCCCCCCTGCCCCCCAATACCTGAAGATGTAGTAGATGGTCCTGATGGGGTTGAAATTCGTAAAAATCGACTTATAAGTCGAATTTTTCTTTCTGACGTATCATATATTTCGCTTGATTCAGAATAATATAAAAGTGTATAGGGTGATATTTAATTATTATTTACTAGCAAACCCCGCGGCTTTGCTCGCGTAATAATTGAAATATGCCAAGTGATATTTATATGTCTAATTTTTATTAAAGTAAATTATACTTTTAGGAATAATTCAAAAATTACTATTTAAAACACAGTTTGACTAAACTTCATTATTACACTGCATTAGGCAGAAATGAGACTTAAATTAATAAAAAGAAATAAAACTAAATAAATGATAATTTAAAAAATATTTTGAAACTTTTATGCTCAATTAATACGCTCATTTCAGTATTCATTTGAAGTTTTGAATTTTCTAGAAACCATCTTCTTACATCTTAATTAACCATCATGTCAAATTACAAGTCCTACCACCTCTCTCAACATAAAGGGCTATGTTGAAATAGGAACTGTCACCATTAATTTGCCAACATTAATTTTGAAATCGGATTGGTATTTCCTAATATTCCACAGAAACGTAATTTAGAAAGCTTTTAAAGGCCTTTTTTAGAACGTTTGTTGTTCCTGTCATCCCCAGGTGGTAGAATCATCGGCATAAAATAGGATCAGAGACTGTCACCATTGATTACTACTACCAACTATTACTTTGATAATCGGTTTATATTTCCTGAGATTGCATAGAAATCGTAATTTAGGACTTTTTTAGAACGCTTTTCGCACCTCCCCTTCGCTTCACCCCTTTTTAATTCGAATTTATTTTCGGCAGTCCTTCGAGGGCATTTATATTTTTAAAGTAACTACCATGCCGTATTTAATGTTTCTAGCCTCTTCAGTATCACAGAAATCGCAATTTAGAAAGTTTTTTGTTCCTGCATCCCTCTGGTAGTAGTGACACAGACATAAAATATAGCTTATGTTTGAGCAAGTTCTATCACCAAGAATTTGTCACCATTATTTTTTTAATCGGTTTCGTATTTGATAAGACTGCATAAAAATTGTAATTTAGAACGTAAAGCTTTTCGCTCACTTCATCCTTTTAAATTTGGAATTTTCTTTCAACTGTTCTTAGAAAGCAGTTGCATCTTGTGAGTAAATACCATGCAATATTTCAAAATGTTAGACCCCTCAGTTGTGCAAAAAACGCAAATTAGAACATATTTTGCTCTTGCAACCCCAAATGGTAGTTACAGCAACATAAAATATAGCCTATGTTGGAGCAGGGACTGTCACCACCAATTTTCAGCCATTACTTTTGAAATCGGTTTGGTATTTCCTGAGATTGAATAGAAATCGCAATTTAGAACGTTTTTAGAGCGCTTTTCGCGCATTTGCACCCCTTTTAAATTTCCAATTTTTTCGAAACTGTTCTTAAAGAACATTTATATCTAATAAATATGTACCTCCCCTAATTCCAAGTTGCTAGCCCCTACCGATCACAAAAATCGAAATTTAGAACGTTTTTTGCTCCTGCAACCTCCAGGTGATAGTGACACCGACATTTAATAGCGTCTATGTTAGAGCAGAGGCTGTCAGCATCAATTTCCTATCACTACTTTTGAAATCAGTTTGATTCTTCCTGAGATTGCTCACAAATCGGCATTTAGAACGCTTTTCGCACAATTTCACCCCTTTTAAATTTCAAATTTTTAAAGAAATGTTCTTAGAGATCATTTATATCTAGTAAATATATACGATGCAAAATTTCATGAATCTAGGTCCTTCCATAACACAAAATTGCATTTTTAGAACGTTTTTTGCTCCTGCATCTTGGAGCAAGAGCTGTCACCATCATTTTTACAGCATTATACTTGAAATTGGTTCAGTACTTCCTGAGATTTCATAGAAATCGCAATTTAGAACGTTTTTTACAACGCTTTTCGCGCATTTTCACACCTTTTAAATTTTGCTTTTTTTAGGAAATGTTCTTAGAGATCATTGATATCTTATAATTAACTACCATTCCAAATTTCATGATTCTAGGCCCTTCCATAACACAAAAACCACAATTTAGAACGTTCTTTTTTCTCCTGCAACACTAAGGTGGTACTGATACAAACATAAAATAGAGCCTATGTTAGAGCAAGGTCTGCCACCATCAATTTACAACCATTACTTTTGAAATCGATTTGATGCTTCCCAAACTGAGTATAAATCGCCATTTAGAATGTTTTTTAAAACTCTCTTGTATTTCAATATTTCAAAATTATGTTTTTTGCATTGAATATATGAGTTCGATCTCTAAAAAGGTTATTTTTTACTTCTTAGATTTTGTTTGCAGTTAGTTATTTTTAATTAGGAGAACTTCACTTTCGGAACCGGTTGCGAAAGTGAAAGCATCCTCATTAAAAAAAAATCTGCAAACAAAATCGAAAAAGTAACAAATGGCCTTTGTAGAGATCAACCTCAGCTACGCAATAAAAAAAATCATTTAAAAATAATGAAATGCAAACGAGATATCTTAAAAAATTTTCTCATTGGATTAACTTTAGAGAGACTGAAACCAAGAAAGTCACCTTTTCTGGTGACTGAAGTAGTCTCGTCGGGCAAGCAATTTGTTTCAAAAATAATAGTAGTAATGAACTTTTGGTAACGGAAAATTTGGAAATATGCCTTAATAAATTACAGACAAATATTTTCAAAAATCTCCTTTTTTCAATTCCTACTATTAGTTCTCACTCTCCCTATATTTATTTATTTATTTATTTATATATATATCTTGTTCAAATTTTCAATCGTTAATAAAATACTTATTATTCACCCTGTCAAGTTGAAATAAATATTTTTAAACTTGTACTGGATGACAAATGATGTTAATACAGTTTTTTCAAATATTAATTCATTAATTAAATTTTAATTAATTAATTTTAGTTTTACATGGGAGACAAAATGGCGGCCATTGGTTATTGAAGCATTTAATGCATCTTCATATCTATAAGGGCTGTTACCATAGGGGGGACCCTGTTCTGTCGCCAAATACCGCCAAGTTTGTCTCCAACTTTGCGATATATCACCAAATTTGGCGACCAAAATGAGTCGCCAAAAGTGACGCCAACTTGGCGATATCTCTAATATTTCGCCAAATTCCCATAGACTTCCATTTTAAACCTACTTGCTTATAGAAAATCAACAAATTGAGATATTTTAATGCAACAAAAACTAATATTAGCTTAAGGGATTATATTAAATGTTTCTTTGATGACCTAAGTAGGAATTGACTTTAAAAACAAAATTTTTATATTACTTATTTTATTATACAACTTCAAAAGCTATTATGTTTTAAACCATCTTTTTTCTTTCATTCTAAACATATTAATGTTTTTAATGAATCTTTGTTTTAATTTAAGAGTCTAATGAATCTAAGTGATTATTAATGTTTCTATTCTGTATGCTCTGGCTTGTAAACATAGTAATCTAAAATATACTGTTAAATTGTTCCATAAATTTTTATGCAATATTATAGAAAAGAATCTTAATTGTATGTTAAGAAAAAGCGGAATTTTTTTTGGAAATGGAGTCGGGTCTGATTTCTTTGATTTTTGAACGGCCCAGGCCTGTTTTCACTGATTTTTTTTTCACGGAACGGGTCGGGCCAAACTTTTAGTTTTTCCACCGGTCTAGTCCGGGCTTAATTATTTCTCTTTCGGGTCGGGCCTGGATGAGAAAATTAGGATT
The DNA here is from genome assembly GCA_963932465.1 of Maratus speciosus. Lineage (NCBI taxonomy): Eukaryota > Metazoa > Arthropoda > Arachnida > Araneae > Salticidae > Maratus > Maratus speciosus. Next base: position 482,372,560 of record OZ010788.1, on the reverse strand, counting down.
TCCAATAATTATAATATGTATATAAGGATAATTAAATGTTCAAAATAATTATTGATGACAGTATCACAAAATACACATTTTAATTATTTTAGATAGAAGTTTCAAACTGCTCAATTCAAGAGAGCTACGGTGATAAATTATTGAGAAAACTAGAGTTTGAAAGGGGGGGGGGGTGATAGAGCCCTCTTAATATTTCACAGGAAATGAAATTAGAATGACTGCGCATGTAATAAATTTTCCTGGTAAAATTTTTAAGAGTTAAAACGACTTGAAATAATACTTGCTGTAATACTAATAGGATAGAAAAAAAAACTGCGATTTGAATGTTTCAAAATACTAAATACAATGAATTCAAAATAAAACAAAATACTAAATACAAGGAATTCAAAATAAAAACAAGTTGGAAATTGCACGTCAAACGTGGCAAATGAGGTGCGTTCGTACTATAACTAGTTTTATAAATATTTTTTGCACTGCATATTGTACTGAATATATATTTTAGTGCACTTCGTAAGTGCATATCAATTTCATTCTGTTCGAAAGGCTGTAACATCATTAAAATGCACTTGGAATATTTTTTTCATTGGCCGTAATGTAACTGAAAAATTTGACTGTCCCTGTAATTAAACTATACATCCGATTTTCATAAAATTTGAAATTACTCGACAAAATTATACAACAATTATATATTTTTAATTTCAAACGATTCGGTTGGGTAGTTTTTGCGCTTTTATATGCGGACGAACGGACAGGCAGACAGAAAGACTGAACGAGAACTATTCGTGCTACGTATTTATATAATCACGAACGCACCTAATGAGACTTGCAGAGTTGACATTAAGCCGAACGATCGGCAGATTTATTAGTTTACACTTTTATCAATATTTATAGTACTTTCTTTGCGTACAGAATTGCTTTTACAGAGGTGAATTGAGGACTCACAACCATAATAGACCAGGTCCATTTTGAAAAAAAAAAAAAAATGCGATAGTCCATTTAGAAGGTGCATAAAATCTGTTTTATCCACTCCCACAGTGAACCAAGTCCGTTTTTAAATACTTTATCATATATGTTATCTGTTTACAGACTTGGTTTACTGTGGGAGTGGATAAAACAGATTTTATGCACCTTCTAAATTGACTATAGCATTTTGTTTTTACCCGACTGCCAAGAAGGGTTATGTGTTTCACGCGTATCTGGGTATGTGGATTTCTTTATACCCTCGAAACATCCCGACGGCTGGATGGATTTTAATGAACGAGGTCTTTATCGATTCATCTTAACCGTCCGATGGTTATAGGCTAGGTTTTGTTTTTATAAATTCAAAATGGCAGCCGTAAAATACAAAATGGCGGTAGAGACGAAAAAACATTTTTACGTACCCTATTGAGTGGCATATCATTGGATAGGTCTTTCAAAATGAAGACGATGTTTTATTGACTATTTTACAGTCAGAAGCTCCGTTAAAATATTACACAGCCTGGAAGTTGTGTAGGTAAGATCTCTAGCTTTACTGCAACTCTAAACTTCATAGACATCTATAGGCCTCATCAAAACAGTGTTTATAAATAGGAACTAACAATTAAATACAACTTAAAAGTCATCAATACAAGTAAATAAAAAAAATATAAGTAATATAAAAAGTAGTTTCACATTGATGAATAAATAATTAATTAGTTCGCTTTTTACGCAGTCGGGTTTTTGATTTTTTAAATTTAATTTTTACTTGTCACATACTTTCTCATATATGCCATCTGTTTACAGACTTGGTTTACTGTGGGAGTGGATAAAACAGATTTTATGCACCTTTAAATTGGACTATCTTATTTTGTTTTTCAGGTTGTGAACCCCTCAATAAATCAAACACTGAATATGGAAAATGGCAGGTTTTGGAACAGCTCTGCTTCTTAACAAGACTTTTGTTGCGCGTTTTAAGAAATTCGTGTCAAATCTCATCTCATTTCATGTTTTGCCTAGATTTAGATTTTTAAATTCGGTTTTACCGACGAAGGCATGAAATTTCGCAAAAATGTATTTAAAAAATAATCTTTTCAAATAGTTTACAAATGAATACGCAGATTCATTCAAAATGTATTTATAAATAACAATGCAGAATTATGAGAAAACAAAAACAAAATCAGAACGCAAGGAGCGTTTTAAAATATTTAACTCGTACTTTATAAAGTACGAACTATTGAATTTATTATAAACGTTATAATATCTGCGCAAGATATAGCAACAGGGAAAAAAAATGAAACGTTATTTAAAACTTAGGCTATTTTTTGTTTAATTTATATTTAAATATTTTCTAAAATAGAGAATATAAACATGAAATAAGCGAAACTAAATTTTTTTACCAGAACGCCACTAGAAAGGTGGTTTTTAAACACATAAACATGATAAACAACTCAAAAAGGCACCTTTAAAAATCCAAAAGTAGATTTTTACTAGCCTTTTTTTTTCTTCAAACGTAAAGAATTGAAACAGTTTATTATCTCTTTCATCAAGTGTGTGTGTGTGTGGGGGGGGGGGGGGGCTATATCTCCCATGTGATATTTTAAATACGTGGGCTTAAGAAGAGAAAACATAACTAAAAATTTTGTTCCCTTCGATTCCTCGAGTAGTAGGGGAGAGTGACTCACCTTGGGACACTGTACCTCGGGACAGCTTTATTTTTTGTCCTAGACTTTAAATTAACTTTTAGCTCGTGCAGAAGCAGATACATAGCAGCACAATCTGGCTTTCAGACATGTTTTGATTCCATTGATGAAGCAGGCAAGAATTTATTATGATTTTTATTTTGCAAACATGTCTAGTAACTTTCATGTCAACAAATAAAAAGAACATTCCTTCAAATTAGGATCATGAAAAAAAAAAAAAAAAAAAAACTGGAAAGGAATACCAAGGACAAATACCGAATATTCGTTGCATCACTAAAATTTAGAAAATTTACAATAGTTATCTTTTTTTTATCAGTTTAAATAAATTTCTTTTCCTGAACAAACAATTCCATGTATATTGTGATTAAATTATTGAACATTTCACATCTATTTTTAACTGTGCCAAGGTGTCCCACCATGTGGTACACCTTGGGACAAAGCACAAGTTTAATAAATATTTTTTTTCAATTTTTCTATAATGAATATAAGATCAAAAGCTATTTAATAATGTAGGCAAAGGTTAGAAGAATGAATACCAGGTAAAATTTTGACAAATGATCAATATAAAAAAAAAAAAGAAAAAGAAAGAAAGAAAAAAAGTGTCCCAAGGTGAGTCACTCTCCCTATATTGTCAAGGAAGGGGGAGGGGAGGTTGCACCGCCTGATTCGAGAAAATTCTTAATTCTTTTTGTCCCTTAGTGTTAAATCACTTGAGAAGAACTGAAAAAGTGAAATTTAGCTTATTAAATATGTAAATCCAGTGTGGGGCAAACCCCCTGCCTTTCCCTCCTTCCTTTCTGAGAATCCATGAAAGAAGCTCAATAATAGTAACACAATTAATGAATTGCTTATTGAAGTCCTTTTTATTACCAGTTTTTTCATACAAATTTTTTTTTTTTTTTTTTGAGGCTATTGGGAATTGAAAGGCTATTATTTGAATTTTTGTAAGCAAAGCAAACGTTCATTCTAAAAAAAATCTTCGTCATCCAAGCATGCCCTAACTCCTCTGCTGACATACCGTGGCTGCATGACATCTTTCGGTGGACGGTATGTCCAAATACGTTTTTGAACATCTTGTGTATCCCCTGATTCCAGTTTCAGATCCATGATTTTCTCTCTCTTCTTCGTGGAACCACGATCTTTCTTGCCTGATTGCAAAGGTACGGAACCTATGAGAAAATGATAACAGCAGATTTTAATATGGGAAAATATCTTAGCTTTCTAAATATGAGGATGCGAGTTTCAAAACTCGCCTTATCCAAAATTTAAAAAATCGTGTTTTCTCTATCAGTCTGTTCTATTGGTGTAAACATGCAGCGAAAAATCACTACAACATGAAAAAAAAAAAAAAAAGTTTTATTTTGTATTTCTGGCATTGTAAAATTTTGTTTTACAATGAAAGCCAATGGACGCAAAGGTTTTTCGCGATTTCCTTAAATTTGATTATCTGGATAATACGAGTTTTGAAACTCACGTCCTCATATGTATCACATCTTTATTTGCCAGGGTTGGCAAACCTATGGCACGCGTTCCCTATGAGGCACGCGTATTGCAAATTCTCTGCCACGAGAAAATTAAATTTGATGATCATTATATAGTTTAAAAAAATTATTGTTTCAAAATTTTATTTAAATTTTGTTATAATAAATAAAATTTTGTTTAAAAAGTAATAAAAAAAAATCATTTTTTGAAAAGGATTCCATAACACAGTTACTGAAATGAAACGACAAGTGGGTCTATTTTTGTTTTGTCTAAAAATTGCAAAACATGAACCAAGTATAAAGTAGTCTTCATCGAACGTACAGCAGCAAAAATGTAATAATGAATGATAATAATGATATATATATATATATATATATTATATATATATATATATATATATATATAAATTTTGGATTATTAAAACTTAGAATTTGCATTGACAAGTTAAAATTTACGAACATAAAAAATTTTTAGTTTTATTTCCTTATTACAGTACATGCCACTCAAATGTATCATATTTTCGAAATGAAATTTCTTTAAATTAATGGCTGAATCATATACAGAAAAATCGCATTTCGATTGTTGTCGTTATCAGTGGCGTAGCTAAGGGGGGAAAGGGGGAGGAGGGCAAGAGGGGCGGCGGGCCTGGGCGCCACTGTTGAGGGGCGCCAAATTGAGATAGATGTTAACCAAAATTAGCTCGCATATTTTGACAATAAATAAAAATTTTCGCTTTTTTCTTGTACCTTGATTATCCTCTTCAGACCCGAAGGTAAAATAACACTGCGAATACACTTTTTTTTATTTTGTATAAACACAAAGACACCATAAATGACAGAAAGAACACTTTTTCAGAAATTGATACTTTAGTGGGCTGGTAATTTAGGTTCACAAATACGGATCTAAAATTACTAACCCTCTTAAAATATCTATTTAATTATTGATAACCTAAATTACGCAGTAACAAATTGAAGGCCTTTAATTAATTGAATGACCTACAAATTCTCAAAATTTTTTATTGTAAAGCGTTTAAGTTAATTAATTATGAAAATTTCATACTTTCCTGGACAAACCGTTCGGAATTAATTTTGCGAACTCAGATGAAAATAACACTTACTTTATGAGGAAATAAGCATCAGTGCTGCCAATTATTGGTTTTGATCCAAAGCCAAAATTATTCAGCTATATAAAAGTAAAGTAAAAATGTAAAAAAATCTAATAGTTTAGTTTTTATATGAGTTTTTTATGAAGTATCACATGTGATACTTCAGGACCGAGGAGGTTATGTATCTGAAAGCAGGCACAAAATGGTTAAACAGTGGGCGCCAATTTCATAGAGGGTTTAAACCGAAATTATCTCACTTTTATTGACAATAAATAAGAATTATTGATCTTTTTCTGTGTGTGAGTGAATGTTTTGAAGAAATTCGACGAAGGAGGAGAGGCCGGGTGGAGCGAAGAACACTTCTTTATTTCTCTATTGGTTTTCACACTGATTTTTGTCTTCTTAGCATCCCATATGCATATTTTCGTGTAACGGGTGTTTTTGTTAACCAGTGGAAAAATTTAACTCCAGGAACGTTAATTAAAGATATTATTTCTTCTTTATTGGAAATTCTATTTTTCCGTTGAATTGGCATGGAGAAATGCCAAATAATAAACTGTGGAGAACCTACTCCCAAATTTTCTTCTTTTTTTAAAGTATAAGAAAAGTCAGACTTTCCAATCTTTCTAGTAAGGCCAGTATATATGGCTGTGTGTGTGGGGGGGGGGGGATCAAAATTATTCTCTTGGCCTGATTTACTGTTAAATGCAAGTAAGTGTGTGATCTTTAGAAGGATTAGATGATTTAAAAAGATGTTTAAAATTAAAAGAAAAATACAAAGATCAAAGTAATACACTTATTAATACATGATTATACAATTTGATTGCGATTTAAAAATTTAAATCTTTAACCCCTTATCTACTGACGGTACTTATAAGTACCACTCACTGTAAACTTTCATCCTATAGTGAATATTACTAATAATCTAATGGTACTTTACAAAAACACTCTTTTAACTCCACTTTATCCGGATACATGGCAGCAGTAGTTTTAGGTTTGTTATTTTAGCGAAGAAGGAGGCTATCTTTGAAACAGTCGATGTGTTTTGTGCCGACATTTTGTACAGATTGTCACGCTCGTCTTTTTATTGCTGCAAACACAGTAAAGGATATAAGATAAGTGTTGGATTTTTTTTTTATATGTTCATTGTGATATTAGAATACAATTTGACTAGGTATGTTAGGTGAACAGTGTATGTATTTGATTTAACAGTTGAATTACTCGGTGGTACTTATAAGTATCGTCAGTACACTGGATGTTGGAGAAAAACTTCTTGTTTACTTTTCATCTGTGTATTTATCCATCGTTTTGATCTGCTTTAAAATGTACTTACTAAAATGTAGCGTAGTAATAATTTTCCTAGTATTTCTATTCTGTTTCATTATAATTTTTTACAGGAAATCGAAAAAATTGTGCCACCGGCTCTTTTTTCCTATGCTAGAAATGCCATGTGTAAATTCATATACTGCATATGTGGAGATGCGAGAGAACATGTTGTCCCTGGAATATAGATGTCGCATAACTAAAGAACTGCTAACAAGATAGAAACCTTAAAAAAAAAATAGTTTTTTTTAACCCTTTCAGGGGCAAAGCATTTTCAATGCTAAAGTGTTGAAATAAAAAGATTGGCACCGGACTTTGCCAAAACATTTATTTGTAATTAAGAAAAAAGCTATATTTCACATACTTATTAAATCGAAAATATTTTACCACAATTCTGGTGCCCTTTGAAATACCTTGTGGGTTTTCTGTTACGATAGTATTTTAGTCATGGTGTATTGACAGAATTTTAAAGTACCACTTTAATTAATTACCTCTAAGGAATTAAATTTCTCGCGGGCGAGAATTTTTTTTTTTATGTTTATCCTTTAATTTTCATTGTAGTAACTGAAAAAAAAAGTTACATGAAAAAAATTGCAGTAGATCATAATGCAGTAGATAAAGATTTAAATGCCAGACATGTTTTTAAACACCTTTTTAAGTAACAGCTGTGTCAAATTTCAAGTGTCTAAATCTAACAATTTATGATTAATCATGGTTTAGGAGGTTTTTAGAACGCTTCCCGCTCATTTCATCCTTTAAATTTTGACTTTTTTTCAGATACCGATCTTAGGAAGAAATTAAATCTTAAATATTAATTAATCTTAAATATTAAATTTAATCGAATTTTTTTTAACTGTTCTGGGCAAGCATTGACATTTCTAAAGTAACAACCATGCCAAATTTTAAGTTTCTATCTCTAACAAATATAAATAAATCGCAATTTAGAACGTTTTCCGCTTATTTGACCTGTTTAAATTTCTAATGTTTTAGAAATTGTTCTAAGCGAGCATTTATATCTGAAAAGTTACCATTATGCCAAATTCCAGGCTTCTATACCAACTGTATCACACAAATCGCAATTTTAGAACGTTTTTTGCTCCTGCATCCTTTTAAATTTCGAATTTTTAAAAACCTGTTCTGGGCGAGCATTTACGTCTCTAAAAAAACAGCAATGCCTAATTTTAAGGTTCTAATTTTAAGTGTCCCTACCAATTCCAAATAAATCATAATTCAGAAGTATTTAACAAAGTTAAAGAAGTTTAGAAGATTTTAGATGATTACGTATCTGGAAGAATGCACAAAATGATTAAATAGAAGTCGCAAATTTCAGAGAGGGTTTTAACCAAAATTATCTGACATATATTGACAATAAATATGAATTGTTGATCTTTTTCGTGCGTGGATGAATTTTTTGAATAAATTCGGCGGGGGGGGGGGGGGGGGAGAAGAATATTTCTTTATTTCTCTATTGGTTTTCTCGCTGATTTTTGTGTTCTTAGCATTCCATAAGTATATATTCCCGTAATGGTTTCTGTGAAACATTGCAAAATAAATTTACCTCCATGTACACTAATTAACGATATTATGTCTTCTTTATTGGAAATAAATCTTCTATAGTCGGGTTTCACATATTTTAGTTTCGTGTGTTTGTATAAAATTAGCTGAATACTTAAAAACAAGGAAGAGGGAAGCTGTTTTTTATTCTCTGTACCAGCCGGAAGGACTTTTTTCTGTTTCCAGGAAAAAACAATGTAGTTCTTTTTTATTCAGAGGGGAGAGGCGCGCAGAATTTCTTCCTGCCCTGAGCGCCGAAAAACGTATTGGTTGTTAGTTATTTAATGCCTGAAAACGGCGGATTGTATCAACCAACGTTTTTTTTAAGTAATATATAACACAAAATTTTCTAATGTATAAGTTAGGCAAGTTGCAATGTTGATACATGAGATGTTGAAAATCAGAACGAACCATCATCGTCAACTATGATTTCGATAAAAATATTTTCCAAAATTTGTAAAAAATTTTGTCTAACTCTTTTATGCCGGTTCTGCCAGTGCCAGAGGAGACCAAGCTTCTTCAGCAAGCATATGGTAATTAAGTTGGCAGTGTCAGAGTAGACCAAGCCACTTGATCCACTGTTGCACTGGACTATCTGTTAAACTGGCTGTACCATAGGAATAGTTTCGAAATTAATAATACACACGATAGATAACATGGCATATAATGCACTGACATTTCAAACTAATTTTTCCGGGAAAATGTGGAGAAGTCCACTCTAGTTCTCAATGCCTCATATATTTTTCGGTACGCGCACGTAGAAAAGTTCGCCATCCCTGTTTTTATGTACAATGTGATTCATAAAGATCGAAACAATAGCCTATTTCCTTAAATACTGCTCCTAGACATATACTTCTAGTTACAAAGTTTCATTCAAAAAATGTAAAAATTTTGATGACAGAAGTTGCAACCCCATGAAGGGGATTTATTTCAGAAAATACAAGAACTAAATTTTTATACGACCCTCGTAGGGTAAAATTTCCTTATCCATTCTTGAATTAAACACAAAAAAATACATCTTGATATTTGCAAAACTTACAGAGATATGCCCATTTAAATAATTCGTCAGGTTTTAAGGGATTAGACATAAATTGAAATACGTGTAATTCAAAGAACAATGTTAATTTAAAGTGTCCGAGGAACATTTATTTTTTTTTATTTATTGAGTTAGAATTTTTTATTCGATGGTTAACCCTATAATTTGTAATCAAAATCACATCCTAAAATTTCTCAAAAAGTAAAAAAGAAAAAAAAAAAAAATTCTAATTATTATTTTTTTTTTAAGTGGTGTAATTTAAAATCGTTATAATTCTAAATACTATTTGTCTAATTTCATTTTTTTTCATTTAATTAAAGAGAAAAATATGTTTCAATTATGTTTCAGCATTTAAAAAAAAATGTTAATTAAAAAAAGTTAAAATATTTAAAATAAAACTAAAAAAAAATTATGTAACTTATTTTTTAAAAATCTTATTTCAGAAGTAAACATTTTTGTTCAAATTTGCCGAAACAAAATTAATGTAAAATAATCGAAAAAGACATGTTCCAAATTTAAACCATTTATCTTTAATGATTCTTGACTTATAACAATTTAAAAACAAGAAATGGTGTAAAGAGATACATCACGCAGAAAAACGCATTTAAAGTTTTAAACAAAGATTGTCTCCTAATAGAATGTTTAATTGCCTTTTAAAAGATTGCAGGTAATTAAATAACTCCTTCCTGTAGCTTAAACTTCTGTTTCAGTTTAACTTTTCCAATTTCCACCTTCTTTCTGTGCTATTTATATGTCTCAGTTGAGTTAAAAAAGGCTTTTCTAACAAAACGATTTCGAGTTTTTTCATAATTTTAGCCCTCAAAAGTTCAGATTTTTTATAGGTCCGGCCCGGCCCAGTTCAGCCAATTAAAAAAAGTCTTTGTTTTTCCCGCCCGTTTGAAAGTTTGCCTTCATTTTGCTGGCTCAGCCGGTTACAGTCCCTGGCCCGGGGCCTATTTTCATTCATGACACTCGGGCCGTGCCGGGCTTAGTCTTCATCATTTTCGGACCGGGCCGGGATAGGCCCGGACCTTACTTTTTTCTGAAGACTCGGCATGAAACGTTCATAGACATTACTCTTTCCGGGTCGAACTGGGCTTGACTAACCTTTTTCTGAAGAATCGGGGCGGGCCTGGCTGAGCCGGGTCTAATGTATTTTTTCCATAATGAGCCGGGACTGGCTTCATTCTTCCTAGTTCTGCACTGATCGAAATTTTCATTCCGGGTGCAAAATCAGTAAATTTTGGCCAGGCACAGAATTTTTTGCAAAAAATGCATATATATTTTTAAATCGCCATTATTCTACAATTAAACTTTAAAATTTATTCTTTTTAAAGAATTGTAGATTTCTAGGCAATAAAATTAAAATACAGTAAAACCTTTGAAAAACAACTTTCCTGTGACGGAATCCTGCCTTAAACGAAACAAAATTTTGATCCATGTAAAATTTATGTAATAATTTGTGAGAAAAGAACATAATACATTTACACCTACTTAGAAGGAATCTTGTCTATAACAATAAATTTTAAAATTTTGTTGTAAAATTTTGACGTGGACTTATCATTTTGCAACACCCTGTATTTTACTAAATTCTCACAAAATTATAAAATGTAAATAAAGTTTAATTGGGCAAAGTCAACTGCATTATCGTACTGCTTATAGTGAAAGCTCTCGACATCTCCTATTTGACTGCTCCGTTTAAGTCCATATGTTAAAGTCTTGTAGTAAAAGATCTAAATAACAAGGAATTTGCACCCTCGGATATATAAAATGTACTTCTTTTATTTCCGTTATTTACCAACAAAGTGAGTGCAAGAGAATATGTTGAAACTTCGTTCATTATCAGTGTGCGGTGTGCAGTAAAATATGCATTTTATTAGTCTACTAGTATATAAACCCCATCAAAAATGACGGAATATTGATCTGCGTTTCATTTTTATAAAACTTCATACAAAAAAAAAACAAAAAAAAAACAGTATTAAGATTTTATTATTGAAATATTTGTATTGTACAAAAGTACATTTTAAAAATGACAAATAATTTCTACAAATAAAAATGATGAGGCTAAGGTTAGTTGGGGCAACTGGGCCATGATTTTACAATGTGACTCTGGAGCTTCTGACAATTCAACTTCAAAAAGTTAACGTTCATTTGAATTAAAGTCTGAACTTCTGTAAATGTGTTCAGTGAGGTTTCCTCTATCAGACAGAAATGCTCAAAATTACATTTTAATATTCAAAACTATAAAAATATGCATACTTCATCTTTCTTTCCTCATGGATCCAGTTGCCCCATAAAAATGGGGTAAGTGGAGCAGGAGGGTCTATGTTCCACACGTGTTTATTTATTTATTTTTTTTTCATGTGGGATATCAGATCCTGTTTGAAAAAGTGTAAACAACTTAAAAAAATTTAAACCAGGCAGATCATGTAAATTATATGTCAATAAAGAGCGTTGTAAGGGAAACTTTTGCTGTCAATGTGTCTAAAAAAAGCACTAAAAGTGAAAATATTAGATTTATTTATACCAAAAACATAAAAATTAAGTAAGTACTTATGTATTTTAGTATAGGTAATAAATATAAAAGTCACATGGGTATTTTAAGGGGGAAAATAGCAAGGTAAATCTATGAACAAATGGCTACGTAAGTACTTTATCTGTATCCAGGAGTCGCATTATATAGGGAAAATTTTATTGTTCCTACCAGAATATTAATGAGTTACCTTCATGATCATTATTTAACATATTCTACAGAAAGGTGCTATAAAGATATTATTTTCAAAATAGTGGTAGGAACAATAAAAGTTTCCCTATACAATGCGACCCCTGTGTCGTACAATTTCAAGGTTTGGCTATCTCGCTTTCAGGGGCAAGGTATTTGCATACGAAAAATGTTTAAATAATTTATTGACACCAGTATTTACAAGAAAATCTATTTGAAAACAAGTAAAGGTATATTTTCGCGTACTTAATAAAGGTGAAATTTTCATTATAAAATTCCAGTGCCAATGTGGCAATTAGGAATTAAAATTATGTGATGCCATAACGGCATCGCCGCCTCTCAAGGGGTCAAGAAATTTGGTTTGATATCACCCAATATGCTTTTTTTTAATTTGATTACGTAATTTTAATAAGGTATTCTATAATTTTCTTTATTGTGAGCAAAATACAATGGAGAAATTTACTTCCCGTTGTAAGAGAAACTCAAAAAAAATATTTATAACTATTGGGGTAACTGAATCCAGCATGGTCCAGTTACCCTGAATACATGTCCCAGTTACCCCATTCTTGAAAAATTTATGGAGTAACTGGGACACCGGGCTTACATTTGAAACATGAAGTAAATATGTATAGATACCTAATAATATTAACGTAGTTATATGCCTAATCTTTTGAAAAAAAGATTGATAAAAGTACTTACAGTATTTCAATAAAAAGCCGAGGAAGTTCAACAAAATTGACGTTGTTTTTAAAAAAAGAAACGTAAATTTTCGACAAACTATCACAGCAAAGAGAGAGTTATGATTGAGTTGACACACGTTGTTTTAGGAAGTAGAGGTTAAGAGGCATTGTTCACAAAAGCTGAAACTTAAAATACATCAACGGTTTTTTATAAAATAGCCTATGGCTCAGTTACCTCGTGGGTCCAGGTACCCCAACTAACCTTATTTGTTTTGTTTTTTTTCAATTCCTACTATTAGTTCACACTCTCCCTATATTTATTTATATATTTATTTATTTATATATTTATCTTGTTCAAATTTTCAATCGTTAATAAAATACTCATTATTCATCCTATCAAATTGAAATAATTTTTTTTGAACTTGTACTGGATGACAATTGATGTTAATACAGTTTTTTCAAATATTAATTAATTAATTAAATTTTAATTAATTAATTTTAGTTTTGCATGGGAAACAAAATGGCGGCCATTGGTTATCGAAGGTCAATGAAAGTATTTTCAATAAGGGGTTACCATAGGGGGGGACCCTGTTCTGTCGCCAAATACCGTCAAGTTTGTCGCCAACTTGGCGATATATTGCCAAATTTGGTGTCCAAAATAAGTCGCCAAAAGTGACGCCAACTTGGCGATATTTCTAATATTTCGCCAAATTCCCATAGAATTCCATTGTAAACCTACTTGCTTATAGAAAATCAACAAATTGAGATATTTTAATGCAACAAAATCTAATATTAGCTTAAGGGATTATATTAAATTTTTCTTTGGTGACCTAAGTAGGAATTGACTTTAAAAACAAAATTTTTTATATTACTTGTTCTTTACTCAGTATTCAATTTCTGAAATAGTTCAACGATCAATAAAGACTTCGATTCTAATATTTAGAATTAAGAAATAAAAAATCAGTTAAACTTACGTCATGTTGACACAATCTTACCAAGTCTTCTCCTTAGTTTTATTAGTGTAAAAATACATTTCAAGCTTAGCATAACGTCACCAGTGCAAACTTTTCAAAAATACTTTCTGTATGCGTACTTTTATGCTTAACCACAGTGTATTCAAATAAAAACATTCTTTTTCTATTTAATTATAAAGGAAAAAAAAACTAATAAAGTAATAATACATGCAGATAAAATAAACCCAATGGTCAATATTCTCGTGATGTCGCAATAAATATGAATTTTTATTCGCTTATAAAAATTAAATACATGTGCATAAATGTTTTCACTACAGGTCGTGAGTTCAACTCCCGGCTGGGCAAGGTTCACTCAACATTTGATCCCTCCAGGGTCTATAAAATGGTACCAAGCTTGCTTGAAAACTAAACACCAAGGGTCTTGCGTTAGGTTGACCACCTGGCCAGGACATATGCTGTATAGTACCTCGGGGCCCAGGGTCAAGAAAACAGGGATAGACACTGCAGGCCCTGATCCTTCATGGACCGTACAGCCACAGGTTTAGTTTTTTTAGTTTAGCATACATTTTTTACCGAAAATAACTTTCAACTGAAAAAAATAAGTCCAAAAATCCACGTGCCTGAATATTTTAGATTATTTCTTTTTCATCTGAAACAACAGAAGTAATCCGATTGCCACCATTTTGAAGAAGAATCCATTTAAAATTAAAATATACAAATGGGAATATTTTCAAAAATAGCTAATGCGGGCACAGTTATAAATTAACATCTTACATTTAAAAAATAATTAGCAAAATCGGTTCAGTAAAAAGCTCAGGTCAGATGACTAAAAAAGGCATTGTGTTTTAAATATATGGATTCCACGGTTCTTCCCGGAATGGTTACATACACTTTCCTACACTTGAATTTCATATAAGTAGATGAATAGCTTTATTGCATTTTGCATATGATACTGTGATTTATAAGCCTATTACGGCTCATAAACATTAAATGATTTGATTTTATTTGATATAAAATACGATAAATATTGCTACTTTTGCGTATTTTATTATGTATTTATTTTTTACGATAATATTATTGTTTTCTGTATCAATGCAGAACATCTTATCCCTTTGTAAATTCAAAATGCTTCTATTGTAGCATCTAATTTCAAGTTCATTCAATATCTTAGAATTCTAATTTGTACCATTATTATTTTGTTGATACACTATTATTAGCTTAGGGTAGATGTAGCAATGAAGTTAGGAATATATATAGATAAACGGATCGAGATTGTCAGTATAATGAGATTTCCTAGTGGGTTCTACTTGCTAATAAGTTTTACATTACTATATTTTTTACTATAACAATTAATGTGTAATACTATTACATGCCATCTTCATTTAGTGATTTGATTATTATTGTTATACGAATTTGTCAGACAATTTTTTATTCAAAGGTATTTTATATATAGAGAGAGAGAAAGCTCGGTATTAAAGTACAAACTTTGAATATTTCTTAACACATTTTGAATGCGATTAAAGTGGAAGAAAAAACTACATATCAATATGAAGATTTTAAAACAGAATTACACTTTTCGTCTAATATGAACCAGTCAGATAATGTGGCATAGGGTTACAAGAAATATTAAAATGTCAAGAAAAAGAATGATTTACAAGAATAACCAAGATTATTTAACGAGTAAACAGTTAGAACATCATCTACAAATCATCATATTTTTCGAAGAAGTGTTTTAACTTTTACAGAAATCACAAATGTAGTCTGTTGTTTCGGCCCCACCACAGTCCACATGGGTTCACATCGCACACATCAGGCATTTTACCCATTCCTCGTCTCTTCCATCATCTGAATATTTTCCATTGCAAAACAGGCACACTGCATCTTCCTCAACTGGTGTACAACCTCGTAAAAAAATCTTCCCAATCTTATCTTCAAAATCCCATCTTAGATGATACGTCGGAGTAGAATAATTGTTCATCTTAACAATACTCGTCTAGAAACAGTTTCTAGATCGTATTCCATATTACCGACACGCCATCTTGAAAAGAACAACCTCTTCACTCTTCAACAAGCTAACATAGAGGTAACCTGACTAACACAGCAATAAATATAACTGTTCAACTTAATACTAAATTTAGTTAATATCATGGACGAAGAGGTCTTGTAATTAATAGGAATGTTATAAAACTTACTTGCAAAAATCGAGGATAAGGTTTGATTTCACGGCGTCACTTCAACAACAGGTATTCAAACAGCACTTAACGCAGTGCACCAAGGGAGTACTAGGGAGTCGTTTGACAGTCTTATGCTTGGCTGCAGTACCGTACGGGCCAAATATAGAAGTATTCCATATTGTCCGACCAATTCATAATACCCGAACTCCCCCCCCCCCCTACCTCTCTCTATATATAGACACATATATAGTTTTTTGTTTTGTTTTTTTATAAGAAAAAATCCCTTACTTGAATGCTTCGAGCAGAATCTTGAAAAGATGGTTTTCTGGGGAACCCAAACAAAAACCTGCAATTAAATATATATACATAAATATTAAAGAAAATAATATAAGTTGAAACTGGTGTGAAACAATAAGAACTAAAAAATTCTTAAAATTCCATCAAAAAGTTTTAATTATTCTCTTTAAGTTTTCTTCTTCTTTAATTATTCATTCTTATTCAACAATGCTCTCTGCAGCTTGGAAAAAACCTTTTCAGTCCTACCATATAATTTATTTTTTGTATTAATTTTTATCAGTTTGACATTTATTTTTTATTTATTTGTTTATTTTTTTATTTTTTTTTTAATACTAGGGGGCTCTGCTCCCTACGAGCTACGCTCGCCAACCCCCGTTCAGGCACACCAAAATCCAAAAAGCACGCTAATTTGATCGGCTTTAAAAATATTGAATTAAAAAAACAGTAGCGATTTCTCTGTAAACTGGTTTCCATTCGTTTTCCTTGGATTGGGGATTTTTAAGACCAAATCTGCTGCTGTTAAGAGATACAATGGCTGTTTTTGTATTTAATTAAAAAAATTAGTTAAACATTTGAAAATAAGCTAATGTAAAATCAATTAAGTAAACAGTGTCATTGTCTCCCGGTATTTTTTAACAGCGCTATAAGATAGTTCTTTTAAATAATTAATTTTAAATGTATCGTTTCAAATCTGACGTAATTTACACCAAAGTTTTATATCTCTTATTAATATTCACGTGAAAATACTTTTGTTGTTAGAAGGAAATATTATTTGCACTGTCTTCGAATTCACGATAATAGTTGAAAAGATTATCTCAAAATATCTCGCGCAAATATATTTTTCAATTCAAATTGTTTGCCATATTTTTTGGCCATTTTAAATATGACATAATTTCCTCCAATTACAAGTTTTAACGCATAATAATGATTTTTTTTATTTTAAGATTTTGTTTCTCTTTTAAAATTAAAGCGTGAATATGTTTCTTATGACGTAATTTTCCTGTTTTTAACATGTAATCATTTAATTCTAGTTTTAAAATTTTTTCTTTTCTGTTTGTAATAGTCACGTGTAAATAAATTTTTAATTTGAAGTAAACATTATTGTTTGCGCTGTTTATAAAATTGGCAACAGTTTTAATTAATAACATTTTCTAAAATTTGTAAAAAATATTTTTCGAAATGCTAAAAATTTGAATTTAAAATTGAAATAAAACCTCAAAAAATGAGTCAAATTAAAAAAATTAATACAGTCAGACACCGGGAAATTCTGATGCATAAAATGATTAAATTCTCATGCATAGTTTTTGCTCCAATAAAACTTTTTTAATGGAACGATTTTGTCCAACTTTAGCAATAAATATCTCTTAAAATAATTCTTCGATTTGAAAAATGTCTGCATCAGCGTGTTTATCAAACATTTCTCTAAAATACTACCGATTTTCATATTTTTGTATGCAACAGTTTTTTTTTAATATTAACGATGAAAGGCCATGCTTAAGCATTCAAATTGGATGCCGATCTACCCGGAATATCTACGCAGATGATCATTGGTCTATTTCCAAATCAAAACTTTTTGTTATATATAGAAGGATTACTTATTTTTTATTTTCATTTTGTTACCATATTTTCATATATGCGTGTGTTTTCCTTTTATTATAATTTATTTTATAATTTATTTTATTTTATTTTTATATATTTATTTATTTTCCAATTTGCTTCCTTATTCCCCTTCTACTCTGTGCTCTTTTGTTTTGATTATACTCTTCTGTAATTGGCTGTAGTCTTCTGCTTTCCTATTGGCAGTTCATTTCTACTTTCCTATTAGCTGTTTTTTCAGCTTGTTTCCTTTCACTTATAGCTCATTTCAGTCTTGCTGCTGCTTTCATAGTAGAAGCACGTCTTCCTTACGCCTGACGAAGAAAGACTAAGATCTTCCGTAAGGCCTAGCGCATTTTAAAAATATTTATGCTGTTTTAAGAAAATTTTTTTAGTTCTTAAGTATTAAAGAGTTTCAAAATATATTAAGGCTTTTTTTCGCAAATAAACTGTTCAAAACGTGACATGCGACGAAAATAAATATCTGTTTCCTTCTCCCAATATTAAAATTGAAACACTGAGATAGAAGAATCGCAAAATTATCAAAATTGAAGGAATTGTACAGTCCTGGAGAGAAAAAACGCCATTCACTATTTATGAACTAATTATCACACAGAGATGCGAGAGGTAGTTTGACTGGGAATTGCGTCTATTTTCTGAATAGGATAGATTTAAAAACAAGTGGGTAAGTGTGATCACAGATCGCACAGAGGGTTTAGTTTAATATTCCTTTCAAAACACTTTATCCTTTTGCAAAATCTGTTAGTTCCCCATTTTACAACCAGGGGACGCACTCTATTCTACACAAACCTCTATCCGTACGAAACTCCGTTTACAACGTATCCATAGATATATTAGTCGAGGGGATCGGGCCCATAGCACCCGAGATAGGTAGGCGCCCCCTGGCGGTAAAAAGTGTAACTAAAATATGTAAGGCTATGTGCATAATGGAAGGAATGGTTATGGGAAGGATGTAAATGATATAGAAGCCTAATCGAAAGCAATGTTACACAGCATTACAAATATAGATTAAGTGTCACGGCATGCGAATTGCCATCCACTAATACAAAAGAAGGACAAAATCTTTCAACTCAATACAGTTGATTTATCAATCGTTAGTTGCGATACGTTTGAAAGGAAATTTCAACACTTTCGAATGATTATCGCAATGTTTGCTAGAATTCCTAACAGACAATAGCGAGAGATAAAAAGAATTTAAATTCTACCTGGGTAGAAAGTAAAGTTTGATGAACTGTGTGGTGTAGCATTACTTATTCCATGGAAAGGGAATTTATGTGCTATAATTGTGTGTAAAAAGTACCCGGAATTTATCATTTAAAAGTCTCGCGTAAAAGATATCAGGGCAATTACTTTTTCTGTAAGCGGGTACCTCTGCATCGAGTTATAAAGCCGATTTTGAGTGTAATTTATGGCTTAGCATGTTGACAGCAGCTGTTTTTTTGGTCATTACTTTTGAGTGCTCTGAGATTTCCGACAGTGGAAAAAATAGTTAAACAAAGACTTTGCTTAAATTTTGTGTTTTAAATGAATTTCGTTTACCAAACATTTTAAAAATCGCCGAATTTTTGTGTGGATTCTGCATCACAATAATGCATCATCACACAAAGTTATCGTCGTGTAATATATTTTGGCCAAAAACACGCTACGAATATCATCGGCCAATCCTAGTGTGACTTTTTTCTGTTCTCGAAGATAAAATTACCACTTCAAGGAAGGCGTTTTGAGTCATTTTTCTGTTCTCGAAGAAAAAAAATCCCTGCCGGCTCGGGCCTACAGGCGGAGGTAGATTTCGAAGTTAAGTACTAAATTAACCAACAAAATTTAAATCAAGATTAGAGATAAACCCAGTTCCTCCACTAAGAATGAGCTCTAGGGAGCTAAACATTTTGTGAAAATTCTAATATACACGAATACACACACGCATGCATATGGAATAGGTTTAAAAAATAGCTAAAGCAAATTCAGAGTACCTCAAAGTGATAAATAAGTTAATATTTCCATAGTCGGGTTTTTATCATGTTTTAATACGTTTCTTCAAACTCACATGACGTTACATATTCACCTGCTGAGGTCCATTTTATTGAGGTCCATTAATATGACGCAATATTTTGTTGTTGTTTTTTAATTCGTCAAACTATTTATTTCATTTTGAGTTTTCATGCGGAAATCTTGCTACAGGAAACTTATGACGTAATATTCAATTTGTTTTCAATTCGTCAAACTATTTATTTTATTTAATTTTTCACGTGAAATTCTCGCAAAAGAAAAGCAATTGTTGTGGTGAGAATTTTATTGTTTTTTTTTATTGTTGGCAACTGCAATAACGAAAAATATTTATTTTTTTCTGTTATTGTTGTGTAAGAGCTGATTTTATCGGAATCATGTTAAGATGGTATTCAAATTTTTGAACCCTCCCCATTTCCATTCCCTTGGTCCGATTTTACCCATTTTCAATCCCCGCCGAAATATTAGCCATCTCAAAGTTGTTGGCGAGTTTGAAGACGATCCGTGCATAATTGCGACTTTTATCGTGCGGACAAAATTTAGTACATACATACATACATATATATATATATATATATATATATATATATATATATATATAACTTTTTAGGTGGGGGTGGTTTTGGGTTCCTGGGGTCCTATAATGAAAAGTTATGAAGGAATTTTTCAAAAGTCGCACCATGGTAACGACTGCAATAGGTAGTATTTCTTACGAAATCTACCTAAAATTACCACTGCAAGGAAGGCGTTTTGAGTCAATTGAGGAGACCAGAAAGTTCGCTGTGGGAGTTTGGGGCCATACCTCAATCAACCTACTGCAAAATTATGAAAGATTGGGTTGTATTGAACTTGTAGTTGTATTGGACTCTTAGACTCTATAGGGACTCTCTATTGGCTATTTTGAAAGTGACAAAATAAATTTGGTGAATAAATTGATTTCAATAAATGAAAGTCAAAATTCTTGAGCTATATTCACCTTGAGTTAAATAATTAATATTTACAAAAATTACTTTCAGATGCATACATATAATATAAAGATATTTAAAATACATTAAAAATGTCTTAAAATACATTAGAAAGAACCAGAACGTTTACAGCCATTACAAGGCCGTCATCGGTGGGATTTAAATGTTGTTGTTATTTTCTTTGCGCTTATTCGAGAATTGTCCAGAAGAAAACATTGTAATTTAAAGGTTGTACGTCAGATGAGATGCCAGATAGTTATTCAAATTTTCAAAAGAACGAGCTTTCATCTATTATGCAACAAATCTCTCCATACTATGGATATCGTATGATAAAAAATCCCACTGATGACGGCCTAGTAATGACTGAAATCGTTCTGGGTTTTTCTAATGTATTTTAAGACATTTTTAATGTATTTTAAATACCTTTATATTATATGTATGCACCTGAAATAATTTCTTTACAATTATTTGTGTTTTTTATATGTATTTTAATTAATTAAATTGATATCTTTGGGTTTTATTTAACAATTCCACGTACTTCTTACACAGAATGTATAACGTCCCATACCAAACTCAGAAGTCCAGCAATGTTTGCAAAAATCTCTAGAAAGCGCCTACAGGTTATGGCACTAACGAAATGCCCATATATTAGCAGGTGCTTTGTTTTATTGACCGGGCACCAAGACTTCAGAAGGCTATCATTGCGTGCATACAGGTATCTACATTCGGCGTTGTTATCGCAGTAATTGGAATACACTACGTCGAATAGCAATGACATTTCACCCTAAACAAGAAGCAGTTAGTTAAGAGTAAAAACATACATTTTTAGATTCACAATTTCTGTCAATCTGCGTTTACTGCTGACAATAATTATACGTCAATGATCATCAGGCATGATAGAGTGAATTCATGAGCTAACGATTTCTGGGATGTTATGAAGCAGTAAATAAAATTGCCTTTATTTAAACTTTTTTTAAATCACTTCAGTCCCTCCTACACGCCGTTGAATGAAGCTACTCGCTTTAAATCCAGATTATTTGCATTTCTTAACTGTACCAGCCACTTCTGTTTAGATAGCTGTCAGACTTCGTATTGTAATTTCAATGCGGGGTATTAGCTTTTGAGTAAGCAAAATACTTTTTATTTGTACTGTGTTTAAATTAAAGATGAGATGGTGTTTTCTGTGTAATAAAAGTCACTAATGCTAACATGTGGTTACGAATTATTGCTTAGTTTGACACATAATATGTAACACGAGTGAAAGACAGTTGAAATATGTTAACATTTTTAGAAAAAAATGGAGCATTTAGTGCACCTTATTTTAACTAAACTTATTTTGTATACGAAACATATACTCACGTATAACACTGAAACGATGATCTCAATTATAAATATGATGAAAAGCAAATCAGCGACCAAAACAGACCACCAGGACAGTGAAATCTTTGCCGCCCTACAGAATTTCTCAGTTGCAGTTTTACAGATCTTGGAAGACTTATTTTCACAATATAGCTCTTGATAAAGAGTGGAAAAGCTTAAGATGTTCAAAACGGATGGTACATCCTGACTACGTCTTTCTAGAGTGAAAAAATAAGACACAGGAATCTATTTAGTTTGGTATAACTATTGAAGCCTGTATGCATTTGTCAATGCTTATATAAAAGTAACTCATTTTTTAAAGGATTTTTAAACTCTATATGAAAATTTAATAATAACAGTTTTAAAAAATCTTGAACTTTTTGCCAGGAATTCAGTGATTTATAAAAAAAAAAAAAATTAAATTATTTTAAATATAATTAACCCTCTGACTGTACATCACGGGATTTCCGCGGCTGCGTATTTTTCCTCTTCTATAAAATAGCGCATCCCACTTTTACATCGTTTAACCCAACGTTAACACTCTTCTACAATATTCCAACAAAAATGATTTTAATAATATAAGCAGGAGATTGTCAGATATATTGGCAACTTTTAATACTAAACAATATAATAAATTTTATTTTTGTATGTATAACAGCTAGTCTTATTTAAAGTCTCATAAGTGTCGGATCACTTTTGTGGCATAATTTTCTACTCTTTTCATACAAATTAGTACTTTTAAGGATCAAATTTGTTTTTGCTCCTAAAAATACAGTTGAACCCGGTTAAGGCGCTCACGGCTAATACGCGATCCCGTTTAATAAGCGGATTTTTTCCCGTCCCTTGAACATCACCCATAAGACTATGCTAAATTATCAGGTTTAATAAACGAACGGTTATTACGAGATCCCGCTTAATACACGATAGATTTTGGGTCCTTTGAGGCAAAAAATCACGTTTAAGACGCGAACTGATAGATCAAGATGAGAATTCCTTCTCTCTTTTCCAGTGTTGGCAGTTTAACATATTTTTTTTTGTTGTTGTTCAGATAAAAACCACTGTTTCCGAATAGTAATGTTTGCTTCATTAAATAGCAAATTAATTAAGGCAAAAATTACTAATCGGTAATAGTGATAGATATTTGAATTAAAAAAAAAAAACACTATTAAATTAGCAAAACTACAATTTTTTGATCCCGCGTCGTAACATTATTTGTCTCTCGCTTCGTGTATGATTTGACTGTAGTAGAGAGAGATAGACGAATTCAGGATGCTCAGATACGTCATAAAAATTATTATGATTAAAGATGATTATACCTGTTGCGTTACTGAGGTTTTAAATGTACGTTTATCACTACTATGCTTTACAATGCATGTTATAGGTAAAATAATGAAGTCCATGAAGATTAAACAAATACGACTGTGGTTGTACAATTATTTTGTATTTTTTATGTTTTGTTTAGTTCTTGCTATGCTAACAATATTTTTAGCACGAAGATTAATAAGGCTAGTTTCTTCTTATTATATTAAAAATGAAGGTCAGATTACAATGGTACTCATTATCACAAGTAAAAAATATGAGTTTAAAAACTGGGTTGTGCTTCAAAGATTTAGTAATTTTCTTTGTGTTAAAAAAATTAGTCTAGCAGAAAAATAATTTTGCTGTTTTATTTTTGGTCGTAACGTAATTAATAGAGAATAATCCATGTTTGAATCCATATTTATTTTCTGTTATTATTCCACTCGGTCCTATAAAAGAATCAATGAATAAAAGTTGAATACAGTTAAAATTTAATCTAAATATACGTAAAAGACATAATTTTCGATTGAAAACATACAAATGAAAGCTCTAAAGTTCAGTTAAGAAGATTAGATGTGCAAATAAGTCCAGTTCCTGTGCAACGTTATACAAATCACGTTTAATACGCGACTTTTGTCCACTCCCTTGAAACGCGTTTTAACCGGGTTCAACTGTATTCATAACATGTAACGATAAAGATGTGAAAGATTTATTACAAGAGTAGAAATCATTTTAAATAATTTTAATAGTTTTTAATTATTCGATAACTCTGGCTTTTCTAAATATCCGATCACGTTTGGAAACGACTATAAGATGGAATAAAGAAATTTAAGTAGTAATCGATATTATTGTAATTCTAATGAGAAATTCACTCACTGTTTTTCCAAGGCATTAGGTCATACATGGTGAGAAAAAAACTTTTGTGATCACCACTAGCACACTGCGGATGAGAAGTATCGAACACTATAAAGGGATAGAGGAAAATAAAATATTACCATTAGTTGAAATCGTAACGTATTAAAAGAAATATTCTACCAGGATATCCTAAAATGGATTGAACAGGTTTTTAAATTCTGTAAAAAATATTAGTGATAGTACTTGAAGTTATTCTTGCAGGAGAGTGATGCGTGAAGTCAGAAATTTACGGCGCTTCCATATTTTAGTTCCAAACGTCACCGATAGATAGCCCTGCCCTGTCTCAAACTGCAACGCTGTTTTAAAAAATCTTGCATTTCCAAAATGCAAAAATTATTATGGCATTTCTAGAACTAAAAAGAATGAATGGAAAAAATGAGTAAACTTTAATCCATTTTTACTTTCTTTTATCTTTAAAAGAAGAAAGTATTGTATTTGTGAAATTTTTCGACTTCCGGTTTTCAATGGATTTATACGTTTTAGAATGTCCTAAACACGATTTGATGGTTTTTAGAAAATGTCTGTCTGTGAGTCTGCCTGTCACTCTGTCATTCTGTCACTCTGTCACTCTGTGAGTCTGTATGTGACAAAAATTTTGTGGGTGCTCTATCTCAAGAATTAATGCATGGAATTTCACAAAACTTAATATTCAGTTAGACCTTGATATAAACTGGTCCTGATTAGTTTTTGGTGTAAATCGCTCAACAGGTGGCGCTGCTATGCAGCATTTTTCATGATTTCTGAAATAGCTAAATCTCCAGAACTAATGCTTGGATTTTCAACAAACTTCAGATTCAGGTATACCTTGATATGAATAAGTGCTGTTTATGTTTTGGTGCGAATCGCTGAACAGGTGGCGCTGCCATGATGCATTTTTCAGAATTTCTACTATAGCAGTATCTCAAGAACTAATGCACGAATTTTCATCAAACTTCAGAATCAGTTAGTACTTGACATGAATTGACATTTTATCGATTTTGGTGTAAATCGCTCAACAGGTGGCGCTGCTATACTGCATTATTTATGATTTCCGCAATAGCTCTATCTCCAGAACTAATGCTTAGATTTTCAACAAACTTCAGATTCAGGTATACCTTGATATGAATAAGTGCTGTTTATGTTTTGGTGCAAATCGCTCAACAGGTGGCGCTGCTATGCTGCATTTTTCAGAATTTCTACTATAGCAGTATCTCAAGAACTAATGCACGAATTTTCATCAAACTTCAGAATCAGTTAGTACGTGACATGAATTGACATTTTATAGATTTTGGTGTAAATCGCTCAACAGGTGGCGCTGCTATACTGCATTTTTCAGAATTTCCACTATAGCTGTATCTCAAGAACTAATGCACGAATTTTCATCAAACTTCGGAATCAGTTAGTCCTTGACATGAATTGACATTTTATACATTTTGGTGTAAATCTCTCACCAGGTGGCGCTGCTATGCTGTTTTTTGCGATTTCCGCAATAGCTCTATCTCAAGAACTAAAGCTTGGATTTTCACCAAGCTTCAGATTCAGGTATACCTTGATATGAGTTAGTGCTGTTTATGTTTTGGTGCAAATTGCTCAACAGGTGGCGCTGCTATGCTGCATTTTTCAGAGTTTCCACTATAGCTCTCTCTCAGTAACTAATGCACGAATTTTCATCAAATTTTAGATTCAGGTATACCTTGATATCAATTAGTGCTGTTTATTTTTGGTGTAAATCGCTCAACAGGTGGCGCTGCTATGCTACATTTTTCAGCATTTCCGCTATAGCTCTATCTCAAGAACTAATGCACGAATTTTGATTAAACTTCGAATTCAGATATACTTTGATATGAATTGGTGCTAAATTGATGTAATTTCTTGTACAATTTAAATGATTTAATTGACGTGATTTATATAGAAGAAAGTTTTGTGATGGCCACAACATACTAGTTATACATTAGTTGGATATAGCGAAGCTCCATCTACTGGGGATATTTGTAACTAAAACAAGGAAGCGTTGTAAAGAAATTTACTCTTTATTCTCCTGGAAGAATAACTTCGAAATGTGTTATTATTAACTTGTTATTCTTATTGGATTTTAAAAACGTTTAGCCCATTGTTGGATGCGCTAAAATGTGTTTTTGAGCAAGATAACGGAATACTGGTTCTATTACCTGAAATGTGTAAGTAAACTGCTATGAAACTCAGTGGAACCAGAAACAATAACAACCAGATATCTGAAAAATAAAAAGGGATTGTTTCAACAATATAATGAGTAATAAATACTATAGTAGTTTCGATTGTTGAGAATAAATTTTCATTAGTTTTTATCTTTGAATAGCAAATAAAATATTGCAGAGGAGGCTATTGCAAAAATGGAAATAATAATAACTTATTAAAATGAAAAAAAATTATGACCCTTCCACCCCACCCCCACCCACACACGCATAAAATAATAATAATTATTAGTAGTATACCTAGTAAAAGTAACACGTTATCTATATTATAAAGGACAAACATATCTGTGCGTAACGCATACGTCATTCTGCGAATGGCAACACTTTCAAATTTGATATGAATTTGCGTTTTGCAATTATTGCTACTGAAAATTTTTAAACTTCTACACATCGCACATTTTCAGTTTTTATACCGTCGTATAAGGAAAAAAATGTTCTTTTAATTGTGATTTGTTTGAAAGTTGTATCTCAATTTATTTTTGAGATATTATTTTTTTTTATAGTTTTTAGTACCAATTTTGTAATTGTGGCAACAGAAGTACTCAATTTCTATTAAAAGTAAAGGGAAAATAGTAGATTACTGTATTTTTTTTTGTTGCCATTTCCTCATAAAAATTGAAATTAAAATACATGCTATGTCAAAAATACGGTGAATTTTAATTTTATTTCGTTTCTATTCATCAATTAAATGTTTCTTAGTTTTATAGCAAAAATATTTTACAAACGGTATAACACTTTCTCTTTACGAAAACGTGTTTTAAATATTTGTGTTATTTTCCTTCATAATTACTCATTTCCTATAAGAAAGCTGAAAGAATTAATTTTAATTATCCGCGTATAATAATATTTTCCGAATTTTGAAAAAATGATTTCTGATAATGAATTTAAAATGATCAAATCAAAATACAATTTTTTTTTAAACATGGTGAATACGGATATAAAAAGTACATATGTAAATTATGAGAAGGTGAAAATGATATCGGATTTATATTTTACAGGAAAGAAAGATTTGATTGTATCAAACTAGAATAAATTTTATCGTTTTCATTCGGGAAAACGAAGAATAAGCGACTTAATTGACAGCTTCATCAAAATAACTGTTTTCAATTATATTTTACTGATTACATATACGATTAAAGTTTAATTTTAATAATTTAGATAAAGTACTGAGTTTTATAGAAATAGCATTTGTTAATTTTAGGTTAAAATAATATTTGTTTGAGAGTTAGACTATCCAATTTACGATGCATTTTCTATTGTAACTAATTTTGTAGATTTATTATAAATCAATGAAACAGTTCCTTCTTAAACATATTCCTTCGTCGAAGTTCGGCGGGTTCCACCTCGTATTGATAATGAAACAATGCGAAAATTCTACACATAGATCTAGTACAATTCTGAAACATTTGAAAACCCTTCATATTACATTCATAATTACTGATATCACTGTTAGACACACTCTTCATTATGTAATTCTAAGCAAGAGGGGAGAAAAAAGTCTGAAATTGTACATGAAACGTGGCAAATGATAAAGGTTCGTACTATAACTAGTTTTATAAATATTCAGATCTTGGTGCAATAGCTATTGCACTCTTATGCAGAAATGCATGAATACAAAATTTATTACGATATGTATATTAAGTTCAGTAATATGGAAGTAATATGATTCCATCTTAAATAGGACGTAATCATCATGGCAACTTAGAATCATTACTTGCCATTGGATATCATTGCATTAATTACATATGATAGGATTTAATAAAATAATCACCAATAATCATTTAATGGAAGTGATCGATGGATTTTTCTTAATCTATTTTTTTTTTCTATTTTCTTAAATTCATTTTCTTTCCCTTCAAAAAATTTGAAGACATTTTAATTTTTCAGACCTCTGCATTTCTCTATTTTGAAACTTCGTAGACAATAAATAAAAGATCACCATATATATGTTTTTTTTTTAATAAAAGACGTTTTTTAAATATTTAAAAATTTTGAAAACTTGTAAAAAAATTTATATAACTCAAAGTTTGCGTTGCATATGGTGTTAAAAGTTAAAGCTTAAAAAAAAAAAAAAAAAAAAAAAAAAAAAAAAAAAAAAAAAGAGCTTTAAAAAGAGAAATAAAGGATCTTTCTGGCATCATTGGTTACAGAAATATTAATAAATTTGTGCATGGCAGTAGTTTGAAATTTAGCAGTTTTTGTTATCTTTAAAACTCTGCAAAAGAAAAAGAAAAACTAGAGAACAGGAATTCTGCTTTTTCAGAATTTAGTGTCGACCCCCACATTTCCATTACTTCATTTTCTTCTGATGGACTGATGGCTTCTATTATTATTGGCCATAAAATTATGGTCATTTTTTCCCCATTCTGACCAGAAAATCAGAGTTCTAACTTTTTATGGCTGCTCTTTCATCTTCACCTAACACTTCATTTATAATGGCTGTTTCATAATAATAGAAGCGACCAGTCCATCAGAAGAAAATAAATCGTTTAAACGGGACTCTACTGCAGTACAAAACATATTTCAATTTTAAGACTTAAAGCACACGTTTTATTTTATGTAAAATGACGTCATTCGCATCTGCTTAAGAATTCCACATTTACGATCTGCTCTTAAGCATCTACAGTAAAGCATGCATAGCACATCACTATCGCGAAATAATGCACAATGCAGAAAAAAAATACCGTCATTCAAGAAAATTGACAAAAAAGGCTTAAAATTAAATATAGTTTATAATAGACCCATTGTTTTAACAGAAATCATTCGTTTATACAGGGTGTCCCAAAAATGACTGATGGATTTTAAAATTTAATAACTTCCAAACGGTGACAGATATTAAAAAAATTCTTGCAGGAGGGTTATGTATGATATCAGGAGTTTTTGTACTATGATTCTTGATTTTAGTTCGAATTTCAAACAATAGATGGCGCTGAGTACTATAGGCGATCAGTCCAGATCCGAATTTTGGTACTTCGGAATCCATTTTAATCTCCTTTTTTCGCATAGAAGAAAGGAGATACAGAAAAATCGAGCCTAGATTTAGCGGTTATTGCTTGCTGAGCCATCTACCGATGTTATTTGTAACTAAAACTAAGAATCGCAGCATAAAAACTCCTGACATTTTACATAGCACTCCTGCAAGAATTTTTTTAATATCTGTCACCGTTGGCAAGTTATTGATTTTTATAATCCATCAGTCATTTTTGGGACACCCGGTATATTTATTTCAAAATAGCACGTATTTTAATTGCATTTTCTTTCGGTTGTTATGAGAAAAGGGCAACAAAAATATATAATTACTATTTTTCAACTATTTTTCCTGTACTTTCTACAGAAATGGAGTACTTCCGTTGCCAATATTAAGCAAATGGCTCTAAAAACTACAAAAAATTGAATATTTCAAAAATAAATGGAGATGCAGTTTCCAAACAAATTGCATTTCAAAGTACTTTTTTTCCCAATACGACGGTATAAAAATTGAAAATGTGCGATGCTTAGAAGTTTTAAAAAATACTGTTGAGAATTTAATCGCACAATGAAACATCGGCTTTTGTTTTACGACTGGCTTATACAAGGTAACGTTATTTTTTGGAATACACAAAATAAGCTGGGAGAAAGAAATAACATACCGTCCCGGGGGCTAAAAAACAATACGCCCTATATATAAATAAACATTGCATTTTTTTTTTTTTTCATGTGTTCTAACTATAAACCCAAAGTTTTTGATGTCTGATATGTCAAAGCCCAGATCTCTCATAAATTTTTGTTGAATGACCCACACAGACAGACATTTTTTAAAAGTCGCCTAATTGTATTCAAGACATCCAAAAACGTGTAAATCGATTGACATACGGAAGTAAAAAATTTTCACGATCCCAATACTTTCTCTTTATGCATATACAGGGCTCGAAATAGATATACGTTTCACGAACCGGAACGATATTCCAGTTTGTGAAATTATGACAAACTAGCCGCCCTTGGCGACCAGTTTGGTCTCCCTTAAAATTTATGTTTGGGAAAGCATGCTAAGCATTGTATCATGTTACTTTTATTCATAATTTAATTTACTTAGACTCCCTTAAATATAATTAATATAATCCCTTAAGCTAATATTAATTTTTGTTGCATTAAAATATTTCAATTTGTTGATTTACTGTAAGCAAACCCTATTAGTTTACAATGGAAGTCTGTAGGAATTTGGTGAAATATTAGAGATATCGCCAAGTTGGCGTCATTTTTGGCGATTAATTTTGGTCGCCAAATTTGTCGATATATCGCCAAGTTAGCTGTAAACTTGGTGGCATTTGGCGACAGAAAGAGGTCCCCCCCCCCCCTATGGTAACACCCCGTAAGCTGCGAATGGACCATCCTTCTAACTGTTATCAGTATCGGCGTCTTTTCTTGTGGGCACGTGGTGTTTTTCATCTTTAATGACTTTAAAAGGAAAGGGCCTGCAAAGGATGTCCTGCAAAAGAGGAACCTTTCCTTCAAGTAGGGTTGAGCTCCTTATCTCCTGACGCATTGTTTATTTCCCTCATTCTTTTGTGAATAAAACGTCGAAGAGTCCTGAACAAAAGATTTCCATGAAAACTGTAGAAGGATGGCAAAACAAGCGTCTATACGCAGCCTTATAGGTATGGAGTAAGATAGGTATGAAGCCTTATCATAATAACATAATGATATGATAAGGTAATATGATAAGGGAGTCTTGGTATGGAGACGCATTAAATGCTGTTCATTAACCAATGAGATGCGATTCATTCGGGCGCTGCCATTAAACAATTAACAAATAATCGCGATTTCTGTGCCACATACGATAGCGTAATATATATGTAGATATTGTTCGGGTTCATAAAATTATGGTAAATATCATTCAGGTTGCTGTAATTATTAAAACATATTGTTACATCTTTATATATTAAACAAAAACATAATTTGAAGAACAAATTAAAAAAATATATATTATTTCCTAGATTGTTTAAGCCCAAGGTGGGACAGATATTAAGATATTTCATTCAATTAGTTCTACATTTAATGTTAAATTTTTGTAACACATTAGTTAAGCCAACTGAAGATTAAAAAATAAAAATAAAATTCATAGAATATGATACTTAAAAGTCCCTAAAAAATTAGATTCCGTTCAAATGAAATCGAAATAAATCTTAGACTTCTTACATTTTTAATTAAAAATATTTGTATTGCAGATTTTGTATTATGTTTATGACGATTGTACATATAATGATAAGATGCATGCAAAATACAAAACATAAAAAAAAGTGTAAGATTTACTTCAATTTCATTTGAGCGAAATCTAATTTTTTAGGGTGTTTTAAGTATCATATTGTATGAATTTTACTTTTATTTTTTAATCTTCAATTGGCTTAACTAATTTGTTCAAAATTTTAACATTAAATGTAGAACTAATTGAATAAAATGTCTTAATATCTGTCCCTTCTCGGGCTTAAACAATGTAGGAAACATATATATTTTTAATTTGTTCTTCAAATTATGTTTTTGTTTAATGTGTCAAATTTTTTAATAACTACTGCATTCAGACGAACGCATTTCAAAATTAATGGAGGGTATCATCATCAGGCTTTGATGTATGCGGTACTACATCCCAATGTGTGATGCAGTTTACCAATGTATAATTCAAAATATTTCACCACTGCAGTAATGCAGGTTGCTGTAGTTTGGACAAAAACTTCCATCTGAACATAAAAAAACTATAATCGAAACATAAAAAATGAACTTCACTTAAATTTAGATATCCTATTTCCCACTCAGGAACGCTATGAAGCCAAAAATAAATTGTGTTGAATCCTTACTGCTAATATTTAACAATATTATAGCTGTGATATAGTAAAAATTTTTTTAAAAAAAGTTTTAATTAACTTTTGTTACTTTATTCTCTCCCAATGGGTGATGTAAACACAAAAGAAAATTATTACCTAAGTTTAACTTGGTGTATAAATAGTTCTCATCTTGGAAAAGAATATACATTTTAAAATTTAAGTTATATAATTCCTGACTAAGTTCGTTACCTGCGTAAAAATAGCTATCCATTTGAAACTTTTTACTAAAACATAAACTTGACCAAAGCAAAAACTTATTCTGAAAATATCCTTTTTATTTCCACTATATTCACCTTTTTAATTAAAAGAAAAATTATTTCAGTTTAATTTTTCACGTGGAAATCTTTCAACTAAAAAGAGATTTATTATTACAGCTTTTGAATTGTTTGCAACAATGAAGAAAAACTTTAAAATTTATAGGAAAAATGCCCGTTAATTTTCAATAAAAAAAGCGAAATTTGGAAATATTAAGAAAAGTATTTGAATAATGTAAATAAAAATTAGCCCATGTTATTCTCTGGGTTATAATTCACCCATATGGAAAAGCATTTTATCATCCGTTTTGACCCTGACGTCAGGCAACCATTTTTACACGTTAAATTTATAATATCATTAGAATTAGTAAAGAATAAAAAAACTGTGGCATCAGAGACAAAAAGGTGGGGAGAAAAAAATGAAAAAGTTAATGAACTCCATAGGCTTTTCTATGTTACATTAACGTTGAGAAGTGACATTGGAAATAAATAAGTATTGCACTGCCGCGGAATACTTAAATATAGCTTATTTTGCTATCTGTCATTTTTTCATTATTATTTAGAATCTTTAATGCATTTTTTAAATTGTTTTTGTATGGTTAGAAATGAATTTGTCTGTATTTAAAAAAAAAAAAAAAATTAAATAAATTTGTCTATCCTTTCAAAGAAAAAAAATAGTCAAGAATAGTTTTGAAATGGTATTACGGTTCGTGGATTTTCCATTTCAAGCTCTATGTATTTACAAAAAAAAAAAAAAAAAAAAAAAAATCGAAACACAGGTAAAATGTAAAATGTAAGATTTTTAAAACAAAGAAAGAAAAAATCATGCATACAGCATAGATTATGAAATACTTTCCAACACATTCCCAATAATATAGCAAAACTTTCCCGTTTAATAAGGTAAAATATTACGTCTAATTCAACTATATGGAAACGCATAACACATTTGAAAACCCAATTTCAGCAGTTCCCATCTACAATCGCAAAATTATCGGAATTAATTGAAAATTAGTTAAATTAAAAGCGCATACCGAAATTGAAAATGCACGACTTCCAGCAGTTATTGCTCAAAGACAGTTACTGTAACCGATTTCTCTTGTGTGTCCCTGTCAATGAACGACAAATGCTATGAATGCCCTATTCTATCGTAATCAACTTGTAGTGATACTCAGTGATTAATATCAGTTTCAATATATTTGAAATAGCGTAATGGCGTTAAAATAATCTCCAAACGATTTTTCCCCATCTACCATATTGTAATGTAATTCTTTTGAGTGCCCCTGTAAATGAACTATTAATGCTACACACTTCATATGCAATACCGACAATGCCATGAAAAGCACCATTAACTTTTTCCATTGCATGAGAATACGAGTGTAGTTACGTGAGTTAGAGCGTGGACAGACGTACAGACATACCGAATTCATCAACAATTTTCAACCTTGTTGGAAAGTGTTAAAAAGAAATCATTATTGTTAAGTTATGTTTAGTCGTTAAATTATTTAACAAACCTATGAATATTATAACTAACAAAAGCAAATATTTTTCGTGTGGTTTATAAGAGATGGGGGACTCACAAAGAAAAAAATTAAGCAAGAAATGTTGTGTTTCGTAATATTAAAATTATCAAAATAGTTACTTTTCTAATGGTTACGAGATTTAACACCCCTAGATTATATATATACACCCCTAGACACCCCTAGATTCGGTAGCTTACAGATAGAAAAACATTTTCTTTGCTTTAACAAGTAATAAAAGAAAAAAGAAAAGAAAAAAAAAATTTGTACAACCAAAACGTACCAAAAGTAATGATATTTTGTATTTTATGAATTTTTAGCTTTTTTTGGCACTAAAAACAGAAAGTGCCGGAAAGCTTTGAAAATTTACAAGATTTAAAGAATCATAACTTGGTAAGTTTTTTCCGTAA
Organism: Maratus speciosus; assembly: GCA_963932465.1. Taxonomy (NCBI): domain Eukaryota; kingdom Metazoa; phylum Arthropoda; class Arachnida; order Araneae; family Salticidae; genus Maratus; species Maratus speciosus. Next base: position 482,338,148 of record OZ010788.1, on the reverse strand, counting down.
AAAAAAAATTACTTTTTTGTTTGTTAGAGCTTGGAGAACATTTTTCTGAATATTTTCTAAATATAACGGAAAATTTACAAAATTTAAAAAATCATAACTCGGTAAGTTTTTTTCGCAGAAAATGACATTTTTAAAATTTCCTTTGTTAGAGCTTGAAGAATGTTTTTCTGAATATTTTCTAAATTTAAATGAAATTCCCCAAGAAACGTATAAAAATTTAAGCTTCGTATATTTTACAAAAGTACCGTCAACTGGGGTAACTTTGGCCCATTAAGGGTAACTTTGGCAAAAAAGAGATAAAAAGATTAAATCTGCTATATTTTCTACATCGCTTGAGTTATCGACAAAAGTGTTGATCTCTAAATATAGGTGGCAGCAATAGCTTAAGGATGGCAACTCATCGTTAGTAATTCGTTTAGGTTCCACCGTGGCAGCACCAGTCAAACAAAAACGTGTGAAGACGGTGAGAATTTTGCTCTTACAACTTTTGTCTGCCAAACTGTAAATTAATTCATTTGGACCTTTGTAAGTACATGTTATTATAACTCCATTACTGTAGATCAAGGCCTAATGTAGGATTATGCGTTGTCTTTCCTGAGATAAAAAAAAAGCGTTTTTCTATGTTGGGATAACAAGGGCCCAACATTTGGGGTAACACTGGGCCAACAAATTATCATTTAAATTTTTGTATGTACTTCCCGAATTATGTCAATGCATAAAAAATGTTGTATTTGACGGGGATCTTTTTTTTTTATTTTGTTAAATTTAAACACTGATGTTTTTGTTCATTTTTGATATACTTATGAAAATAGACATTTGGGCTTATACGAACGATAATTTTGTTGCAGATTCATCCAGTGTATTGGTTCCAGCTGAACCAAACAAGAAAGCTATTGACAAAGATGATTTTAACATTGGAAATTTGTACTTGTGCTGTTTAATGGCAATCTGTATCCCGGAAGGAATACTTTGAAATCAAAGGAGAGTTGTGTTATTGACTGCATGGAAAATGAGTTTAAGTTTTGGCGTTGGCCAAACGACCGGCCTCGTTGATGTATGAATGGAACGATAATGTGGCAAAAATTAGTCCACCTATACTTCTGTCTAAGAAAAACCAGTATTCAGTCCCAGATTTGGACAATCCACGTTAACAAATATATATAAGAGTTTTGTAATAACCTTTTTATTAAAATATATGCTAATTTACTGTCTTTTACACTTCTTACCCTCTCTCCCCCGTCTTTTTCAATGGGGTAACATTGATCTACATCATGTAGATCCTATAGCATTCGTTTTTACACATGGACCAATGTTACCCCAATTCAAGGTAACATATTGGCCCAAAACTATCAAAAACAATTTTTGGTAAAAAAAATTTCAATGTCGACAAATTTATGATAATGGTGTGGTTCCATGTGTTCTTAGCAAACGTGATGATATAATTTTTTAAAAATAAAATAAGAGAATGGAGATGCTGAACATGCCATGAAACAGAGAAATTTGGGCCAAAGTTACTCCAATTGACGCTAACTATTTTGACTTGAATGGCTTTTACAATGATGAAGAAAAACATTTGAAACAATAATGTAATTGAAAATATACCTCTAAAACTAACGGTTTAGAAATTACCTATTGGTCATCGATAAGAGGGGACACGCTGGTTATATTTATATTCAGATTAATTATGTTTTATTAAGTCTATAAATTTAAAAGCATTGATGCTTACATTTTGAATTCCAGATTGGAGATGAATTTCTCTTCTTATTTTTTGTTTTTTGACAGATTTTCTAGAGGAAAATAAAAAAGGAAAGTTAACTCAAATATCTATCCAACTCACTGTCTATAATATAAAATAAGACGAAAACATAAGACAGTAAATGATAAATATGAGCATGACCAGATTTTTTTTTTTTAACTAGGGGGCTCTGCCCCTTACGAGCTACGCTCGCCAACCCCCGTTCAGTCACCACAAACTCTAAATGCATACACTAATTTGATCGACTTTAAAAAATATCCGGAAGGCTGAATTATAATTAAAAAAAACCAGTTGTGATCTTCCTGTTAATGGGATGTTTTCGTCTTTGATTAAATCAGATCAATGAAAATTTTTAAAATAAGCTAATATAAAATTAAATAGGTAAACAGAGTCTTTGCCTCCCGGTATTTTTTAACAACGCTATAAGAAAGTTCTTTTAAATAAGACATTTTAAATTAATCGTTTAAAATCTGACGTAATTTTCACCAAAGTTTTCTTCTTCCTTTTAATATTCACGTGAAAATACCTTTGTTGTTAGAAAGGAAATATTATTTGCAGAGTATTAGTCTCAGAATTAACAACAATAGTTTAAAAGATTATCTCAAAATATGAAATAAATGTCTCGCGCAAATATATTTTTAAATTTAAACTGTTTTGGCAATATTATTGTTTGGCCATTTTTAATATGACGTAATTTCCTCCATTTACGATTTTTAACGCATATTAATGTATCTATTATTTTACAATTTTCTTTCTCTTTTAAAATTCACGTGTAATTATAGTTTTTATGGCGTAATTTTCAAAATTTGCCTGCTTTTCAAACGTAATTATTCAATTCTAATTTGAAAGGGTTTTTTTTCTGTTTATAATATTCACGTGTAAATAAATTTTTAATTTGAAGGAAATATTATTGTTTGTGCTGTTTTAAAAATTGGCGCCAATTTAAAATAATACCTAAAGATATAAAAAATGTTTCTCGAAATGCTGAAATATAAATATATATATTTTCTGAATATAAAATGGAAATAAATCCTCAAAAAAAATGTATAAAATTAAAAAAATAAATGCAGTCTGCACACCGGGAGCTTCTAATGTATAAAATTATCTAAAAAAAAATTAAATTCCTATGTATAGATTTTGGTCCTATAAAACTTTTTTAAAGGAACGATTTTGGCCAACTTTAACATTAAATTTCTCTTAAAATAATTATTCGATTTGAAAACTGTCCGCATCGGCGTGTTTCTCAAACATTTCTGTGTAATAACAGCGATTTTTGTATGCAGTAGTTCTCTTAATATTAACGAAGAAAGACCCCTCGGTCACAAAAAATTCATAAACGGTGGCGGCGACAGCGTTATTTACTTTTTTATTTAGAATAGAGAGATGTAATGTCCATATTTGGTATGGTTCAAAATATCGATAAAACAGGTGTGCAGATTCATATTAAAGTAAAAGAATAAAGTAATATGTTTGCCCGAAGAACATAAATCAGAGAGGGGCAAGACTTTGGAACAGATTTGCATGTAGTTCAATGCCAATTGAAACAGCTTTTTACTGTTTTCGTCAAGGGGGCTCCGCCCTCCTGAACACTCCCGTTTAAAATATTTTAATGAACAAATTATCTTAACAAGTAAAAATTAAATTTAAAAAAAACCGAACTAATTAATTATTTCTCATCAATATGAAACTATTTTTTTATACTTGCCTATTTTTTTTTTATTATTTACTTGTATTGATGGCTTTTAAGTTGTGCTTAATTGTTAGTTTCTATCTATAAACACCGTTTTGATGAACACCGTTTTGATGAGGCCTGTAGATGTCTATGAAGGTTAGAGATGCAGTAAAGCTAGAGATAATACCTACACAACTTCCAGGTTGTGTAATGTTTAAACGGAGCTTCTGACTGTAAAATAATCAATGAAACATCGTCTTTATTTTGAAAGACCTATCCAATGATATGCCACTCAATAGGGTGCGTAAAAAAAATTTTTCGTCTCTACCGCCATTTTGTATTTTACGGCCGCCATTTTGAATTTATAAAAACAAAACCTAGCCTATAACCATCGGACGGTTAAGAAAAATCGATAGCGACCTCATTCATTAACATCCATCCAGCCGTTGGGCTGTTACGAGAGTATAAAGAAATCCACATACCCAGATACGCGTTTGAAACGCATAACCTTTCTTGGAAGTCGGGTAAAAAGTACGACAGATTTAAAAATTGTCTTAATTTACCTTTCATTATGCATGGTTCATCATAGTGCCTCGTTGTGCACCAGACATGGAGTACAGCGGGACACTTTTTAAGTCTTAAGAAGTAATATAAAAATTTTGTTTTTAAAGTCAATTCCTACTTAGGTCACCAAAGAAAAATTTAATATAATCCCTTAAGCTAATATTAGTTTTTGTTGCATTAAAATATCTCAATCTGTTGATTTTCTATAAGCAAGTAGGTTTACAATGGAAGTCTATGGGAATTTGGCGAAATATTAGAGATATCGCCAAGTTGGCGTCACTTTTGGCGACTCATTTTGGACGCCAAATTTGGCGATATATCGCCAAGTTGGCGACAAACTTGGCGGTATTTGGCGACAGAACAAGGTCCCCCCTATGGTAACCCCTTATTGAAAATACTTTCATTACAGTGTCTAGAATATATTCTAGGCACTGTACTTTCATTGACCTTCGATAACCAATGGCCGCCATTTTGTTTCCCATGCAAAACTAAAATTAATTAATTAAAATTTAATTAATTAATTAATATTTGAAAAAACTGTATTAACATCAATTGTCATCCAGTACAAGTTCAAAAAAAATTATTTCAACTTGATAGGATGAATAATGAGTATTTTATTAACGATTGAAAATTTGAACAAGATAAATATATAAATATATAAATAAACAAATATAGGGAGAGTGTGAACTAATAGTAGGAATTGAAAAAGTATTTTTCTTTAAAAAACTATAGACCGGGATGCTAATATCCGAACCCTCAAGCTTAGACGCACCTTGGCGAAAGACGGAGGGTGCCAAATGATTTTGGAAGAAGGGCGTTTTCCGCGCGTGCCCAGCTGCATTATTTTCAATTCGGCGTGTTATACTTTTTAAATATGCATAATGCAGTTTTAAGATAAGACATCATTAGAATCTTCATATTGACAATTAAGACTTTAATCTCGTGAAAGTAAAATCATTTCGCACCAATTAAACAAGTAACTGTGTGGATCTTATTTAATTAGGATACTTCTGCAGCTTATAATACTTTAATATTATTCACATTCTTTTATCTATTCCGTTTTCTCATGTCAGGTCAAAGTTTTGATTATTAATCACTAAAAAATAGTTTAATATTGCATGATTTAAAAAACGGTGAATCATAAAATGTTTATTATGAATATGTTATGGTTTTTTACCCCCTGTAGTCAAACTTTTTGTGAGCAAGAAAGAATTTAAAAGTTTCACTGAAAATGTATTTTTATTAACATGTAATTCATTAATTTGCTCGGCTTTTCGTGATAATTAGCTCACAGGCTATCAAAGCCTGAGAGCTAATGTGCCCGCCCGTTCTGTATGTATGTATGTATGTATGTATGTATGTATGTATGTATGTATGTATGTACGTACGTACGTATGTACGTACGTACGTATGTACGTAACGCGATAACTCTTGATAGAAACATCCGATTTGCTTCAAAATTTTTTCCTAGGTTCACTGTGATAAGGCGCTTCCCTGATTAGTTTTGGGAGTTCATTGGTTAAGGATAAAGGGGGAAAAACGGGGTTAGTCCACACACTACCCCCTTAATTCAGTTAAATGGGTTTTTCATGCAGAATGATTCGATTTGCTCCGAATTTGGTATACCGGTTTATTATGTTAAGGAACTTCCCTGATTAGTTTTGGGAGTTCATTGGTTAAGGATAAAGAGGGAAAAACGGGGTTAGTCCACCCCCCTTAATTCCGATAAATGTGTTTTTCATGCAGAATGATTCGATTTGCTCCGAATTTGGTATAGTGGTTTATTATGTTAAGGAACTTCCCTGATTAGTTTTGGGGGTTCATTGGTTAAGGGTAAAGGGGGAAAAACGGGGTTAGTCCACCCCCCTTAGTTCAGATAAATGGGTTTTTCATGCAGAATCATTCAATTTGCTCCGAATTTGGAATACCGGTTTATTATGTTAAGGAACTTCCCTGATTAGTTTTGGGGGTTCATCGGTTAAGGATAAAGGGGGAAAAGGGGGGTTAGCCCGCCCCTCTTAATTTAGATAAATGGGTTTTTCATGCAGAATGATTCGATTTGCTCCGAAGTTGGTATACCGGTTTATTATGTTAAGGAGCTTCCCTGATTCGTTTTGGGAGTTCATTGGTTAAGGATAAAGGGGAAAAAACGGGTTTAGTCCACACCCCACCGCCATAATTCAGTTAAATGAGTTTTTCATGCAGAATGATTCGATTTGCTCCGAATTTGGTATACCGGTTTATTATGTTAAGGAACTTCCCTGATTAGTTTTGGGAGTTCATTGGTTAAGGATAAAGAGGGAAAAACGGGGTTAGTCCACCCCCCTTAATTCAGATAAATGGGTTTTTCATGCAGAATCATTCAATTTGCTCCGAATTTCGTATACCGGTTTATTATGTTAAGGAACTTCCCTGATTAGTTTTGGGGTTCATTGGTTAAGGATAAAGGGGGAAAGGGGGGGTTAGTCCACCCCCTTAATTCAGATAAATGGGTTTTTCATGCAGAATCATTCGCTTTGCTCCGAATTTGGTATACCGGTTTATTATGTTAAGGAACTTCCCTGATTAGTTTTGGGAGTTCATTGGTTAAGGATAAAGGGGGAAAAACGGGGTTAGTCCACACCCCCACCCCCTTAATTCAGTTAAATGGGTTTTTCATGCAGAATGATTCGATTTGCTCCGAATTTGGTATACCGGTTTATTATGTTAAGGAACTTCCCTGATTAGTTTTGGGGGTTCATTGGTTAAGGGTAAAGGGGGAAAAACGGGGTTAGTCCACCCCCCTTAATTCAGATAAATGGGTTTTTCATGCAGAATCATTCAATTTGCTCCGAATTTGGTATACCGGTTTATTATGTTAAGGAACTTCCCTGATTAGTTTTGGGAGTTCAATGGTTAAGGATAAAGGGGAAAAAACGGGGTTAATCCACCCCCCTTAATTCAGATAAATGTGTGTTTCATGCAGAATGATTCGATTTGCTCCGAATTTGGTATACCGGTTTATTAAGTTAAGGAACTTCCCTGATTAGTTTTGGGGGTTCATCGGTTAAGGATAAAGGGGGAAAAGGGGGGTTAGCCCGCCCCTCTTAATTTAGATAAATGGGTTTTTCATGCAGAATGATTCGATTTGCTCCGAAGTTGGTATACCGGTTTATTATGTTAAGGAGCTTCCCTGATTCGTTTTGGGAGTTCATTGGTTAAGGATAAAGGGGAAAAAACGGGTTTAGTCCACACCCCACCGCCATAATTCAGTTAAATGAGTTTTTCATGCAGAATGATTCGATTTGCTCCGAATTTGGTATACCGGTTTATTATGTTAAGGAACTTCCCTGATTAGTTTTGGGAGTTCATTGGTTAAGGATAAAGAGGGAAAAACGGGGTTAGTCCACCCCCCTTAATTCAGATAAATGGGTTTTTCATGCAGAATCATTCAATTTGCTCCGAATTTGGTATACCGGTTTATTATGTTAAGGAACTTCCCTGATTAGTTTTGGGGTTCATTGGTTAAGGATAAAGGGGGAAAAGGGGGGTTAGTCCACCCCCTTAATTCAGATAAATGGGTTTTTCATGCAGAATCATTCGATTTGCTCCGAATTTGGTATACCGGTTTATTATGTTAAGGAACTTCCCTGATTAGTTTTGGGAGTTCATTGGTTAAGGATAAAGGGGGAAAAACGGGGTTAGTCCACACCCCCACCCCCTTAATTCAGTTAAATGGGTTTTTCATGCAGAATGATTCGATTTGCTCCGAATTTGGTATACCGGTTTATTATGTTAAGGAACTTCCCTGATTAGTTTTGGGGGTTCATTGGTTAAGGGTAAAGGGGGAAAAACGGGGTTAGTCCACCCCCCTTAATTCAGATAAATGGGTTTTTCATGCAGAATCATTCAATTTGCTCCGAATTTCGTATACCGGTTTATTATGTTAAGGAACTTCCCTGATTAGTTTTGGGGTTCATTGGTTAAGGATAAAGGGGGAAAGGGGGGGTTAGTCCACCCCCTTAATTCAGATAAATGGGTTTTTCATGCAGAATCATTCGCTTTGCTCCGAATTTGGTATACCGGTTTATTATGTTAAGGAACTTCCCTGATTAGTTTTGGGAGTTCATTGGTTAAGGATAAAGGGGGAAAAACGGGGTTAGTCCACACCCCCACCCCCTTAATTCAGTTAAATGGGTTTTTCATGCAGAATGATTCGATTTGCTCCGAATTTGGTATACCGGTTTATTATGTTAAGGAACTTCCCTGATTAGTTTTGGGGGTTCATTGGTTAAGGGTAAAGGGGGAAAAACGGGGTTAGTCCACCCCCCTTAATTCAGATAAATGTGTGTTTCATGCAGAATGATTCGATTTGCTCCGAATTTGGTATACCGGTTTATTAAGTTAAGGAACTTCCCTGATTAGTTTTGGGGGTTCATTGGTTAAGGATAAAAGGGGAAAAACGGGGTTAGTCCACCCCCCTTAATTCAGATAAATGTGTTTTTCATGCAGAATCATTCGATTTGCTCCGAATTTGGTATACCGGTTTATTATGTTAAGGAACTTCCCTGATTAGTTTTGGGAGTTCATTGGTTAAGGATAAAGGGGGGGAAAACAGGGTTAGTCCACCCGCCTTAATTCAGATAAATGTGTTTTTCATGCAGAATGATTCGATTTGCTCCGAATTTGGTATACCGGTTTATTATGTTAAGGAACTTCCCTGATTAGTTTTGGGGTTCATTGGTTAAGGGTAAAGGGGGAAAAGGGAGGTTAGCCCGCCCCTCTTAATTTAGATAAATGGGTTTTTCATGCAGAATGATTCGATTTGCTCCGAAGTTGGTATACCGGTTTATTATGTTAAGGAGCTTCCCTGATTCGTTTTGGCGATTCATTGGTTAAGGATAAAGGGTTAGTCCACCACCTTAATTTAGATAAATGTTTTTTTTTTTTTTTTTGCAAGATTATTCGATTTGCTCCAAATTTGGTATACCGGTTTATTATGATAAGGAGCTTTCCTGATTAGATTTGGAGGTTCACTGGTTAAGTATAAAGGGGGAAACGGGGGCTAATTCCCCATCACTTATTTTTTTGAGTGGCATTATTCTTTAAAATAAGAGTATAATATACAATTAGTGTGAATAGTCTGTGAGCTCAATGCCATCAGTTTAGCTGGGCACTTTTCTTTTTTATTTTGAAGTAATTTCAATGCCTATATAATAAATAATAAACTTCATAAAATATAAATTTAAAAAATAATTCTAATTACTTAAAATGCTTTTTACTATCGAAAGTTTCTTTTTTAGAGCTTGTCTTTAATATGAAATTAATACTTCAAAAGAGACTTTATTTTGAACCCCTTATAATACTACTGTTCGGACCTTGTGCGCATGCCGAACGAGCTCCGCGGCTTTTGCGGTCATGTGACCCAGTTCAATTGTTCTTTAGCTGCCATTGCGGCACGTTGTGTATTCGAGCGGATCTTATCCCCAAGTATAGAGTATGTTGTTCTTTAGCTGCCATTGCGGCACGTTGTGTATTCGAGCGTTTCTTATCCCCAAGTATAGTATGTTGTTCTTGAGCTGCCATTGTGGCACGTTATGTTATAGCGGGTCTTATCCCCAATTATTCTGTTACGTATAGCGGGAGTATTCCCCAAAATATGTTTTACGAACGTCACTTGTTCTAACAGCGGGTTATTACCCCAAAGTCACCTCATCATTCTATGTGTTCTTCAGTGTTTGTGATTGTTTGTAACATTTGTGTGCTATGTGATATAAAAATGTGAAGAAGAAAACTATTTGTCTTCAATTTTAAAGTTACACACAGTATTCACATACAATTTTTGTGGTCCGTCGAGCCGGAGCGAAATAGCTGCTATGGAAAAATTAAATAGAACAAAAGGTGCTCTAAAAGGTGCTATAACGAAATTAGAAAATTTCGTAAAAGATAATACAGACGAAATTAATTACTCGAGTACCGAGCTCGAAATAAAGATTCGAAAATTACCTGAGCTTCAAGCAAAAGTATCGGAAATACGGGATAAATATTATGATATCCCTGATATTAAGGACTTACCAGAAATCGAAAACGAGTTAGATGAACTCGAAGATCGTCTCGAGAAACTTGAGGTAAGTCTCAACCTATTTCTTAAAAATCTTAAAGTTTCTGAAATAAATGTGCATGATGATAGTATTGAATCTATAAGTTTGAATAATATTAAAGTTAAGTTACCTGAAATCCCACTACCAACATTCAATGGTAAATATGAAGAGTGGTCAATCTTTAAAGTACAATTTACAAATTTAATTATCAATAATGCCCAGTTAAATGACGCTCAGAAGCTGTTTTATTTGCGAGCATCGCTAAAAAATGAAGCAAAACAACTAGAGAGCCCAGACGATTCCTTTGAGTCATTGTTTACAGCACTTACTGAAAGATTCGAAAATCAACGTTTGCTCATTGACACTCATTTATCAGCCATAATTAATTATGAAAAAATACATTACGAGTCTTCTAAAGAATTGAGATCCTTTATTGATTGTGTAAATAAAAATTTGAGGGCCTTAAAAGTATTACAATATGAACAAAACAATCTGTCTGATGCTATCCTTATCAATATTATATTGCAAAAGGTAGATAAGGAATCTCGAAAATTATTTGAATATTCGATTAAAAAATCAGAATACCCGCAATTTAATGAATTAATGTCATTTTTGGAAAACCGCAGTTCTACGTTAGAAAGCGTAAATAGATACTCTGCTTCAAAACCCTTAAAGAAAAACATTCCTCTTTCGAACAAACAAAAAAATTTCCTGCTAAATTCGAATGATAAATCGAATGGAAAAACTTGTATTCTGTGTAAATTGGCTTTTCATAATTTGAACAAATGTTCTCAGTTTCTAAAAATGAATGTTTCTGAACGATACGATTTTGTGAAGAAAAATAAACTGTGTACCAATTGTTTGAATAATTCTCATTTCGTAAATTCTTGCATTTCAAAATATAATTGTAATACCTGTGGATTGCGACACAGCTCATCGCTTCATCGAGATAAAAAAAATAAATCCAAAAATGAATTGGCTTCCCCCCAAATTTCCTCCCCTCTTGCAGGTGCGGTAAATAGAGAAACGGAAAACATTTCGATAAATAATGAATCTTTAAAGACCTTGAATAATATAAGTAAAGAAAGAAAATCAATTTTATTGAGTACATGCTTTGTTTTTATAGAAGATAATTTCGGAAATAAACGAAAGTTTAGAGTAATTTTGGATAATGCTAGCAATGTCAATATATTACCGTATTTTCGGGCGTATGAGCCGCGGCGCATACGACTTTAAAAGTATAAAATATCGTAAGTGCGGCTCTTACGGCAGGGCGGCGGGTACGATGATTTTTTTTTCTTTACGGAACAACTTGCGTATTCGCCCGGAGTCCGCCATCTTGTTTCTTCCGCCATCTTGTTTATTTGTTGGTCATTTATAACCATTTTATGCTTAATTTTTGAAAATTTAGAGATTAAATATAAACAACAAAAATAAATAAATAAATAAATCCAAATGAAGAAATTTAAAATAGGCAAGGATCGCAAAGAAACAAGATGGCGGACTCCGGGCGAATACGTAAGTTGTTCCAATTTTTTTCCCATAATAGCAATATTTTATGACACCTGTTTTTTCTATTATTATTATTGTTGCACCATTATATCGCCTTTGATCAACTGTCACATGCTCTCGGGTTGATTCCAAAATATTAGAAATCGTCTCCGAAATCCAGATGTTTGTGTATAATGTGTTACGTTATGCAGAAAGAAACCGTGCATGATTTCGAGTCATCACTGGAAAGAACTAGAACACGCGAGAACTCTCTCGTCTCCCAGAAGAAGGGAGGAAGCTGACCTCAGGCTGTGCCTTGTTCCTATTGGCCGAATACAGTTGCGCCTGCCTCTGATTGCACAGTTCTTAAACGTTTCATTTTTGCTCTTAGAAACTAGAATCATTTTATTATACTATTATATTAAGTGTTCTCCTCTACGTCTGATCTGCAATTTACAAATTTTGATATTTTTTAAATAGTAAAAATGGCTCCCAAGAAGCTGAAAAGTTACACCGCTGCATTTAAGCTTTCAGTTATCCATAAGGCCGAGAGCATCGGTAATCGTGCTGCAGGGAGAGAATTTGGAGTGGATGAACGTTGTGTTCGACGATGGAGATCTGATAAATCTGTGCTGGAGAAAATGCCCAAAGCTCAGAGAGCACGAAGGAGTGGCGTTGTTGCCTGGCCAATTCTTGAAAGTAATTTAGCCAAGTGGGTGAAGGAACAACGCAATAAAGGCATTCCAATTTCGACAGTTCAGATTCGATTACATGCTAGAAGTTTGGCCGCTAACATGGGACTAGTTAATTTCAAAGGTGGTCCCAATTGGTGTTTCAGATTTATGTCGCGGAACGATTTGTCCATGCGAATTCGGACTACTGTTGGACAAGAATTGCCCCTAGATTGGAAAGAAAAGAAATCTGCTTTCTTAAAATATGTCAATGACATAATTAGTGAAAAAAAATTTTCTACTGCACAAATTATAAATATGGATGAAGTTCCACTTACTTTTGACTGCCCACCCAGTAGAACAGTAAATACTACTGGGGAAAAAACCATAAATATAGTTACAACAGGTAATGAAAAGACGTCTTTTACCTGTGTATTAGCTTGCGCCGCTAATGGAGAAAAATTAAAACCATTACTGATATTTAGGCGTAAAACTATACCAAAAGCAAAATTTCCTTCGGACATCGTAATTCGATGTAATGAAAAAGGCTGGATGTCCGAGGAAATAATGTTACAGTGGCTGGAGGAAGTTTGGCGAAAGAGAAAAAATTCTTTTTTTCAAGCTAGCGGACTTCTTATTATGGATTCTATGCGAGCGCACTTAGTGGAATCTGTCAAAGTTGCTGCTAAAAAAGTTTCCGCCACGCTATCGGTAATCCCAGGCGGATTAACTAAAATTCTGCAGCCCCTTGACTTGACTGTAAATAAATCATTTAAATCAAAAGTGAGAAAGCATTGGGAAACGTGGATGGTTGAGGGGCTGCATTCTTACACAAAATCAGGTAAGATGCGCAAAGCTACTTATGAAGACGTTGCGTCTTGGGTGTCGCTAGCGTGGAAAGACGTTAGCTCTCAAACTGTTATGGCGGGCTTCAAAGCAGCCGAAATTTCACAAAATTCCACAACAAGTGCTGATGCCACATCTGATGACAGTGGTGATGAAAGTAATGAACTAATCACCGATCAAAACATTTTGGAATTATTTAATTCGGACAGTGAATATTCAGATTTTGAAGGATTCGAAGATATTTAAAAGATTATGTTGTACAATCTTGTATTTGTAAATATATTTTTTGTATTTTTTAATTGTGGGAATAATAATTTTTCAAATTCTTTATTCTTTTAATATTTTTTGATAATTGGAAGTACTGTTTTATTACTAAACGTAATCCAGTATATTTTTCAGTAACTTTTATTAATATTTGCAAAAATTTGAAATGAATCTAAACTTTAATCTTTTAAAATTATATGCCTACTCATAGTCGATCAATGATAGAAAGTGTTATTAAATTAAAAAAGAAACAATAATAAAAAATCAACATTCAAGGAAAAAAAGATTCTACAATTTTTACAGGTAAGTTTAATACTGTATTTTTATCTGTTAGTTATTTTTTCAGTGATGAAAAGCTGTTTTCAGCAGTAGTCTAAGGAGTTAACGTACAACTCTGTATTTTTAAAATGTTTTCATATAACTACATGCTTTATTACATCATATTTTTCAGTAATATTTCGTTTGTTTAAATTTTTTCGGCATTTGCATACGTTAAATTTAACGTCTCCTTTCTCAAACGGAATACACCCCCTCTCACATTTAAACAGAGAAAAAAAAAACAGGAACGTCCGGTCATCTTAAATCCGGACTGCATAACTCTAGTTTTTTTTATTTTGTTTTCTGATTCTGTCGACAGATGACAGCACCAAATAATTTTCTTATTTTTGTTTATTATAGTTTATATTACCTCCTTTTGCCGATAGATGGCCATACCAGACATTTTCCGAATTTCTTTTTTAGAGAGAAGCTTATTTAATTCATGATTTTATATGTTTATTGAACGTTCAGTACACTGACATGTTTAAATAAAATCGTAATCATAAGAAATGTTCTGTTTATATTTAATTGTATAAGATTAAATTAAGTCTTATTTTGCTTTTGAATCATTTTATATGTTACTTATGATATTTCGTGATTATTTATAATTTTTGCTTATAATTTTAAGTTGATATTGCAAGATATCTAATATCTGGAAAAGTTGTGTCCGTAACGATTCCGAATTTTAAAAACTGTACTGTAATAATATTACAGTATTTCTTTATATTTAATTACTAGTTTATTTATTTATTTATTTTCCCTGCGTTTAAGTGAAAATATTTATATATAAATTTGGAAAAACTTGCGAATTCGCGCGGAGTCCACCATCTTTGTTCTTTGATGGTCATTTATAATCACTTTATGCTTAATTTAACAACAAAAATAAACAAAAACAAAAATAAATAGCAAAAAAAAAAATAAATCCAAATAAAGAAATTTAAAATCGGCGATGATCAACAAAGAAACAAGATGGCGGACTCCGGACGAATCCGCAAGTTTGAGTTTTTGGGTGCGGCGTTTACGACGGGGCGGCGCTTACGAGAATTATTATTTTTTTTAAACACATTTTCGTCGGTGCGGCGCTTACGCCGGGTGCGGCGGGTATTCCCGAAAATACGGTAACTAAGGATTGCGCTGACATGCTGAAATTTAAAAAAAGGATAATTAATGTACCCGTTACAGGATTAAACGGTTATACTTATAATGTAAAAAATAAAATTTCGAGTGTAATTACAAACGAAGATGGCTCTTTCAGGGAGAATATAGATTTCTTAATTGTTCCCAAAATCACGGATGTAATTCCATCAAAGCAATTAAATGTATCGGACATTAATTTACCGAATATTGTGGAATTGGCAGACCCCACATTTTTCAAACCGGGAAAAATTCACGCATTGGTTGGCGCTGAATTATTTTATAGAATTTTAAAGCATAATTCAGTTAAGATAAATGATAAACTTTTTCTGCAAGACACTGTTTTTGGATGGATCCCAACTGGGGCGCTAGAGGAGAACACACAAACAAACAATATTACTATGTGCAATTTCGTTAGAGATTTCGATGAAATAAATGATAATTTAAAACAATTTTGGGAGCTTGAGTCTATAGGCATTAAACATGATGATCCGAAAATATCGGAAACTGATCAAGCACAACAAATATTCGATAAAACTGTCAAATTTGTAGGCGATCGTTATGAAGTTCAGTTACCGTGGAAAAAAGACTGGAAGGATTTAAATGATAATTTTAATGTTGCGAAACAGCGTTTGGAAGGTCTAAAAAGAAAATTTTATCGAAACCCAGAGCTTTTTCGACAATATTCTGAAATAATCACGGAATATTTAAAGCAAGGAATTATAGAGCAGGTGCAAGAAAATGAACCTGTTTTAGACAGGGCAGTTTATTATTTGCCCCATCATGCGGTCTGTAAAGAAGATAAACTTACTACAAAGGTCCGAATCGTCTTCGATGCCAGCTCTCATGATAACAATGATTTGTCCCTTAATGATTGTTTATGGCCCGGCACCAACTTAAATCCACTTCTATTTGATATTTTAATCCACTTCAGATTATACGAAATTGCCTTTTCTTCTGATATCGAGAAGGCGTTCCTTCAAATCTCACTAGCTGAAAAAGATCGGGATTCTGTCCGTTTTCTGTGGTATGATGATGGTTTAAAATCTTTCAAGGTCTTCAGATTCAAACGTGTTATTTTTGGAGTCAATGCCTCTCCATTCCTCCTATCTGCTACCATAAAGGAGCACATCAAGCGGTTTACGAACCTACACCCAAGAACTGTTCACCTACTCGATAAATATATTTATGTGGACGATTTTATATCTGGCGAAGATACGCTGCAAGAAGCTCTTGATGTTTCCCTGAATGCTAACAAAATAATGTCTGAAGCAGGAATGATTCTTCGAAAATGGATAACCAATGATGAAGCGTTACTGAAGTGCTGGCAAAAGGAAGGTTTAAATATTCAAATAGAACATGCTGCAATAAGCCTAGGAAGCAATCTAAGCAAGGTATTAGGAATGTCCTGGAAAACAGAAGAAGATTGTCTGACATTCGAAGTCAAAAGTTTAATAGAATTCTTGTCATCGCAAAAAAGCTCAAAACGTCTACTATTGCAAGCAGTTGGTAAAATCTTCGATCCGTTAGGCATGCTGACGCCATTCACCATTAGAATAAAATGCCTGTTCCAAGAACTATGGCTAAAGAAGACAGCATGGGATGAACAGTTACCAACTAATGTGCACGAAAAATGGTTAAAGTGGTTCGAAGAACTTCCAAATTTAGCAGAATTAAAAATTCTGAGGAAAATTCTTGGTTGCTTGAATCAAGTAATAGCTGTAGAAATACACGCCTTTTCTGATGCTAGTAAAATAGCGTATGGATCTGCAATTTATCTGAGAATAAAAAGAGAGAGTGGTGTGGAAGTCAATCTCGTGACTTCAAAGAGTCGTGTTGCACCGATAAAGGAGATAACTCTGCCTCGGCTAGAACTTCTCGGAGCCTTACTAAGTGCAAGACTGACCAATAAAGTAAAACCCATCCTAGATCAAAAAATCACATCGAAAGTGTACTATTGGACGGATTCCAAAATAACCTTATTCTGGATCAAAGGATCACCAAACCGATAGAAGCAGTTTGTGGCTAACCGTGTCATAGAGATTAATGCACTTTCAGATTCGAACTCTTGGTATCACTGCTCCAGCAAGGACAACCCTGCCGATCTCTTGACCAGAGGTGCGAGTGTTAATTCCCTTCTAGAGAATCCAATGTGGTTTAGGGGACCAAACTTCCTAGCAGCTGATGACTTAGTGACTGAGCAAGAAACTATTTCTGTGCCAGAAACAGATTACATTCCAGAGACTAAATCAAAATATAAAAATAACTGTAATGATTTCAATTCTAATATTTCTCTTTCTCTTTTCAGGAATCCTGAAGAAGTAAATTTTTTTCTCAACATAAGTGGTAAATACTATAGTATTCTTCGCATACTGGCATATGTTTATAGGTTTTTTCACAATTGCAAATGTAAGTTAGCAGACCGGCGCAGAGGCAGCCTCACAACCCCAGAAATAAAAAATTCAGAAGTTTCTCTAATTAGATTAGTACAAAATGCAGAATTTCAGGAAGAGATTAAGGGTTTAAAACGGGAATCAAGGGTTCCCCCTTCCAGTAAAATTAAATGTTTATCCCCCTTTTTGGATCAAGATAATATCTTAAGAGTTGGCGGTAGGTTGGAAAATTCAGATTTAAACTTTGATAAGAAGCATCAAATCATTTTGCCGAAGGGCCATAAGCTCACAAAACTCATATTTGAGCATTTTCACAGGAAGTATTTTCATATTGGTCCCCAAACTTTAATCCATTACGTACGTATGCGGTTTTGGCCCGTAAGTGGAAAAAATTTAGCGCGAAAAGTAGTGCATGATTGCGTTGTCTGTTTTAGGAACAACCCAGTTACTGCTAAACAAATCATGGGTGACCTCCCATCGGAAAGAGTAACTCCAAATTTTACGTTTAACCATACAGGAGCCGATTTTTGCGACCCTTTTGAGATTAAATATAAAAATCAAAGAAAAAGGGATTTTCATAAGCTTTATATCGCGATTTTCGTTAGCTTAGTAACAAAATATTTCTTCAGAAATTTTAATGAAATCTAATGTATATACTTATTTCTCATTGTTTACGTATTTTAAGGTGCACCTAAGATTTACATGTTATATTACATTCAACTTTTCTTAAGAACAACATAGAACTATTTTTTGAAAATAGCTTAAATTTTGTAACAAAGAATTTAATTTTATTGTATTGTATAGTCCTTATTGTTGCTACTTATCCTTATTGTATATGCATTGTAATATTATTTTATGGTATTGGTATTTATAGTGTACTTTTAATATTTTGAATGTGCTACGCACATTGCAACGCGGGGCGGCATGTTCGGACCTTGTGCGCATGCCGAACGAGCTCCGCGGCTTTGCGGTCATGTGACCCAGTTCAGTTGTTCTTTAGCTGCCATTGCGGCACGTTGTGTATTCGAGCGGATCTTATCCCCAAGTATAGAGTATGTTGTTCTTTAGCTGCCATTGCGGCACGTTGTGTATTCGAGCGGTTCTTATCCCCAAGTATAGTATGTTGTTCTTGAGCTGCCATTGTGGCACGTTATGTTATAGCGGGTCTTATCCCCAATTATTCTGTTACGTATAGCGGGAGTATTCCCCAAAATATGTTTTACGAACGTCACTTGTTCTAACAGCGGGTTATTACCCCAAAGTCACCTCATCATTCTATGTGTTCTTCAGTGTTTGTGATTGTTTGTAACATTTGTGTGCTGTGTAATATAAAAATGTGAAAAAGAAAACTATTTGTCTTCAATTTTAAAGTTACACACAGTATTCACATACAACTACAAATCATGAATTATTGACAAAATTAATAGATCGCAATTTTTGAAACGATATTTTGAAATTTATAAATGTGTCTTATATTGATGAATGTTTTATGAGTCTCCAATATAATAGAAAATAACTAAAAATAAAACATTGAAAATATTTTGCATTGTGACTGAATGAAAGTTTGTAATAATGTAAGAGTTGTGATTTAGTAAGTTATGTTAATGGTTCTTCATTAACATAGTTCAAAAACTCCAATTAAGAGATTAATAAATATATCATCATGTAATTTAATGTTTAAAACTTCTACACATAATGGTACAAAATAAGAACACTTTTTGTGCTATAAATGTTATTCCTCTTCATTTGGTCATCAAGTGCTGTTTTACAGAAAGTACAATCTTCAAATTTTTGAAAAATTCAAGTATTAAAATTGATATTTCAGCTGTCACTCCCCCCCCCCCCCCTTTCAAATGTGGATGACTTTTTAGATTCCCTATAAAACGTTTTCCAAACGTAGTGTACAAATGAATATTTCACACTCCTAATTTACATATGTAAATCTGGTGAAATTCTTGGCTATCATAACTTTGATATTATTTATAATAATGATGAACTTTTGTGAAAATGAGTGTAATTGGGTTATTTTCTTTTCAATTTCACAGTGATAATTTATTCAGGATCACATTAATGAAATATATAAAATTATTGTATCCAATATCATGAAATTACGAATAGGTCTCTGACATTCTGAGTATTTTTGAGTACTTTAATTGTTCAACTATTATCAATATTTAATTTTATTCATAAAAAACTATTCTACACCCAGTTACTTCATATAAGCATTTAAAGGTTTCTTCTTTTTTTGTGTGTGTGTTACTCTGAAAACAAAAAGCTGAAGTTTAAGTGTTGTTTTTTATTTTTGTAGTAACATATTTTTTTCCTCCTTATTTTTCAGTTCAAGTCGATACATTTAAAATATAAGCTTAGGTTTAGAAATTCTACCATAAATTACAGTTCTTTATCTTTAAGAAGCACCTAATAGCAGTTTGATTTGATGCTGTATGGTTTGCCATCCTAATATGGAAGTAGTGCAAGTGCAATTTTAGACGGACGTTAGATTTTCAGAGCAATTTATTTATTTTTAATTTAATTTTTAGGCGAGAGTTGGGGAGTGATTTTAATTAAAGTTAAATATTGATTTAATGTTTTCAATTTTTCAGTTTAACAGTCAGACTGATTTAAGGTGAATCCAGATAATTTGTTAAAGAAATAATTAAATTAAACGGATTTTTGTTGACCCCATTTTCTATTTTAAAAAGAAATGCTTACGTATTTTCAAAGTTCGCCATTCATTAAAAAGATTTTGATAAATTTATTGTTTATTAACACAGTACATTGTTAGTACCGAAGATAGATAGATAGATTACTTTTTTCAATGAGTAGCAGTATTCAACGATCACTAATATTTTTAAATAAATAGATTAAGATTTACCAATTTGTACTTGTTTTTAAAATATCCATTTCCATTTTACATGTGTGTCAATGGTATAAATCATTTTAAAACATTTATTAGAGGCGAACAAATTATAAATTTCCATAAATCTGAATGGTTGTCATCATTCTTATAAGAGTAATAAATTTTTAAACGCTAAATCCCTATTTATAAGTGATGTAAAAGAGTTCTTGAAAACAGAATAACCTTTGAATTAACATGAATTGAATTAACGTGATGTCGATGTCAACGAGCGCACGCGCGCAAAGTGCTTTTCTCCCAAAATCATTTGGCACACTACGTCTTTCGCCAATGTGCGTCTAAGCTTGAGGGTTCGGATATTAGCGACCGGGATGCGGCTGCACAAACCATCACCTCATCGAACTGACCTCTGAAATTCCAAGGTTAGACAGAACTCGATTCGCATATTAAAATGCAACTGGTCTGCCAAGTCATATCTTGGTGGAAAACACCTGCAAACTCGATTTTAGTGGTTGACTGATAGGTTTATCTTTGTGTTTTCCTGCACCCAAGAAAACATGGAAGAGTGGGAGCATGAAAACACAATGGTAAACCTACCGGTCTACCACTAAAATCGGGTTTACAAGTGTTTTCCACCAAGCTATGAATTGGCAGAGCAGTTGCATTTTAATATGCTAATCGAGTTCTGTCTAACCCTGGAATTTCAGCGGTCAACTCAATAAGGTAATGGTCTGTTTAGCCATTACTTATTACTGGCCTACTATTAAGAATGCTTCGAGAAAAATAATCAATGAAAATAAAAATTTAAAGTATATCCAGGGATATTTTTATGTCGTAATTTCTGTTGTTGTTTTTTCATAATTTATAAATTTCAGAAGAAAAAAATAAAAATTTCAAAAGCGGTCCACTGTGACCCATCTTCCCCTACTTCTTTACCGTTGAATAGAAATGATGTCTTGCAACTATTTTACAGTACTTTACATTATCATATGTTATTTATATTAATATACCATACATATTTAAACTATATATTATATAATTCTTTAAAGGAATATCTTTCGGATGTTGGAAGAGTATTTAAAACACGCTGATATTTTTTATAATCAGAAAAGTATCACACATGTTGATTCAGTAATTTACAGCTCCGATATCTGCGCATGTGATTTCATATCACCCCTTAAAAATCCGTGGAAGACCAAAGGTTCACCTGCATTAAGAACATGCAGAACACCGTGGAAGAATTTATCCGAAAAGTAAGCAACACAGGCATTTCTTCACGGAAGCAATCTCCTCACTTCTTACGCAGTGGGACCAGTACATCAACATCAATGGTAACCCTCATAGCATTTTTCGTTTTCAGAAAATTTGCAGAAGTGTTGCTTTGAAAACCGGCAAAGTTGCAGCAAGCTCAGCATGACAAGACTGAAAGTTCATAACAAGACTGCAGCGAGATAACGCAAACGCCGAAGTCACCACACTTTGAACTTGCAGCTAACTGTTCGTTCAAGTTAAATTCATGCTGCATTAAATTTATTGCAAATTAACGGTAAACAAGTAATAAAAGATACTGCAAACATACTGTAAAATAGTAACCTTTCCATGAAGCATTAACTGTTTACAACTGTTACACTATAAGTTTAACCCCTTCGAAGGGGTCCATAGACCTGATCAGGTCTATTGATGCATACGCACCGTTAAGGTGCATGCATCGTTTTTACCACCTTAAACAATTTAGGGTGATATTTGTACTTCTCAATTCAACCCTTTTTTGGTGTTTCATGAGTATAACGTTTAAAAAAAGCGGTGCCAACTGAATAAAATTTCTGCTATTTCTGCGTATCTGCTGATTGTCTATTCTCTCAACAGAGGGATTTTTTGCTTTCGTCACTTTCGTGAATTAAAGACAAGTGGATGATGGTATACCTTGCGGGAAATTTGCTGCGAATTTCTCAATTGAAATTTGTCACGGCAAGATAATATCAGCAAAAAGCAAACTTGCTGCTAATGTTCATGCTATCTGGGAATTAAATCTTAGTGTAATGTTGCTCAGTAACTGTAATTCAAATATTCTATAATTAAAGTTCTCTGTAATTAAAATGTTCTTTGGCTATAACTGTAGTGTCCTTTCGTTTGGGCACAACTTATAATAACATATAGTACATTAGAATGCAAAACGTACTTAAAAATCGCAGCCAACGAAAGAGACACATAGCGATACTTTCATCCCTCTTCGTTGTCACGTGATTTAAATAACCTGATTTTCACCAAAGTTTGAATTGCTATGTGATCAAGGCAGGCTGAAAAGCAGCCAATATTAATTGGATGCCGCTGCCTGTCAGTTTCGTTGGCCGTGTCCATAAACATAGAATAGAGTAGGACCTCTAACGAAATAAATTAATATTGAGTGGCGACTTTCGAACAAATGTGGCAGCGGGAGTAGAATCGTAGGCAGAAAGCATCTCTAGTGGGCAACATTCATTGACTGACTCTCAATGATCAAGCAGATGACTGGTAGAAGCATTCGAACCGAATAAAACCGTGCTACATCAGCGCCCCTCTTACAACAAAATCTTGAGCACGATTTTGTTCAACAAAAACCTATTTCGGTAGCGGCCCGACTCTACTCTGTGTTCATGGCTGCGTCAAAAGTACATCAATTCTCACTTACCTGTTTGAGAACAAACCACACAAAAATAATTAATGTTATAGTCCAAACATTTATCAGCCAACTGGCGACTAGTTGTGCTATGAGTTCCGCTAGTCTTCTAAGTACGAGATAGGAAAGCTCTTTTACCGGATTCAGACCAGTCAATCGATCCATAATATCTTCATTCGCTACTTTCACTACCGGGCAACAGTCAAACAGATATTTCGGACATCGCATCAACCAGTTACCGTGAGAGAAGAGTGGTCTATGGAACAGTAATAGTATCCATTCCGATAACTTCCTACCAAAGTATGACATTGAACTTATTGATGATGGTATGGGTGAAGACTCTGAAGAGAATTAGAAAAGTAGAATTAAATTTAGGAAACGGATGGAAGTTTCGGGCCTATATTACGTGACTAACATGTTAGACAAAGAATAGAAAGAAAATTCAAAAGCAATTGAAAAAGCACACGAAAGAAAAGTATTGCACTTGGAAAGTTTTTTGTAATGTAGAAAACACTTTCCAATGTTGAGAGAATACTGTTATGAAAGCTTCAGATTTTAGCATATGAAAAGGAGATTTGTTTACTAGCATGTTAAATCCTACTCAGTCCGCTTTATTT
This sequence comes from Maratus speciosus, assembly GCA_963932465.1. Classification (NCBI taxonomy): domain Eukaryota; kingdom Metazoa; phylum Arthropoda; class Arachnida; order Araneae; family Salticidae; genus Maratus; species Maratus speciosus. Next base: position 482,314,829 of record OZ010788.1, on the reverse strand, counting down.
CGGTGTGCATAAATAATAATGAATTTAACTGAAGTACAATTTTTTGTGCGGCCCTGTAAAACTATGAATGTTACCCGTAGCATTTTCTATAGGGAATACGTATGCTGTAGTAAACTTCGGTAACCTATATCAATTCGGTTTCTGTTTAAAATAATACAGTAGCTGGCAAAAGTTTTGAGACGGTAGGTTTTTCTATCATAACTTTTTCTGTAAGCAAAATTTCTTAATGGGGTAAATTAGTAATTTGTAGCTTCAGTCATCCTACATGGTGCGCAACTAATGATATGTGTAAAAATTGTTAATTTAAGAAATACCAAAAGTGAATTTGAAAAGTTGAAAGCAGAAGTTTTGAGACGATCTGATACAATTCAAGTTTTTAATACTTGACTTAAATACACGTGATATTGTCACACACACACACAAAGGCTTCGCTATCTGAGTGGCTAAGAGCAGAGGAATTCCAATCAGAAGATGTGGGTTCGAATACCGTCTCTGGCTTTTAAATTACATTTTCTTTATTTCCTTTCTATACGAGGTGTATGCAAATGACTTTAGAATTTCGATAACTTTGCGCTGACATGCAAATTAGTAGCTTTACGTATTCATGTTCTCAGAATGTTCTAGAATATGGGATGCTTCATATATAAAGCACGAAACAACCGGTACCTCAGTCGGGTTGTTGTATGCGAAACTTATTGCTTAATCCTTAAAGCATTAGAATTCTATTTCCAAAAATCTTAATGTTGGTACCTGTATTAGTTTCAGTATGAAGACAGGGGTAAATGCGCCTTTGACCATTCGTCTTTTAATTATTAAAGAAGCGGAGGGGGGGGGGGGTCATATTCTGCTCTCGCCAGCAAGTTGGGAATTCCAAAATCAACTATTGGCCACATATTAAAGAAGTGGAATTACGGTAAAGATGTGCGCTATCTTCCAAGATTAGGAGTCCCAAAAAAAAAACGATTCAACGTTAAGACGCGTTGATCCGAAGGAAGTCGGTCGCTGACCCAAACAAGAACGTTGCTGAAATGGGTAAGGATATGGCCATTGAACATGGTCTAACAGTGAGTAAGGACACAAAAGACGACGTCTGGATGCCCCTTGATTGTGTGCATGATTCCCTGTAAAAAACATCTCATCCGGGCAAAGAATAGGAAAATCCGATTGAAATTCTCTAAGGAGCACGAAACGTGGACAACCAAAGACTGCAAGACGGTCCTTTGGAGATATGAATCCAAATTTAATTTGCTTGAAAGTGGTGGCCGACGTTATATTCGTCATCCAAGAGACACCAGAATGAATCCCCGGTACAAACTTCCAGCAGTGAAGCAAGGAAACGGATCAGTAATGGTCTGGGGAGCTTTCCATCATGATGGCGTCGTCCCCCTCATACACATCGATGAGAGTACGGATCAAAATGCTTATAAAACATTTTAGAAGGTCACATGCTGCCTTATACTTGTAAAAAGTTACCTCGTGGACGAAAGTTTCAGCAAGATAATGATCCCAAGCACACCTCCAAAATGGTGACAAATTGGTTTTAGCTAAAAAAAACATTAAAGTTTTGGACTAGCCAAGTCAGTCACTTGACCTTAATCCAATTGAACATCTTTAGGAACACATCGGAAGAAAAGTCGGTACACGGAAGCATTCTTCAAAGGCAGAACTCCTTCAGGATCTTCAATCGGAATGAGCGAAAATCCCTAGATCCACCTTAGAAAGCCTTGTTAATTTCATCCCCAAACGATGTGTTCTGTCCTCAAAGCAAAAGGATATACAACTTAATATTAAATATTGCTGTATTTCGTTACATTAAGACACTTAATTTCAGTAAAAGTATTGAATCGTCTCAAAATTTTTGCTTAAGTAATTTTGTGAATTTCCGAATTATGTTTAATTCACGCATATGTCTCAATTGTTCTAATGTTGTATTTTTGTAAACTTTAAAAGGGGTACAAATTACTAATTTAAATCATTAATAAATTTTGCTTACAAGAAAAAATTAGGCCAGAAAAAACATATCGTTTCAAAACTTTTGCCAGCTACTGTATGTCATTAAAATGTCAATCAATTATCACCCATAGAGTTTAAGTACGTACAAATTCCTTTGTGTGCCCTTGTAAAAAAAATGTAAAAACTGCGAGCACCATTTTCTGTAAGGAACATGATACAGTGCCCATCTTAATAAGTATATGAATTTAAATGCTTGAAGTAACATATAACATCTTTAAAATTTGCTTCAAGCAGTTAATGCTCCAACACAATATTGAAATCAAATTATTTTGTGTTTCCCTAAAAAATTAAGATAAATGGTACTTATACTTGTTAAGAAGATTTATGTCATCTAATAAATGTGCTTACTTATTAAATAAATCTCCCAACATAAGTCTATCTGTTCCTGTACCTGTAGATACATTTAGACAGCAAAATAAAAATGATACTACTTAGTTATCCCGTCGACCAAAAATCTATCGCCAAACTATAAGATTAAATGCCAATAAGGGTCGATCGTAAATGTCACATTCACTTGACTCTGTCATGAAGGGATTTTTATTTCGACGTTTTATTTATTTTTTAATAATGGGCACAGATGTCATATACCTGTTTACGCCGTGTACCTGTTGATGTCATATACGCGATTTTTTTCCGACTCCAATTTGGCGAAAACATCAACAACATAAACAACAACATCCGGGTTACCATATCAAGCAAAATAACGACACTTTGGCGCAAGTTAAGTACCCGTTGCATATATGACATTGGCGTCAGAAAGAAATCGCACCAATATGGGGCGTGGTGTGGTGATTTATATAATTTGGCAAAATTGGTCGACGGGATAACTAAATAGTACCATTTATTATAAAACACACACGCATTGTGAATTATACAACTGATTCGGCTATTAATATCAGAGGGCTTTGATTAATGATCACTATCTGGTCTATGAGCTAAAATCTCCATTTTGGCGTCGAAATGCCTGGTGCGTCTGCAACACCTGTACTCCATAGGGAAATATATTTAATCACTAAAATACAAATGAACTACTCATTTATAATGGGTCGACTGATAAATAATACAATTTGGCACAGATGTCTCTGACGCAACGGTGTACCTATTTAGTACCAAAATGGCGATTTTATGCCTAGCAAACCAGTGATTTTGGCGAGATTTTGCTTCGTAACGCAACCCGGTAAAACATATTGTGCGAGTTTTATAGTAAAACAATTTATGTGTGTTTAAAATAAAAATTATTTGTGTTTTTAATAAAATTGTTCGTGTTTTTTTTTTTTTTTTTTTTTTTTTTTTTATGAAATAAACCGTTTTATAATAAAATAAAACGAGAACATGCTCACTTTGCAAGGCAATCCTGACAGGTACACGAAAACGGGGTTTTCTCGCTAAAATGGCTCAGAAAAATAAATAAATTCACGCCAACCCCGATGCGCCTGATATATCTGTGCCTACAATTTACTCTATACAATAGAAAGACAAAAATTATATCGTAATTATGGGATAATTTATTTTTCAATTTTTGTACACATGACAAAAACGGGCAAAAATTGCTTTCAGATACGATATACCCGTCTTGGTAGCCCGAAGATTAAGCATAAAAAGCATTATTCAATAACTATTTTTGTTGCGATGATACCAAAGCACAAATATAATTAATGCATTTCTTATATTTGAAAAGGTAAATGAAATAAAGTAAGTAAAAAAGTCCATACTCACTGTCAGTTTTATACCAGTAATAAATAAGTATAAAAATTTGTTGGGAAACAAACCATATCATTCCAATATATTACAGATTTGATAATTGTCATCGGTATAACTAACAAAGTAAATTACTGTGCATAAATATTGATTAATTGAAGTTGGTGTAAAGTAATTTTTGAGAAAAAAAAATAAACAGTTAATGAAAAAATAAGGATAAAATTCGTCGAATATATTTTGCAAAGTATCTTATTACATATGAAGTAGAATGTAATTTTTTTTTAATCTCACGCTCTATACTTACATGATATAAGTTACATCATAGTGTAGTAGTATCTAAGTATGCCTTGGTTACATTCACAGAATGCTATTATTCTCTGCTGTGCTTGCAACCTAACAGTAGCCTGTAACAGAAATTCAGTTTGCCTGATCACAATACACCAATCAAAAACAGTCTTGCACCATTGAAAATGAAGTCATATTTAAAAAAAGTATTGGCATTCATAAAACTTCAACAAACATTCCATTAAATGATGATCTAATCTCACAATGGCAGAAAGGTACCGGTAGTGAAAATGACGTTAGTCTTTGTAGAAGTCGGGAAATTACATTAGCTGGGATTGAACCAGGGATCTTTTGTACAGAAGACGAGCGCTGTAGTACGAAGCAAAAGGTAGTTTAATTTTCCCGTAGCAGTGACTCATCGTGTACTTAAAAATAGCTTCTGCTTTTTAATCATCGTGTACTGTTCGTGGAAGTTGTTGTTAAGAGAGATGGCAGCGCTACGCACTCCAATGCCCAGTGAAGAAGTCGTCTTATTTAGACGTTGCACATAGGGGTATTTGAGCATTCTACGCGGCCAAAAGTCAAATTATTAAAGTACTAAGGCCGTTAAAAAGAAAGACAACCTGGGTTAAAGGACAGTTTCAAGGACAATACCCAACCCCTTCAATCTTTCCCCCGCGCACGCGTCTCGTTTATCTTTAGTCGGAATTCGATCGTTCAACTTGTTGTTTGTGTCTGTTCTCGGCGTTCGTGTAAAAACATTAACTTTGCAGTGAAATATTTATTAATTTACGTTTATTTTGAAAGTGTTTGTGATGGATCCTGATACAACAGTTAATAATGCAAAACTCTAATAAATTTTTTTGTTGTTTTATCATTATGAAGTTTAGTTGTTGTACTTTGAAGGTACCCTCATATTAGAGTGAGATTATTTCTAAAATATTTTATTCAATCGAGTGTTTGTTGTACTATCCTGTCAGATCCTGTTATAATTTCGAACTGAATCGAAAGTATGAAGCCTTGAGTAGTGAAAAATCAAAGAAACTCCCGCGGAATAGCGCGGATGTGTATTGTCTTGGTCTTTGAACTTTTTTTACCAAATAATTAAAACAAATTGACTATCGTAAATAGTATTCTAAAACGAAATATTTTTAATGTAGGTTCACAGGGTGTCTCTGGAGTAAGGATTGTGACCCGTAAATATTTGTTTGATCGAATGCAGAGCTTTGACTTGTCCAGTTTAGAAGATAAATTAAATTTCTTAAAAGATCAACATCGGGTGAAGGTTACACAGAAGACCAAATTGAGAGCTTAAAACGCAATTTCGCACACTTTAAATCGCAAATTAAGCAGAGATGGTTAAAAGCCCATAAGAAGGAAGACGTATTTCTCAAAAACAATCATTCTTCGCTAGAAGGAACGTTTGAGATACCTACCAGTCCCCAACATCGGCCTGGGCGACCATCTAAATTAGTTACATAATCGAGTGAGAGAACTAAGAGGAGAAAAACAGAAGAAGTGCGATCTTCTCTAGAAAAAGATATTATCATTCATGCTGCTTAGGTGGAATTGCGGAAATCTGGAACACGAGATGCTTCTGAAATACTCAAAGAAATTATCAGTAGTGCGAAACGTGCAACAAAATATAAAAAGGCTTTTTCTAGATCAGAAAACGAAAAAACTGACTCACCCACGCCAACACATGCATTGTCCATGTTTGTAGAAGCTGATTTAACTTGTCGACAATACGAAATAGTGAGGAACACCAACAAGAAATTCTTTCCTTGTTATACCTTGTTACAAAAAGCGAAACAAGAATGCTATACGCCCCCAGAGTCATGTAGAGTAACAAGTACTTACGCCGAAACTGATTTACAGCCTTTGGTTGACCATGCAGTTAAGCGTTTGTCTATGTTTCTAGAAGAGGTTCTAACAACAGAGAAAGAGCAAGAACGAGAGAGTTTAAAGTTAATTTCAAAATAGGATGTGATGGCTCACAACAATCACAATTTAAACATAAATTTGTAAAGGATGCCGACACAGATGCGAACATATTCCAAAGTAGTTTCGTCCCTTTACGATTAGTTTCTGGTAGTGAAAACGAAAAGCTATTATGGGAAAACCCAACACCTTCTTCACCTCGATTTTGCCGTCCTATATTTATGCCGTCGTTTTGTAAAAGAAAATACTGATGTTGCGGAGGAAGAAATTTACTTTATAAAAAATTCTGCGATGTCACTAAACGCCACCGAGGTTAATTTAAATGGAAACAGGTTCTTAGTCAGTCATGTCTTCATAATGACAAGGGTAGATGGCAAGCTTTGCAACGCTGCGACTGGCACTAAATCCACAAGTCGATGCTACATATGTGGTGAAACTTCTAAGGACTTCAACAAAATTGATATTCAAAAAGAAATTAATTCTGAAGCTATAGAGTTTGGCCTTTCTATTTTACACACTAGAATTAGACTTTTTAAAAGCATTCTCCATTTGGCTTATAAGTTGCCAGTAAAGGAATATAGAGAGCGGAAGACTGAAGCAGAGAAAAAAATTGAACTGGAAGAAAAACTCGAAATCCAGAAAAGATTTCGCGAAGGAACTGGCTTACTGGTAGACATACCAAAGACAAATTTTGGCAATACCTATGACGGAAATACAAGTAGAAGTTTTTTTGAAGACCCGAAATTGGCTTTTGACATAACTGGCATTAGTTATGACCTAATATACCGCTTAAAATTCATATTGGAGACAATTTTAAGCGGATATATAATTGATCCCAAAAAATACGAGAAATATGCATTAGATACTGCTCGCTTACATGTAGATTTGTACCAGAGTGGCATCTAATGACCCCAACAATGCACAAAATATTAATTCATGGTTCAGTTATAATTAAAAACGCATTATTGCCCATTGGGCAGCTTTCAGAAGAGGCCGCAGAAGCGCGTAATAAGCATTTTAGGCTATACCGCCAAGACTTCGCTCGAAAATTCTCAAGAGAAAATTGCAACAAAGACATTTTTAATCGGCTACTTTTAACATCAGACCTTCTTATAAGCAGCATGATAAAAGTAAAAGGAAGAAGGATGAGCTCCTTTTTGCCAGAGATAATTGCTCTTCTTTTGCCTGCGAAGCCCAATGTTCGAGATGATCCATCAGAGAGTGACGAAGATGAATATTAGTTTTTTAAAATAAAGTTTGTGTTTTATTTTAATAAATCGTCTTTATAAGTTTAATAAATTTATTTTTTCATTCAATTGTATCCTTTAGAATAGATATATAACATAAAATAATTTTGGCCGCGTAGATAACGCAAATACCCGTATGTGCGTTGGCTTGCGCTCTTTTAGCGTAATCCCTCCCCCCTCCCCTAGCATCGGTGGCGAAGGAAAGGAAAGGTGTTCAAGCCTCCCCCCCCCCCCCTCTTCATTGGAAATCAAGTCTTTTGTTTATATATAAAAATCTTCCGAATATCTTACACACAACAATCGAAATGCGGGTTTAAAAATGGTTGTCATCAGACATAAAAGAAAGACCAAGCACTGCAATACAGTTCTTATGAAGTTGTAATATGGCTGTTTAGCCCAGCATCAAGAAATTGTTGAAAGCTCTATGAACACTTCCAATCTCAACAGCTAATCCAGAAAGAACATACTCTACACCGAGACCATCAAAAACGTATCTTAGGAACACTATGTGTAATTCTCGGCTTTCTGGACCTGCATTCATGAGCACCCATCGACAAAAACAAGTAGATGTCAGATCCACTTTGAACGCAATGTCAGCAAAACGCACTTAGCTTGTGTTATGATGCCAAAATTTGTAAGTGCATTTTTCTTCCTTTTTAACATTTTCCAACAAAGTTGAAAAGTGTTTATGCATTCGGTTTGTCTGGCCGTCTGTCTACGCTCTAACTACCGAAAATATGCTCGGATTGCCCTGTTATTAATGTAGACCATAGCACGTTCCCTATTTCAAATGAAGTTTCTAGCATGTTTAGTTCATTTACAGGGACAATCAAAAGTTTTCCGTTACATAACAGCCTATGGGAAAAAATCGTTTCAAATGATTTTTAATGCTGTTACACGCTTTCAAACATATTAAAATTGATATGCATTAATCAAGTGCACTAAAACATGCATTCTGTAGAATATGCTGTGCAAAGAATAGTTATTATGCATTTACAGGGCCACACAAAAGAATTCCGTTGCATAATGATATGGGGGGGGGAGGGGAATTGTTTGCGCCGTATTTTAATTATGTTAAAGTATTTCATATATAATGAAATTTATATACATCGATGAGGTTTACTATAAGTTATTTCATGTATAATACGAAGTGCATTTACAGGGACACACAAAAGATTCCAGATACTATATTGTATCCGAAGTACTGTGCAGTAACGATGATTGCTGGAAACGCATTTTTAATTATGTGTGCCGTGTCCTAAGAAGGCGGTAGCGATGGTCGAGGGTGTTAACTTCGAAGGCTTAACAACTTATATTCTCTTAGAATATGACAACATGATATTTATTTTTATAACAAAATAAAAGATATTCTGGAGTAATAATAAGTCGCTATGTACACAACAATGTAAATTTTGTTGAACAAAAAGTTTATGTATCGATCAGAATAGTGTCTATGAGAAGGTGGCAGCTAGTCTATTAAGCCCACAGGCAATGCATTATTTGAACGGAAGACGCTTGTCTTGTCTCAGAGATTAAGATCTCTTTCTCCGCGACGGCACCCTGGGGCCATGTCGCCGCTGATTCAGGTATCATTCCCCGGTACTAGGAATCGTAAAGCCCGGCCCTTTCGGCCTTCAAACTCTTCCACTCCAAAAGTCGCTCTTCCAACTTCAGCCAAAATCTAATCTCTCCTCATCCTCCTCTCGTATATATATCTCAATTATCTCCCTTTAAAAACAATAGTGAGTTTCTCAGCCACTAACTGTCCGTTCTTTTCAAGAACCTCCCAGGGACCTTTTCCGCTATCCCCTGAGTGGACACCTTGAGGACCTCCTCTTTTTTGCACCCGGATCCTGCGATCATATGCTCTCGTGAGAAAGTATGTGGGTTCTCTTCCCACGCTCAAAGATCAAAAGAATACCGGTTGCTTCCTTTGCATTAGCAAACTGTCACCGATTGTCAAATGTCCAAGAGCGATGGTGACTGAGTAGTTTATTTCATCTTACCGCACGTCTTAGTGGACTTCACCATATTTTTACTCTGTTTTAGAAATGCATTAGTTCTTTCTATATGGCGAATCTGATATAGTTCAGTTCTTTACAACCACCCCCCGCCTCCTTTTAAAAGAATATTTTGGCCGCTGGACGAAATATTCTGGAAGAGAGAAAGGTGACTCAAAATTTATATGAATGGCTCACATGCAAAAAAAAAAGAAAAAAGAAAAAAAAAACTTTATTTGCCTGCCTGCCCCTCCACAAAAAAGTATTCATTATACACTCTGTATAACATTTTACACTTTATTCTATTTCAAACACTTCACATTGTATTATATTGTCAAACATTAAAAGGAATGATAACATACTATATACAATTTTCTTTTCTTTTTTTTCCCAAGATTACTCTGCCCTACTCAAAAAATCTATTTGGACAATGTCCTTCCTTCAGGGGCGTGCCGAAGGCTGTTTTAGTGGGGGGGTGTGAACTGAATTTTGCCGACTGCAAGATCGGGGGGGGGGGTGAGAAAGGCTTTGTGATACACCCCCCCCCCCTCAGTGACGGAGTCAACTGTTCTACAATACTGTGAATTTATAAAAATCACTAAAAGTCTTAAGTGTTCACCTGCATTCTCCTTAACCACAGTCGAAATTAAATGCTGTTATTCAGTATGTGTAATATTTTTTTAATTATTTTATTATATAAGTAGAGTTGAGAATTCTGTTATTAATTAGGATTCTGCTTGCGATTTAAAAGGAAATGTGTACGGATGTACCGTACATTAACCAGTTCTCAAAAGTAACAATTTAAGAATGTTGAAGTACTCCGGAATTTATGTTTCTATAAATAAAACCTCATGCTGTTGTGAAATGTAAGTGTATAAATTTAAAAATACATAAAAATGACAAATCTTGCTTGCTAAAAATAAGATATATATTAGTATAAGAGACTAAAAATTATCCTTCTACATTTTTAAATTATCTCCCACCTATCCTTCAGATTATCCCATTTTCCAGCTACACTGTCTAAATCCAACATGTCAGTTATGTCTGTTTCACAGGTTAATAGCATTAGTTCGTCCAGTCGCTCTTCCGACATGGTGATACGCAAGTAATTTTTTACTAACTTTAACCTGCTGAAACTTCTTTCATTACATGCCAATGTTACTGGAATAATTAAGGCCAACTTGTAGGCCAAAAAATGGTTAGGATACAAATGAGCCTTCCCACAAGTTTTTGCGCTGCTGCGCCAATTGTATCCGATTCAGAACTAGCTATTTCTGAGGACATGAGATCAATTTCACATTCCAAGTTATCTATATCTTTGAGATCATCAGGGAATAATTGACATAGTTTAGAAATGTCCTCGGTAGAGCTATACTTGATCCTTGATGGAAGGAGACAGGCCAGTGGTTTAACTTTCTCAAATACCGACTTAGGAATGTCTCCAAATGCAGTTGTAAGCCAATCTACCACCTTCAAAATTTCTGCTTTAAAATAATTCTGTCGTGTAAATAGAACTGCAGTTTCAGGATTTTCGTCGATCTTCGATGGAGGCCTCCGTCGCCTGTGCCGCAAATTGAACTCATAATCTTGATTTATTCCATGTGTCTCACAGATGTTATCAGCTTCCTTAATGATGTTCATTATTGCCGCCGCGTCATCATTCCGGAGTTTCTGAATGCTTTCGTAAGTTTTCTGCATTATGACGTTCCCTCTAAAATGTTCAGGTCTTCACGTTGCAATTGCTCTGTTGCTAACTTGGTCTTAAACATAATTGTTTTCATTGCAAGTAAAGAAACAATGAAATCGTATGACATCATTTTGCTTCTTGACCCTGCCACCTTAGCTCGAGCATCCTTGTCAACCTTCATGTCTTCAGAAATAATTTGCAGAATATGGATGAGGGCATCATAGAACGATAAAATATCTCTGACTGAATCCGCTCACATAGTCTATCTTGTCTTCGACAAAGATTTCAAGGTAAGACTCTTCTGAAGAACTTCAATTTTCTCTCTTAGTATGCCGAATCGCCTTGTACTCAGTGAAAAGAAGCTATAGAGATCCTGAATACTGTCGTAGAAATATTTTATTATATTGCTTTCTTCGCACGCCAGTTCAACACTTTATGCACGAGGCAGGGTATGTATAAGATAGATCTACAAGCTATTTCTGAAAGTTTTAATTGCCAGTCTAAAATGCGGCCGGACATTGATGACGTGGTGTCGTAAGACTGTGCATGAGCTTCGGAAAGCGATACTCCAACTGATTGTAGAAGGGGGTGGGGGGAGAGGGGCTATACAGGAGCCTTTTCAAAAGATAATTTTACATCTGGATGATCTGTTTGAATATGACTATGCAGGCCTCTAATAGAAATGCAGAAATATCTACATATTGTACATTGAATCCGTTTCCCTTTCCGGAGGTCGATGTCTTCATTCGGATGAAATTTTCTTATATGGCGATATAAATTTATTTTTTTCTGTGAAATGTGTGTGTACGCGATCACAGTGTGTGCATAAAATTTTCACTGAATTACCCGCCATCATGCGACAAAAACAAACTTTTGCAAATCGCTCTTCTTCTGTGTCCGTGACTTCATCTTTTAAATGCAGCAACCTGAAATAACTAGCGCCAAATCCAGAGCCAAGAGGTCACCAAATTCTAAGAATCAGTCCATAGCAGAAGGGAACAATTAAAGATGCTACATGGGAAAACTTACAATAGAGATTGCAACAACCACCCCCTCCCCCTTCCTTTCACGAAAGTCTGAAATTCTCAGAAACGCTACTCTCTCTCTATATCTATCACCTCCACTATCTGGCAACCCCTAGCTCCTACACAGAATCATACACAATCTTCCTTGAAAAGTTCTTTCTTTTCCCCTTTAAAGACGGACAACAGAGAATTGAAATGATACTGACGACGGGAGAGGGTACTTTTTGCAGGGTGTGTTCTTAACCTTCTCACCGCCGCGAACTGATATATCCGTTCACTAAGCTGCAGGTTTCACTGCAATGGAAGCATTATTTAAATTAATATAATTATACAGACATAATCCAGTTTAAAAAAATAAGGTTATGATTAATACCTTCAAGGCTTATATACCTATACTTAATAAATAAGTTATATCATGTTGGAAAAAACATCTTTTTTTTATCATTAAAAACATAATTAAAGAGAAAACAGCATTACAATTTTGCCCTTTTACTCAGCGGTCAGGGGGTTAACTTTCCGACTATTCTAAATTTTACCAACTGTTCCAAATAAGTGTGGGGGGGGTGTTACACCCCCAACACCCCCCTGCTAGGCACGCCCCTGCTTTCTTTAGCCTTTGTACTCTGGCATATTGGTCAGGTTGCAAAGTATGTGCCCTTTTGAGTGGTTTACGAGTCATTTCGTTTTTGCTATTCCTAGTTGAATGCGCACTGCTATCCGTTTATATTAAACTCTTTTTATTAGTGCAGCTCTTTAATTTTTTTATGGCAACTATTCTCGTAGTCCCATCTTTTCCCGTATTCTTTCGTTTATTTGTCGAATGTCTTATGGAATGCCTCTCTGAATTTTGCCGATTCTCTCGCCTTTCACTGATTTCTTTTTGATCGATTTCCTTGTTTTTATTTAACCCTTTCCTGTTTTCTGTTTCCCTTTTAGATTTTGGGAATGTATTTATCTCCGTTATTTTAACTACCGTTGGCTTTCTCGGGTTTTTGTTTATTTTTACCCTGATTTTGGCTTCTAAATCTATGTTCGTGCTTTTTTGTCCCGTTTTCCTGTTGCCACTTTCTTTCCATTTTCGCCTTTTCAATCTATTCGTGGAATTATGAGTGTTAAACTTCTCTCCTTGACCAGCAATTTTCCAGACCTTTAATCCTTTATTTCTTTTCATTTTCGTATTAATTTTTCTAGCACGATTCGCTTTATTTGCTTTCGCCTGTTTTTTATTTTTGGGGATCTCTATAAGTTCGTCCACCCTTGCTATTTTTTCTTTCCCTTTCTTAATGTCCTCCCAATTATCAGTTTCATTTTGTTGACCCTTTCTTCCTAAATCTAATATTTGTTTCCCGGGTTTAAAATCATTTTCTACTGTTTTACATAAATTCTGTAATTCGCACTTTTTTTTATTATTAACTGAGTTTTCACTCTCCCTTCTGACTTTTTTTCCGACGTCATACGACTTAACCTGCTGTTCCCTCATTTTAATCCCTTCTATCTGAGATGAATCTCTAAACAGCTTTTCTTGTCCAGTACTTTGCCTATTCTGTATGATTTTTACCGGTATTTTTGACTTCTTGTCTTCGCGAGTTATGTGTGTGTCTGAGTTTCTTATAATCCTTAAGTTTTTGACCTCACCTGACAGCTATTTCTCTTTTGGTTTCTCTTGGTTTTCTGACCCATAGACTTTTCCTTTTTTGTTGAAGTTCCCTGACCAGAGGATGTTTTAACCACTTAATTTCTCCGTTTAATTGCCCTTTATTAATGAATCTTCTTGAACATAAATCATCCATGGTTCCCGTATCACGTAACATTGTAATTTCTACTCCATTTATCTTTCCCTTACTTAAATATGGTTCGAAACCTTTATCTAATTTCGTACTACACCTAACATGATGTACCGTGCTTATTTTTTTCCGATCTTTTTAAATCTGGACAGTCTCGTATGCTAGGTTTTGGACTTCCGCATTGAAAGAAAGTGCTTTGTTTTGTTTTTTCGAAAGCTTTTTGCCTTTCCCTATCGTCATTTTTCTCCCGCCAATTAGATTTATTATCAGCATTTTTCCTCGGTTCCCTTTCCTCGTAACCCGTGCGATCGAACCATTTTTCGCTAACGTTTTCCGCATATCTCGGTCTCTCGAATCTTTTTTCCACGGGGGGTCTGGCATAGCCTTTCCAGGACGTCGCGCCCTTTATTGCTTCATATCCGTCCAAATCTTTTGCCAGTTTGTCTGGTTTTTTATACTCTGCCCACGAATCAATAAAATGATTTTTGGTTTCGGTCGGCACTCTCCGTTTAATTTGTTCCGTAATGAGTAAGTCTTTTAGCTCCTCTAAGGTTTTGATGCCCAACCCATCTAGCCACCCATCTTGAAAACTATTTAATTCGAAGATTAGGTCTTTCCCTGGGGTGTTTGTATTTTTTGATGCCTCATTAATTTTAAACGATAGGCTTCTGCTGTTAACCTATATCGTTCTAAGAGAATTTTTTTTCACGTGAGCAAAATTGTCCACGCTACCAGGCGGTTCTCGTAAAATTAATTCCGCAATTTCTAAGGGCAATAAAGCTAAAAGATGAGTTACTAGATCATCTGACTCGATCCCCGATCTTTCTACCTGTCTCTCAAATAAATTTAGAAATAAAGTTATGTCTGATTTGTCTGGATCGAACGAATGCATAATAGATTTTATGTTTAATTTTGGGCCTCTATCAGAACGATTACTCGCACTGGAACTGCTTCTCTCTGTGCCTTGCGTTAATCTTAATTCTTCTAGTTTGAATTCTCTTTCCTTCTGTCTGTCTGCGCTGTCTAATTTAGCTCTTTCTAATTCTAACTGTTCCTTTTCACGTTCCCTTTCTGCCTTTTCGCGGTCTTTTTCCCTAGCTATATTGTCTTCTCTGTTTTGTACAATGTACCTGGCTTGCGTTAGTGCAAAGTCCTCGTCGTAGCTATCTGATTGCTCAATTTTTTGGATGATTATTTGTATTGTATCCCCATCCTCAAGTGCTACACTCAATTCTGCTGCTAAATTCTGTAGATCAATCTTCCTGCAATGTTTTAATGCGGTCACCCTTGTCATAATGAAGCCTTATTTTTAACACAATTTCAATAATTTATACCAATAATTTCCTCGGAGAATTTAAAACCTGTCAACTGACACTATAAAATATGCTTACATAAACAAATTTTAAATACAAATACAGGATATAAAGTATAAATTTAAACTATCTGTGAAATTTTTGGATACCTTCCCCTTTTGTTAAAAATAACCAATGTGCAAGATAAATTTTTCTGTTTAAAGTCCCTGCACACACAGGATAAAACACAATATATAGTAAAATCTTATAGAAATTGCACACAAATATTTCGAATAAACTTTTCAAATATTTCAAATCTGAGCACTTCTTTGCAAACCATGACCAGTGTAATCAGTGTTCTGACCATAAATTTCTAGAAAGTATCTTTATTCAGTAGTTTAACTAACATAAATTAATTTTCCTCACAATTTACATGTAATATTACACTACTTGCATCTCTAATTTAAAAAACTGTTCCCCTGAACCTTTTTTTTCGGCTCGCTACTGCAATCTCCCCTGAAAATTTTCTCCGCTTCCTTTCTTAGAAACAAAATTTTCCTTTGTATTCGTTTCGAATACAAACCAGGTTTTAATCTGCTCTCTAGCTTGAGCTATCTTAAATGCCTATGAATTTGCCTCTGTTATACTTGACTTGATGCCTTTATCTTAATGTTTACTTTACAAATTACAACAATTTTATTATCTCACAATTTTAGATCCCGAATTTAAAACATTTAAATTCTACTAAAACAAAATTTGAGAGCCATTCAAAAAATAATGAGCCTACCTGCTCTGTTGTGTTGAGGTCCCGTCACAGTTACTTTGGCAGTGTGCTGCTGTTGAAGTATCAGTCACTCTCTTTGCGTCAGGGTCAGGTCTTTCCGAGGGAATCTGTCGGTTGTCGGCTCTCTCCGTTTGGCTTTAGGTGGGTCTCCTGGATGTCCCTTTGCTCTCTCCTGGGTCGCTGGACTGTTGACTCCTTCGCAGTGTTGCGGCTATGACGTTGTCCTGCTGCTCGATGCTCAGCTCTCTTTTGTTTTTAATCACAGACTGCTAACAATCTCATCTGTACTATTTTTTGCACATAAAAGTTCGTTTCGTTGGCTGCCACCAGTTGTGCCGTGTCCTAAGAAGGCGGTAGTGATGGTCGAGGGTGTTAACTTCGAAGGCTTAACAACTTATATTCTCTTAGAATATGACAACATGATATTTATTTTTATAACAAAATAAAAGATATTCTGGAGTAATAATAAGTCGCTATGTACACAACAATGTAAATTTTGTTGAACAAAAAGTTTATGTATCGATCAGAATAGTATCTATGAGAAGGTGGCAGCTAGTCTATTAAGTCCACAGGCAATGCATTATTTGAACGGAAGACGCTTGTCTTGTCTCAGAGATTAAGATCTCTTTCTCCGCGACGGCACCCTGGGGCCCTGTCGCCGCTAATTCAGGTATCATTCCCCGGTACTAGGAATCGTAAAGCCCGGCCCTTTCGACCTTCAAACTCTTCCACTCCAAAAGTCGCTCTTCCAACTCCAGCCAAAATCTAATCTCTCCTCATCCTCCTCTCGTATATATATCTCAATTATCTCCCTCTAAAAACAATAGTGAGTTTCTCAGCCATTAACTGTCCATTCTTTTCAAGAACCTCTCAGGGACCTTTTCCGCTATCCCCTGAGTGGACACCTTGAGGACCTCCTCTTTTTTGCACCCGGATCCTGCGATCATATGCTCTCGTGAGAAAGTATGTGGGTTCTCTTCCGACGCTCAAAGATCAAAAGAATACCGGCTGCTCCTTTGCATTAGCAAACTGTCACCAATTGTCAAATGTCCAAGAGCGATGGTGACTGAGTAGTTTATTTCATCTTACCGCACGTCTTAGTGAACTTCACCATATTTTTACTCTGTTTTAAAAATGCATTAGTTCTTTCTATATGGCGAATCTGATATAGTTCAGTTCTTTACATATGTTATGTGCTTTTATGTTTCACTATATTTATGCATAGTATATTGTGTGTATAAATTCTGTAATTCATATACAGGGCTACACAAAAGAATTCGTAATGGTTACTAGGTATGATTTCAAATTGCTTAAAGGTGGTTTTTAAATGAGTTATGCATTTTTACGCTGAGCTGCATTTAGTTTACTAAGAAATGTTTGTAGAAAATAGATAAAATGATATACAGGGTCACGCAAAAAATTGGATACATGGCCGTCTATAAATGATAATTTCTGGAAATGTGATTTCAATAGTTTTAAGAGTTTACTTTCAATTAAACTTTAGCTAAATAGTGGCGTGTAAATAAAGGTACTAGGTTAACTACAGGGTTTTACAAAAGTAAACAACTATGTTTCCATCTATTAGTATAAATTGCTGAAAGAGAAATCTCAACCTACTATGCGTTTTATTGCTAAACTAAATTTCCTTATTATATAGTATATATATCAACCTACAGATTAAGTACAGGGCTGTTCAAAAGAATTGGAATACATATTTGCTATGGACGGTAACTGCTGAAATCAGTTTTTCAAATGTTTTATGCATTTTCTAAAATGTTTACTTAGTTCTCTTATATACCTTATTTCCCTAAATAACGAAGTTTTGTTAAAGCATTCAGGAAGTGTTGGAAAGTGTTTCATAATCTATGCTTAACGCATGATTTTTCTTACTTGTTTAAATACTATTAATGAAATATTTCTTTCGAACCCGCATACACATTTTTAATTATGAATAAACCTAATTATTAATTTATTAATAAGATGCTTCATCATTAATTGGTTTTCTCAGTTTTGAGCATACTGAGTTACAAACTATTTGAGCCCTCTCCCGCATAATTTTTAAATTGCTACGCTATTGCCAAGCGTGTTCGTCGATCGGAGCTGCAGCTGGCAATCGGATTAGTAATTGCTCCTGGCAGTGTTATAGCGTATCTTGTCGATAATCATACTTGGCGAAAAATACTTCTGGTGTCTTTGTTTAAATCTTATTCTAAGCTGCTTCGGAATGAATCTCGTTTGCCTCCAAATCTGAGACTTGGACTTCAATTCGAAAACAAGGAGAGGGAAGTTTGGTAAAAAGGAAACTTTTAGATGTCTGAATTAGGCTATAAAAATAATTTCAATAAAAATAATGAATTTGTATTTTTCAATTTTTAATTAAGTAAAGTAAAGTTAAGTAATCTGAACGGAAATTAACAATTTATATAATGTGGATTTTTTTTTAAATGTTATAGTGATTGCAATTTTAACTAATTTCCTTATCTTTAGAGATTCCGGTACAACGATTTAGCGGAATCCACTTATGTTTTTCCCTCCTTTAAGTATAAAAATCACTCGCACATACATTTCAGTGATAGTGGCTTTCACGATTTTCATGCATTTTTAAGACGACTATACGACGAGGTTTCTGCATCCAGTGAGCTTTTCTCTTTTGTTTTGTTTTCATATGCGCAAAGCGCTCATAGATGCGTTAGTGATCCCTGCTTTTACAAATTCCGTATTACTTTTCAAATTGCAACGGAACGAGGGCCGGGTCATAGATTTGCGCAAGAGCAGACCTGGAATTAATTTTCACAGGACGTGTCAAAAAGGGATTTTTTTTGCCCCCGGTATGCTATTTCTTTCTCCCACCTATTAATGTGTCGTCTCCAAAAAATAACGTTCCGTTGTATAAGTCAGCCGTAAAATAAAGCAGATGTATCATTGTACGGAATAATCTCTTCTGCATTTTTTTAAACTTCTAAGCATCGCACATTTTCAATTTTTAGGGTTCCGTACTTAAAAAGTAAAAACGGAACCGTTATAAGATCCTCCTGTGTCTGTCTGTCACAGCCATTTTACTCGTAAATTTAAAATGTGGAAAGTTCAAATTCGGGGAAGTAATAAAGACTATTGACCCACATATTTTCAGATTAATAAACATTCATAAATATATTTAGTGGAAATGTAAATTATGGTACTTGGAAAAAAAATCTTTTCGTTGTATATCATGTGGGGTATCGTACGAAAGCTTTCGTAACGCTGAACACAAAAATACATTCCTTTTAATTTTAGGTATTATATTTTCAAAGCTATTGTCGAAAATGTATCGCAAAAATATGTCCCCCCCCCCCCCATCTAATTCCGAATCTACTGAAACTAAAATTATGAAAAAATTAGAGGTAGTAGACGTTAATTTAAACCTTACCGGAAAATTATAGCGATCACCATAGGTCACATAGTTTTTGAGAAAATCGCATTTTTCTGTTGCACACAAATTTCGATTTACGGGCATTCAGAAAAATTGTTGAGCATCGCTCGATGTACGAATCGTAGTAGAAGTATAAAAGCATTGTTGATAATGAATTTCGAAAAAAATCATCGGTAATTAGCCGAGATATTAACCCTTAAAGATACGGCCATCTTGGACATACACAATGACAGGGGAGGCATACACTATGCCTAGTTAACAAGTTTTAATGATATATATGTGTAATGTAATGTCCAGTAACAGTATAAAAGCAATAAGTGTCAAATTGTTAAAAACATACTAATTTCAGGGGTCACAGGACACAAAAAATTGGAAAAAATAAAAAAAAAAGACCATTTTCAACATTTAATGTCTTAAAATGTATGTGACTTTAAAACACAATTTTAATTGGGATGAAAGATTTAAGTATGTTCTTTCATTTCATGTATTTAAAAAACTGCAAGATGCAGAATTAGTATTTATAGGGGACTCGAAACTGTTAGATATTTGTCGAACAGAAAATTGGCATAACAGTTTACAGGATTACAAAATAAATATTGCAACTAGAATGAAAATTTTAGTGCGTACTTATACTTCAGATTGTAATAATTACCCTGAACATAAGTAAATTTGTATTTTAAGCATTTTTATATTTTTAATGCAATGTTGCATTTAGCTAATACAAAATTTTGAAAATTTCAACAGTATAATAACATAAAAAAAATATTTTTTTGAACAATAAAAGGGAAATTTTCGATTCAGTTTATACAGACTAACATGAAATATATGTTTTGAAAATTTCATGAAAAAATATTCAGAAGTTTTTGAGGTATCCTGCGCGTTATGCACAAAAAACAACATTTGGAGAAAAATGACTTCAAAGTTTCGGAATCGCCGCTTCAGCTGTTGAACGAGTATAATTCTAAAAGCCATAACTTCTATTCTAAAGGGAATTTCAAGAAAACAATTATATCAAAATGTTCAGAAAAGATAGGAGTTTAACTTCTAAAAAAAAAAAATTAAAATTTCTAAAATTTTTAAGCTTTAAGAGACTTGCGACCACATAATCCTTTCCGGCGCGGAGTAATTCTGTTTATAAACTTATGAAATAATGGACTGACACCAGAATTTATAAACGAATTTATTAGAAAATACGAACTTGCTTATTTTCACGCACATGATAAAAGGAAAATTTTAATTAAATATTCTTGGTGCCGTTTGTCTGTTTTGGAATTAAAATTAGGTGTTTTTTTTTTAAGGACACTGCCCTCGAAAGGTTTAATTAGAACGAATCCCGTAAATACAGTGGAATTCGCGACTAGTTTGCATTGAGTGTATCTCTCAATATGCCTCGAGAGACTTTAAAAGTTAATTAAAAACCTATCTGGAAAAACGCGGTACTGATCAAGGCGGTGTTGCAACTTTGCGACCTTCTTTCGAAGCGCGCTTAGCACAATGCCAAATTTAAACTTTGTACAAAGGTTTTGTTTTAGCTACACTGTAAAAATATAGTTTATTTCTAGGCTGAATTTAGTTTTATGAAATACCAAATGAAGTTTAAATATGCACTGCTTTTATTATTGTCAGTACCGAATTAAGTTCATCATAAACAGATTAGGATAATATTAAAAAATGAGTTATACAGAATAGCTATATTTGATATTATTTAGGTTCCATATCTCTTTGAACTTTCATGATATTTCCATTTACACTTTTCTAATATATACTGTTATACCCAACCGTATGTTGTATAGTTTTTTTTTACAAAGTCTTAGTATTATTTTAGCAACGGTTTTTTTTTTTATAATACAATTACAAATTCATATATTTATTCTACGAAACCCTCTGTGCGCGAGTAGTACTCGCACTTGACCGTTTATTATACCGTCGTATAAATACAATTTGTTTGAAAACTGTATTTCCATTTATGTTTGAGATTTTTTTTTTTTTTTTTTTTTTTTTTTTTTTGTAGTTTTTAGCACCATTTGTTTAATTTTTACAGCTCAAGTACTCCATTTCTGTAGAAAGTAAAGGGAAAATAGTTGAAAAGTAGCAATTGTATCTTTTTTATGCATTTTCTCATAAAAAATGAAAAAATTGTAATTAAAATACGTGCTATTTTGAAAAAATTTAAATAAATGATTTCTGATAAAACATGGAGCTATTATAACCTAAATTTAATTTTAAGTATCTATATTATTATTACAAACAAATGAAGGCATATGAATCATGAAATAGCCGATTTTTTTTTTTTTTTTGTCCAGTTTCTTTAATGAAGAAATCTCTCTCTTTTTTTCTTTTTTTTTTGGATTTGTGTATTATTTAGCGATAGTTACGTCCTATGTATATTTTATTGTAGATGTTGTATAAGACTGGATCGTAAATGAGGAATTCTTTAGCGAATGCGGATGACGTCATTTTATATAAAATAAAAAAGCGTGTTTGGAGTCTTAAAATTGAACACATACGTTTTTTTTTTCATCGGGGCGACGCTAAATTCTGAAAAAAACAGAATTCCTGTTTTCTAGTTATATATATATATATATATATATATATATAATCTAATAGTGAAAATGAACTTTTGTTAACGGAATCTTTGGAAATCTGTACTTTAACCAGTAGATCCGTGCGAGACTTTCGCACTGAAATACTTTCTGAAGTACAGTCACCTCTCACTTATGCGCCTCTCATTTATACGCGTCTCTCAGTTATACGCGATTTTCGTAAGGTCCCGTCACGAGGAATAGGAACATAATGCTGTAGAATTCTCACTTATAAGCGCCACTTTGAATTGTCTCTCTCAGTTATACGCGGAAATAACAGACTATTTTTAGACTTTTTTAAAGGAATTTGATATGAAGATGGCAAAAAAAAACTAGTATGTTGTGGCCATCACAAAACTTTCTTCTATATAAATCACGTCAATTAAATCATTTAAATAGTACAAGAAATGACAACGATTTAGCACCAATTCATATCAAAGTGTATCTGAATTTGAAGTTGGATGAAAATTCGTGCATTAGTTCTTGAGATAGAGCTATAGCGGAAATTCTGAAAAAAATGTAGCATAGCAGCGCCACCTGTTGAGCGATTTACACCAAAAGTAAACGGCACTAAACGATATCAAAGTATACCTGAATCTGAAGTTTGTTGAAAATCCAAGCATTAGTTCTTGAGATAAAGCTATTGCGGAAATCGCAAAAAATACAGCATAGCAGCGCCACCTGTTGAGCGATTTACACCAAAAATTAAACAGCACTAATTTATACATCAATTCATGTCAAGGACTAACTAAATCTGAAGTTTGATGAAAATCTGTGCAATAGTTCTTGAGATACAGCTCTTGTGGAAATCGTGAAAAATGCAGCAGAGAAGCGCCACCTGTTGAGCGATTTACACCAAAAATTAAACAGCACTAATTTATATATCAATTCATGTCAAGGACCAACTAAATCTGAAGTTTGATGAAAATCCGTGCAATAGTTCTTGAGATACAGCTCTTGTGGAAATCGTGAAAAATGCAGCACAGCAGCGCCACCTGTTGGGCGATTTGCACCAAAAATTAAGCAGCACTAATTTATATCAGGGACTAACTGAATCTGAAGTTTGATGAAAATACGTGCATTTTTTCTTGAGTTAGAGCTATTGCGATAATCATGAGCAATGCAGCATACCAGCGCCACCTGTTGGACGATTTTCGCAAAAAAGTAATCAGCACCAAACTATATCCTGGACTAACTGAATCTGAAGTTTTATGAAAATCCGTGCAGTAGTTCTTGAGATACAGCTATTGCAGAAATCGTTAAAAATGCCGCATAGCAGCGCCACCTGTTGGGAGATTTTCACCAAAAACTAATCAGTTCCAGTTTATATCAAGGTCTAACTAAATATGAAGTTTTGTGAAATTTCGTGCATTAGTTCTTGAGATAGAGCGCCCACAAAATTTGTGTCACATACAGACAGACAGACGGACAGACAGACAGACTCACAGACAGACATTTTGTAAAAACATGTTTTTTGGAATCTCTGACTCATAAAACGTGTAAATCCGTCGAAAACTGGAATTCGAAAATTTTCATGAAACCAATACTTTCTTCTTGTAAAGATAGAAGAAAGTAAAAAGGGAAAAGTTTTGCTATTTATAGACCATCCTTCATATCTATCATTGCTGATACATACACGAGATATATTTTCCCCTGTAAATTGTACTAGCAGTCTCCAGCCATTAGATCTATTTATAATAAGGTCCTTTTAAAGAGCAGTATAGGAAAGATTTGGTACGAAAAATGTTTATATCCCAGAACAGAAAAAGTAATTCAAGAAAATTTGGATTCTGGATGCTCTGCATATATTCTTTTCCTCTTGGAATAACCTAACAGCCACAACAACTTCTAACTGCTTTAGAAAAGCGAATTTTGTTCATTCAAATGACGCTGAAGCTATTCCATTACAGGAAAATGAAAACAACAGCAATGATTTTAAAATAGACGAAGAAGACTGGAACAGCATAAGCCAAGATTCTCTTTCGTTTCAAGATTTCGTCATTGTTTATATTAACGGCAATAAGAGATATTGAAACTGTTTTTGTTTACATGACAGCTGAAAAAGAACGAGAAGATGATGATAATGATGAAACTGATATTGTAACTGTCCCATCTTTACTTTGAAATAAATATACTTTGTAAAGTAAATACTTTGAAATTGCCATTTACCAATAATTAGTCGTTAGCTCAGTTTAATAAATAAGTATTTATTAAGAATATTGATATTGGTAAAGTAATGTTTTTGTCTATCTTTGCTGATTAATGCATGGCTGAAAAAAAACTTAAGAATGTGCATTATTAATGCAGGAATGTTTTATTTATTTTTTGCTAGGAAAAATATTGTTGCTATTTATATTTCAAGTAAACAATAAGCAAAAATTGATCGCATACTTACATATTTAAAAGCATGTAAAAAATATTAACAAATGTCTAATTTCAAACGAAATTTCGGAAGTTAAATGCAAAAAGTTATGTTTCTTATAAAGACTACTAAAGCAGTTAAAATGGATTTTTTTTTGGCTTTATTTATACGTATTCCTCAAATTTTTCTTGGAGCGGGGAAGGAAATAATATCAATAATTTGAAATAACAAATATATATAACGAGTTAATAATATGATAACGAGTATAATAATATAAAAATGTAGGAACTTCTTAAAACTTTACACTTTTTTTGGGAAGGGGGGGGGGGGTGATAAGTTATATATTTACTTTTGCTACAACTTAACAATTAGGGCTAAAAAAAGTCATTTTAAATGTTTTAAGTTTTATGGATAAGGGGAATTTTACATAATTATTTATTGCCATTGCAAAGAAGAAATGGGCAAAAAAAAAAAAAAAAAAAAAAAAAAAAAAAAACCGAAGATGGTAAACTGGGTTGTTATTATTATTATTGTTATTTTATTATTATTATTATTATTATTATTATTATTATTATTATTTTTTTTTTTTTAGGAAGCTGCAACTTGACAACTGGGGCAAAAAAAGTTTTTAAGTTCTGTGGGTAAGGAAAATTTCATATTATTAAATGTCATTGCAAAGAAACGAATAGACAGAAAAAAAATCTTATTTTTTTTTTTTTTTTTTTTTGGGGGGGGGGGGGGGGGTCTAGTGAGGTAAGTTATATGTTTACTTTTGCTACAACTTAAGAATTGGGTAAAAAAAAAAATAAGTGTTTTAAGTTTTGTGAGTAAGAAACTTTTTATATAAATATTCATTTTTATTGCAAAAAAAAAAAAACTGATGGGCAGAAAAAAATTGAAAATGTTAAAATGTGAGTGGGGAGGATGAGGAGGGTGGTGAAAAGAAGAAAACAGAAATTTTCGAGGGGTGGGAGGGGGGGGGGGATAGATGAAAGGGGAAAATCTCCGGAAGAATCTTACTCTTTACATTAATATAAGCTGCACCCCGGTTATGAAAAAAAATCTTTTAAAAATGTCTATAACTTCTATTTTGGATAGAAAACAAATACTATTGAAATCTCAATTAAATACTGGTTTAGTTTACTTCCTTGTTGAAAAATATTTAAGTATAATTGAAAAAAAAATAGTTTTTGAAAGTGAATAATTTATTTTATTCATTTTTATCATAAAAGTTACTTGACGATAAAACTTGCTAATTGGTGGTTAAAAATCACTGAAATTATATATTTTGAAACATTCATCAAGCCTTAAACTTGTGTAAATGCACTTTAAGAACGCACAAGTTACTTCATTTTCTTCGATGAGTGGAATATCTATGGTGGATCATTTGCCGTCCTTTTGCCACCCTAGTAGAGTAGTTTCATTACAGCGCCTAGAAGATACAGTGTGGAAAACGGCTATTCCTATAATGCTTTAAAAAGTGCTAAAAACTTGTATCCCATAAATCTCCAACAATGCTCAGCGGCAATATGCTGATACGAGCGTCATCTCGTAACTCTTTTCAATATAAACCCTGTGTTTTCAAAAATTATAGAATGTTAAATATCGGAAACTATAAATATAAGATATTTTAGTCTGCTATAAGCTAATAATTAGCTTATAAGCTAATTTAGTTAAGGAATGACGTGAAATAGGTTAAAGAGTCTCTTTTAGAATGACTATCGTTTTTAAATCACTACGATG
The DNA here is from genome assembly GCA_963932465.1 of Maratus speciosus. Classification (NCBI taxonomy): domain Eukaryota; kingdom Metazoa; phylum Arthropoda; class Arachnida; order Araneae; family Salticidae; genus Maratus; species Maratus speciosus. The sequence continues at coordinate 482,288,977 of OZ010788.1, read as the reverse complement.
GCGCTACTATCGACATCTTGTTATTCAGCATCATTGTACATTTATGGGATTCAATCCACACTGTATCTTCTAGGCACTGTAGTTTCATTCACGCGCGCAGAATCAACTTTTCTCTCCGTCTGCGTAATCTAGTTTTTTTACTATATCTATGGCCACGGTGGGCAGTTGACTCTTCTTTACAGATATTTGCCTGTGATGGCAACAACTTTTTTTGTTGTGATCACGTGGCATGAAGGTACTGTCACGTGGTTAGAATTTGTTGACAAAGAGTGTGTTCAAGAAGCACGCGCGCAGCGCGCGCGAGCTCAGGAGTCAGGAACATGGAGTGGGTCCATATCATGGATGTAGTGTGTTCAGGTAGTGTACAGGTAGGCACGTAGTGTGTTCAGGAACAGATCATGGATTTGATTAATTAAGGTGCTAATTATAAAGATATTTTGATACAGAAGCATCGTGTGCCAGATGGCCGAATGGATAAGGCAGGGAACTCGAGACCAGGGATTCTGGGTTCGAATCCTTCCGAGACCACATTGTGTTACAATTTTTTTTTGTTTTGTTTATTGGTTGTTTTATATTTTTCATAATGAATAAGATATTTTTGATGAAGATATATTTTTTATTTTTATTATACAGAGGCACGTGTATTTTTATTATAATAATAAAATACTTATTTAAATGTGAGAAAATGAGGTATTTCGAGATGAAAGTTTTACATCTGAACACCTTTTAAATATTCAAAGTTTCGTTTCTAAGTATGTATATGTATAATGATATAAACATTAAGCAAATCCAAATGAAAAAATAATATATATCGCACGTAGGATAATTCCTTGATTTTTTTTTTTTTTTTTTTGAGTACTTTACGAGTGAATTTTTATCGAGACTAGGCTGGAAATCATATTTTACTTTGAACATTATAAAAATAAAATGTAATAGTTGTAGATTATTTTAACTAAAAATACATGTACATATATTTTTTAAAGAGATAAAATATATAGGTCTGCTGTCTAGTTTTGTAGTGAATAAAGTATGATCAGAATGTTTATAAATTTTCTACTGAAAGTATAAATAAGTATTTTGCTTATACTAACAGAATTTTGAATGCCATTTATTTCTCATGTTTGATGATGTATTTTGGTCTGTTATCCACACGGTATTGAAATATGCAATCATAAAATAAGAAATATATATATTAAAACCTTCTCTGAAAAACTGTCTAACTAACAGTGCAAATTCCATTGAAATCCATCCAGTATAGTAGATTACAAACAAATCTCATATGTTGATATCACAATCTTGGTTTACTAACAGCATTTTATTTATCACGGAAGATATAAATCAACTGATAAATCATTTTTAAATAAATAAAAAGAAAATTGTTAAAATTTTTAGATCACCAGTTGAATTCTTAAATTGTATCAATCAACCTACCAAACAAAGCACAACCAATAACACATAAGCAGAAAACGCACAATCACGTGATCAAATCGCCCACACAATTTTTTTGAGCAGCTCGCGCGGAGTTTGCGCGCGGTTGGTTAACTAATTTTAAATGCCAAATGGGCTAAAGTAGATAAAGAAGGTCACGTGATGTTTTTCCCGACTATTTTAGATTTTATCTGAGTGAACATAGGCATGTATTCCTGTTACGAAAACCATGTTTTGGAAGAATAAAGAAATATAGTCGTTGGTTTTACCTTTTTTGAACCATAAAAATAATGAAATAATTGAATTATGTTAAAATTCCTTTCTTCGATAACACCTACTCCATGGCATAAACTTCTGAGCGCGCGCGCGGCGCGAAGTGCACTTCTGAACACGCTCAATTTGAAAATAACATGAAGAGGAAAGTTTATCGTTGTCGCAGGCTCGAACAATTTTATATTTTAATGTATTATTCTGTGAATGTGTATTAATTTTTTATTATTTACTACTAAGACTTTTATTGTAAATATTTCTGTCGTTTATAAAGGTGAATTTATTCTTGTAGTACAACATAGTTTTATTTTGTTTTATTCAGTACAAACTATTTTTAGTCTGTTATCTTATCAAAAGCGAAACCTAAAACGAAAGAGGATCTGAATTACATTTGCATTAAACATTTCATTATATATAATTTTGTAAAGCTTGTTTTTACGCTTAACTTCCTTCGTTTATGTTGCTTTTTCACTTTTGTATAAATCTTTCTACATGAAAATTACTCGTTAAGATTCGAGATTATTTTGTGACTTGAAAGCGTAAACTACTGGGTTTATATGTATCTGTATCTATTAATTATTGTTTCTGAGGTTTGGTGAAATTTTTTACTCTGAAATTCAGGTTACATTTTATTTTTATAAAGAAGCAGTTGTATAATTAATAAAGCCAATCGATTTCATAATTGATCATTTTAAAAATTATGTGTCTACTGGATTCATACCTGCACTGTATTTTAGATTTATTTATTTAATTATTTTTTTTAGTGTTTTTTCTTTACAAAGCAAATAATTTTTGTTACTTTTCGGTTAGCAGCTGGGCGCCAGTGTTATAATATACACGTATAGGGTAGATGTTCCAGTAATGGACACCTTTAAGGAATTTCTTTAAAAATTGTTTTTTAATTAATAGGGTAGATGTGCCAGTAATGGACACCCTTCAAAGTTTTTGGTTTATAAAAAAATAACTAATAAAAATTTAGCTTTTATTATTTTTTTCATAACTCCCCTTGCATATTTTATAATCTTGCATTATTGTTGACACTCTTAATCAAACCAAACAAGAAGCAGAAAATAATGTTTCGAAGTTCCACTGTTGTACAGTGAAAATCTTAATAGACATGCTAAGAGGTGTCTTCATTTAATAAATTTGTATATTCTTTATTTTCTTGCAAAATGTGTAGCTTTTTGCTTTGGTAGTAATAGAAAACTTTAAATTTTATATACTAATAGCTATTTGTATAATTTCATTTATTTTTAAGAGGGGTGTCCATTACTGGGATGCTTAATTAGTCATTTTCCAGTAATGGACTCCCCATATAGACATTGCTAAAAATGCAATTTCAGTAATGTTTATAGTGCATAAAATATTTTGACTTAACTGAAAACCTAAAAAATCAAATTAAATTTTTATACCAAAATGTAATAATGCCAAAACTTTTATAAATAACTGCTTTTAAGTTATTTTATGTGGTTAATAAAATTTCAATATTGTATTCTTTTTTTAATGTATATAAATCTGCCTTGCATATTTTATAATGTGGAAATCAAACCATTCAGGAAGCAAAAAGTGTTGTTAAATGGCACAGTCAAAGAAAGGCTCATAGGGCTTAATCCCTCCTGATTTAAATAAAAAACCATTAAGTTACAGAAGTTTTTAAAAATCTTTTTTCTGTCTTAAATGTTTGCTTATTCATCTCTGACAAAAAAAAAAAAAATAAATAAAATAATGAAAGTCATAGTAATCATGAAACTAGTAAATCTGCAGATCAGTGGCCTCAAACATCAGTTCTACAATTTTATTTTGAAATTATTTTATTTAGTATTTAAAATATACAACTCACATTATCATTTCTTTCATATTTGTAATATTAATTATTACAAGTAATATATCAAGTAGTCTCTGGAAGTTTAATTGTTAAAAGTAGTGAGACGAAACTCATATACTCCAAAATTTTTCTTCTTTTAATTATTACCCTCCACTGTCTCAATAATTTGATAGCTATAATTGCCTGATATTTAGTATTTTAAACTATCCATCTAAAATAATTAAATAAAATATCGATCTTCTGATAATTACAATATGCAAACAATGAATGATTATCACAAATATTTTATTAATTACTGGTATCCTAATTGTTAAATTTATTTGAAAATAACTAATAACTATTTTGTTTTGTTAGTATGCTTTCATTAAATTCTGGTTCTAAATACAGTCATAAAAACAATTATATTTGTTACTTTTTATGGGGTGTCCATTACTGGCATTTTAGGTGTTTTGATATATTTCTGTTATTTACAATTAAATTTTGATTCATATTGGGAAATGAGACTATGAGAATGGTTAAATAGTGTTGATAGGTTAACAAAATATTGAAAAAAACTGCAATATAATTATAACTATTAATTAAAAAACATTTTTTAAAGAAATTCCTTAAGGGTGTCCATTACTGGCACATCTGCCCTAGTTATAATTATTATATTCAAGTTTATTCAATATTGCATTAACTTATCAACAATATTTAACCATTCTCATAGTCTCATTTCCCTATATGAATCTGCCCCACTAGTAGCTGAGAGGTTCTGCTCTCGAAGCTGGTAGACGGGAGGTGCTGGGTTTGGACCCAATTGCGCTCTTCGGCCTAACCATTTAGAGTTTCCGTGGTTTTCTTCGAACCTTGGGAAACCTTGCGTAAATACAGGTTAAGTTCCTTTAGAAAGACCCACACGGAGGGCACTCTCCCTTGGGCCCATATCCCTCGAGTAGATAATCGGCCGTCAAAAATTTACCCAACCCAATACGAATCCAAATTTGGCATAGATGCCGTTGTTGTTTTGAATTGTTTGGCGATTTTTTGTTGGCGGTGTTTACGGATATGACAAACTCGATATGGAAACCCCGTGTGACGTATGTGTTGTGACGTGTCGTGTTCTGGCAACCCCTGAGAAGCTTAGATTTTATGGATGTATTTTGATTTTGATATCGTGTTCTATGGTTGTCTTTTTATTTTTGTTAAATTTATTGAATGTATTTCATTGACTACAGTTTCTGTAGTCCGTTTAAACGCTCTTGCTGAAGTAATTAAGAAATATGAGGAAATTTTGACAAGAAAGGGAGGTTTGTTTATAGCGTGTCAATGCGTATTAAGCCTATTTTGGAAAATGACGCCAATATTATATTTTGTGCTGTAGGTTTCCAGAAAGCAGATGTCTGTTAAGGTATGTTGTATATGTATGTTGTATATGTAAGTATATGTAATTTTATGTATATTTTGTTGCTTTAAGAGTTTTTTACATTTTGAGATTGCTACAAAACGAGAACTGCTGAATTTTGAGAATGCTATACTGCGAAAAATGCTGAATTCGGCAATTTTTTTTTTTTTGGTAAATGAGCGCGAAGCGCTCATACAACTATTGCTGATTGCCACTTTAGCGAGTTTCGTTTTTTAGGTGTATTTTGCTGCTTTAAGAGTTTTTTACATTTTGAGATTGCTACAAGACGAGAACTGCTGAATTTTGAGATTACTATATCGTGAGAAATGCTGAATTCGGCAATGTTTTTTTTTTCGGTAAATGTGCGCGAAGCGCTCATACAAGGATTACTGATTGCCAGTTTAGCGAATTTTGTTTATTATTTACATTTTATTTTCGTTAAGCCAAACATGCATATAAACCGGTGCTTGGCGACATTTACTACTTGACGGAAAAGGGGTTTTCACGCCAAGAATTCCAAGATGACGGCCGGGGGGGACTTATGACATCTGTTCCCCAAATTTAATTGTAAATAACGAAAATATGTCAAAACACCTGAAATGCCAATAATGGAACCCTTTGTTCCAGTAATGGACATCTCATAAACAGTAATAAATATAATTCTTTTTATGACTGTATTTAGAAAAAAGAATTTAATGAAAGCATACTAATGAAGCAAAATAGTTATTTTCAAATAATATTAACAATTAGGATACCAGTAATTAATAAAATATTTGTAATAATCATTCACTGTTTGCATCAATTATTGTAATTATCAAAAGATTGATACTTTAATTATTTTAAGCAGATAGTTTAAAATACTAAATATCAGGCAATTCCAGCACAGCTATCAAATTATCGAGACAGCGGGGGATTTAAAAGGTAATAATAATAAAAAAAAGTTTTGGAGTATTAGTGCATAGTTTTGTCTCGCTATTTTTAACATTTAAACTTCCAGAGACTGCTTCATATATTACTTGTAATAAATATTACAAATATGAAAGAAATGATACTGTGTTATGAGTTGGATATTTTAAATAATAAAGAAAATAATTTCAAAATAAAACTGTAGAACTGATGTTTGAGGCAACTGAACTGGAAGATTTACTAATTTCATGATTATTATGACTTTCATTATTATTATTATTATTATTATTATTTTTTGTCAAAGATGAATAAGCAAACATTTAAGGCAGAAAATAGATATTTAACAACTTCTGTAACTTAATTGTTTTTTTTTAACTGGGGAGAACTTGCTAGTGAGAATGCCCAATTGCTTTTCTTTTACTTTACATTCATATAATATCAACTTTTTTTGGTTGGCTTAGTACTTTTATTCACAAAAGAGGTAAAATAATTGAAATAACATTTTGAAATTTTAATTAAAATGAAAAATGGTTTAAATAAGAGTCTTAAAATAGTACGACTGTGAGAGAAAATCTCATGCAGCGAGTTCTCCCGGGTTAAATGGGAAGGGATTAAGCCTCTCTTTGACTGTGCCCTTAAACAATATTTTTTGCTTCCTGACTGATTTGATTGCCTGATTATAAAATATGCGAGGCAGAGTTATATACAAAAAAAAAAAAAAAAAAAAAAAAATTGAAATTTTATTAACCACATAAAATAACTTAAAAGCAGCTATTTATAAAAGTTTTGGCGTAACTACATTTTGGTAAGTGTAATTTAAAAATTAAATTTGATTATTTAGGTTTTCAGTTAAGTAAAAATATTTTATGCACTATAAACATTAATGAAATTGCATTTTTAGCAATGTCTACATAAAAGCAGTTGAACTTCGAAACATTATTTTCTGCTTCCTGATAGGTTTGATTAAGAGTGTCAGCAATAATGTAAAATTATAAATTATGCAAGGGGGAGTTATGAAAAAAAAAATAATTAAAACTAAATTTTGATTGGTTATTTTTTTATAAACCAAAAACATTGAAGGGTGTCCATTACTGGCACATCTACCCTATATACATATATGTAGGGGAGAGTGGTAATGAATGGGCCATGGGGATGAATGAGCCATTAATAAAATATGAAAAAGTATTTGCATAAAATTATTTTAGATGCCACCAATAGATGAAGTTATTCGTTCTACTAAACTCATCAAATTTTCCATTGTTTGGGAGAAGCCATTTTCCCACTAGAGTATGATGGTCAAGAATCTGATTGAAAAGTAAATTTTTTCCCGTTGCAGTAAAATAAATAAGTTGAAAAGTATCTATTATTTCATTGCAGATATGTGAATTAGCAAGTCTTTGCTGCATATCTGTAAACTAATTTTAGGATGTATTTAGATGTTATTTGAATTTAATGTACTACAAAAATCTGAATATATTCCAGAAGTATAGGTGGGGCTGAATGGGCCACTATATCATGGTCATGAATGGGCCACCTTTACCCTGATCACAAAAATATGGATTTTCTTCCTTTTTTTTTTCTGATTTTCTCTTAATATGAAACAACTGGCTGTCATGGATTTAGATTAAATTACTATCTAGTTAGAATAGGTTTATAGTGATGTCTAAAAAATAATTTGCACATTTTCACCCTAAGAAATATTAGTTATTAATTAGAAACATAAGTTAAATTATATAAATGATTAAGGTGAACTGTCTAGTTGTTGACCACGCCTATCAGTATTTTCCCATTTGATATAAAACTAGAATAATTGTTTATATTCTGAATCTCATGGGTGGAATAAATAATACCAGAAATTTACACTAATTAGTCAATGAATAGGCAGTTCAGCCCCTTTACAACCATGTCGTTTAATATTAATTTTGAAAAATATAAATTTCATTAAATGGTTAAATCATAATGTGTATTATCTATTATTTTTATGCATATTTTATGTTCTTTCTTTCTTATAATCTCATTATTTTGTCATTTTTCTGTTACAATAATGCGATTTAATAATATCACTTTTGATGTTTATAAATTTTGATAAACATTGTGTATTACTTACTATTTCAGTATGCTTTTGATCATATCATGTCAAGTGCCATTCATTTTGTCATATTTGGTGAATAAAAGATTAATTCCATATTTTTTCATTGAATCCATTTAGTGGCCCATTCAGCCCTGTGGGTGAGGATGAATGGGCCAAATTTCTATATTTTTATTTTCTATTATCATTCATTATAGACATTTTCTGACCCAATTTTTATGACTTTTTTATATAACAAAATAAGTAACTGAATAGCCAATTCTGAGCCAAACGAAAGTATTAGAGAAAATTAAAAACCAAAAATTGGCCCATTCATTACCACTCTCCCCTATATAGACACATGCACATATATTTATATACATATGTATGTATATAAATCAGGGTTGTAGTGGGTAGCTGCCTGGGTACCCGCCCAGCTGCCCGCCCGGGCTGGGTTTTTTATAAAAAGCCCAGGTAAAAAACCCGGGTTTTTTAAAATATATTTCTGGAAAAGAACAAATGATGTAATTGTTAACAGTTTATGGTTATTTTGTTTTATTTATTCACTTCTTTGAATCTTGGAAAATATATTTGTATTAATTTACTTGCACTTTTAGATTGGAAACAATTGGAAAACACACAATTGATAGCTTTGCAATTTAAAATTTGTTTGGGTACTTCTTAGTTATCCCGTTGACCAAATTACTGTCCCCAAATTGTAAGATTAAATGCCAATAATGGTTGCCATTAATTAATTAAAAGATTAAATGCCAATAAAACCATTAATTCGACGTTTTATTTGTATTTTTATTAATGTTTTACTAATTTATTTGATCTTTTGTTATTTAAAATAAAAATTATGTCAATGAGTTAAATTTGGCGAAAGTGGTTGACGGGATAACTAAGAAGTACCTTTGTTATTTAAATTAAAGTGATCATATCTATATATGTATTTTAAGAACAGAGAAAAATGGTGAGATTATTAAGACTATGAAGTCTTTCCCATCTATTAGACTATGAAGTGTTCACAAAGATTGTATTTGAGATCAGGATTGCCATTTATTTCGGTAATCAAATTTCTTGTGCTATACTGAGCAAAATATTAAATTTTCCCAGAGTAATTCCTCTGAGAATTTTCAAAATTTCAACGGATAAATTTTGCAAAGTACCAAAGTTTAGTAAAATTCCTTGTTTTTAATACTCATTTTTAAATTCCCTCAGATTTTCTAGTTTTCCCTAGTATACAGTGGCAACTCTGAAGATTATTATTTGTGAGGAAGGTGGAATCATCGTCCACATTTTGGCAATTTAATTTACCCGGGGAAAATTGCCCATTTAACCCGGGTTTTTTAATAAAACCTGCCCGGGCTGGGTTTTTTCTAAAAAACCCGGGTTTTTTACAACCCTGATATAAATATATGTGTGCGTGTGCATATGTATATATAGAGAGATAACACTGGTGCCCAGCCAAACAAAAAGTACCTAATTAAAAAAAAAAATGTTGCATTGTTTTTTTCTCAATTTAAATTTTTATTTAATCTCAATGCAATATTTGCATATTTTGTTTTTCAATTCATTTGACACATTTTAACGTTGATTTTTTTTTTTTTTTTTCTAAATCTTAGCCTGTTAATTGTTATCAGTGTTATATTTTCCTATATCTAAATAAATACTTTTTTGAATTTCTAATATTATTTTTAGAAGCAAAAGTGATAGAGGAACTGAATTACATTTGCATAAAATATTTCATTATATACATAATTTTAGTAAAACTATTTTTTATATTTAACTGTGTTCGCTTATGTCCTTTTTTCACTTGTGTATAAATTTTTAATGTGTCCTATAGAACTTAAAAGTCTGACCGCCAAATTATTTTTCATTTACTTGTTAAGATTCAAGATTAGTTTCTCATTTGCAAGCATATGTTTATTATATTTGCATTAATTATTGTTTTCGAAGTTTTATAAAATATGTTTTACTCTGAAAGCCAATTACACATTTTATTTTAAAAAAAGAACAGTTGTAATTTAATAAAGGCAAATCGATTACATAGTTCACCCCTTTAAAAAATATGTGTGTTAGAATCATACTTGCACTTCACGTAAGATTTTTTTTTTTTTTTAGTAAAGATATTTCTTATAAGACAGATATTTTTTTTATTAAAAATTTTTTTGTCATGAAATACACATCTTTCCCCCTTTTCATGTCAAATAAAAAAAGAAAAAAAAGACCATAAATCAAGATATTTTAACACGAATGTCAAGTTTCTAATTTACATACATAAAGAAATAAAGCTGCTACTGGCAAGAAAAAAAAAAAAATGCTGTTGGCAAGATTTGTGCTTGGCCACCATACCAGTTTTTTAAATTGCATTTTTAAAACTTTTTATTGAATTTATTAAAGTAATATTGGTATATTTTGTTTTTCAATATATTTGACACATTTAATATTGATTTTTTCTTCTCTCTGCAAAATTTAATCAATCTGTTAATTGTTATGTGTGTTATATTTTACTAAATTTTAATAAGTACATTTTTGTATTTCTTTGAATTAGAAAAGATGGATTACTCATCATGCCAGACTGTAAAGAGTTTATCATTTGGAATTTTTACAAGTGCGGAAATTAGAAAACTAAGTGTTTTAGATATAACAAATACAGAAATTTTGGACAAACTGGAAAATCCAACTTCAGAAGGCTTGCATGATCTTCGTTTAGGTATATAGTTTTGGTTTATGTGAATGAACTGTATCTTTATGCATCTCAGCTAATTCAGTCAGTTTTATATTATGTTACATAAAACTTTGCATTTGCAGTAATCTTGGTGTGCTTTAATTTTTTTTTTTGCATCAGTGAACAAACACATGTATTTTGAATGGTTTCCTATAGATTAAAAAAAACGCAGGATGCTGCTGGTGAGAAAAAGGCACTTTTTTATTCTTAAGGGTCTACTTCAGTCATGCGAAAAGACTTGCACACTAATGTTCATCTCGTGGAAAATCTTTTTAAAGATATCTCATTTGCATTTTAATATTTTTAAATGATTTTTTTTTTTTTTTTTGGCTGAGGTTAATCTCTACAAAGGCTGTTTTTACTTTTTTTATTTTGTTTGCAGATTTTTGTAATGAGAATAATGCTTTTACTTTCGAAGCCGGTTCCTAAAGTTAAAGTATCCTAATAAAAAGGACCTGTAAACAAAATTGAAAATTTCAAAATAGCTTTTGTGCAGATCAATTTCAGCTAGACACTGCAAAAAAAAAAAAATCATTTAAAAATAACGAAATTCAAACAAGATACCTTAAAAAATTTCATCCATAGGGTTAACATTATCGTATGAGTGAAGTAGCCACTTAAAACTCCTTTTCAGATTCATAAGGGCACTTTACAGATTCTTAAGGGCACTTTTCAAAATTTTAAGGACATTTTATACATTCTTAAGAACACTTTTCGGATTCTTAAGGGTAAAAAAAAAAAATTAAAAGCCCCTTTTAATATTTAAAACTCTTTTCAAGTCAACATCGAGTTAGTTTTTACTATGAATCGTAGTTAGTTTTTTCAAATTTTTAAGGACACTTATTCTTAAGGACACTTTTCAGATTCTTAAGGGTATAAAAAAAAGTCCCTTTTAATATTTAAAATTCTTTTCAAGTCAACATCGAGTTAGTTTTTACTATACAAGTAAAAATTTTGATGCAAAAAGGATAAAGAACACTTTTTTGTTACTGAGGGGTAAAAGGGGTGCTTTATTGTAAACCAAAGGGCAGACAGGCTGCTGTCCTGGGGAAACTATATCTTGTGGGAACAGTAGATATGCTATTACGAATGCAACATATTTTACAATTACTAAAATACAAGTTAAGTTAGACAAACAGTTATATACATCAGTAGTAAGGACCTCATTTAGCATTCACTAACTCACTAAATGCGAATATATTTGAGAAGTGTCAGTGAAAATTTAATTTTGGTGAATGATTATTTTTACAGATTGTTTTAGAAATTTACAGATCTTTTTAAAGGTGAGAAAAATGACGCTGAAGTTTATTAAAATGTTTTTTTAATAAACAGAAGGAAGAGGGAAAATTTGGAATCAATTAAGCCTATGAAGTAACAAAACTGAATCTAGTTGCAGCTTGATCTATCATAACTTCAATTTTCAAGGTTTCCAGAATAATGAGAAATTGCACATGCAGCCTTTACTTTTCTCTGGGAATTTGTGTATAATTAATATTATTATAATACTTATTAATTTCAGCACTAACAAGAAATTTTGATGGAAATTTTCTTTACCACTCTGAATAATGACTCTATTTATCAGAGTAGTGTTGCAAAAGGAATTACATATGAAAATTTTTATTATTTTAATGCTGACTTGGAAATATCAGGAAATTTTAACATACAATATTTGGGGTCACCTGTGTGTGAATCTCATGAGACACAAACTCTAGTATGAATTCTGAGAATTATCACTAAATGAAGTTCGTAAAGCACTTTGTAAGATGTTTGTAATAGCCTTCTCCCCTCTTCATATTCATTTAGATTTATTGCTCTTCTTTTGTGTATGAAAAAGAAAAGTTTTACTTTAACTACGCTTTTTAAGTAACTTTATACAGGATGTTCCAAAAAAATTGAAGCATGCTCTTAACTTTTAGCTTGTTGGATGTTATTAGGTAACATAAATTGTAAAATGTATGTGTGTTAAATTACAGTTGTAAAATTAAGTGTGTGTAAAATTTACTGTGTAAGTTAAAAAAATGTAGGAAAGAAAATGGTATTATTGAAACAATCCTGGCATTAATTTTCAGGAAGATATTCTTTAATTTCCATGCAATTATTACATGAGCCTTCCAGACAATATTGATTAATTAGAAAAGAAAAATTATTATAAGAAATTGCATACCTCTATATTTAAAATTGAATGATGCTTAAAAATTGACCTTCATAAATAAGGATCATATATCAAATTATAAAGATATACCTGCTAGATATTGCAAGAAAAGGAAACACAGATAAATAATACATATGTAGTTGACCTTAAATAAAATACAGTAGAAGATCTTTATAACACAGTTCTGTGTAATGCAATTCTCTATATAACGCACAGCTTCTGAAATGTAAACAATGAATTTTACACTTAAGAAGATCCTGCAGTCCATATTGTAAAAATATTGCTACCTTCTAGAGCAGTGGTTCGCCTTTATTAGTATGCAACCCACCTTTAAATAAAAAAAATTTCCCAACCCACCTAATATAAGGGTGTATATCAGTATGGAAATTGTTGTATGACCTCTATAAGCTATCCTATCCGATGAAAAATGTAAATTTTCATATGAATGCTACACTATTAACAAAAACAAGAATTGGTAATCAACAATGTGTATAAGTGGTAAATAAAACAACATGCAAACTACAGATGTAATTAAAAAGTTGTTTAATTATTATCAAAACATAACTTTATAATCAGTGAGATTTCTGGTACTGGTGTTTGCTGATCAGGTTATCTATAGCAGGGTTAAAACTGGTTAATTTTAACCTTAAGTCGCTTTCTTTGTGCAGTTTGTTTCTGTACTTGTTTTTCAAAAATAACAAAGTAGAAAAAGCATGTTGACACAAGTATGTCGTGTTGAACCTCGTCAAGGAATTCAAAACTGATTTAGATATTTCTGGATATTCTGCTCGTATATTCATCCAGAAAGAAATTAAGGATTTTCCCTTTGAAATATTATTTGCTATTGAAATTGTTAAACTGATGAAATAAAAGATATATTTTTATGACAAACTTTGTTGTTCCGCAACCCACCAGAATACCCGCCGAGACCTACCAGTACCAGTGTGTCGCGACTTATAGGCTGGGAACCGCTGCTCTAGAGGACTAAATTTCAAACATTATTTCATCTTTATCTCCACTCCATAATTCTGATTTTTTAATGAAAAAAATGCAATCATTAAATTAAAAAATTTTGGAAATAAGTAATATAATGATTTTATCGAGGTGTATTTTGATCATGTTTATAAGGTAATTTCGCAATATATGAACTGATCTATATTATGCAAAAATTTATAATTTGCACAATTTTTGTATCTGAAGGATGCAATATAAAGATCTTCTAATCTAATGTATATTTATATGTTCCAGACATATTTGGCCCTGTTTACAAGATAAGTTTTAATGATGTATGAAATGATCTACAAAATTGCAAAATTCTATATAATGCAAAACCTTGCTTTTTAAGGTTTGCGTTATAAAAAACTTCTACTGTATAATAAATGCTTAGAACAATTTTAGTTAGTAAAGAGCTCTAAAATATGTACTGAATCACTATTAGAAAAGCTCTTTTATATATTGGAGATATATTTGTAAATTGTTTTTATTTTAATTATGTTTTATTGTTTATAACTATATTTGTTTTTTTAAAGGATCTCTGTCTGTGTAATGTTTTATTTAGAAGGCATTTGTGTTGAAATGTTTTTGCAAATGTATTTTTGATCTAAACATCAATATTTATGATTGGTGCCTGTTTTTACTAACGAAACAGCATTTTAAATGATACAAAAATGTTATAAGTAGGTACACAATTCAGTTAATTTCAAAGGTGCAAGCACACAGTTTTTTTATAAGGATCTTGTTAGAGGAAAAAATATTCTAATTGACTAATTTTGTCTAGAATGTATGGTCTGGTATAAGAATTTAAAAATAGCAATTTTTTGTTAATTAAAAAAAAATAAAATAAAAGAATTATGGCCCTTTCCCCCTCCCCTCCCCCCCATCCCGGTAGCAGAAAGTTCGAGACGCGCGACGTACGTCGCAGATTTATTTTGGACCTTGCAGATAAATTTGCCAACTTGAAAAAAAAAGTATTTCCTTAAAAAAAAAATTAAAAAAAAAAAAAGTACGAAAATTCTGACAAAAAATATCGCGAATTCGACAAATGGTCGCCGAAATATATCAATTTTTGCAATCGTTCGCATAAAAAATCGGTAATTTATATCCAAAGGGTCGCTATAAAAACGCGTATTTCGTCAAAAGAGACCGGAAAAAAAAACATGAATCTCGTCCCAGGGTTGTAGAAAAAAATGCAAATTTCTCTCACAGGATCGCGGAAAAAACCCGAATTTCGTCAAAGGATCGCGGAAAGAATGCGAATTTGGTAAAAGGATAGCGGAAAGAACGCGAATTTAGACAAATGATTGCGGGGAAAACGCAAATTTAGTCAAACGATCGCGAAAAAACTCAAATTTATGTCAAAGAATCGCAAGCAAACGCAAATTTACGTCAAATGATTGCGGAAAGAAGGGGGAATTTCGTCAGAAGATCTCGAAGAGTAAATTTCTGCCGAAAGATCGCTGTACAAACTTGAATTTTATCCAAAAATCCCGAAAAAACGTGGATTTCGTTCCAGGGACGCAAGAAAAACGCAAATTTCTGCCACAAAATCGCGGAAGAAACTTGAAATTCATCAAAGGATCGAGGAAAAAACACTAGTTAGTCAGACAATTGCGGAAAAAATGCAAATTTCTGTAAAACAATCGCGAAAAAACGCAAATTTTTGTAAAACGATCGCGAAAAAACTAAATTTTTGTAAAACGATCGCGTAAAAACGCAAATTTCTGTAAAACTATCGCGAAAAAAAGCAAATTTCTGTCAAAGGATCACGAAAAACGCAAATTACTGTCAAAGGATCGCGAAAAAAGGAAAATTTATGTCAAAAGTTCGGAATTAAATTTGTGGAATTTCGTCAAAAAATCGCAAATTTCTGCCAAAGGATCGCTGTAAAAACGCGAATTTCGTCAAACGATCCCGGGAAAAACGTGAATTTCAACCCAGAGGTGCCGAAAAAACGCAAATTTCAGTCACAGAATCGCAGAAAAAACACGAAGTTCGTAAAGGATCGCGAAAAAAAGCTCATTTTTGTCAAAGGATCGCGAAAAAACGGCAAATTTCGTCAAATAATCGCAAAAAACGAGGAATTTCCTCATAAGATCGCAAAAACAGCAAATTTCGTCAAAAGATCGCGAAAAAACGGCTAATTTCGTCAAAAGATCGCGAAAAAACGGCAAATTTCGTCAAAAGATCGAGATAAACGACATATTTCGTCAAAAGATAGCGAAAAAACCAAAATTTCATCAAAAGTGCGCAAGAAAAACACATAATTAGTGCCGGTAGTGGATTTTCGCTCCCTGTCCCCCCCCCCCCCCCCTCTGTTGTAACCTTTCCGAAATTTTGCTGTGAATTTCAGAATTTTTTCTTTTTTCTCTTTTTACTCAGAATCACCCCTGGTATTAATCAGTGAGAACGCTGTTCATTTTAACACTCATAATGTTTGTACATAAGAAAATGTAACACGCGACTCCCGCAGACAATTTTCATCCCACTAAATTGCTGTCGCAGACACAACCATAACTTTCTGCTACTGGGCCCCCCATTATGACCAGAAAATCAGAGTTCTAACTTTTTATGACTGCTCTTTCATCTTCACCTAGCACTTCATTTATAATGGCTGTTTCATAATAATAGAAGCCATCAGTCCATCAAAAGAAAATAACTTTGTTAAAGCGGGACTCAGATAATCAGGACCCTACTGTAGTTCAGTTTTAAGACTTAAAACATGTGATTTTATTTTATATAAAATGATGTCATTCGCATCTGGAGGAATAATTCCTTATTTATGATCTAGTCTTAAACAACATCTACAGTAAAGTATGCATAATATGTCACTATGGCTAAATAATACACAAATCAAAAAAAAAAAAAAGATTTCGTCATTCAAGAAACTGAAAAAAAAAAAAAAAAATCGTCTATCTCATGATTCATATGCCTTCATTTGTTTGTAATATTAATATAGATATTTAAAATTAAATTTAGTTTATAATATCTCCATGTTTTATCAGAAATCATTCATTTATATTTTTTCAAAATAGCACATATTTTAATTTTTTTTTTTCAGTTTTTATGAGAAAATGGCAACAAAAAGATATAATTGCTATTTTTCCTTTACTTTCTACAGAAATGGAGTACTTGAGTTGCCAAAGTTGAACAATGATGCTAAAAAGTACAAAAAAAATGAATATCTCAAAATAAATGGGAGACGCAGTTTTCAAGCAAATAGCATTTAAAAGTGCTTTTTTCCCAATATGACGGTATAAAAATTGAAAATGTGTGATACTTAGAAGTTTAAAAAAATTGCAGTAAAGTATTTAAGAGTACAGTGATACATCTACTTTGTTTTATGGCTGGCTTATACAACGGAGCATTATTTTTTGGCGACGACACTTTATTTGCTGGGAGAAAGAAATAGCATACAGGGGGCTAATAAAGCATGTAGTATTAGCTCACTTACTGTGACCACTCAAAAGCATTCTGTTACATTGTGGTCTATGGGGAAAAATCATTTGTAGTGTATTTTAATGGTGTTACACTATTAAATATAATGAAATTTTTATCATTATTGAAGTGCGTTAGAATATACCGGGTGTCCCAAAAAGTACTGACTGATTTTTAAATTCAATAACTTGCAAACGGTGACAGATATTAAAAAAATTCTTGCAGGAGGGTTATGCATAAGATCAAAAGTTTTATTACAGTGATTTTCAATTTTAGTTCGATTTATAAACAATAGATGGCGCTGTAAGCAATAGTCGCTAAATACAGGCTCGATTTTTGGTCCTTTATCTTGTTCCATGCAGAAAAAGGAGATGGAAATGTATTATCCGGGCCACGAAGTACCAAAAATCGAGCCTGAATTGAGCGTCTATTGATCACAGCACCATCTATTGTTTGTAATTCGAACTAAAATTGAAAATCACTGTAAAAAAAACTTTTGACCTTATGCATAACCCTCCTGCAAGAATTTTTTAAATATCTGTCACTGTTTACAAGTTATTGAATTTTAAAATCAGTCAGTCCTTTTTGGGACACCCGGTAGTTTCAGTATATGTACAGGGGAACTTAAAAGTATTCCATTATGTTATGATCTATGAATAGAAATTGATAATGCTACTTTGTTACAAACATAATGAAATTTATATGAATTTCTAAGATGCAGTAAAGTATAATTTCTGCCTGTAGAATATGGGTGCCAAGCATTTATCATTCATTTACAAGGTCACACAGAAGTGTTCTGCTATAGAATGGTCTACGGGAAAAACTGTTCTCAGGATATTTTAATTATGTTGCACTATTTCGAGCATGATGAAATTGATATGCATTACTGAGGTTTAAACTCTATAAGATGCTTGTGGTAGAATATAATGTGTATCATATTTATCGTGCATTTACAGGGACACATAAAAGATTTTGGATACAATACTATATCATTATCATCGTATTGTCTATTATGATTGTTGAAAGTGCATTTGCAATTATGGTATTCGTTTTTAAGTTTAACTGAATTTTAACATCTATGTGGTGTGTATAAATTCTGTAGACCTACACAAAAAAATTTGTAAGCATTGCTAAGAATAAGTGTGAATTGCTTATAGATGTTATTTTTTTTGTTATTTGAGTTATGCATTTTCAAGCTGAACTAAATTAAAAAAAGATGTTTGTAGATTGTAAATAAAATCATAGTATAATTAATAAGTTATTTTGAATTAAATATGTATTATTTGAATGTCATTTTTGTTATAATATAGATTTAAACTATTTCCTTCTCTCCTTTTGTTTTTTTTTAATTAGGCCCTAATGATGAAAAAGATGAACTTTGTTCTACCTGCAATAAAAATTTCTTCAATTGCCCTGGTCATCCTGGTCACATAACTCTTCCAGTAACAGTGTACAATCCTGTATTTTTCCCAGAATTGTATAAGGTATGAAAATGATACTTGTTATTCTATAAATTTTTTTCTCTTGAGAGAATATATTTTAATCCTATTACATTATTTGAGATGCTATTCAAAATATTTGATATAAAAACAGCTTAAGTTTTTAAATACTATTTCATTGAATGCAAAGTTTCACTTTTGTATATTATTATATACTATATATTTTGGTTAATAAGTTAACTTTATTTAAGCTGCCGAAAAGTTTAAAAAAAAAAAAATAGTTATTGACTGACAGGCACAGCACAATTATTTCCATTCTTGTCTCCACCACTAGAGCGCACAGGGTTATTTTCTGTGACTGAGTGTAATAAACAAAGTTTTTTCATTGAAATTTGAAATATTTTTTCTTTGTACATCCTAATGAAGGTCACTTATCACTTTAAAAGCGTTAAAATTGCGCCAATTAATTGCTAATGACGATTTTCTAACAGGCACCTGTCAGGCTCATTTCGCCTGAACTCGGGAGTCCTAGAGTTGTGATCGATGAAGGATTAAAGGACCACATTAATGTTCTGAAAATGAGCCATAATGAAGACCTGACATGTATCAGCACACGATAATGTGTTGCAAACAAAAACAAGCATAAATTTACTTTAAAGTTGAAATTGACATTTATGCAGAATTTGTGTTATTTCAAATGACACTGAATATGTTTAAAATTTATTTAACATTGATATAAGAAACACTCTAGAATTTTAAATGAAGCAAAATATATTCCACAGAAGCTATGTGAATGCTTGGATAAATATGTTTGGATGCTTGGGCAGTAAACATCATATGGAATTTGCCTTAAATGTGATTTTGTTTGAAGATTTTTTTTAATGCACTTTAATATGTTGCTTACAAACATTGCCTACCTAATAGTTATTTTTTTGTTTTTTCCTTTTTGACTTCCCTATTGTTTTCTCTTAAAATGTGATCTAATTAATAGGTGAGCAATTATAAAGAACAAAAATATCTAATTAATAAATATATATTTTATATTTACATTTTAAAACTGTTTTGTACTTAATGAGTTAATTTAACACTATTTTTACTGGTATCAAATGACACCTATTTAGATTTATGGTTATTTTATTGTAATTCTTAAGACAATCACAAATCAAGCACTGACTGTATTAAAAAGGATTTGCAATTATTTTATTCAAAAGTTACATATGAAATATCCAAAAATCAGAATCTTAAAAAATGACATTTGACATCGGTAGAAATAGTGTTAAGAAAATTAAAATACAGTAGCTTCTTAAAAATCTAGAATTCTTTGAAATCCATATACTCTATTGATGATGTAAACAATGTTTTTGAAAAGATTGAATTATGAGATTTAATTTTTATAAATAAAAACAAGTTAATGAAATATTTTTAATTTGCAAAAAGTCAATCTTTGTTCATGCTTTTTAAGTTAAATTGTTTGTTAATAAAGCTTGGATATACACTTTTTCTGAAGATTGTTAAAATAAACCTGTAACAACAGTCTTTTATGGTATTCGGTTGAGACATCAATAGCATCCAGCATTGAAGTTTTCAAAAGCTGACTGTTTTACACATGCACCTTTGAAATCTTTATTTTTATCTCATAAATATTTTTAAGATGACTTCCATTGTTCATTTTATCACATTTGAAATGTTAATAGAATTAATCAATTCTTTGTCAAAGATTTGCCTTTTGATGAAGAAGATTTTCTTAAGAAAATTTAAGTATCTCACTGTTATTCTGAAATCAGTCATTAATGATATAATGAGAGGTATATAGTGATGTAGTGAGAGGTCCATTGCAGCAAAATATTTCCATATTATTGCACAATATGGTTGTCTGTTGTATATTATTACTTATTTATCATTTAGAAAAGGCCAGAAATTTTTTTAATAGATACATGAACTGTTTTTTTATTGGTAATTTATTGCAAACTACTTCTGTGCATTTTAACTATTCTTAAGTGTTCATAGAATTTTACTTCTAATTCTTTTCTTCCCTTTTTAAGGAAGCTATTGAGTAACAATAACACTCCCTCAGTCTTTTTATTTGATAACATTGGTTATTAAAGTAAATCTTGTCTCTTGTTTTAATAGCCTATTAATATGGATGCCTTTTTTAACTGATTTGTTCATTGCCAGATTTATAACTATATAACAAAGTGGTTGCTTAAACCAACATATTAAAATAAATGGCAACCTGCAGTGTTCAGAAAACTATTATCTGAGTTATTTTAATATGTTTTAAACACTGTTTGAAAGCATATTTAAAATCGGTTTAGTTAAAATAATTGACATTATGATAAATTATTTAAGCACTCTGGTTGCTTGTAACAGTTGGAAACTGCAACTGTCATTATTATCATTGTGGAAATAGGGTAAGAGAGCATCTGTGGATTGTATTAATTTTATTTGAAAAATTCCTTTAAAATATGAGCTTATAGCATACAGAGCATAATTTTCTAATAAAATATTTCTTTTCATTCTTTACTGTGTGCTTACTCAATTTTTTGTAATAAGTTTTTCAGAATTTGTATTACTTTAAATCTGTAACTACTGCATTCCTTTTTAGTGCTATAAATCCTGTTTTATAAATTTTTTTTTATGATTTCAATGATAAGTTGTGTGACAGTAGTAAATTTTCTCATCTGATAATGTTTGAAAATTACCATGTGGTGAAGTTGGCCGAGGCTTTCACCCTTCTCAGCTCGTACATAAATAATGATTGAATATAAAACATGATATCTTTACTGAGTTCTTTATTAGAATGATTAAATTAAGGTAAAGTAAAATAAAAATAATATTACAAGGAAGTGTGAGACACTCTCACTTTGCTTAACAAGTTCTGTAAACAAAACATTACACATGAGTGTACACTACCATACTCCATATACAATGACTTTACAACATCACTCTCCAAAATCTGAGTCTAACTTGCCAGCTTTCTTCGCTAAAACTCACTGACCCTCTCCCCCCCCCCCCCCCCTTTTTTTTTTCTCTTGCCCCTACTAGGGGCCTGACGAGATCTACTCCATTGGTCAGTCCTCTACAATTTCTCGAAGATATAGAATTTTACACTTTCACACACTCTTTGGACATTTCTCAAGGAGACAGATAATCTTTGTTATCCTCTCCCTAAATTCCTTTCAACAAAAAGCTATTGTACTGCCCAGAAATATTTGTTGATTGCCACCAGGCCATTGTGTATCGAAAACGCTATATCACAACCAATTTTTAAGTTTCAATAAAATTAAATATTTGATTCTGCAGACAATAAAATCTTGTAAATATATTTTTATCACATCCTTAAAATACAAAATAAATGCAAATTTTGTTATGCAACTTTTTAACTGATAAATAATTACAAAATCTTGATGTTCTGTATTGCATAATCTAAACTATGACAGATTGTATAATTTTATATCTTTCTAAACTGTTGGCAAATATAGGTGATTTTTTGTTTTCTGTAGAATCATCTTACAAGATAAGATTTCTTTTGATATTATTTTAGAGCAAAAGCATGAGCATTTTGCGTTTTTAATTTGCTGCCTGTAATATGTATTTCACTATACAGCTTATTAAAGACTTTCTTCTTATTACGTCTAGAAATAGAAGTTCAATTATTTATTGCTTAAAAAAAAGGGGGACGGGTCAACATATTTATCTGATAATTACTAATCCTAACTTGTGTTTGTATTTTATCAGTAGTTTTTATTTTCTTAAAAATAATAATAAAAATAATAATAATCTATTATTTTAATATTCCATTAAAATTGAAGAGTTGTGCATCTAATACTTTATGTATATTATTTTAGATTCTTTGTGGA
The DNA here is from genome assembly GCA_963932465.1 of Maratus speciosus. NCBI lineage: Eukaryota > Metazoa > Arthropoda > Arachnida > Araneae > Salticidae > Maratus > Maratus speciosus. The sequence goes on along the minus strand of OZ010788.1, from coordinate 482,266,480 downwards.
TCTTGTCTGAATTGTCATAGGCTTGTAGCTTCTGAAAGTCATTTGTGCTTAGCTTATTATCAGTTTCAAGCTTTGGATTATGGTTTAGTAAATATAGTTGAGGAACTTGCAGAAATAATTGATGCTTCTGAAAAAATTAGTAAAATAAAGAGAAAGTTACAGCAAAAATTTGAAGAATCTATACAAGGTTAGTTTTATTTTACATCAATTACAAAGTGCATTGCATTCTGACTTAAGAGAAAGATTAAAGATTTTTTTTTTTTTTTTTTAATTGGTAATTTTTTTGTTTGATGAATATTAGTGTTTGACTTTATGATTATTATGTATAGCTGGGGGGGGGGGGGGTTATATATTTATTTGGTAATAAATCCTAATATGTGTTTATATATATATATATTTGTAAGTTTTTACTTTCTTAGAAAAAAATGCTTAACTTGTTATTTTAATATTCCATAACAGTTAAGGTTTATTTACATTTGACACTTTTTAAGATTTATTACACATGGCACTGTATGTGTAAAAAAAAAGTCTTAAGTTTTATGTTGCTAAATTTGATGCAGTATAAACTTTCTTTCTCAATATTTCAAAAAGTGTTATCTTAGTTTTTGTATTATTAATTTCATCACCTGTTAGACCCTGAATCTTTGATGAGAAGTTCTCATCAAATTATAATGATCAAATCAAATACAAAGTAATTTAATCAAATTCAAAGTAATTTGAATCAAATCAAATGACTTTGAATTTATTCAAAGTAATTCATGAAATTATAATTTATCACAATGTTACATCATAAAGGGCATTACTGGGAAATTTCATTGGTGGTCAGTGGCCCAGCAGTAGAAATTGTCATCTTTTTTAAACTAGTGACCACTTTTTTATTTAAAAGAGCTAAACAACAAATTTTTGTTAAAATTTCTATTAGTATTATTGTAAAATTAAATAGTCCAAATACATATGTTAATATTAAAATTAGAAATAGACCGAAAATTCGGTTTCATTTTTGCCAAAATCTGAGTTTCGTTGAAAATTCGGCTAGACTGAAACTATCTATATTCTGAAAATCTCGTTTTATTCTTCAGAAATTTTAAGCATTACTCATTGATTTGAGCTGTATCGACTCAAATAAGACACTCTTTATTCATTGCTATAAACTTCACTGTTTATAATTATCATTCATGACTCGCTCAAGACGTGAATGCAAATTATAAAGCAAGCAGTGCATATAGGACTAAACTTTGAAGACACTTTTCAGAAGCTCATTAAAAGCTGCAGTCTTAACAGTAATAGAAAATTTTTAGTTTGAAACCGCAGAACTGTTTCGAATATGCTTTGAGAAAGTTCTAGTATAACAGATGATTCTTATAAAAGATAAATCGAAGTATTTATACCTAAAACTTTTTTTACTGGATGAAATTCGTATAATTAGAAAATCATTTTGTGTCGTTGATGGATTAATTACATTTTATTTTATATGAAAATAAAAAGTTTGGGTCAGAGGCTCAGAGAGCCAACTTGGGCTATACGTATAATTAATTAATAATTTTGTATATTTATGTATGTATTATTACTTTAAAAAAATTTCAGACATTTTCGTTTTCGGCCAAAAGTGGGAAGATTACCGAAGTTCGTTTTCAGTCTTAAAAACCTGTTTTGGTCGATCCTTAATTAAAATATTGAAACCAGCTAAAGTAGAACCATTGGCAGTATTCGAGAAAAGTTTATTCTCTACTTGTAGGAAAGATGGCCACTGACAGACAATTTCTGAATACTTTTCAAATAATTAAAAACCAAAGGTTTTGGTTAATACCTGTATTGCATTATACATTTACATATTTACCAATTTTCATCAGGTATTATTGTACTAAAACATGTGGCCTTTGTGCATGTCTGTGTTTCTTGGTATTTGCTAAACAGTCATAATGTAATTACTAAGTAATACTAGAGTTATGCACTACTATATGAACTTTAGATTTTCTTTGAGAGTAGCAATTATGAACTTTTTGGCATGGATGCTTTTATGAGAATTTTCTGTTTAGAAACATTACTAGAATTTTATTAAACAGCACGAAAATACTGCTTTTACAGATAAAATGAAAATGGCAAATTTTTTTCAGAAAGCAATGGTAAATGTATGTATTGAATTAAAGCATTTCTTAGTAACTACATTATGACTGTTTAGCAAATATCAAGAAACACAGACATGTATGAATGCCTCATTTTTAGTACAATAATACCCAATGAAAAATCGGTGAATATGTAAGTGTATAACTTCTTAAGGATGCACCGAATATCGGACTCCTGCTGGACATCCTGCTTATTCAGCATTGAAACCGAATATTAGATCTGGCTGAATACTTTAATATCTAGGTGCCGGATAGTGGTGCATTTTTAAAATAATATTTTTAACATTACCAGAAAAATTTGGCGAAAAAAAAAAAATGCTCCTTACCAACATTATACCATTGAAAACAATGCTAACAAACAGAAATATATATTTTCACAAAAATGAAAACATAATATTTAAACTATATCTAATTATTAATAATTAAATTTTATTAAAGGCAAATTGTGATGTACGAACATTAGGCGCTCAGTATTTTCAGCTATAATCTTTTACATTTTTTATCACAAATATTTCCTGCTTCTGAGAATAAGCATTGACTCCTCTTGTGGTCTATTTTTCTTGTGTTTTCAACATTCGCCAAGTAAAAATTATTTTATTGAATCTTTTTTCACTATTTTGTTTATGGATGGAAAACCATCTGTGTTAAAATAATACTGACTGATTATGAAAAGAATTGTGCCATTTTCTGGCCCCTTTGTTCTACAAAATAAGGTACTTGAATGAGGAGCTTCTCTATTTAAATACTGTTAGAAAAAAATTGACACAGACAAATTAAGTAATAATATGTAAGTAGGAAAAGAGAAAGCTATTTCAATAAGATGTTTAGTAATTAGTAAATAAGCTAAAATTATCAGTAAGAAAAACAAAGAAATAAGTGTGTATTTTCTTTTAAATCTACAATGACCCTAAATTAAAACAAACAAAAAACAACTACTATGTGTAATTGAATAGGCTAAATAAAAACATCATTAAATTTCAATATTCAATTACAAGCAAAGCTTAAATACAAAGTATTTGTTTTAAATAACTTAATAAATGAATTTAAATCTATTATTAATATTTAAATGAGATAAAATTATAATAATTTAAAGTTTTTCTTCATAAACCAAGTATAAAATAGAAATATTACTATTGAAATTTAAAAAGAGAAAATATTCAGCTGGATACTGAACATTCGATAAAATTTTGTGCCGGATATTTAATGTCCGGTATCTGGCAAAAATTCACATCCGGTGCACCTTTACTTAACAGTCACTTTTTTACATTTATTGGCCCTGTGACTGGTGACTGACACTAAATTGCTCTTTACTTCATCATATGTTTAATTTAATATTAATCACACTGAATATCCGTTTTTTTTTTTAAATCAATATTGTTTTACATGTTAATTGAAAATTTTACACACCTCCTTTTGTAAAGTTTTTCTAATTAGACTATGCTGATAGTTTTCAGTTCAAAATTGAGCTTTGACTAAATATTTTGGGAATTTCAAAAAGCTGTTTTAGCTTTTCACTTATTATTGTTTTGTATAATATTTTCATCATTATTATGCTTTTTATAAATGTACTTTAACTAAAAGAGAACCAGATGTATGGGTTACTGATTTGTTATAATGCAATGTTGGTTAGTAGAAGACTAAAGGTAGAAAAAAGGCCTTCAAATAATTAAAGGTAACCTTTCGAAAATAAACAAGGAAAATTAATTGTAAATCTTCCAGAATCTGTTAAATTTATTTAAAGCCTTTTGTGGCTCGAATGACACTGCATTGATATAAAAAACTAATTTGAATTTAAAATGTGGCAGGAAGAAAAAAAAAATCTCAGAATTTTTTGAAAATCACATTCTGTATATTAATATAATAGTTTGAAATCTTTTATGATTTAAAGTGATAGCACTGTACATATAGGGTAGCCTGGGGTAATTTTCAGACAAAAACAAAACTTTTGCAATTACTCAGGAATCAATGACTATTTCTTTTAACTTTTTCTTGGTAAAATCATCACATGCCTGGTGATTATTTTGAAGCATTTTCAGATAATTAGCATTAATAATAAAAAATAAAATTAATAAAATCCTGTCTGAAAATTACTATGTGGTTTGGGGTAATTTCCAGACAACTAAGGGGGTAATTTCCAGACAGTTATTTGTGGGGCTTTTTAAGGCTCTTGCCCCTGCCGGTGAAGGCACTCACGGGTTAATGCTAATCTTATGGGGAGGATTTTTCTAATATCTCATTTGCATTTCGACATTTTTAATTTTTTTTTTTTTTTTGCATTGGATAGCCGAGATCCGTCTCTACACCGCACCTTTTTTACTTTTCGATTTTGGTTGCAGATATTTTTTAGAATGACTCTTTCCTTTTCAGAACCGGTTTTGAAAGTGAAAGTAACTTTATAAAAAATATCTGCGGCCAAAATCGAAAAGTAAAAAAGGTGCGATGTAGAGATGGACCTCGGCTAATCAAAGCAAAAAAAATTATTTAAAAATGTCGAAATGCAAACGAGATATTAGATAAAACCCTCTCTATAGGATTAGCATTAGCTCGTGAGTGTCTTCGCCGGCCGGCAGGGACAGGAGCCTTAAGGGTCAGATTTGAGCACTAACTATGATAATCAAGAGACACCATTGTAAAATGTTATGACACAAAATGGGATATTTATTAGACCATTCTGAATACAGAAAAAAGGCATGAAAACGCAATTGTAACTGTACACCTGAAACCCATTTATATTTTTGTGAATAAGAGTAAGTTATATGGAACTTTTTCACACATAGCTACTGTTTTATATAAATTTATGTATATCTGTAAAGAATTTCAAACTTTTTAAACAGTTCTGATAGTTGAATAAAAATCAACATTATGTAAGAACATAAAACCAACACCAGTTTAATAATATTAATAAAAAAAGATAAATAAATAAAGAAAAAAGAAAATAAATAAATATTTTAGTAGCCTAACCTGTTTTTTCACACTACAATAAAATTTTTACACAGCACTAATTTCGACAGGCCTAACCATTTTAGTTTTCTTTACAGTAAAGATATCACTGTAAAATTTTTTAACATTATTTTACAATTCTTTCACATTTTTAATAGTTTTAACATTTTTACATTTTCTACAGCGCGGGATAACCCACCATTGGCATAAGCTTCCAGATCCCACGTCGCAAATTTATTAAAAAAAAAAAAAAATTACAGTATTATTTAACAACAGTTTTAACAATAAGAATTAAAGGTAATAGTAAAAATAATAATAATAGTAATTATAAATATAATAATAAAAGTAATAATAGAACAGATGAGCTGAGCGCTTTACAGACGAAAATGTGTATTATTTTCAACACGAATATGATTGATTAATTACGAATGCAGCAGATGAATAGGATGTTCTTAAGCTCTACATATTCTCAGGTGCATTAGTTTAATAGTTATTATCATGAGTTCAAGTGTTTTGTTGTGAGATAACTTTTAGGTTATGGATAACCTGAGTGTATGGCTGTTCTATGTACAAGAGTTTTCTAAATTTTATATTCTCGATTTAGTTAGGCACTGTTTGGCCTGAAGTTCATGTTTCTGTTCATTAGTGCTAATCCTGTTCATCTATTGGCATTTGTGGGTTTTGAAAAATTAGTTGATTGTTTTCTAGTAACCGCACACATTCTATTATTTTAGTATATAGCATTGGTGATTTCAGCACATAATTTGAACCAATGGTGATGTTCCATTGTGGCTGATTTACGGATATGGAGGGTAGGTATTAATGGACAGCAGAGCACATAGTGAAGGGAGTTACCAATTTCACCACAGGTACACAGTGGCGATGGAGCTTTATTTATTTTGAATAGGTAGGACGGGAAGGGTCCATGATTAGTTGAGAAGATATACAGGTTTCATGTACTAACATGAAGTCTGTTGATACTTTTGGACATAATTTGTAAGTAAATCTGCCAGTGGTACCATAATCCCACTGTTGCTGCCATTTGTCTATGGCTTCTTTTTTCAATTTCTTTTTAAGGTGTGAAGCTGGGTATGGATGAAATATTTCTCGTACCTTAATATTTGTTATACCATCTTTGGCTAGCTGATCTGCATGTTCATTTCCTTTAACACCTGTGTGTCCCTGTACCCATTGAAATTTAATAGATTTAGATGTTTTCTGTAAGGCTATTATAATTTTTGATGTGATAAAATCTGTACTAAAAACGTTCTCCAATAATGCAAGACTTGACTGGTTATCTGTGTAAATGACGAAGTTCCCGTCCCCTGAGGAGTCTGCCCATAATATTGCATCTAATATGGCGAGTTGTTCAGCTTGAAAAATTGAATTTGATATTTGTAACTTTATTTGATGAGTATGGATGCATTTTCCTTCTTTATAAACACAGAAAGCATACGCTGTGCCAGCATCTGATTTTGAGCCGCCAGTGTATATATTTATTGTTGAAGTGGATGGAACTCCTTCTTGTAGTAAAAGATAATCTTGATGTGGGGAAGGTATGGATGAGGATATTTTTGGTTGATAGAAGACTGGAAAGTTGTCCACTATTGGAATTCCCAAATGTAGGACCTGTCCTGAAATTGCTAATGTATTTAATTGGATCGCCAATGGTTGAATGCTGCACAATACATTCAAAGCTGCCGTTGATGATTTTAATAGTTTTAACATATAGAAATTATCAACAGTCTTAGTCTTAATAGGTCCAAAAAAACAAAAAGGACTTGGCAACAATTTCAACTTGATCTCTTTTGGCCACCAATAATGATCATCCCCAAGCCAGTTTAAAAATTTCATTTCAACTTCCAACAGATTTTTCTCATAGTCATCTTTGTGCAACAACTTTTGTACTTGTCCCAGATAGAATGTTTGATCATAATATTCAGCATATATTATATATTTCATTCTGAAATGGCATCTCTCACTTTCTTCATAAATCTCTAACTTTCATCATAAATCTCCCATTTTAGCTTAAATTCCACCCAGTATTTTAATTTTAACTTACAGATGGCTGTTTGAAGTTATATTTTAATGTATAGCCTGTTTTAAATCACTCGTAAATACTTAATTTACTATGTAGGATCAATCAAAACATATTTTCTAATGCATATTAGTGTCTGGAAATTACCCCGAAGGCTGTCTGATAATTACCCATGTGCTTCTTAAAAGCTACACTTTTTTAAAAATTCAATTTTTTCACAGATGGACATCCAAATAATGTTATTTCGCTGTTTCCAAAATTCCAATTTCCTACAAGACAGAGTAAGCTGCTAATTACTAAGAAAATACTAATTTAAATAGAAAAATAGTTCATTTAACTAAAATGAAAACTGTTTTGGCCAGATTCTGATTAGTGTGTGAGTATTACTGCTGTCTGTTAATTACACTGCATTCCTCTGTCTGAAAATTACCCTAGGCTACCCTATATATATTTATTTAATCATTTATATATATACCATATATACTCGTGTGTAAGTCGAAGAATTTTAGACAAAATTTGGAAGTTGAAAATGGGGGGTCGATTTATACACAAGGTAGAAAAAAAAAAATCTTTGCAGATAATCGGAGAATAGGCAAATCTTTGACCATCACATATGGGTCTAGGTTGGAGAGAGAGATAAAAGCGGACAATGATCATTATCCTGTGATTGACAAAGAAAATCTCAACAATAATTTCCCTGTAATTGTTCTGCACCCATTTTCTCTTGGGATAGAATTTCCTTCAATACAGGGGCATTCCTCTCAACATTTTAATCCCCTTTTTAAAAAGAATTCAACTTGAGAATGCTTCTAGATTTTTCTTCTAAAAGTCCTACAATACAAATGAGCAGTATATTTTAGCACTTTAAGAAGTTGTTTACCCTTGTAAATAAGGCTTGAATAGATTTTTGAAAGGTTTTTTTTCTTTTTAAGTATCGTTGAATTGATGTGAATCAGTTTCAAAATAGTTTAAGCTTCTTCAGTTTTATTTAATTCTGCAGTTTTTAAACATTGAATTTAAAAAAAAGTCTGATTAGAAACAAAAACGTTTACAGGGTTTACAGTCCTTAAAAGTGCTTACATTTTTCAAATAGAATTTTTTATGCTTAAAGTACTTATTTTCATGCAAAATCTTCAAAAAGTCCTTAAAAGTGCTCAATTTTATTCTTGCATTATTTCTTAATCAGGGGTAAAACTCCTCTACATTTCCTTGAATTTCTGATTTAAAAATAAATCTTACCCCTCCCCCCCCCCCCCTCACACTCGCCTCTCCTTCTTCCCAAATTTCCCCTCCTCCTTTTGCTCATTCCTCCATAATACCAAAGTTTAAAATCTTTAAAACTTAATTTTTTGTAAACTTTTTCTACTCTATTTGTTACTTTATAGTGAATAAATAATCAGCCCTAAATTTCATTGCCAGTTCATTTCATTAAAATTTCATCTGAATTTCACCCTCTCAAAATTTTGCTTCCTCGTTTTAATCTCCCCCCCCCCCCACACACACACACAGTACTCAAAGTTTAAAAACTCTTTAAAACTGTTTAATTAAAAAATAAATAAATCTGCTCTATTTGTCATTTTATTGTCACAATAAATAATCGATCATGAAGATTTTTCTTCTCACCCAAAATTAGTATTTTCCCTTTGTTCTGGCTCCCCCCCCCCCTCCCTCTGCACCCCACTTAAAGAGTGCTTGCAATTAGGTAGATTTCGTAAGAAATACTACCTATTGCAGTCGTTACCATGGTGCGACTTTTGAAAAATTCCTTCATAACTTTTCATTATAGGACCCCAGGAACCCAAAACCACCCCCACCTAAAAAGTTTATATATATATATATATATATATATATATGTATGTATGTATGTACTAAATTTTGTCCGCACGATAAAAGTCGCAATTATGCACGAATCATCTTCAAACTCGCCAACAACTTTGAGATGGCTAATATCTCGGCGGGGATTGAAAATGGGCGAAATCGGCCCAAGAGGGTGGAAATGGGGAGGGTTCAAAATTTTGAATACTGTCTTAACATGATTCTGATAAAACCAGCTCTTACACAACAATGGCAGGAAAAAAATAAAAGTTTTTCGTTATAGCAGTTGCCAACAATTAAAAAATAAACAAATAATAAAATTCTCACTACAACAATTACTTTTGTTTTGCAAAATTTTCACGTGTAAAATTAAATAGTTTGACAAATTGAAATTAAATTGAATATTACGTCATAAGTTTCCTAGAGCAAGATTTCAGCATGAAAACTCAAAATAAATAGTTTGACGAATTAAAAAAATATGTATATCGCGTCATATTGGAAATATAATGGACCTCAGCAGGTGAATATGTAACGCCATGTAAGTTTGAAGAAACGTATTAAAACATGATAAAAACCCGACTATGGAAATATTAACATATTTTAACACTTTAAGGTTCTCTGAATTTTTTGTAGCCATTTTTTAAACCTATTCCATATAAATGTGTGTGTGTATTCGTGTATATTACAATTTTCACAAAAAGTTTAGCTCCCTACAGCTCGCTCTTTGAGAAGAAACTGGGTTTTATCTCTAATCTTGATTTAAGTTTTGTTGGAGAATTTAGTACTTAACATCGAAATCTACCTCTGCCTGTAGGCCCGAGCCGGCAGGGATTTTTTTTTTTTTTACAATTTCTGCAATGGCTCTTATCTCAAGAACTAATGCATGAATTTTCATTGAACTTCAGATTCAGCTGTACTTTGATAAATATTGGTACTAATTACATTTTGGTGTAAATCACTCGACAGGTGACGCTGCTATGCTGCCTTTTTTATGATGTCTGCAATAGCTCTTCCTCAAGAACTAATGCATGCATTTTCATCAAACTTCAGATTCAAGTATACCTTGATAAATATTGGTGCTGATTATGTTTTGGTGTAAATTGCCCAACAGGTGGTGCTGCTATGCTGGATTTTTCAAGATTTTCGCTGTAACTCTCTCTGAAAAAGTATTGCACAGATTTTCGTCATACTTCAGATTCAGTTAGACGTTGACGTAAGTTGTTGCTGATTGGTGTAAATCACCCAACAAGTGGTGCTGTCATACTGCATTTTGCAGGATTTACATGATTTTAGCAATAGTCATGCCTCAAGAACTAATGCACGGAATTTCATATCTTTAGAATCCTCATGATGGGCATAGATTGTCATTTAATTTTGGCACTCTGATATTGAATTTTGAAGTAATAACATGTATGAAATAGAAGAAAGTTTTGAGATTGGCACATCTGACTAGTTTTTTCTTCTGCTGTATTTGTTATTTTAAAATTTTCTAAATTTCTACTGCCACAAGCTGAAATTTCCCCCCCCCCCCCCCCGCCTTCCTGGCCATTTGAATGTTTAAAACTTGTATTTACAAAAATGAAACTCTTCATTAAAAAATGCATATTATAATTTATTAGTTTATTTAATTTGTAGGTCCTTATATTTTTTCGTTTTGGTCCTTGAACGTCCTTAATTTTTATTTAAAGAAATGTGTATGAACCCTGGTTTACTAGTTTAATGAAAATTTATTATTTTATTTTTTTATCCTCGATTACAAATCAATTTTCAACATACTACCGGAAAAATAGTTTGACTTATACACGAAAATTCAATTTATTTCAAAATTTTGCATAAGAATTTGGGGCTGGGGGGGGGGGGGGTCGACTTATATTTGAGTATATACAGCATGTATTACTTGGAAGTTTTAATTTGAGCTCTCAAATGATATTTTATAAAGATATAAAAATCGGTAAATTCTCATATAATTCTTAATTTACTTATTTTACTTAGATACAGAGATATTTTTAATGCTTCTACAGGAATATTTCATATATTTAAAATAAAAAATACAGCTTAAAAATTTAATTGGGTATTTTCAGGCTTGGTTTTCTTAAATAAAATTTAGTAAATTTCATTGCTTAAAAACAAGCATAGTTCAGAAAAAGAAAATGTTATTTGTAACTTGAGTTTCAATGATGCTATCCATTCAGGGAAAATAAAAAAAAAGGGTGTTTTTAATTGTACAGTAAATTTAGTTATTTTTTACATTAAGGGGGCTGGTCACTCAGCTTCGGAATTCTCCTTCGTAATGTTACGTCTATGGACTTTTGATGCATTCGTGTATTTAAAATATCTTCTCGGGAAATTCATAGTTTTAACATCTTTTTTCTGTGTACTCTTCTGAAAGGATGTCTCTTTTTTTCTTAGTTTTAAAAATATTTCTGAAATCTATGCTGAATTTAATATTTTATGTGTTAAAAGCGGGCAAACTGTGAGTAAGATTTTAACACTTCCTATAAAATCAAGTTTATACTTTAGAAATATTTTGAGAACTATGGAAAAAAAAGAGACATCTTTTAGGAAGTTAGACAAAAAATAGAAGTTAAAAATATTAATTTTCCAAGGAGATATTTTAAATATACGAATGTATCAAATGTCCATAGGAATCTTGACTTTACATTAGTGAGGGGAAATCGGAAGCTATGTGACCAGCCTCCTTAACATCCATAAGTTTTTTTAACTGATCAATTTAAGTTTTTAAAATGTGGAAGAATATAAGTATTTAAGTATATTTATCATGATTTGTTTACTCTTTTTAATAATATTCTGAGCACTGCATGCTACATATATATATATTTGTCAATAAAATTCTCCGTATATCAAGAATGAGCATATTTTCATAAAATTTTGGATATTAATAAAAGAAAATATTCAGATGTTTAAAGAAATTATGGTAATTTTTATCACTAACAAAAAAATCTTATGTCAGGTCAAGAAAAAATTTTAATCCTTTTCAACTTTCAATGGTTATTAGAAACTTGTATTAATTTCTTACATAAAGGAAAAGTAACTTGAGACTTCTTATGAAACCAATTTGTAACAATCTGTTTTAATTGTCCATGTACTAAACTCATAACAAATGTAATTAAAGTGTTATCAGAAATATAAATAATTATTGTTTATTTTGTTATTTTAGGACTAACTATTGATAAGAACCAGACAAAAAGTGTTGTTGAATGTCAGAGAGAAATTAGAAAGAATATTATTACCAAAATGAAAAAAGTTACTAAATGTCCTCACTGCAAAATGCTACGCAAAAAAATAATAAATAAATCAGACACAAGACTAGTCTATAATGAAAATATACGTGCTCATAAATCAACATCAGTTTCAAAGTAAGTTCAGTATTTTTAATAATGAATATTACAGGATGTTCAATAATGAAAGTTGTCCTGACTTTAACAAATCCATCTTGGAACCTGATAACAATCTTTTCTTACAGTTTTTAAGAAAAGCAATGGATGTTATTAAAAGTGTAAAATATGTAAAATAAAAGAAACATTTTCTATCAAATCCAGTTTTCAATCAGCTTATAATGTAAGTAACTATTTAGTCATTAACTTAGTTGTAATTTATTGATCAAATGATTTGATACTCTATGTAGTATCTACCTGTCATTAAACTCGGTAGTTTTATCCTTCATGCTCTTGCAAAAAATGCAACATTCACATTCATTATATATTAACTGAAAATTAGAATGCCTAGCTAAAGGTTAAAGTGTCTATATTCTATATTTTGGCCTTTGTTAAAGTCAACCTATTATATTTTTATATTTTTAACATTCATATGTTCCAAGAGTTTTATTTGCTTTATTCTGACAAAGTTAATAATTTTTTTTCTCCTTCACTTTAGAAATGATTCTGAAATGATTACATCGGAACTCAAAAATAAAGAAATTTTGCTTAAAGATGTGAGGGAACATATGGTTTTATTATGGGAGAATGATAAAATTGTTCTTCAAAACTTATACAAAATATTACAAAAAGTATCTATAGACATGTTTTTTATGGACCTTATTATGGTTCCACCTTCAAAATTTAGAAGGGTATGTATTTCATATGACTGTTTTCAGAAAAGTTATCAATTTAGCTTGATTCACTTCATAAAGCATAAAGTTCTTAAATATTGCATAATAAATGTACTGTGAAAGTGTGTTGCAGAAGCTTGAATCCCCTTTTATCACATCCTGGATCACATGCTCCCACTGCAAGTGTGCAAAACTCCAATATTCCTCTGCTTTGGTTGTGTATTTATGTGCTTCAACCCCAAAAAGAGCTTCAACTTGTGCAGTCTTACCTTTAATTACTTTTTTTTTTTTTAAGCCATGTATTATGGTGCATTTCAGAAGTTATTGTATAACATGGATTTGCTTCAGTTTCTTGTTTCTTTGAAATTTTATTTTCTTTCATTTAGTTCAGTATTTATTTTATGTACCCATTAACAATTATATACATTCATAAGATAATCTTATATTCAGATTCTTATATGATTAAATTTTTACTAATGTCCCCCTTTCCATTCATTTTCATCAGATTTTTTTCTTTTATTTTCTTTAAGTAGATGTATCATTAAAAAAATATTAGTGGAAAGGCTGAGATTTTTTTCCCTAGCCAACCAGTACTGAAATCCTCTTTTCTTCAGCACTGCTGCTGAATCTTATCTTTTGCAAACAACTTTATTAATACAGTACAAAGTTTAAAATTCGGACACCCAAAGTTCGGAATTCTCCAAAGTTCAGACTCTCCAGCGGCAGTATGCAAGAAAGAAGTGAAAACAAAATTATTGACACAAAAAAAGGTCTAGAGTAAAGAAGCTTTTTTACTGAATCTTAACTCATGTCTATGTACAGAATACAAGAAAACCTTTTTAATGATGTACCCAAGTTAATAAAGCAGCCCACATTAACTAAAATGTTCAGTAGTTAAGAAAGTTACAATTTCTTCTTAAATTGTTCCCTTAAGTCTGTTCTTTGCTGCTCTGCTCAACAAGCGCAAAATGTTTCGACACATTCACAAATTCATTTTTTAACGGAAAATCAGAAAATTGGAAGGCCTGACTATGGAAGCGAATTGGAATCGAACTGTATTTTCCATTTTTTTAAATAAATAAATTACCTATTGAGTTATATGTGATTTTGTTCACGTGACAAAGATGTATTTCACTGTTCTTTGTGTGGTTATTCTTCTTTTGCGCGGGAATTCAGTTCAAAACACCCACTTTGACACTATTTTCTAAAAGATCTATTGCGTTTACAAAAAAAAAAAAAAAAGAACCCGGAAAACAGTTCGATTACATAGTTTCTGTACAACAACACCTGTTAGTTTCATGCATCTCCGAACAAAAATGAATTAAAACTTATGTCATAAAGTTGGCGCTTTGAATTTGATAAATGCGCCTTAAATAAAAGTTTTTGTTTTACTTTTTATTTTGTTATGATTTATTTAATAAAAACAATTGTTTAATTTAGTACTAATAGTTGTTATATGCAATTTTTAATATATGGACATCATATTTTGTATTTTTATGTAGTTAATTTTCTTTTCCTTTTCATTGGAAAAGCAAATATTTTTGATGACCCAAAATTCGGAAAAATCCAAAGTTCGGACTTGGTAAAGTCCCAAGGATTCCGGATTTTAGACTTTGTACTGTATCTTTGAAGAAAATGCTCATTCTGTTTCTATGTATGTTCTGAGAGAAATATTGTTTAAGTATTTGTTGTTTTAGTTATTAGTTAATTGTTGAATTTGGCACTTACCATATCATGTCAGTATATTAGGATATCACTTGAATCATCAGATGTCTGAGATTTAAGTAAATATTAAATTTTTCTTTTATGTTTTCAGAAATGTTTGTCAGATTATTGTTACTGTATTTTGTTTTATTGTAGTAGTATTCTTGCTTGAATTAATTACACTGGTCGGCACCAAAATTCTTCCTGTTAAAATAATGGTTAATCCTTAGATGATTATGGTAATGGTTATAGATTTCAGCTCACTAAATCAAAATATTGCAATGAAATTGCTGTATTGCATGCTCTTTTTTAGATATGATGGCTTCTTTTTAAAAATAAGGTAGTTTATGTCTTACTAAAACATAATTGTGTAAGCAAAAATATGTATATGTTAATATATAAATAACCTATAAGTAAAGGTAAGCTATAAGTAAACAAATAAATGTAATAAACATTAACAACATTAAGAAAGATACAGTGGCAAAAGGAATTAGAATATGTTAGTGAATACTGCAGGACATGGAAAAGTAAGAAACATCAAAAGAACAATGCATGAGAGAAATATCAACAAAATATGTTTTCATTGTATATTTTATTGACTTGTTATCTAAGGCAGGGAAAATATTCTTTTCATGTTTTCATTTTATCTAGCATTCTAAATTAATGTAACAATCTTTCATTATTTGTTGTTATTAGAAAATTGTTTCTTGGGAAAACTGGTACGTTTTGGAACAATTTGGATGCCACATTCAGATTTAGGAATATCAGATTGATATAGCTCACATATTTGTTTCACAGGGAGGCTAAATTTTTATTCTTCTTCCTTGTTCAGGGTTATCATCATCATCATCATCATCATCATTATTATTTTTTTGTAGCAGTGACAAGATAGAGAGAGGAGAGGAATAGACATGTGCATTGATTACTAGCTGTATTAATATAGTAAAACCAAAAAATATCATAAAATATCAAAAGTAACAAGGGGCTATGAAACTGATCTTTTGAGGGAATTATTTTTATCTGCTATGTTACTGTTTAGACCACGTACATGTTTTCGTTGGACATTTTAATGAAAATCTTGAATAAAATGTGTATGAGTAGTAATTCGGAATTTATTCCAGATGAAGACAAATATGACTCGAGTGATTGTGAATTCTCTTGAAAAAAATCTGGAGTCTGAGTCGCTAAAAAACAAGCCGACTCCAACTCCAGATTTTTTTGTTAGACATTTTAAAGTGAAATTAAGCTAATTATATCCAATTTTAAATCTATAAAATGAATTATTGTTATTTATGGACTTTATCAGGCTACTCAAGTTAAAGAGGACCGATTTAGTGCGATGTACAAAGTAGGTACAGGGTACTGTACAGTACAGAGTAGATGAAAATTGTTTTAATTCATAACTGTAGTAAATATTTTACATTTAGTATATAAGTACCCTCCTATTTTTGGGGTCTGCAGATAGAACCTGAGGTACAAAGATCTGGAAGGACCCAAGACCCAGAAAATGAAGGCAATTTTTCAAACAGGCCATGTAAGTAGAATTAAGACAATTTATGTTAATGGGCTGGATCAGACTGATCTAAAAATTGAGCAGGGTGACAAGCCCAATATAACAAATTTGAAAGAATCAAACTACAAGGATAAAATAGGAGCAATTTGAAATAGGCAATAGGGATGTTTGGAGTAAGAATAAATATAAAAGCATGGTGGAACGTTTTAGGGGGCGGGCCTTAAAATTTCGGTTCATGCAGATCTGTTACCGGAGGTAATGCGAAAATTACAAATCTGTGCTATTTTTGGAGGCAAAATAACTAAGAACCAGGTATAGCATTGTAATAGAAGCCTCTTTCTGTTCCCCCCCCCCCCCCCACCCCTTAAACTTTTCCAATCTATATGACTAAAAGTCAAAATTCTAAAATACCCTTCCTTTATTTATTTTTGTGCCCATTAGTCAAAATGAAATGAAATTGTAATTTTATTTTAAATCGGCAGTACCCAAAATAACAATAAAATAGTGAAATTTCGTTATATTTTTGAATTTCGGATTTTTCAGTTCTGCAGAACCCTCCAAAAAAGCCAAAATTGTAAACTTAATTTAAAAATTGCAATTTTTTTTAAATTATTATTTCATTAGAATCCACAGGATCCAAAATAATAAAATTTTCATCTTTATTTTTCCTCCTTTCCATATAAGTTTTTCGAGTCTGGAGGAGCAAAATAATAACTAAATTGTAACAATTTCACTTTTTCTTCTCAATCTGCAGATCCAAAATAGTAAAATTTCCATTATGCGTCCTTTAGACTTCGAAAGTTGGATTTTTTGTGTTTGCGGGCACGAAATTGTAAAATTAATAAAGTGGAAAATATAACTTTTTATCTATTTTGTTTTTGAAGCCCTAAAAAGATAATCAATGCCGAAATAGTGACATTTTACCTTTATTTTTCTTATATTCCATCATTATTTTAACTAACAGGCAACACTAGTACCTCAGCAAGAGTACTAGCGTTGCCAGCCTGGAGTCAGAATAAGAGTCAGAGTCGTTGAAATATCTCGGAGTCGGTCATTTTTCCCATCGAGGCCATACAATGTACTCAAGAGGTTATGGTTATTATCATGGACCCAGGCAAGTTAGATAGTATAAATGTATATATGTAAAGTCTGTCTCTTTGTGTTATTGATCAATAGCTAATATTCCTAAACTGTTTTAGACATATAGTTCAATTGCAAAAATATTTATAATGTTTTCTCATATGTCAATAAACTATTTTAATAAATAAAGACAGACAACCTTGCTTAATGCTACACAAAACACGAACTTTAATAAGCTAAAAGATAAAATCTACATTTCGAGCTGTTTCTACAGCCGTCTTCAGGAAAAATATCATGGTTAAATGGCTAAAAGCTCAGAGATGAAGGCTTCCTGTGCAAGAGACAATTTGTTGAACATTGACTAGAGATATAAAAACAAAAATGTAGTGGTGCCATCCCGTGAAAATAAATATTTATTAATGAAATGAGTCCAAATAAATCAAAAGTTCAATTGAAGAAACCACAAGTGTCGCTAACTACGCATGAAGGCCAGAACCACATTCAACTAAGTTTTCATTCAAGTTTTTGGCAACAAGATTCAAGTTTAAATTGAAATATTGCAATTAGATACAGAATTATGATATTATGCCAAATTTTTGGAATATTATAGAATAAATTATCGTTACATGGTTTATTCTCACATGCAATGATTTCAACTGATTCTCTAATTTTACTCTCAAAGGGATTATTGCATGGAACTATAATTTTTGCTTCATGAAAGTGGTTCTTGAATGTGGTTCTGGCCCTCATGCGTAGTTGGCGACACTCGTGGTTTCTTCAATCGAACTTTTGATTTATTTGGACTCATTTCATTAATCAGTATTTATTTTCACTGTATGGCATCACTACATTTTTGTTTTCATATCTTTAGTCAATATTCGACAAATTGTCTCTCGCACAGGAAGCCTTCATCTCTGAGCTTTTAGCCATTTAACTATAGGTGCAGATTCCCAGAACTTTTAAGGAGCCAGTGGCTCCTAAACCCCAAAAGTCCTTTGGCTCCTAACCAATAGTATTTATATGGAAAAAAACTTAACAAAAAATCTCAGGAATTCAAAATAAAAAATAGTTTAATTAATAAATACACATTTACAACAAAACACAGACTAATTACAACAAATATTTAATTTAATTGTGTATATTTAATTTAATCCTAAAATTCTTGAAACTTTGATAGTAAAAAAGTATAATATAAATCTGAAAAAATCAGAAGGTAAAGGTGGACAAGATACAATTGAATAACAAAACATGTATAAGCTGAGCAGTCATGATAATGGGAAATATTAGGAAAACTTTATTTCTTATTTTGATTTTGTCATATAAAAGTATACATATAAAAAAATTAGGAATGTGTAAGATTATTTTGCACTATAAAAATCTTGCACTTGCAAAAAACATTTACAGAGCAAGAATATGTTTTCGTGCGAGTTTCTTTTTCTTTTTGTTCTTTTTTTTTCAGAGTTTGGAATCCTCGCGACTCCATGATCCAAAGCCCTTAAATAATCTCCATCGTATCGGCAACTTTGGACTGTCTCGTGATCAGATCTGCAGTAAAGGAGTATTTATTTCAACTCTGGATTTTGGACAAAACTTTCAAAGAAATGTTTGCTTTCGCTGGTGTCCAAAGGAGAAGCTTTACCATTAGCATGCTCATGTGCCGAGCTTCGCAGATGCAAAGCTTTGTAGTGGAGTGGACATGCGCAGAATTATATTCGAACATAATGTTCGGTAAGAAAGCAGTACATCACAGGGACAGCATTCACGATGGTAACTGAGATCGTAAGAATTCCCTGACTTTATCAAGGTCATTCTTGATCTCGGCCAGTGAAAAGATCAGGTGCTTTTCTATTTGCAAAAGAAAAAAAAGTATATAAAAATCCCGCGATGGGGATTGGGAACACTGGAAATTGATCTCTGGCGACTAATAGACTGAAAGTTAGTCGCCACAGCAAAAAATTTAGTTGCCACGTGGTGACTGGCGACTGTAAATCTGCACCTGTACATTTAACCATCATATTTTTCCTGAAGATGGCTGTAGAAACTGCTTGAAACGTAGATTTTATCTTTTAGCTTATTAAAGTTTGTGTTTTGTGTACCATTAAGCGAGGTTGTGTCTTTATTTATTATATTTTGTGGTGCAATTATCCAGTATATGTTATTAAACTATTTTAATATAATCACTTTTGATATGATGAATAAAAACAATTGAAATATATATGCAATTTGATTGATGCCTCTAAAGCTAACAATTTAGGATTTAGCCCTTACACAACAATAAGCGGGGCCATCCTGTATGTATGTTAACTTATTTGATATCATTTGTTTGTTCAATGTTAAAGTTTTTATTTTTCATTTTTTAGCTAAATGTTGTAAAAGGAAGAAAATATCCTGATTCTCAGACTACATTATTAAATGACATACTTAAAGACTGTTGTGCTGTTCGTAATATGTTGAAATTTATGAATAAGATGCCACTGGAGGATGACGAAAAAGTAAATATATTTATATGTGTTTCCATTTTAAAGCTGATCAATTTTCAAGATTTGAATGTTAAAATTTTATTTAATTTAGGATGCAATCAACAAAGTATTTGGAAAGACACCTTATGATAAACTCAATTTTCTGTGTCGGACACTTCAGAGTCATGTTAATGAGCTGTTTGATAGTGATACAACCAAAACCAAGCTTTCTAAAGGCATTAAACAAGTAAGTTCAGCTGATATTAAAAATGTTTTCCAATTGACTTAAGGTAATTGTCAAATTATCAGGGCCACTCCAAGAAATTTAGGAGTACACAAAACTAGCATTCAAAATAATTAATGTGAACATTTTTAAAATTTAGCATGATATTAAAATTTTAAATTAAATACATAATTGGATATTTATGTATTTTACTTAACTTATTAAAGAAGCATCTGTTTCTACTCATGCTACAGCAATCAGATATTAGATCAAATTTAAATTTCTTTATGCCTGTTTTTTCACTGTAGTTTACTATTTAATTAAAATATTTTTTCCTCTGATATTCCTTAGACCATTCTTACTCAGTAATTCTCAGTCAACCTCAACCTTGCATTACGGGCTTAACTCTCGGTTGAACCTGAAAACCAATTCACTATAAACTCAACCTGCCGTAATAGGAAAAAACAAAGTAACTAGAGTTCAATTACTCAACCTATCTCCCAAACGTTGGTTACTCAACCATGCATGTCCAATTAAAGTGAAGATGGCAGTCGTTTTAAATTGAACTTTGATGCTTTTTTTTTTTAGACAAATCTGATTATAATTCAATATTTAAACAAAATGTTAATTGTAAGAAGTTAATATGAAAGAATATGTTGCTTTTAATTTGTTAGGTTTATTTTGGATAACATAAGCTCAATAACCTCAAAATTATATTAATTTGTGATGAAGTTTTCAGCTCTCAAGGTTTAAGTTCTACTGAGAAATTTTGTTATTTGGTGGCATCATCTACCAAATGCAAATAGACAGACAAAATTCTTAGACCAACAATTTTGGGTTATATGATTCAAATCTTCTTATTTATTTATTTTTTAAAAAAAATAATAATAAAGAAGAAAAGCAGTTTTTCTTGCATTTCAGTTTCAGCCTCTTCGTATTTATTTAAAACATGCAATCATAGAAGCAGGAATTTTATGTTAATTATTGCGTATGTATGTTCATTCATTTATAATAGCTAAATAATAATTCATTGAACTATAATATACCATGATAATTATTTTTGCTTTAAAAAACATTTTTCATAAGATTTCTTGAAAATTTCCAAATTTCTCTGGAAATTTTTAGAACATGTTCTAAAATTATTATACAAGAAAAAAAAAAAAAATCTATTAGAATAATCTACACATGAAATAATAGTAAAAAAAATCCCCTCTTACGTCTTGTATAAGGGATAAAGGATAATTTTAACCAAAATATTTCAATTGAATATGTAATCTATTATTTTTGTTAAATTAAAAAATATGTATTAAATACACAAAAATGTCTTTATATTTAATATTCATTGCAAAATAAATAAGGCTAGCTTGTTATTTACTTTTATAAAAAAAAAAATATATAATTTTTTAATCAAGTAACTTTTTTTAAGAATTTTACTGCTACACAAACTTTTGTAAAAATGAACATGTTATAAGTGTATCAGTATTTTTAACCTTTGAGCTTAATTTTGTGAACAAACAAAGCCATCAAACAGAAATGGTAATTCGAAATTTAGTTGTAGCATTAATTAATATAAAAATTAAACATAAGTATACACTTTCAATCCTCATTTTTGAAAGCTGTTGCTGAGTGAGAATAGAACTTGTCAGCGTTATTAGTACATCATGTTATTTCTATGGCGTATACACATTTTAACCCATGGTTCACTAACTAGAGGTTGAATAATTTCGGCTCTAAAGTTAACAATGAGTTCCAAATATTAGCTGGCAGTTAGATTTGCTAGCCTAAGGTTTCTCAACCGGGTGTTGAACTGTGAATCGAATGTCATTGGAGAATTTCCCAGTCAAATGTTTTGTTTGTTGCAGCTTTTAATATTTATGACACATAAGAAGTCTGTCATTGCTAACTGGGGGCAGGGAATCGCGAAGACTTTTTATTGGTGGAGGAGAGGACCTTAAATTGACAAGTCAAATTTCAGTATTTGCCAACTAGTTTTATAACTTTGCTAAGTTACCACAATTAGAAAATGTAATATAGTTCTTATTCGTAACAAATTTAATAATATTCCCAATTAGATTTGTAATTTTTGCAAAGTCTGTCAGAAATAGAAAGTGTATTATAGTTTTTTTTAAAGTTTTATACAAATTCACCAACTAAGTTTGTAAATTTGCAAAGTGTCAGAGCATTTACGAACGTTTTGGGGAGGGGGTCTAACCCCCCCCCCCCCCCCCCCTTAGCGAGGTCCCTGACTGGGGGATATTTTGAGATTCAGGTTTGAAATATATTATAAAGGTGGTCATGAATCGCCACTGGATTCTTCTTCATGGCTATATTTAATTTCTTAGGTTTAGTTTTCCTCCTGTCTTTTTTTAATGTTAAATTAAATAACTTATTATTAAATAATAATATTTTTTCTACCAAATAATATACTCTAGTGTTTTTAGTCTGTATTTCAGCCTTTTTTCAGTTTTTATCTTTCTGTGTAGACCAATTATTTTAAGTCTGTTTTTAAGTAAAAGTTTAACTTATATGAATGTTTTTAAATAAAGGTTTAACATATGAATCATTAAAAAAATATTCTGTCGACTTCTTTTTAAACAAAACTTTTAGCCTTCTGATATTTTCTCTTATGCATTTGTATGTTTGTATGTTTCCTTAATTCTTAAAATTCTATAGATCGTATGATTCTGCCAATATTTCTTGCATGGAAATTTATTTAATACAATTAGTTAAGTTTTAAATAAATTTTAAGATAACTTATGTTTGGACTTTCAAAAATATTTCTCATAATAAAGCACCTTAATTCAGCTATCAATTTTAAGGTCTGCATGATCTTATCTGACTTCGAATTTTATGATGATCTAACGGAATTTAACTATGTCAGAGTTTGTTAATTTTAATATTTCATCAATTTTTCTGATAGATTTACTTCAATTTAGTTTGAAATTGAAAGATATTTTGTATAAAAGCCAGCAAAATGCTTTTTCTAGAAGCATCTATAACAACACAAACTATCAAATCTACCAGCAAAAATATTTTTATATAATAGACTTCTGATTATTCAACAGCTACTGAACTAAAATTATGACGCATATTTTGTATAGTTGAATTAGATGAATGACACAATGTATTTAGAAGCAAAGTTTTATAATGTTTTATATATGTCTTGCATTTATACTACTAGGACTGGGCAATGTAAAAATTTCTTAAATTGATTTATCATCCATTAGCAAATTATAATATCACAATTTAGTAATAATTTATTTGTTAAATCGATTTAACACTGATTTTACATTTAGAATATGGAACCTATTTTTCAATTGATAGTGATGGATTGAGGTCTTTATACACCCCCTCCCTCATTCCTGTATTATATATAATATATATATATATATATATATATTTATTTAATTTTCCAAATATTTGAAAAGAGATATCATTTATCTATAGAAAACTTTTGATCCCTTCTTATTTCTTGTACACATAAATTCTTAAATCAATAAGTTGATCGTCTTTTGCAACAATGTCAATATGAATAAATCAGTTTTATTATTCTGTGATGAGAACATAATTTAATTTGAAATTTAAACAATAGATTGTAAATAACTATCCACCCTCAAATGAAAAATTCATGAAAACAATTTTAGTATATTTAGTTGTTGTACACTATTATATGTAACTGAACTAATGTTAATTTGCATATTCTAATTTATTTCAAAGTTTTAGTTTTTTTTATTATTATTATTCAATTTTAAAGTACTTTTGCTTAATTAAAAAAATTAGTGAATTTTCAAATGTTACCCAAATATACTTATTTCAAAAAATAAAAGGTGTAAATTACAACTTTAAAACCAGTAAAAATACATTTATTTCGACTGTTTACACATTTCAACTGTACCCGAATCATTTTCAAAACAAATAAATAAAGATATTCTAAAGTATCAGGTCTATGAAACAGCATCATTCAATTTTCCACGTATTCTTTCATATTATGCAAGTTATTTTTTTTATTTTACTTGGATACTTATTTCATTTTTATTTTCATAACCATTGAGTAGCTTCAGCCACAATTTTGGTAAGTTAAATGATGCTGCATCGTTACATATTGAATTTTTTCGCGTTACAATCTCTATGGTTTCTCTTATAATGGATGGATAGATAGTATAGACTGGAGGGAAAAATTATTTTACTTTCATTGAAATTTATTTGGACCATTCATTATAAGAGAAACCATCGCGATTGTAACGCGGAAAAATTCAATATGTAACGATGCAGCATCATTTAACTTACCAAAATTATGGCTCAAGCTACTCAATGGTTATGAAAATAAAATTAAAACAAGTAATATAAAAAATTTTGCTTTTAAAGTCAATTCCTACTTAGGTCATCAAAGGAAAATTTAATATAATCCCTTAAGCTAATATTAGTTTTTGTTGCATTAAAAAATCTCAATTTGTTGATTTTCTATAAGCAAGTAGGTTTACAATGGAACTCTATGGGAATTTGGCGAAATATTAGAGATATCACCAAGTTGGCGTCACTTTTGGTGACTCATTTTGGCCGCCAAATTTGGCGATATATCGCCAAGTTGGCAACAAACTTGGCGGTATTTGGCGACAGAACAGGGTCCCCCCTATGGTAACCCCTTATTGAAAATACTTTAATTGATCTTCAAAAACCAATGGCCACCATTTTGTTTCCCATGCAAAACTAAAATTAATTAATTAAAATTTAATTAATATTTGAAAAAATTTATTTCAACTTGATAGGATGAATAATGAGTATTTTATTAACGATTGAAAATTTGAACAAGATAAATATATAAATAAATAAATAAATATCCAGAGAGTGTGAGCAAGTAGTAGGAATTGAATAAACAACCAAGTAAAATGAAAAATAACATGCATACTATGAAAGAATACGTGGAAAATTGAATGATGATGGCATTTCATAGACTGTGATATTTTAGAATATCTTTATTTATTTGTTTTGAAAATGACTTAGGTAGAGTTGAAATATGTAAACAGTCGAAATAAACGTATTTTTACTGGTTTTAACATTTTAATTTACACCTTTTAACATTTGAAATTAGTATATTATTACAAGGTGTTAATTTGCTATATGTTACCCAAATATATAAAAATTAAAAAAAAAAAAAAAAAAAAAAAAAAAAACATGTAAACTGAAATTTGATGAATTTGGATTTTAAGGGTAAGAGTTTATTATTTTTCTTCAACCATAAATACTGAATCGATTTCAGAAAGATATTCTCAGTTGCAAAAAAGACCAAGGGAAAAGAAAAGAGAAAAACAAGTTTTCTTGCAATTCAGGCGAGGAAAAGGGGTGTAATTATCCAGAATGTGATGATTTGTTTTTTTCCCTCCAGCCCTCTCTTTGTCCAAAACCACATTCCATTCTTCCCCTCCATTGTCCAATTGCACATTCCATTCTTCCTCTGCACATGGTCAGCCACATCCAGTGCCCCCCCCCCTCCCCCCCAGAGCAATGAGATCAGGGTTGTAAAAAAAAACCCAGCCCGGGCATGTTTTATTAAAAAATCTGGGTTAAATGGGCAATTTCCCCCAGGTAAATTGGATTAAAATGCCAAAACGTGGATTATGATTCCACCTTCCTCACAAATAATAATCTTCAGGGTTGACACTGTATAGGGAAAACTGGAAAAACTGGGGGAATTTAAAAATGAGTATTAAAAAAAAAGGAATTTTACTAAATTTTAGCACTTTGCAAAATTTATCCATTAAAATTTTCAAAATTCTCAGAGGAATTACTCTGAAAAATTATTTTGCTCAGGAAAGTGCAAGGAATTCAATTGCCGAAATAAATGGCAATCCTGATCTCAAATTCTCAAACACCATCTTTGTGAACACTTCATAGTCTAATAGATAGGAGTGACTTCATAGTCTTAAATGGGCAATTTTCCTAGGGTAAATTGAATTAAAATGCCAAAATGTGGACTATGATTCCACTATCCTCACAAATAATAATCTTCAGTAATAAAATAAAATCAGTAATAAAATACAGTAAACCCTATGATAACAGAAACTGTTTACAATCGAATTCTGACTTAAATGTAAAAAATGTCATTGTCCTTACAGTAAGAATATCATACCTGCTAAGATGGTAACCTGTTTAACATGGAATTTTTTCTTCTGTCTCTTGAAATTCCGTCTTAGTCGGTTTCATTATACTACGCAACAATCTTATAGGGCTTGTAAAAAACTCAGGTTTTTTATAAAAAGCCCAGCCCGGGCGGGTACCTGGGCAGCTACCCATTACAACCCTGAATGAGATGTACCCTCCCCACCCCCGGAAGATTTGAGATTTTCTGTTTTCAATGGTCAAAAAATGCAATTGACTGTTTTACTGTACTCTAATTCGGATGGATCTGAGAAATTTCTCCCACTAGACTAGTTATATGCAAATCAAAGCAACATAGGTGTTTTAAGAACATTAAAAGAAAATTTTGCGAATACAAAAACAGCAACAAATCGTGGATGACATCATTTATTTTTATTGATTGGGTTAAAAAGTTTGATGAGAAAATGCACAACTGCACATCCTCCAAATATTCCAGGATTTACAAATGCTTCAGTTTATTTTTTACCAGCTAATTGCACAAGTAAGTTGCAGCCATTAGACCTAGGGATCATTCGCAATGTAAAAGCATAACCAAAAATCCTTAGTTAGGAAATTAATAAATAAATTTGCTGATAAAAAGAAATTGAAAAATTTATGATTGTGGATGCCATGCACATGATTACATCAGCCTGAAAAGAAGTTTCTCCTTACACAATTAAAAACTGCTTTTGGGCATCTAGAATATGGATATAACAATTGTACAATTTGACACAGAAGATATGTAAAAAAAAGCAGAGTGCATACACTCTAAGCAGAGGGTATACACCCAAGGTAGAAGGTATACCCTACAGTGTAGTGTATATATTATAACTTTTTTGAGAAACAGAAGGTATACGGTGTTCTTTAAAAAAATCCAGAAGGTATACGGTGTATATTACCGTATACCCCCCACTTCATCCCTGCCACCGAAGAATAGAAAAGTGTTGTTGGTGAGGAATATGTGTAAGTACAAGATTTTTTTGATTGCGATGAAGATGTTTTAATAACCAACTTCACAAATTTAGATCAAATTTTTGAAGGCTTCACAAATGAAAATGCAGCTTTAGATGTAGAAGATGATGATGAAACTGATGATACAGAAGTGAGACACCACCACCTTCTTACTTTGATGCGAATTCTGCTCTAGATATTCTTCACTGGTACATTGTTTCATCAAATATGGAAGATGACTGGGTGATTTTCACAGCAATTGCCATATTAGGTTTTACACAATGAAAAATTAACTAATAATGAAATATAAAAATTTCACTCAGATAGTTATTCATTGTTGCTTGTAGTACTGTAAACATGAAATGGTTTGTGAGTTTTCAGAAGCATATTTGAAAAAAAAAAATGCATGAAATTGTTAGCAAATCATATTTTTTCTCATGAGTGTTACTTTTCTTAAAACTTCTAATATAATATTGAGTATGCTAGTACTCAATGAAGCAAGTTGTTTCTGTTTTACTCTATGCAGTTAAATATGAATTGTGAAATTATGAAGCTTAATTTATTTTACATTTTGTGTGCTTTAATATAACATTTTATCTGAAGTGTTATTTTGTTCCATGAATGACATGATATTTATTTCAATACTAGCAGGCTTCACCCACTACGCTGGTCTGTTTCTCCAAATGAACCTTAAATCAAACAAAATGTATTAATGAATTTGGCCTTGTGATTTATTCCAATGTGAATTTTATTCCAAAATTATCTAGCACAGCATGAAACATCCAAATTTGTTTATCCTGCATAATAAAATGATACACTTCTTGGTTCATAATAGAGATTTATTACTTTTATAATGATTTTAAGATCACTTAATATGTTTTATGATGTGGCAATAAGTGTATTATGTCAACAAAGGGTAATTTCTTTTTGAAATCTACCATTTCATAAATATCACTTACTGTCAAATATTTTTATGATGAGTAAACTATTTTTAATTATTCGATTTAAGAATTGGGTTTTCTCATTTTAAATTTAGAACTTTAATTTAAATTTTGAATTTTAAAACGAGTTTTTTTATTTTTAAAAAGGTGTTTATTTTTATTTATTTATTTTTATCCTTTCATATATATATATATATGTGTGTGTGTATACACATATAAATTTATTTTACTGCTCATCGATAAATGATTACACTAATGTGAAAATTTTTGTCTGAGATAAAATTCAATTTTTGAAAAAATTTTTATGGATGAATGCTTCTTCTTTTTTGCTCTCTTCCACAACAATATATAGTTTGCCGAAAGATCACAGATTGTATGTAGCAGAACCTGCGTCCAATGCTTTGACAAATTAATTTCTAATTTTATTATGGAGAATGTTTTTAAATTTAGCCTGATAGTATGAAGGTTGATATTTGGGAATTTACTGTAGTTTTAAAGTGAATTAATTACATAACAAATTTTTATCTAAAATAATTTAAATGTATTGCAGATGCTTGAAAGTAAAGAAGGAATTTTTCGTATGAATATGATGGGAAAACGTGTAAACTATGCTGCTAGATCTGTAATTGCACCAGATCCTTATATTAATATTAATGAAATTGGGATTCCCATGATTTTTGCTAAGAAGTTAACATATCCTGAACCTGTCTCTGATTGGAACTATCTGAAATTGAGGCAAGCTGTGAAGAATGGACCAGATATTCATCCAGGGTATTTATTGTTTTATTTTTAATTTTTTTCCCCGGATATATACTTTTTCGTTGTTTTGTTAAGGCTTGTGAAGAACTGCATTGTTCTTTTACTGTCATTAGTTACAATATATATTATGAAGAACAAATGTACCCATAATGTTAAGCTCAAAATAACACTCAAATTGTATTTCACATCAGGTTGTGGTACATTGAAGAGATTTGGAAGTGTAAAAACGAATTTTTTACTAGTATCAAAATAAGAACAAATTTCACTTATCAGTTCTTTTTTGATTAGATTAATGTAGAATTAGAAAATAGCCACCAAGTGAATACATAGAATTTTTATACTAGAAAGGATGTTAACATTAAGCTCAAAATAAGGACTAGCTTCATTTTTTCATTTTCTTAATTTGCTTGGGACACCAATAATATGAAATCTGTTAAAGAATTGTCATTCATTTAAAGGATTAAAAATTTAATTTTAAAAAAATAAAAATAAATTCAGAATCTTCACATTTTTTAATAAGTATTTTTAAATGGGAACCAAGTTTCTTTATCAGTCACTTTAGGCTGAAACAATATCTGCCACATAGAAATAAAAGTATAGGTCATTCATATGCTGGCATTTTGTGAAATGTCTGTTTTTCTCAGATTGAATTTTGTGAAGAGTTCATTTTTCTGATATCAAATTTTGTGAAAAGTCTGTAAATGAACCCAATTTTTTTTTTTTCTGGCAGAATCCTATCATATTGATGTTTTATCTAGAAAAAGCTTTATTTGTTATATCTCTTTCTTTGTTTGTTTGGAAAATGTCTATTAGTCAGTAAAGTTAAATTGTATGTCAAGAAAACGGCGATAACACTGTTTAACAAATTTTACTGAAGTTTTTATTTCTTAATATACATTGCATGTTTCCTATAAATTTTAGTGTGCTAAAAATATATACATTTTTTTCAAATTTTTTACCACCCGCCAGTTTTAAGAAATTTTACTTCCAATTTTTACTATATCAGGATTTGTTTACAATTATGATAATACCAGTGGACCCGTGCAAAGATTTTGCACTGCAGTCTAATATTTTTTAACAATATCTAATATTTTTTAGATACAGGTTTAAACTTCTAAAGAAAAATTAAGGATAAGAATATCTGCAAACAACATTAGTCAAGCCAGCATATCTTCCAGCAAAGTTAACTAAAAAAATGATTAAAGATGGCAAAGATCATGCACGAAAAAAAAAAAAATAAATAAATAATAACAATCTTATTTTTACTACATTAGAGGATAGCATTATCCTCTTAGGGAAAACATGGGACAAAAAATAAATATTCAATACATGTGAAATAAAATTTTATCTAACATAACAAAATGTACCTTTTAGGCTACACTTGAAATATGATGAGTGGTGTTTTTTTCTTCTAAATATTTCAATTTTGCTTTTTGATCAGAAATTTAAAATAAACCTATGCAGGGACATCCATGCTTTATCTTTTTTGTACTATTTATTTTTTTTTAATCACTGCTGAGTATGGTACAATGCAGCCTTCTATTTTTGTGGCAACATTGATTTCAGAGAAACCTTTCATTTCATTTATGAAAACAATGTTTATTTAACTTTTAACTGCAATTTTTAATCAAAAAACATGTTTTAAGGAAATGTCAGAAGCCGCTTCAAACACCTTTTAAATGATGCCTTATTCATTGTTGTGCAATTTTGTAAATGCATAGAAAAAGGGATGTTGACAGCAGAAATATTATATACTAGCTAACTTGCCCAGGTATGTCAAAAAACAGAACGAATTTTGAAAAAGCTCTGAAAGTCGCAATAAGATATCGTGAAAAATTTTTAAATCGCTGCAAAAATTTCGAAAAGAGAAAAAAAATTATAAAATTGTGTACGAAGATTGAAAGTTGATTCCTTTCACTAATGTGGGAAAAATGGTAGCAAATAGCTAAAATACACTAAAAATCACATACAAAATTTCCAAAAAATTAAAAAATTGCTATACAAAATCTGAATAAACTTTATAGAAATGTGAGCAGAATTTACTTTAGACATTATCATTTTAATTGTGCTTAATCTACAAACACATGTTTTAACTTGTTACTTCAATAAAGTGTTTAACAAGAGTAAAAACAAATTTTACCTTGGTAGTTTTGATTATACCTTTTGTTTTACCCTCATAAAGTTTCATTTATGTTTATGAATTTTCTCTTTAATCGTTCTAAAAAATGATTAACAACATAACTTTTCAATACTGTAATCTTACTTTTGAGCTATGTAAGGTTCCTTTAATCATTTATTTTATTACTATATTTATATGAGAAAAATCAAATATTATAATATTTTTTCTTATTGGCCAATGTTATGTAACATTAATTTGATATAACACAGGGCAACTCTGGTTGAATATGAAAATGGAAGAGTTGTGAGGTTAACATCTACCAATTTTGCTGAAAGACAAGCAATTGCTAACACACTGATGACACCACAGGTTTTCACTCGTGAAAAATTTAAAAAAGTAAAAAACGTTCATCGGCATTTGAGAGATGGTGATATGCTGTTACTCAATCGTCAGCCTACTTTGCACAAACCTAGTATAATGGCTCACAAGGTAAACATTTTTGAAAAGAATGATATTATTTATAACATGGTAACTTGATTTTCTTGGATTTATATATATAGAAAATTCTAGAAAATAGAAACCTGAATAAATACATTTATTTAGAAAAAAAAAAAAAAAAAACTTTATTGTGCTGCTTGCAAATATTGCTTACTAAATTGCTTTCATGTTTTTATGTGACATCCCAAAGTGTTAATATTAACTTTCTCCTTGTCACACTGTGTCATTCTATTCTGTTAACATTGTACACTTGAAGAAATTTTTGAACAGGCTTCCTTTTGTACTTATTAAGTGCTTATAAGTTCTTATTTTTACTTTTCATTTCTAACTACTTAATTTTAATCAGTAGTCCTTGTTTTTTCTTGAAAATGGAATGCAGTTTTCAAGTGATGCAATATTTTGCAATATTTGTCTGATACTTTATTTTCTACTTTATTCTTGCTAGCAACAGAGTGGCAATAAACTGTCTAATAACATGGGAATAATGATAATTCAAGAATGTGTGTATCTGAATAGTTACCCTTAATATGCAAAAAATGAAACAGGAGCAAAAGTATTTTGTGTCATCCCGTACCGTACATAAGGTATGGGTCCATACATAAGGTAATTTTGCCTTTAACCACTTCACTGGCTTCCCCGAGATAAGTCGGGGGTAAAAGCACTGTTTCCCCATATCTGTCGCCGGTGAAGTGGTTAAAGAGTGCTTATAAAATCCTCAATGCTTATTGTGAAAAAAGGGTTGATAACCTGTTTAAAGTGGTGGAAGTGTCCTCTGATTTTCCACTAATAAAACTTTTGTAGTATTGATATCTTGGTAGGGTGCTAAGGGAATCGGACCAGAATGAGGATGTATGTCAGCTTACAGGTGTAGATGAAACTGCAGTCTGTAAAAGCTAAATGTACTAAACCCCTTAATTGTTGTGGTTTCCATTTTACATGCAATTTGCCCATAAATATATCGGGCACTGCAATTAAGGAGTTAAATCTTGGAGTCTGGGCTGAAATCATTTACATTTCAGCTGTGCTTTTTTAAAATGCTTGACACTGGCATGGAAAATATCCATTTTTCAGCTCTTTTAGTACCCAGATTTCAATCTCTATAAATCAGAACGTTTACTGCCATTTCTCAAGCAGAAAGTCAGGGAGTACTCTATCTATCACATCTAAAAATTTCTGCAGTTGTATTTAGGGATTGGAATGCTATTTTCCCTAAAATAAATATAAAAATTAAATTGCTGCAATATGTAATGGTTATCAGTAAATGTAAACTTTATTAATGCTGTGATTCTTGTATAACAGTCGTGTTTTTAAATTATCGTTTTGTATTAGTGTTAATGCTGCATCAAGTTATTTCTTAATATTACGACACTTTAATTTAATTTAAATTTCTTTATATTTTCTTTTATTTAGTGAAATGACTTTTTTTCTTTTGTTATATTTGGTTGTTTTCTCCTCTTCTGTAGGCTAGAGTGTTACCTGGTGAAAAGATTTTGAGGTTACACTATGCATCTTGTAAATCATATAATGCTGATTTTGATGGTGATGAAATGAATGTCCACTTTCCACAATCTTATAGTGGTCAGTCTGAATGTCATCATATAGTAAATGTGAATCATCAGTATTTAGTACCCAAAGATGGTACGCCTTTAAGTGGTCTCATTCAAGATCAAATCATTGCTGGTGTCCTGTTAACTATCAGAGGCTGTTTCTTTTCTAAGTAAGTTAATAATGGTTTTTAAATATTTCATGTGTATATATTTGTATGCATATTCATTAAAAAATATCTTTTGTTTTCTGCACTAAACTTTCTCATTTTTATCTTAAAAAAAAAAAAAATAAAGATATTCATTATTTTAATTACATTGTAAAATATTTCTGTGCATTAGTTTAAAAAGAATTGGTGCCAGTTTTTATTATAAAGAAATATTTTTTTTTTTTATGCTGTCAAACTGCATTTTATTATATTTAATTGTAGTAAATGGCCATTATCAAATCCATTAAAATGCCATTGTATTTAAAGTAATTATTCTACTTACAGTTAATAGAATGACTAATTATTATATCAGTATATAAAGACTTGCTTTTATGCTACACAATTTATCTTTTACTGTTTATTACATTAATGAACGGAATCGAATTTTATAGAAGCTATCTTCATTATTGGTCTTAATTCAGAATATATACATAAAATAAGGAAAATTGTATATAAATATTCATATAATTATTATGACTGTGCATTTCTTTTTAATTAAGATGTCTTTTTTGATAACAACTTAAAAAATATATAATTCTTCCTTCTCCTTCCTTAAAATTATTCATGAAATAGCTTTTTCAACTGTAAATTTATGCTTTTAGGTTTTAATGCCTATATGTTGATTTTGCTTGAAATATGTTTTAACTGTGACATACATTTACAATTTAATAATTATTTGTTTCAGAGATAAATATCAACAACTTTTGTACAGTGCCTTATCATTTCTTCCAAAACGTTTAAAACTTCTCCCACCTGCTATCATAAAACCTGAAAAACTATGGTCAGGAAAACAGGTAATATTATTTTTAGTAATCCTAAAATGAAGCTTAAAAATCTCCTTACAAAAAGTTAGTGATGATTCCATTTATATTTTGTATTTTCAGATTAAAAGTATTTAAAAATATTTTCTTTGACTGTTCAACATAAAAATGTTTATATTGTCAATGAATTCTTGTAGCTGTTAGACAGTTGTAATTTTAGATAGCAGTTAGAATTTTAGTCTTTAAAAAATTTTAAAAATCGAGAATTGCAGTGTGTAATATAAATATGCATTATTAATTTTATCTATTTTTGTAGATCTGTGTATATATATTTACTTATCTATCTATATTCAGTTATTTATTATTGATTTATCATATATTGAAAGAAAGAAAAATTTTGTAATAATATCAGATTTTAATGACGATATTGTTAATGAAAAAATATCAGACTGGTGAACATTCTTCCTTCATATGGTCTAAAATCACAATTTCCCATGAATGTGACAACAGCAAATCTACAATTTCAAATTAATATTATTTTCTCAAATGTTCTTCCTGTAAAAATTAGAATTTATGTAATGTACTTCTCATATCATAAAGCAGTGTACATTATTTGAAATGAATCTGAGCTGTAGAACTATGAACAGAAAGAAAAATTTTAACTAGTTGAATGCAATGTATTACAAGAATAGGAAATAAATACTCCAACAGAATAAGAGAAACGAAATGATAAACAGACATTTCTTAGAAATGTATCTGGAAATGAAAATGTTCTTAAATTAGCTGACTCACTGGCATGGTCGCAATTCTATATTTTTAAACAAAAACCGTTCTGAACGAACCTAGTATGAGGAGACCCACTGCCTTCAGCAGCATACACCCTCGAATTTATGTGATTTTATAGTTTTAAACAAAAAGCTATCCAAATGAACGCTACCTGTGGCAGTGTACACCTGTTTATACTATGCATGCTGCAATCTGTTTTTTACAAACAAAGCTCAAATTTAAGGTTTTTCCATTTTTAAATGAAAACCTATCCAAAGAAACTAAAAGGCCCTGTTATAGAAATTCCCTATTTAATTTCTGACATTTAGATATATTAAACTTTCAATTCTGACCCAAAGTTCCTGAGAAAATCTAAATAATGTAAAACCTGTCCCTCCCCACCTCCCTTTTTTAAAACACAGATATACTAAAGTTGCAGAACAGTGTTTCTGACAAAACGCAAAATGATATCTGGAAAAGTACTAAAACAAGAAAAAAATCTGGCAAATCCATAAAAGGGCTTCCGAATATTTATTGTTATTTTTTTTTTTTCAAAAATGTATAGTAAAAAATAATATTTTCGAACTCGAGACATTGGTGGAACTGGAAAGATTCTGTGAATAAGAGAGTATTTTTGTATTTTGATCTGGAAAGCAGATGCCTAATTTTAAATGACATTAAGATTTTTTAAGTGTAAATATTAATATTTTTTTAAAGATAAAGACATCATTAGGACCAGAAAAATATCACAAATAAGTGTTTTTGGTTATTTTGATGTGGAAAGCAGATGCGGCAGTTTCAAAATCCTCTCAAAAAGTGGAACTGTTTAATGTGCTTTACTTGTTTCAGGTTCTGTTTCAGGGACCTTAGAAATACCGTTTTGGCACATACAACTGCAACAACGTTCCTTTTGCAATCTTCATTATGGTCTTTAGTTAATATCTTGGCTAAATATATAAGAAAAAGAAAAATCTGAACCTCAGGTGCATTCAGTCCTGCCTTCCTCTATCCCATCCAAATTTTCTGACCTCTACGTGTGGTAAATTTTCCCACCCATTGCCAACAGATGAGCACACAGACAGACAAAAACTTTCTTTTATTAATATAGATACTATTGATTTATCTGGTGAAATAATAAACTGCACAACATTTTTCAATATTCAGAGCATGTTAATATGCAAATGCCAGAAAATGTTATGCTAGTTTTGCCTGGTCTACTCAATTTATAAATCCTTCTAAACAGTTTTCCTGGTTCTTTTGTGGAATATTGGATATGCATCTATTATGACAGTAAATTTATTATCCATATGAGAACTTAAATTTGAAATTAATGGAAAAATATTCATCTAAAAGCAACAAAATTTGTATGATTACAAAATATCATACCACTTATACTATTTCCAGCAGAATAAAATAGATTGTTGCTAAAAAATTGCTTTGATGGTTAATTACCTGAAAATTAATAATCAGATGAAACTATTCTCACAATGACATTTTTAAATATTGCTAATCAAAATTGTTCTTTACCAATATAGAACATTCCCTCATACAATCTATATAAAAATGTTTAAAATCACAAACAGTGTTCAGATGATAGTTAACTCTAGTTTTTATGAGAATAAATGAAAATCCGTATCTTAGCAATCTAAGAAACAGTTTAAGCGTGGCTTGTTAGGCTCATTTATGTTTTGTATAAAAATAAAATATCTCTATAGACTAGCTGGCAACCTTTTTCAACATACAAGACGTGATTGTATGTCATTGAGTCGATGGTGGATCACTTTTATTGATATAGGTAACACATTTTATTTGCCTTACTTGACACAAGGCAGGTAGTTAAAAAAAAAGTTGATAGAATTCTTTCTGTAGAATATTGAACTAGAGTTTTAGACCACTGAAGAATCTTTTAAACCTAGAACAAAAAAATCATGCATACAGCATATATTATGAAACACTTTCCAACACATTCAGAATACTATAGCAAACCTTCACAGTTTACTAAGGTGAAAGATGACGTTTAAATGAACAATTTGGAAATGCATAACGCATTTTTCTGCTAGTACAATGAATAGTCGTTAAAATCTATGATTTTTTTTTTTTTTTTTTTTTGCAGCCCTGTATATGATCTACATATATGTATACATACTACATACTATGCTAAAATTTAGTTCAGTTAAACACATAACACAGATGAAAATTTCCATTCAACAATTTCCGCCCACCAACAGATGTTGTTGAGAACTTTTGTGCGGCTCTGTATGTGATCTATAGAATTTATGCACACCAAGTAATATTTAAAAAAAAGTTAAATTTAAAAATGCATACCACAACTGAAAATGCTCTTCCAGCAATTATTGTTCATAGGCTTCAATAGTTCAATTATTGCTCATTTTCTTCTATAGCCAAATTTTTTTGTGTGTCCCTGTAAATAAACGAAAAGTTTTATGTACACCATATTCCATAGTAAGAACCTTGTAGTACACTTCAGTGATGTATATCAATTTCAATATGTTTAAAATACTGTAAGTATCATTAAAATACATGGCAAACGATTTTCCCCTATAGACTGTAATGTAACGGAATTCTTTTGAGTGGCCCTGTAAATGAACCGGAAATGCTACACACTTCATTTTCAATACCGAACATGCCATAATAAACCCCAATAACATATATCTGTTTCATGGCAATCAGACTCTATTTACGCGAGTTAGTGCACAGACAGACAAACCAAATTCATAAACACTTTTCAACTATGTTGGAAAGCGTTAAAAAGCAAAAATAGACCTGTAGACCAGATTGATATAATATCACAGTGGGGAACTGTGGGCTATAGGTTGCTGAATCATGATAGAGACTCTAGTATTTCTCAAAGTATTTTGCCCGTGGAGAAGCACACTGCAACTACAAAAAAGTTTACAAACTAATAATTGTCAAATATTAAAAAACGATGGCTGGGGAAACTT
This sequence comes from Maratus speciosus, assembly GCA_963932465.1. Classification (NCBI taxonomy): domain Eukaryota; kingdom Metazoa; phylum Arthropoda; class Arachnida; order Araneae; family Salticidae; genus Maratus; species Maratus speciosus. The sequence continues at coordinate 482,228,871 of OZ010788.1, read as the reverse complement.
GCTTTATTTGAAAATTTTTTTAGTTTAAGGGTGAAAGTATTTTGCTCTTCATCAGATTTCCTCTTTCAAGAAATTTAAACTAAATCTCCCCCCCCCCCCCCTATTCCCTTGCATACTTTGTACACAAAGTTTTAAAACTCCAATTCTTTTGTAGCTTTTTCTGTTCTGTTTGTAACTTTCTTGTAACAACCAATTAATATCCAACCACACAAATTCTCTTCCCCTCGAAATTTTTGCCTCCCCTCCCCTTTTCCCCCTTGTTTTGATTCTAAATGTACAGTATAGGTGATATACAGTATAGATTGTATGATTTTACACAAAACTTAGTAATAAATCATAAAATATTACTTTACACATTGCGTTAAAGATAAAACTTTAAATCCTATATATGGATTGTTTTTTTTTTCTTTATTTTATGAAAAAAATTTTTAACAAATCATAAAATATTTCTTTTTCAATTGCGAAAAAGATAACACTTCAGATCTTATGCATGCAGTATGTTTTTATGTAATTCAACACTTATCAGCACAGGGACTGTATCAGTGAATTTCTAGAACTCTTTAAGTGACTTGGGAGGAGCCTGAGTTAACTTAAATCATGCGCTCTGAATAGGGATTGAAAAGAAAAGAAATCGAAGCAAAAGATCTTATCAGTAGCAAATGGTGAATGCACGTGAATAATGAAATTATTGTGACATTTCAGCCAGTGGTTTATTTTGATTGTTTTACAAGATTTATTTTATTTTTTAGTTGTATTTTCCATTATTATTAATAAATGCAAAACCGAAGCAGTATAATCAAGTTTTCAGAAAATCATATGTGAAAAAATTTTTGTCTTGTGAAGGAGAGTTTCGTGAAGGAGATCATCTTCATTGCACCATGTCAATTCGAATGTTAAACTTTCTCACAGAGGTAGTAGTGATATAAAAGAACATCTTTATACGACTAAACATTCAGATAACTTGTGCATAAGAAACCATTTTACATTTTTTCATCACATATATTTTTAATGTTACGTATTTTTAAGTACAGTATCAAAATTTATCATAAATTAAAAATGGTATGGTATTAAAAATTGACATGTTGGCTGGTATGTAAGGTTGTTGACAGCATTGCAATGAAATGCTAATGATACCATGATAATGGGCAAATACACAGATCTCCAGCCATATAGTCATTCTTGTTGCAAATATTTGGCAACAGCTTGGGATATCAGCTTACCTGTGGCAGCAAAAACTGATTCACCATTGGTCTAGGTGAGGTGCGCTAGACCTTTTTTTGCAGCTGGGACACAATATGCTTATCTTCAGTAGTCATTGTATTCTGAAGACAACCTCCCCCATGACCCCAGCTACACATCTCACTTCTTTGGTATTCTCTTCAAAGTTGGAAAACAGTACTTTGGGCCATTTTAAACTATCTGGTATCATCTGCTTCTCGCTTTTCTTTGAGTTTTCCAATAGTACAGCCATGTCTAAAATTATCTAAGTGATGTCTGCAAAACATATTGAAAAGTTCAAAATTGTCAATCGATTCTTTTCTGTTCAAATTTCACTTTCAACAACAACTGCCAATGTGTGCCAAATCCTGTAAATCCCTTTTTAGTGCTATCACATGCCCAACACGTGTCGGTATTAAAAATTTGCATATGCACAAGGCTTCTTACTACTTCTCTTACCTAGCTAATTTCCACATGCTTCTATCTTTGATTTTGTGTCTGTGATAGCTGTGTGATCTTTGATATCTGTGATTGTTGTTTTTAGGAATTGTCCACCAGCATATGTAGGATATTTTTTCAAACTTTTCCCAAAAAATTCTAGCTTAAGATCTCGATTGTATTATATGACATTGCATTGCAAAATGATAGGTCCTCACCAAAATTTAAAAATTTCTAGTGAGTTATTGTATTAAATTATACCCTTTATATCTGCAGTTTAAAATTTGCTACTGAGTATTGAAAGCTACATGTGGAATCTTGTTTCAAAGTGAAGGTCATTGAAAAGCCACAAATGACACTGATTTTAATAAGAATTTGCATAAATCAAGAATAAAAAGTTTAAAAAAATTGCAATTTTTTTTTTTTAATTTTTGTAAAAGTAACTATTTTTATTACTCTCACAATTTTTTATATGAAAACATCCATGTTTTTCAAAAGTTAAATGCATTTTTAAGAGTAGACCTATCATTATGTAAATCGCTGCATTTTTATATTATCAGGATGAATAAAATGTCTTAGAATAAAGTAAATAAGGATAGTTTTAAATTAGAATTTTTTATTGTTTAAAGCAGCACAAAAACATGTGTTTTTTTGTTTGTTTTTGTTTTAATAAAGAAGACTTTACACACAAACATAAGACTTCACATTTTTTGAATGGTGAAACAAAGCCATTTGTGAGGGAAATCTCTCTGTTTTAAACTTTCTGAATACATGAAAATTTTCATGGTTAATAATCAAAATCATACAGACAGACAAAATTTAATTTCAGCTATTATCATCATTAATCTTGTGTCTACGTTAGTGTCCTGCATATATCGGTTTATACCTGATCTAAACACAAAAATTTTATCTGAAGTCAGCCCAAGTCCCGACCTGACCTGAACCTGATACATTTTGTCCCAAAACCAAAAGGAGAAAAAAAATCTTTTTTAAATACAATTATTCTCTTTTATGTAAAAAAGTAAGTATATATACCATACACATTCACATTCAAATTAAAAAATTCATTCATATTCATATGTTTTTTCATGTGAAAAAATATTCTGGGCTTACTTTTGAAAAATCAGGATAACCTGAACTTGACCCATAAGAGTCAAAACCCAACCCGAAAGTGAAACAATTAGAATCGACCTGACCCGCAGTTCATGTAAAATCGAGTTATCTGACTTGATGCCAGGATTCAAATCTACATTTAACTATAGCAGATTAAGATTATGTTGTTTGATGTATTTCACTTACCTTTGTGAAAAAACAATTGAAATTTCTTTTTCTTTTTAGATAGTATCAAGTTTAATACTCAATCTTATTCCTGAGGGGAAAAGTCCTCCTACTGTTGAAGGAAAAAGCAAAATATCCTGCAAGGTTAGGAATAAATATAATGATTCATTGTAAAATATTCTGTGTCTAATCTATCCAGAGGCAATCATCTATAATGAAAAGTGAAAATATTCATCTTATACAGACTTCATTATAGATATTTCCTTACAACATTAATAGTCTGATTAAATAATTTATCTATTCCTTTATTAATACTGTGCCAAGCGTGTATACTATTTAGGATAATGTATTATAACAAAATCTTCTATTTTCTTAATGATTTTATAATTTTTAAATTAATTTTTTCCTAACTATTGATTCTTGTAGCCCATTTTAGAAATCTTCATGACCTTCATAAAATTTTAAACAAAACTTTTATTATTGCATCACTTGTTGAAGATAAAAAGCTTGTGCTATCTACTTCAGTCTGCAGTCTTTGTGCTCCATTTTAGTGTTAACCCACAAACTCCACACTTCGGTTCAACACCCATACTTTCCACATTAGTGTGATTTGAGATTCCATAACTTCAATTACATATGACTTTATTAGCAGTATACCAATGAAATATAACACAATTGCTATACAAAATTTAATGAAGAATCAAACTGTGATATTTATTTTTTTTTTCAAAAATTTCATTTTGTTAATGAAAAATGCAAATTAAAGCATGTTTACAAAAAATGCTGACATTTGGCATTTTGGTCAGTTTGAATTTGCAGGTTAAATATTGTTTGTCAAGTTTATTTCTCTTATGATTTTTAGAAAAGACTTCTTTGAGTTCTAGACTAGTTTTTCATTATTACACTTCATCATTACACTTTCATCTGTACCTCCCTGAACTTCCAAAAAGAGTGCCAGCATGAAATATTGGATTGAAAAATTGTAAGATAAGCTTTTTAAAAGTGAAACAAGTCTGAAAGTTTTAACCTTCTTTAAAACATCTATCATATTTTAACTCAGTATCATTCTAAGAAGCATGCATGGCAACTTTTTTTGAAATACAAAGTCATCCAAAAGTCACAAAAAAAAAAAAAAAAAAAAAAAAAAAAAAATCAATAATTAAAAAAATATAGATAGTAGAACATGTGTGAATTTTCATAGATATGTATGATATGGGATTTTTTAGAGCAAAAAATATTTTTCTCAGAATAACTGCATTTGTCACTGACATTTAGCAGTTTAATGGTTCCAAAGTTGCTACCTGTCTTTATTTAAGCTATTATGTGACAGGGATTGCAGAAGAAATTATTGATGTTGTGCAGAGTATTTTATTATATCTAATAGCTATTTTGACTAATGACATCCACTGAATTGGATATTTGTAATTTTAATTTAGTTGTGTAGTTATGAACTATGCTGCTGCTATGCAAAAACTGCTGATAAAAATAAAATGGCCCTTGTTGGTGGCAAATGTAATTATTCTGGCAATAAATTTTTCATTATAAAAAAAATTCCCTTGTCTTTCTGTACATTTCTGTAAAAATGCATTGTGCTTCTACCTGTACTTATTTTATTATAGAGTGGCCATCCAACCTGGAAGTCTGGGAAAATCCAGAAAAGTCAGAGAATTTAACAACACTGGAAAAGATTAGAAAATTTTGATTGAAACATGGAAATGTCTGAAAAAATTTTCCTTGAAAACTAGAAATTTCAATGCAGTTTTAAAATTGATCCCTCTCAGCATAATTTCATAGAAAAACAATATACATCTCTTACAATTTTCACACAATATAATAAAGTATAATATAAATAAGTGGTTAAATAAATATAAAAGCTAAAATAGTTTTTTATGAAACCATTCTTTTATAAGAATTCAATATTTATCTTTAACATCATACCTAATTATATGACTGCAATTCATGTTGTTCCAAAAAATTTCTGTTATACTCCACTGATTTGTCGTGGGCTCTGCTTAAAGAAAATTCACAGCTTTGATTTACATTTGGCAGAAACAATAAACTAGTGAATTTATTTAAAAAAATATAATATTTTGCTCCGTATCTTTTTTAAGATACGGCAACAAGAAAGAAGAAAAAAAAAAAAAAAAAGGAATTATTTAAACTTTCAAATCAGGATTTCTAAATTGTTTTCTCAAAGTATAATTATAATTTAATTAATATTAAATTATTAATTGATAAAAATGTATGTAAAAATTTTTTTTATTTATTTTATTTTCTGCAACTAATATTTAAAATATCTCATTGTTGCAGTTTCATAGCCAGTTGGCATATTTGAGTGAGCATGTTTAAGGGCATAATTTGCTCCATTATTGTGTTGTTGTAACTCATATACAGTTGCAACGGTAAAGAATATTTGTCATTTTCATCTGCATTCAGCTAATAGAAAAATATCTTAAAATTAATGTATTAATTCAATTCCTACTATTAGTTCACACTCTCCCTATATATATATATTTTGTTCAAATTTTCAATCATTAATAAAATACTTATTATTCATCCTATCAAGTTGAAATAAATTTTTTTTAACTTGTACTGGATGACAATTGATGTTAATACAGTTTTATTTTCAAATATTAATTCATTAATTTATTTTAATTAAAAAAGTTTAGTTTTATATGGGAGACAAAATGAAGGCCATTGATTATTGAATGCATCTTCATATCTATAAGAGGGGTTACCATAGGGGGGACCCTGTACTGTCGCCAAATACTGCAAATTTGGCGATATATTGCCAACTTGGCGATATCTCTAATATTTCGCCAAATTCCCATAGACTTCCATTGTAAACCTTGCTTATAGAAATGGTGGGTTTATATGGGTTATGGGGATATATATGGGTTTACTTGCTTATAGAAAATCAACAAATTGAGATATTTTAATGCAACAAAAACTAATATTAGCTTAAGGGATTATATTAAATTTTTCTTTGATGACCTAAGTAGGAATTGACTTTAAAAACAAAATTTTTATATTTCTTGTTTATAATTTTGTTCCAAAAGTATTAAAATTTTGTATTGTCATTGGAAACTTACCTGTGCTCCTGTATACATAATTTTTATATTATTCTTGCGTATTGGCAAATGATTAAAAAATTTATCATGAAATTTCATCTTTATATACATGTATCAAATTAAGTTAAATAAAAGAGAGTAAAAATACTTCATTGCTAACCACCATTGATATTTTTCAGGATAAATAAAACTATTTTTGTTAACAACTTTATTTTTTTTTATACTAATCTAGCAAAATATAAATGTAACTGTATAATGGGTCAATTTAGTTTTCAGAAAGTCGTTTGTATACTGAAAAAAATATAAAATTCCTCAAAAAAGTCGAGTTAAATAAGTTTAAACAGCACCAAAAACTGGTGATAAATAAATTACAATTAAAATAATAAAACTTTATATAAATCATCATAAAATCAAAGCAATTCGCAAGATGTGTTTCGTGCTAGAAAATATAACAGCCCGTCATCAGATTTTGTAAACACATGTCTGTAAGGGAACAAGGTCGCAGGAAAAAAAAAAAAATCTTTTTTTGTGACCTTGTTCCCTTACGGACACATGTTTACAGTAGCTGATGACGGGCTTTTATATTTTCCAGCTCAAAACGCATCTTGCGAATTGCTTTGATTTTATGCCGATTTATATAAAGTTTTATTATTTTAATCAAGTTAAATAACTTAGAAAAGCCATGGAAAATGAAAAGGTTCAAATTCTGGCCAACCTGTATTATAGAATTTTTATTTCTTTCATGAATTTTGAATCACTTGATGTTATGTTTATAATTTTCTTTATTTTTATAGAATTGGAAAAATAGTCCTCCAAGACCTTGGAAGGCTGGAGGTACACCTTTTAATGGACGCAATATGTGCGAGTCTGAAGTCATCATAAGAGATGGTGAACTTCTGAGTGGTGTAATTGATAAAGCCCATGTGGGGCCTACTCCATATAGTCTTATCCATGTGTGCTATGAAGTAAGTAGATTTTTATACACCATATTTTATTTTAGTATATTCTATATTTCATACTGAAGATTAAACTTATATTAATTCAAAAGTTCATTTGAAATGTTCCTTCTTTAATATTTGGATAAACTATGTAAATTGTTTTTTATTATGTAAAGCAGTTAAATTAAGTCTTTTCAAGTATTTAAAATGCAGAAGTTCTTTTTTAACTTTTTAAAAATCATTTTCTGTATTGAGTAATAAAAATAATTTTGGTATAATGTTATATTTTATCAGAGAATAATAAGGCTGTACAAAGAAGAGTCTCCAGGAAGTTTTTTCCCTCACCCTTTTTGCTGTGAAATGTATACTAACAAATACAATTTATAGGAATTAGTCAGACTCAGAGTAGAACTAATCAGAAGAACTTTCTCTGATTTTTTAAATTTTAAAGTTTTTTGTTAAGTTTTATACATTTGTAGTGGCATAAGAAACATTCAGAATCAAAGAAGATCAATTCTATAAAACATTATTTAGAGGCAGAACTGTAATCAGATGGGTGCAGGGTGGACTCAAGCCCCCTAGCTTTCTGTTGAGCCCCCTCTATCTCGTATAATCTGTCAATACAATAGTATATCTATTACTTTAAATTAAAAAAAAAAAAAAAAAGTTTTATTGGAAACACTTTGAAATTACCAAAGTCTGAAATATATATATTTTTTTCAACACTGAAAAGTGATAAAGGCATAAAGACATGATTAAGTATAGTGATTTGTGATAACGGTATTTTAAATGTTAAGTAACTTAACTAGTGATATTTTCTATCCTGTAAACATATTTATTACTAAGGTAAAAACTAACCAGATCTTCCAATAAAAGTTGAAATATTTTATTTACATCTTATTTTCTAGAATATCAAACTCTTGAATGGATGTAGACACATATTTTTAACAAGTAAATAATTATTATTCTGATAGCTTTTTAAATTTTGGAAAATTCTAACTGTTTTCAATTTATAATTTTTATAGATTTTTACATCTATTCCCTCTGTAGGCAGGAGTATTTGCTACCTATTCCGATTTTTTTTTTTCTTTTATAAAAGGAAGATATATGGCACAGCCTTGTCAAGTAATTTTTAAGGTATCTGCCTACATTGGGAGCACTTGAAAAAAAGAAGTAAACATTGAACTTATACACATATTTTTTTGTTCAATTATAATACAGAATGATTAAAAAACATAAAATCATAGTAATATCTTCATAACCTTTTAAAAAATTGGGTGTTTTTTGCCATTTCTTTTAGTAAAATTTCATGCTTATGCCGGACAGCATACTCAGTTCAATTAAATATATTTCATTTTCCTTTGTAGTTCATATTACTATTACTTGTGCACTAAAAACTTTAAAAGTTTTACAATATCTCCAAAATTAACTGAAAGTTTTCTAAATATGTCAAAAAATACATATTTTGTATTAAAAATTACTATTTTTTATATTCAAGTACCTATAAAATAATTACATTATCACATAGAGTTATCACATAGTTCAGAACACAGTGAGTAATATGGAAAGCTTTCTAAGAAAATTTCACTGAAATATGTTTAAGACATTTTATGTAACAAAGTTTATTGAAAATGGAAATAATGGAAAAATTGATTTTCCAAAAATCGCATCTAAAGGTTTCTTTCATATCTTTCAAATACATACAAAATTAATCTAGAAGTGTCAATTAAGGTTTATTATTGTTTTTATGCAGAAAACCTAAGAAAATGATGCATGGAAAACATTGTTTACATTTTTCCTGCTCTTTCTATGCCCACTTCCGGTATTTGACTCATTACTTCTGCTTGACCATAACTTCTCTTCTAGTAATCATAGGAATAAAATTAAAACAGATTTGGAATTGTAAAAGATTGCTTTTTCAAATAAACAGTAAGGGGAAAAAAATCGAAAATTTTCGTGAAAATGGTCATGTAGGCATCTAGAGAAAGACCCATCTAGCTTCACTGTCTGATTATCACTCTGTCTAGAGGTATTTGCAGATAAAGTTAATGAACTTTGTTAATGCTGCATTTTATTAAGAAATATAGAGATTATTGCTCACATTTTTAATGTAGGACTTTGTTATGGCACTAAAGAAATGGTTGTCTGTAAAACAAGAATTAAACTCAAACTTGGTCGAATGAAAAAATAGATTTAGTACTTTGTTCTGAACAGCCCATATAATGACTTACTATTTTAGTGTAATCATTAGAATATTCTTTTCCCTTCTAGTTGTATGGTGGTGAGATATCAAGTATGATGTTGTCCTCCTTTGCCCGTTTATTTACCCATTATTTGCAATATTATTCTGGTTTTTCTCTTGGAGTTGAAGATATTATTATCAGTAAAGAAGTAAGATTTTTCTTTATTATTTATGCTGTTTTGATTATGTAAATTTGCAGTTATAGGAGTAAATTTCATTTGTTAAATATTCATTTTTTTCTTATGTCATATTAAGTATACTCCATTGCGTTATAATAAAATTTTGCATTTTTAATTCTTCTTAAATGGCAATTTATTTATTAATTAATTATTTTATTTTGATACATTGATTCACAAGGCAATTTTTTTCTGCCTATGAACTAAAAACTTTTCAACATAGTTAGAAAGTGTTTATGAATTCGGTTTATCTGTCTGTCTGTATTCTTATTTGTGTAAATATACTTGGATTGCCATGTAATTTATATATGTTATTGAGGTTTACTATCACATGTTCACTATTGAAAATGGACTGTGTAGCATTTATAATTCGTTTACAAGGATACTCAAAAGAATTTGGTTACTGTACTGTCTATGAGCGATAATTGCTGGAAATGTGTTTTCAGTTGTGGTATGCGTTTTTAAATTTAACAAATTTTTTGCATGTACAGTGGAACCCGGTTAAGACGCTCACGGTTAATACGCGATCCCGCTTAATACGCGGATTTTTTCCGGTCCCTTGAATATCGTCCATAAGGCTAATGTAAAAATATCTCGTTTAATACGCGAATGGTTAATATGCGATCCCGCTTAATACACGAGACATTTTCGGTCCTTTGAGGCAAAAAAATCACGCTTAAGACGCGAATTCATTGATCAAGATGCGAATTCCTTGTTTCTTCTTCAGTGTTGCCAATTTATTAGATTTTTCTTATATTCAAATAAGAAACACTGCTTACGAATAGTAATATTTATTTTATTTAATAACAGATTAATTAAGGCGAGCATTACTAATCGAAAATAGTGTGAGATATTTGAATTTTAAAAAACCCGCTAAATTAGCAACACTACAATTCTTGTTTGATACTGCATCCTAACATTGTTTTATCTTTAGCTTCCTGTATGTTTTTACTGTAGTAGAGAGAGATAGACGAATTCAGGATACTCAGGTACGTCATGAAATTATTACGATTAAAGATTAGTATACCTTGTTAGTGAGATTTTAAATGAACGTTATATCCTACTATGTTTCATTATACAGGCAAAAAAATGAAACTCGTAAAAATTAAATAAGACTGCGGTTGTTTAAATCTTTTATGTTTTCTTTACTCCTTGCTAAACTAACAATATTTTTTGCACAAATACTATTAATCCGGATAGTTTTTCTTATAACAAAAAGAAGGACAGATTATAATTGTACTCATTATCACAAGTACTAAATATGATTTTAACAAGTGCTTCAAAGGTAAATTTTTTTTAGTTCTGTTAAAAAATTAGTCTAGCATGAAATTATTTTTTTATTTTTGGTTGCAGCATATTAATCCATAATAAAGCCGTTTGAATTTACTTTTTGTTTTCAGTTATTAATCCATGTGGTTCTATGAAAAGAAACAATGAGTTAAAGTTAAGTTCAATTAAATTTTAATCTAAGTATAACTAAAAGATACAAATTTCGATCGTAAACATATAAATGAAAGTTCTAAAGTTCATTTAGACGATTAGATGTTGTAAATAAGCCCAGTTCCTGCAACATTATACAAATCACGTTTAATACGCGATCCCGCTTAATACGCGACTTTTACCCACTCCCTTGAAACGCGTCTTAACCGGGTTCGACTGTACTTGCTATGTATAAATTCTATAGGTCCTATTCAGGGTGGCATAAAATAATTGGAATATATTTCTACTTGATTTTTTTTTCTTGTTTTATGTTTCTCCCAAAATTATATGTTCTATCAAAACTGAAATTTTAAATAATTTTATATATATGTGTCAGTTATAATAAATGTAATTTTATTAAGGAAATTGTAATTTACTTTCTCTCCAACCAACTATGCTTTTTTTTTTTTAAGATTTTTGATAACTGTCCCCTAATTATGTTTTCAAATTTGAATAATATTATAAATTTCAGTTTTTAGATACTTTTAAGTATTTCCTCCAAATATTTAAACTACCTTACAGAATGCAACACTCATAACAATCTTTTTCTTTCTTCAATTCAGAACTATTTAGCCAACTATGTTTTCAACTATGCCATCAGTTCTATTTTCTAATTTGATGCATACTGTTATGTGTTTTATATTTAATATATTTCATGTATTATGCATTTCACATTTAAGGTACTGTAAGCATTTCATCAAACGTTAGTGAATGCAAATTGCTAACAATATTTTTTAATCATCATTATAATTTATTTGATTTATTATAGAATTCTCTTTAGTCAACTGTGCAATACCTTTGCATGTCTTTATTTCACATGTTTCTTGTAAGTTTTGAAAAATTATGTACCTACAGTTATAAGGATTTAATATTAATGTTTTCAAATATAAGTATTAAGTTCTGATACCAATTATCCTTTTAAAGTTAGCGCAACTGCAATTGTCAGACTCCATGCTCATAGAATTTCTAAATGAATTTAAAATTTCAATAAAATTCTTTTTTGTACAGATTACTACATGATAAAAGGGTACAAACCTTAATCCTGATGTCGCCACATCAGCAAGGAAAAAGCATAAGGTATCCAAATGTAGCAAAAAACCCAGATATTATGGAATTCCTGAGTGATTTTTACATGCCTTACGTATATTTTGTTGATGTGGCAACATCAGGATCAGCATTTGACATCCCCTCTTATTGTAAACTGCACATAAAATGATGTTATTGAAGTCTGCAATTGCTTTAGAAATTTGCTCTGCATAGAGTGTAAATATTACAGTTGTTCGAAGTTCATATTCCTTTCAAATGGTGATTGCTATCCACATTTAACACTAAGGCATATACCACACTGAACAGACAAGCGATGAAAAAGCATAAGTCAAGAGACATTTCGCCCTGCTAACAAAGAAAAAACCAGTTTGAACGCTACAATTAGTCTCGTGTAGTACGGTTTTGTCTGCTTGTCTGTTCAGTGTGTGATCTGCCTTACAGTCCATTCCTGCTAAATTCTAAAATCCACAATATATTTCAGATGTAAACAAACAGTTAAATCTTTTTTTAAGCAAGATAATGTGGACTTTGACTGTAATAAAAGTCGGCTGGTGAATATACTAAGAAATTTTTAAGGCATTTCTTTATGCATTAGAAGGACATGTTTTGTGTATCTTGTAAAATAATATTAGACTGGTATATTCTGAACACATGCATTGACTTGCATGGCTGTAAATAAAGAACTCCAGAGTATTGTGCCAACCAATCAAATTGCTTCATTTTCATGGAAAAATCTGTGGGCAGCTACCTGTTTGTTAAGAGGCTACTTCAGTCAAGTGAAAAGACCTGCCGCTCACTAATGCTAATTGTTTGGAAGAAATTTATAAAGATATCTTATTTGAATTTCAATATTTTTAAATGACTTTTGCTTTGGATAGCTGAGATTGATCTGCACAAAGGCCGTTTTTTACTTTTTCTATTTTGTTTACAGGTATTTTAACAAGGACACTTTAATTTTCAGAACCGGTTTCGAAAGTGAAAGCATCCAATCCTCATAAAAAAAATCTGCAAAGTCGTAAAAGTAAAAAATGGCCTTTGTACAGATCGGTCTCGGCTATCCAATGCAAAAAAAAAAAAAAAAAAAAACATTTAAAAATACTTAAATGCAAACGAGATATCTTTAGAAATGTCTTCCATAGGATTAGCATTAGCGAAGCAGGTCTTTTCACGTGGCTAATGTAGCCCTTTAATAGCCAAAATTATGATTTTGAATTAGCTGGCTTTTAATTATTTGTTGCATGAGGAAACAACTAAATTACTAAAATTTTCAAAAGAAGCATCGGCTTTTCTTCTCGGCTCTGCATCGGAAGAAGATTTAATTAACTGGATGGTTTCCGAAAATGAAATCTTGGTCACTGATGCAGAAATAATATCTTCTGTGGATTCAGAAAAAAACAGATTCAGAAACAGAATCTGGTGTTGAATAAGATAAAATTGCTTTTGAAGATGGGTTAGCTCTTAGGGACAAATATCTTAGTTATTTAGAAAAACAAACTTTTGTTACTGACCAAGAAATTTTCATTATTAAATAGCTTCAAGGTAAAATTGAACCACATAAATTAAAAGCTTTAAAAAAAAAGACCCACTATCACTGCAATGTTTGCTAGATTTAAAATTAAGTAGAAACTTAGTGGAAATGTATTCTATTATATCATTTAAATGTATTTCTAATATTGAATATTGTTTTGTTATAATTACAAAGTACTTTCTTTTATTTCTGTGTTATTTATTTAGAGTGGGATTAATATTTGTAGATAAATTATAAATATTACAATGTAAGCAAAGAAACGTCCTACAATCCACAAAACCCTGGCTCCTGATCAGTATGAATTAGAGGGAGTGTACTGTATATCTGAAAGAAATAATGAATTGTAACCTTAGAAAAAAAAATATTTTTTTTTAATTAAGAAGAAATACATGAAATAAAGTGATGCTGTATATCTAATCTAACATTTTATCTACAAATCTGAAATATATACTTGTAGGTTATAATTTTTCTTAATTTTCAAAATCTTCAGTTATGTCCTACACTTCGATATACTCTGCATTTTTCTTGTCTCCCAAGAGGGGCAATGTAACAAATGGCTGCTGTATATTTGAATTTTGCTATCATTATAATACATTGTATTATCAGTTATTTTTATTTGTAATTTTTAAAAAGGATTTTAGTTAAACTAAATTTTTAAATTTAACGAAATTGAAAAACAAAATTACATTGAATTTCTCTATTCTAAAAAAAAAAAAAAAAAAAAAAAAAAAAATGTTGCAAATACCACTGCTATTTTTGAATTGACTGTCATTTTCACTTTCTTAAATAATATTATACTTGGAGTTTTATAAAGAAATGCATGATAAACACGCTGAAGAAAATGGTTTTTAAACTGAAAAATTATTTTATGTGAAAATGACCTAGAGCATTCAGTTACGTAAGTTTTACAGGATTAAAAACTATACATAGAAATTTAACCATTTTTTGCAGGCACATACTTGACTATATTGTGATGTGCAGTATAAAATTATTTTTTAAAATGGATTTTTTTTCTTTTTGTGGAGGGGGTGGTGGGGTGGGGGGTGGGGGGGAATTGAGTTTATGATACAGAATTCCATTGTCCGAATAGAGAATTGATTTATATTTTTCAAAGATCCACCTTTTATTTTCCATTGCTAGAATTTAAAAAGCAATAAATAAATATATAATAATAATATTATATTATAACAATTATATAATTATATATAATTATAATTATATTATAATTATATAATTATATAATATATAATAATATAATTATAATATATATAATATAATATAAATAATTATAATATATAATTATATATTATAATATATTATAATATATAATATAATAATTATAATATTATTATATTATATATTATATAATAATATAATATATAATATAATAATTTTATAATAATTAATATATTATATAATTATTATTATATTATAATAATATAATATATTATATAATATAATATAATATATAAATATATAATATAATAATAATAAATATATAATAATAATAAATTAATAAATTTTAAAATGATATTTCCAAACAATATATTTTAAATCATATATATTTACACATGAACATTGAAAATGAAAGAAAACTTTAAAATACAAATAAATTATCCAGAAATATAATTTAAAAATTATTGCACAAAGTATTTACTGTTGAAAATTACTTCATATTTTGTGCATTTTTAAGCATTAAAGTATTTTTTGTGATACATGGATAACAGTAACAAAAAAACAGTCAAATGAAAAGACGCGTTCGCTAATGCTAATCCTATGGAAGACATTTATAAAGATAACTCGTTTGCATAAAAATATTTAAATGATTTTTTTTTTTCCCTCTTGCATTGGATAGCTGAGATTGGTCTGTACATAGGCTGTTTTTTACTCTTACGATTTTGTTTGCAGATTTTTTTTTATGAGGAAGCTTTCACTTTCGAAACTGTTTCTGAAAATTAAAGTGTTCTCGTTAAAATACCTTAAATAAAATCGAAAAAGTAGAAAATGGCCTTTGTGCAAGATATCTTTATAAATTTCTTCCGTACGATTAACATTAGCGAGTAGCGGATCTTTTCACTTCACTGGAGTAGCCTCTTAACAAACACCGTACCTGGCCACAGATTTTTTCATGAAAAATGGTTTTGGCATGAAAATGAAGCAATTTGATTGGTTTGCACAATACTCTGGAGTTCTTTATTTATGGCCATGCAAGTCAATGCATGTGTTCAGAATATACCAGTCTACATAAAGGAGCGTTTTGCCAGCATGGTTAAATAAGACTTTTTTAAAACCTAATCTCCATTTTTAAGATTATTTGAAACATTTATTTTACTTTTAACATAATTGACTTTTTTTTTGTTGTTGTTTCCATATTAAAAAAAAAAATACTGAGTAAGATTACAAATATTTTGATATCAATACATTAGCATTTAACGTATGTTATTTATATCTGAAAGTCGTGCAATATTCAGCAGATCAGGTGCACTTGCATTTATAAACCATGAACTTTAAAGCTTCTGTTAGCGAAAATGCCATCATATTTAAAATAAATTCCAGCTTTATTCAATAAGCTCAAATATGTTATTTTGCTTACAGAAAGTCATGTAATTTCCACAAACATTTACATTCATAATTCTTTTACAGTACATTTTTCTTTAATTTTTTTTTTTTTTTTTTTTTTTTTTTAGTGGAAGGGCAGTGAACAATGATATTTTATTAAATTAAAAATGCTTCTAATTCTTATTTTGCTCATTGAGTTCATTTTTAAAAATAGTATTTATAATCAAATGCCTACATTAGCAGCCATTTTTTTTCATCTTTTTAAAACAAAGGATGTTAGCATTTTTGAGACCATGTGACTGAACAGGGTTGGCGAGTGTAGTAACTTGTATAGGCTGTTAGTGTAATAAATATCTAACAAAAACATAGCTGTGAAAAAAGGGAGCCAAGTTCTGTAAAGACAATGGCAAGAAAAGAAGTGATATCTAAGTGGGTGCCAAGTTCAAATAAAATTCACTCAAACTTACCTACTGAAGTATTATAGCATTTTTTAAATTGTTTAGAAATAAAAATTATTGATAGCATATTAATAATAAATCTAGAACTTGGCAAGTTTTTACTTACGAGTCATTTATTTTTAATAATGACATTATCATATCAAATCTTGTTATTTCATGATTGGAAGCCTTAATTTGAGTGAGCTCCTTCACCTTGAAGGGCGGTGGGATAAAATATATCCCACCTAATTTAACTGCAAAATTCCACATTGATACTAGAATTCAGGACTAAAAAGTTTAATTTTATTAAATACGTGAAAAGAAGCTTTTACCCATTTTGAAATAAATTTATTTTGTGAATTCTGGTGTGATTCAATCATTTCAGCATTTCACGAATAAAAGTTATTTGCCCCTGAAAGGGTTAAAGGGGTGCAGTCTCTAGAGGGATGACCAAGAACAAGCGTAAGTATATCTGTCTCTTTGTCGGGCATCTTAGTCTGTTTGCATTGAGGTTTCTGGAGGTGGGTGCTAGAGTGATAACCAAAGACGAGCGGGAGTGTATCTGTGTATTTATTGGTTTATCAAATCTTTAACATGAGTCATTTTATTATAATAATATCTATATTAATTTTTTTTTGTAATGTCATTGAAATTAATATTAACATCACCATTTTATTAAGACATGAAACTGATAGGCATAATATTTATCAAAAACTTGCCAAGTTCTAGATTTATTATTAATATGCTATCAATAATTTTTATTTCTAAACAATTTAAAAAATGCTATAATACTTCAGTAGGTAAGTTTGAGTGAATTTTATTTGAACTTGGCACCCACTTAGATATCACTTCTTTTCTTGCCATTGTCTTTACAGAACTTGGCTCCCTTTTTTCACAGCTATGTTTTTGTTAGATATCATTACTTTTTGTAAAGTTACAATATATTTAGACACTTTACTTAATGCTTTTTAATGTGTTTACATGTGACTATTTTATTCACCAAGCAACATTCAATTATAAATTAAATTTCCTGCAACAAACTATTTAGCTGTCAGTTTGCGGCAGGAATCTATATTTTAATACTGCTACATTGAATGCATGTTTTGAGACGAAATGTATTGATTCGAAACTTTTATTGTTTCTGAAACAACAATTCCTATTAAATTCCTATATTAAATTTTCCAATTAAATATCCTATAGCTGGGCCTGCTTTTTTGTACTGAAAGTGAAAAATAAAGTTATGTACTTATGCCACACTATGAATCATTCATCCATGGGTGCCGGCAAAGAGGCAGGGCAGAGGAAGGATATTGCCCCTCCCTGGATTTTCAAATTTAATTAACTAAATATCCTTTTCTCTGATGATTTTGAAAATAACAAGTGGGTAAGTGTGATCGCAGATCGCACAGAGGGTTTCGTTTAATATTCCTTTCAAAACACTTTATCCTTTTGAAAAATCTTAGTTCCACATTTCGCAACCAGGGGCGCACTCTATTCTAAACAAACCTTTATCCGAACGAAACTCTGTTTTACATACTACCCGTAGATATATTAGTCGAGGGGATTGAGCCCATAGCACCGAGATAAGTAGGCGCACCTGGCGGTAAAAAGTGGAACTAAAATATGTAAGGCTATGGTGCATAATATGAAAGAATGGTCAAAGGGGTGTCGGCAAAAGTTAGAAAAGTGCTCCCCGGGTGAAAAGGGTGGAGGTTAGAAAAATTACTTAAAATACACAAGTTAGAGCCCGGAGGAGTAAATAATATAAGACTTTTTGAAAATTTTATAATTTGTCGTGTGGTCCGAGTTATTCAGCTATACGTATGCAAAAAGTCATGTCTCCAACTTAATTAGGGGCTCCCTTAGATAGAATTGCTTAAAATACATATGTGGTAGCTCAAAGGGTTAAGCGCAAGACTTTTTCAAGATTTTATGATTTGTCGCCTGGCCTCAAGTGTTCTGCTAAAAGTATGCAAAATTTCAAGTCTGCAGTTAAATAAGGGGCTCAGTTAGAAAGAATTGCTTAAAAATTGCTCCAACCTAATTAGGGGCTCACTTAGAAAATATTGTTTAAAATACACATGTGAGAGCCCGAAGGGCTAAATGTACGACTTTTTCAAAATTTTATGGTTTGTCATTTCATGTGAGGTGTTCAGCTATAAGTATGCAAAATTTCACGCCTCCAACCTAAATAGGGGCTCACTTAGAAAGAATTGTTTAAAATACACATGTGGGAGCCCAAAGGGTTAAATGTACGACTTTTTGAAAATTTTATGATTTGTCGTTTGATGTGAGGTGTTCAGCTATAAGTATACAAAATTTCACGTCTCCAACCTAATTAGAGGCTCACTTTGAAAGAATTGTTTAAAATGCACATGGGGGAGCCCAAAGGGTTAAATGCTCGACTTTTTCAAAATTTTATGATTTCTCGTTTGTTCTGAGGTGTTCAGCTATAAGAATGCAAAATTTCACCCCTCCAACCTAATTAGGGCTCACTTAGAAAGAATTGTTTAAAATACACATGTGGGAGCGCAAAGGGTTAAATGTACGATTTTTTCAAAATTTTATAGACTGTCATTTGATGTGAGGTGTTCAGCTATAAGTATGCCAAATTTCACGCCTCCAACCTAGTTAGAGGCTCACACAGAAAGAATTGTTTAAAATACACATGTGGGAGTCCAAAGGGTTAAATGTACGACTTTTTCAAGATTTTATAATTTGTCGTATGATGTGTGGTGTTCAGCTGTAAGTATGCAAAATTTCAAGTCTCCAACGAGTATAGTTTCTGAGAACAGGCTCTGTGACAGACAGAATATCTCAATTTGTTGATTTTCTGTAAACAAGTAAACCTAGATAAATCCCCAGTAAGTAGATAGGTTTACAATGGAAGTCTATGGGAATTTGGCGAAATATTAGAGATATCGCCAAGGTGGCGTCACTTTTGGCGACTAATTTTGGTCGCCAAATTTGGCGATATATCGCCATGTTGGCGAGAAACTTGGCGGTATTTGGCGACAGAACAGCGTCCCCTCCTATGGCAAATTAAAACTTCGCCTAATAGACGTAATGTTAAAGTAAAAATGGGCACCCCCAGGTGGGTAATTCATCGATTTTCACAATTTTTTTATTTTTTTCCTTAGTTTTATAGTGTAAACGAACTTCGCACCAAATTTGAAGTATGTCGCTGCAGTAGATATACGAGATCTTTTTGATGAGTGAGTCAGTCAGTCAGTCAGTCAGTGGTAAAATTATCGATTATCAGACATTTTCAAATGTCATTATCTCGGAAACTAATTATGCGTTATTTATAAAATTTTGGATTTTAGGTAATTAGGGTGGCCTTACTACACATTTCGTATAACAAGTATGTAGGTCTCATAGATTTTCAGTAGTAGAGCATTGAAATTTGACGAAAACAGCTTGAAATGGTTCATGTAAATAACACACGGCTATGTCAGGCGAACTTGGCTGACACACTGCCGTGTGTCTAGATATTTAGAAATCCTCTTGATATGAAACTATAAATCCAAATATTACTGTTGTTATTATTTGAAAATTAAGACTGGTGTATAAAAGTGTATTGTATTTCAAAGTATACGATGATAGTATTATTGATTTTTCTACTATTTTAATGCTTCCAAAGCAACAAACTTATAAACTCTAGAAAATGAAATAATTTATATTGCAGTTGACCTAAATGTATCAAAATACTGATGAATATGAAATTTACTGATGTTTGGTACAGGAATTAAAACTATTTTGAAGCTTTGATTTTGTTATTTTTTTATTAGTGTGTCAATTTAATTCTGCTTTTGTGGTAGAATGAAGAAAAATAAAAATTGTGCTGTTTCCTCCCTTTATCATATTCAACAATCCAATTATTTTTTAAATAATAAAGCTTAATTTGTAAGTTATGCCGCCCAGATGTAAAAAAATTAGAAAGTTTTAGAGTAAAGTTTTTTTATCCTCTGTGCCACTTATATTTCATTATTCTTAATTTTATTTTACAGGCAGATGATCACCGAAAGAAAATTTTAGAGAAGGCTAGTGCTAAAGGTTTTATAGCTAGTGCTAAAGCTTTAGAGGTTGAAAATCCTGAAGGACCTGATACGGAGGAGTTATCAAGAAAATATAAAGCTGCTCATCATAATAGAGATGATTTCCAGTTAAAAACGTTGGATAATGAAATGAAGTCTGTTACTGAAGAATTGAGCAGTGCTATTAAAAAGTAAAAAAAAAATAATATCTCATTATGCACTCAAACCTTGTTAACACAAACCTGCTTAATGCAAATTACTTTTAACATGAACTGTTTCAAGCTGTCCCTTCAAGTTGTATACATATTTACTGTGATTTTAGTCCTTTTAACACAAACACATTTAACGCGAAATATTGTTTATCATGAATTTGAAAAGGATCGACCATTGAAATATTTCCTACTCATAGCACGAGCAAAGAAAGTTTTCCCAACATTGCAATGCAATTGTACTGATTTCTATTTTTTTTTAAACTCCAAATTTTTGAAAGAATGTTACTCTTGGAAAGGAAATGCCTTTAAATTTGATAGCCGCACACTAGTGATTGTAAAATTTTCAGGCAATTGCTCTTTCTACCCACCTAAAATATAAAATTCTATTGTAAGAATTGCATTGAGGATTGAAAAAAAAGTACATAACACCAATTAAAGTTGTTTTCACAAAGCTGTTTATGTATGCTAATTAAACTATGAGATCGCTGTGGTGGTGGTGACTTAGATTCTGATCTGCAAAGATAAACAAAGTTGGCTGTCCAGAGCTTTAGTGAATTTCTTTGGATGTAACATAAATACTGGCCAGTTCCCCTTGAAAAGACTTTCACCAAGAGACATCCCACGTGTAGGCTTATATTCTTGGCAGATCGATATTAGGAAACAAAATTAACACCAGCTACACAGTACAGTTTGAAGATAGGTATATATATATATTTTTTTTCTGGTTACATGGAATATATAATATTTTTAAAGTATGGATAACATGAACTTCTTTTAACATGAACAAAAAACAATTTCCTGCAAGTGTTTGCGTTAATGAGGCTCAACTGTATTTTCAAATAATCATGTCAAATTATTTATTTTTATATGTATTTAATGCACTCAACATTAAAACTATTTGAATTCATATTTGTATCTATAAATCCATGTTATTTTTAATGCTAAAAATATCCTTATTTTTCTTTCCTTTTCTATCTTTTTTTTTTTTTTTTTTTTTTTTTTAAAGTATTCAGATGGTAATTTTTTATGCATTATAGTTAAAAAGTTGTAGACCTTTGAAGAAGCTGAGTAAAGCAAATATTAAAAATCAGTGATTAGCAATCATTAGCATCTAGACAACTAATAAAATTTTGAATAACAAGGTAATACTTAGAATGCTGTGCTAAACTGAGTTATGATGTATATTTTGTTGTTAAACATATATTTGAAATGTGCCATAATAGTTAACAAAAGCACTAACTTAATCCACAGTGTCATTACCAAAAAGAAATTTGAATTCAATGCAAAATTCATGGGGGAAAAGTGTGTGTGTGTGTGTGTGGGGGGGGGGGGGGGGGTATGAGTATCAAAACATCAAAGACCATTTTAACGTAGTTTATTGTAAGATGCAAACCATGTGTCTATATAGAATTTTAAAATGCAAAATGGAACAGGGTTTGTACACATCAGGGGAATGTGGGATTCAGGGAAAAAAAGGGAGAGAGATTAGGATTGGCAAAACCCCAGGTTTTTTGGGATTTTTTTTTTTTTTTTTTTTTTTTTTTTTTTTTTTTTTTTTTTTAGGTTTGTTTTAATGTTTTGGTATTTTCCCAGTGTTTTTGCGATGGTTTTAGAGATTTTTCAAGGTTTTCTTTTTGTTATTATTTTGTAAGAGGATGTTTAGGATGGTTTAAAAACATTAAATGTTAATATAAAAAATTAAAAAATTAGTTTGAAATTCATAATTCTGTTAAAAACATTTTATGACTCCAATTTTGAAAAGCAAAAATTTTGTGTTTCTGTCAAATAAAAATTGGATTTAAATAGTCAGTTATTTAGTTTTGTTTTATTAGATCATTCGAATTTAATAGAATTCGTTCAAATACCTTGAATTATTGCTAATTAGCAGTATTTTGTTGTTAAATTATTCAGATATTTTCTTATTTAATTCGTTAGTTATATGTGATAGTAAGTACTAGAATTGTTCATATAAGCTATTCTCTTATCCATATTTACTTATTTTTAATTGTTATTTATAGATACTTTTGTCTATTTAAAAATATATACAATGTATTTTAATGAAGTCTAAATTCAGACAAAATTACTTTTTATATAGTTTTAGATTTTTAGTTTTTCCATTAAGTGTTATCAGTTTTTAAAGTCAAAAACGTCTTTATAATTTAAAAATAATATCAATTAGAAATATTTTTTACATGCCAATTTTTAAATCTATATAAAAAAAACAAATATTATGGATAATGAATTTTCAATAATCCATTAATAAAGAATTTGTTATCTTATTAATCATGTGTTTCTTCTTGTCTTCCCGGGATAGAGGACAGGAAAAAAGCAGAAATTTATGGAAGGAATTTCTCTTTTTCTATGTAACAGACAGGTGATAGTATAATTCACATTCACACCCTACCTTTTGAACCCCCCTTCCCCCACCATTCTCCTTAAATGAACAAGTAATATAAAAATTTTGTTTTTAAAGTCAATTCCTTCTTAGGTCATCAAAGAAAAAATTAATATAATCCCTTAAGCTAATATTAGTTTTTGTTGCATTAAAATATCTCAGTTTGTTGATTTTCTATAAGCAAGTAGGTTTACAATGGAAGTCTATGGGAATTTGGCAAAATATTAGAGATGTCGCCAAGTTGGTGGCAAACTTGGCAGTATTTGGCGACAGAACAGAGTCCCCCCTATGGTAACCCCCCTTATAGATATGAAGATGCATTAAATGCTGTTCAATAACCAATGGCTGCCATTTTGTCTCCCATACAAAACTAAAATTAATTAATTAAAATTTAATTAATGAATTAATATTTGAAAAAACTGTATTAACATCAATTGTCATCCAGTACAAGTTTAAAAAAAATTATTTCAACTTGATAGGATGAATAATAAGTATTTTATTAACAATTGAAAATTTGAACAAGATATATATATATATATAGGGAGAGTGTGAACTAGGGATTACAATCCCGAGACTAATTTCCAATCCCGGGATTTCGGGATTGCTTAGATTCAATCCCGGGATTAGGAAAATTAGAATTTCTGTAATATCATCAATTTTTACAATAGCTAAATATCATAATACTATAGAAAAGTCAAAGTAAAATTACAGCCTAATTTACATATGAAAATATACCAAATTAAAAAAATTAACTTCAATTAATTATCAAAACTTATAGGATAAATTAGAACAGTTGAAAATTAAAAGAAATACTCTGTTGATGTTTGAAAATGCAACAAAAAACATGAAATGTCTATGCTTCATCTTCTAGATAATTTCTTTTATTTCCTGTTAAACAAGTTTTTGAATAGTTTAATATTTACAATATTAAAAACTAATTAATATCACGAATTAAATTATGAATTATTCTCATACCCACATAATTAAAGTTTATAATTCTAGGATTTTGCAAATGCAAGGTTTTCCCTAACATGACGATTTTTTTCTTGAAACAAAAGAACTTAGCACACACATACATAGAATAAAATAATACATAGATGTATAGTCTAAATTTCTAAATAGCAATAGCTGTTAAAATTCGAAAACGTTGCATAATATAAAAAATTATTACGTACATCGTGGGAAAAAAAAAAAAAAAAAAAAAAAAAGATTATTTTGAATAGTTCACTGTTTCCTAACTAATCGGTATTCCTTTGAAAATATGTTCTAAGAAATATGACGGCATCTAAAGTTTCATCTCCAAGTCCCAGTTGTAACATTGTCTGTTTTTAGGCAAATGTCATATTCGTTTAAGCACTCTGTTAGCATTTCAATGCACTTTTTTGCTGTAAAAGATCCATATATGCGCATAAGGCCTAAATTCCTGAATTTGCTGAAATTTAAATTTCTTGAATGGGCATTAATATTCATAAATCGCTTGCTTGCAGTAAATGTCCATTCGTCAAAAGTCAAACTAAATTTTTTTCCTGAATTTTTAAAAGTTTGTATTTCACTTGTAATTAACTCTTTTATTGTAGTTCACTACACGATTTCGAATTGATGCTGCAGATTTTGGCAAATCATTATAGCCTTTAGCTATCAGTAAGTTTCTTAAATCAGTTGAAGTTAAATGAAAAACAGTCTTTAGCTGTCATTCGCAATAAAATTAAATCCAGTGATTCCTTATCACTACTAAAATAATCTTCTATTTTCCGCTTTTTAGAAAGTAATGCATGTTCTATGCAATCTTGACGTGTGGAAGGAAGAGATGATGTATAAAATTCTTTCTAAACTTTAGTACCATGTTTCGTCGATAAATGTGCATGCAACCCTTAGTCGATGCACCTAACGTTTTAAGCACTTGGCTACATCTTTTACGTTTAGCGATTGTTTTCATCTTTTGACCTTAAATAGCAGTGCCATACTGAAGATGTATCATTATCTTTCCTATGAGCTACAAAATCCTTTTCATTAGACATCTTTAAAGCAAAATAAGTATAAATGCCCAAAAAGCAAAGAAGTTAGCACATAATAATGACTATGAAACTCAAATGCGACGCTTATCAGTAAACTGTAATTCGAAATTTTGTGATTCCCAGTTGCTGAAACGACCGCCTTTCTAAACGCGGCAAAATCGAAATAAACAAATGATTTCATTGTTCCCGAATAATAGCCGAGCGCGTTACATCTGTTTGCAAGTCAAAAGGTTTTCATGTTAAACGATTTAATCGCTTTGAAATATGTAAAAAATACTTGAAATATGTATATTTTTTCAAGGATATATAAATTTCATAAAAATTAATTCTTTTTCTTTCCAAAAGAGAAAGTCTATAAATGTATTTTTTAAATTTCAGCTGAATATCGTTCCATTTAAAAAAAAAAAGAACAATCCTGAAAATCCCGGGATTTGGCAGACAAGATCCCAGGATTTTCGGGGTTAAAAATGATGCGGGATCCCGGGATTGTAATCCCTAGTGTGAACTCATAGTAGGAATTGAAAAATGAGTGTTGACTATAGAGTTTCCAGATTTTTTTTTCTCAAAAAAAAAAAAAAAAAAAAAAAATTGGAAAGATTTTTGTTGATACTAGTTAGTTTTGGTTTTGTCACACTACTGGCATCTTTCACATATTACTAAACTATATTGAAAGAACAAATAATACTTTCTTTTTGAAACTTTTCATAACAGTAGTTTAATAGTTACAACTATTATTTTCTAATTCTATTTGTATTACATTATTCTCCTTAACTAATTTTGCTGTCATATTTTGCATTATAAATCAAAAATTAACAGTGGCACTAGAAGTAAATTGAAATATCTTAAATTTCACTAATGGGCAGGGAAATTTTAGTAATGGACATCAAAAAAAAAAAAAAAAAAAAATGAAAATTTGTATTTAGAATCAAAGTAAGGAACAACAATAACAACAAAAAAAATATTAAGATAAATATACTAAATTAAAAATTTCATGATACAGTCGAACCCGCTATAGCGAACTGTCTGCGGACCCAGCAATATGTCCACTATAACCGATGGTTCACTACAACCAGATTCTTTGAGAAAAATATTTTTAGCATATCATATAGTATTGTTAAAAATAGTGATTGCAATAATATGTAATTTGCTTACAAATTATTAAATAAATAAATAAATAAATAAAATATAAAAAAGAAAAATAGTTACTAAAACTTTCTTATTTTTGCATTCTATGGAAGAAATTAGGGATTTTTGATTGAATACAATTCTATTTTAAGTAGAATTCATCAATTTTCTTATTAACAATTAATAAAGAATCAAATATTTTCTGGCCCACATTTTCTGTAGAAAAAAAATTTCAGGATATTCACTGCCGATTTCACTTCCGAGATGGAAGGTGCCGAAATGTCAAGTTCTTCTTTAACATCATCTTCTAAGTCTTCTTCAGCATCGTTCTTTTGTTTAACTTCAGATACAATGTCATTATCTGTAGGGGTACCAGAAGTGTACACTTCATCATCACAAGATTAAAAGTGCTCAGTAACATCAAAGAATATAGAAGACTATTAGATCTTCTTTGGTAACGTCCCTTGGAAAAATGTTCATACTATGCTTTTCCAGCCACAAAGCTATTAATAAGTTTTCTTCATCATCTTCATGCTCCACATTGCCATATTTTCCTTCCAACAATACATCCTTCGAAAGACCAGCACGTCTGAAACTGTTGCTGATGTCACCTGTCTTCATTACTTTTCTAATAGAACGATTACATCCAAAAGAGATATGTTGTATTCTATGTTGTTCTCTAAAACACACATCACTAACTGTTTACTATAGTGAGACTTCAGGTTGCGAATAATGCCCTAGTCGATGGGCTGCATAACAGAAGTCATATTTGGAGGCAAAAAAACAAGCTTAATGCACTTCAGATTTTCAAGTGGGGATGAGCTGTACAATTGTTGACAAGGAGAACAATTTTATGTTTTTGTTTCAACAAATCATTGTCTCATTGTTGAAGTTCTTCTTAAAAAAAATTGAAGTCATCCAGGATTTTGATTAACTTTGTAGCTGATGGGCAGTTTTTTAACATTTTAAAAACACCTCGGCTTTTGGGATTTACCTACGACAGTTAATTTTCGCTTTTCTGAGCTGTTCATATTTGCACATACAAAAACAGTTATTCTCACTTCCAAAAGCTTTCTGTTAGTGCACTTTTCTTAACATCTGATTGGGAGTCATTTTATAAAACAATCCAGTTTCGTCAGCATATATCTCTCTCTTAATAATCCTGGATTGCATCTGACCACACTTGAGCTTTCCACTTTTCCACATCCGATGCACAAACACTTACTGCTGCACCAACAATCTTTGCCCAAGAAATATTATTCCGTTTTTTGAACCTATCCAGGCATCTGTTAGAGCACACAAAACCATTTTCTCAGAATCTTTGGGCAAACTCATTTGCTTTAATTTGAAGCATGGGTCCAGTCACCGGAAGATTTCTATCCAACTGCATGATGAACCATTTTAACAGAGCTTCTCCCACGTTTTCCCTTTCAGCCCAATGTAGTTTCTTCGAAGAATCCAAAAATTTTTTTAGTGTGCAGGAAGAGTCGCACTGCTATTTTTTCAAATGTTTGAAATCCTTGATTTTGACAAGGAAAATTCCTTGCATAATGCCAATTGATTGGTTCCATTTTCAATACTTTTAATGATTTTAATCGAAAATGCTTTCTTTTTTACAAAATTTGTCATTTTCACGACATTTTTAGCTGCTCTTGAAAAACGTCTTCTTATCTCAAATGAATCGTAAGAATAATGGAGAGAGACACTGTAAAACGAGGGGCATCCTTGTACTGTTCCGATTATACCGAGGGGCAGGAGACGGAGTTAGCAAATAAACACCAGACACGTGTTCCTAGAATTAGGGTAGAGCGAAGAAGAGAAAATTGTTCTTGCAACGGGGGAAGAAGAAGCATGTGCTGTTTAACAACTTGTTCCCCCTAATTTAAGGCGATGAGCATGAAAGAGTGAAATTTGACACAATGTAAAGGAATGCCATCATTTGCAGTCACAACTACTGCAAGTTTAAAGTTGGAGAACTGAAAAAAAAGATATGGGGAAATAAAATTTGAGTTCACTATAAGCAAACTACCAAATTCTCAGCTGTCCACTATGAGCATATAAAATATCATTAGTTAAATGAGAGTTCAGATGGGACCACTAAAAAAGTGTACTATATCCAAATGTTCACTATATCCTGGGTTCATTATAGCGAGGTTCGACTGTATAAAGATGCTTTTAGCTTACAATAATGTCAAGTTTAAATAATGCAACAATAAAATTAATATTAGTGTTAGTTCCCATCATCATATCAGTGAAATACCATTTAACAGTGGCTTGAAAATGGTGTCTTCAATATTGAGGTTTTTATAAATCAAAAGGTAAAACTTTTGATGCAAATTGAAAATGCAAACTGACAAAATACATGAAAATATCGAAGGTCAGATATGCAGAGAAAAAACAGAAGAAAATCTTCATACTGATGTGCAAAAAGCCTAAAAAATGCACAACTTACAAGGAAAACCTACTGACTGGCTTGTTCACTACTTCCACCAGTGAAGCTTTTCTACTTCTCTTTCTGACCCACTCACACAAATTTACCCTTTTCTAAACTTGTCTGATCAGTTTTCTCTTTTCCTGGTTACTTGTAATTTAGAAAGTTACCAAACAAGAACATTCATTCAATTTGTTTCCTGATATCTCACCATTTTACTTATTTTTTTTTTTTTTTCAATGTGTTTTTAATCAGAATTATTTTTCCATGAATTTTTCAAGCTTTTGTTATATAGAGAAATTTGGATCCTATTAGTATTTCTGAAAACTCTAATTCTGTGATATAAAATCTATATTATGTTTGGTTTAAATAAATATGCTCAAGTGAGTTAAAAAAAAACACCCAGTTATTTTCAGGTTTAGCAAAATCAAGCCAACATTGGGAAAAATATAGTATGAGTAGGGGTCTGTCCAGACTTTTCTCTCAGGGTCCTGTTTTTGTGAAATTGCGAACAGCTTTTTTACAATTGTGAAAAATCTAGTCCTAATTTTGTGAATTAAAAATGATCGTTATATTCAGACTCTTTTTTATATGTTTTTAAGAAGATATATGTATGTAAAGTACATATATATTTTCTTTATATATGTGAAAGTGACAGTCCATACCACTTTTAGATGATTAAATTTGTGAAAGGTTTAGTTTTCAACTGAAAAATTTTCTAAAAGGCCTATTTTTAAGACAAAGAATTTTGTGAAGGGTCCTTTTTTAGAGTGAAAATTTTTGTGAAGGGTTCTGTTTTGATATCAAAATTTTTGTGAAGGGTCCTGTTTTGAAATGAAAAATATTGTGAAGGGTCCTTTAAAGAACCCAATTTCTTCTTAAACAGATCCCTGATAAGTATCAAAACATCAAAGGCCGTTTTAATGCAATTTGTTGTAAGATATAAACCATGTGTCTATATTGAAATTTTATATGTCAAATTAGTAAAAACTTTTAGTGAATATTAGAATATGTATAAATATTAATAATTATTAAAGTTTTATTCATGCATCTTAGCTTTTTGGATATAGAAATAAACAAATCATCTAAATTAATGATTTGTGGACAATTTCTACTTTATTGTGTTAAAAAAAAAAAAAAAAAAAAAAAAGCTTTGAAAATTTTTTTTGCTGAGAAAGTCTTTCAGAAGGTGTTTCCAAACTGCTATTTCTATTTGAAGTGAAAAACTTTGAAGATTTTTCTATATTCCATTGTTTTTTTTCCAGTATCAATTTTAGCCAAGCTCATTTTTTTTAAAAGTAATTTGAGTGGCTTTAAGAACCCTGAATTTGTGAATTCAATAATACATAATAAAATATATTGATATGTACCTGTACTATTTATCTGCCAAAAATTAACATTAGAAATAGATAAAAATTATAATTATTTTTTAACCATCTCGAAGGGGAAAGAAATAATGGCAGATTTCATGCAGTTCCAATAAAAGATAAAGCTAGATTTTATTTTCAGTTTAAAAAAATATATATTTATTTAACATATAATTGAAAAAAAGGTACTTTAATTTTTTTTTTTTAGTGTTTATTAATTTTATGTATATCTTATTTTCTTTCTGTTCACTGTTTTTATTTGTAAAATATATCAATAAAAGACTGCTATCACATGTTTTCTTTATTTTATCTATGTTTATTTGATCTTTATAAGTTTAAATGTAATGATCTTTTCTTTTGTGATCCAAAGTCTGCCAAATCCCGCAATCTATGCAGTCTCCAATCCCAAGAAGTGCATATTTTTTATCCTCTACTGTATAATCACTAATTTAAATTTCTGAAACATATTGGATTGATTTCATAAGTGCAAAGAACATTATTTGATGGGGAATGCAATTGAGTAAATACATAATGTAAAGAACAATAGAAGAATATGCAATATATACTAAAATCATCCCTGAAAAATTAACAATGCAAGTCTCATCAAAATTTGTCTGGTAGAACCTTTTAAAAAGGCTAATCTTTCATAATTGGATTCACCTGATTATAGAATTCATTTCCCCCATAATTCTAGAACTAAGCAATATAGAGCAATTTGTAATATACTGAAACCATTTAATTAATAATACAAGTCTCATCAAAATCTTCCCAGTAGAACTTTTTTTTAAAAGCTAATCTAAAATCATGTTCAACTGTTTAGTTAAATTTTACTGACAGAAATCACAGTCTTTTTTAATGCCGTATTATACCTATCTTATACCAACACTTCAGGCATTATTATTGTAGTAGTATTGTAGCAGTAGACACACACAGTATAGACACATTTTCCTTATCTGTTATTACATTTATATAAAAAAAATTATGACACAATTATTTTTCATTTTAATGTGTATACAAACAAGATAAAGAGTTTTTAAATGAAAAATAATTGTGTCATAATTTTTTTATATAAATGTAATAACAGATAAGGAAAATGTGTCTATACTGTGATGGCTATTACGATAATAATGCCTGAAGTGTTGGTATGAGATAAGTATAAATCATGTTCAACTTTTATAGAACTTTCTCCCATAATTTTAATGTCACCTATGCCATAAGCAACATAGAATAATATGAATATACTAAAACCATAACTGAAAATTTTTATACCTAACAATGCATTGCAGACCTACCAACTGCTATGAAAAAATCATAGTTGCTACGATTTGGACCTATAAACTACGATGCTACGAAAATTGGTCTTAAACTACAATTTTTTGCAAAACACACAAATGCATTTTTTGTTTCTAGTTGCGATTTTTATCCCGAAGAGCATATTTTTCATGAGTGATTCTTTTCCGAAATTTCCAAAATTTCAAAGTATTCATTTTCGAAAGTTTTAAAAAATTGGCCATTAGCCCGAAAATTCGGTCAATAAAAAATGCTCATGGAAAAAAAATCTGGGCTGCAAAACAAACTTCTTATCATAAAACACTCTTTATGTGTATTAACCTCGGGTGAATCTTGTTTCTGTAAATATTTATACAGGAATTCCCTTCCTTAGGAACAAGGTTGTCATTTTAAGAATTTCTGGGAAGGGGGGGGGGTGTTCTTTGAGGGCAAGGTAAAAAATTGTGCAAAATCGCAAGATTTGCGATAAACTATCTCGAATTTCGAAAAATGACCGTTTTTAAAAAAATCAATTTCATCAATTGGTCACAGAAGAAAATAAATTTCGTCAAAGGATTGTGGAAAAAATGTGAATTTTGTCAAACTATTGCAGAAAGAAAATGTGAATTTCGTCAAAAGATCAGTAATGCAAATGTCATCAAAAGATCAGTAAGAAAACACAAATTTCACTGAAAGATCGCAGAAAGAAAACACTAATTTCGTCAAAGGATCGTGGTAAAAAACACAAAATTCGTCGAAGAATCGCGGTAAAAAACGTGAATTTCGTCAAAAGTTCATGGTAAAAAGTGCAGATTTCAACAAAGAATCGTGATAGAAAAATAGGAATTACAATTGTGGGAAAAAAATTGTGAATATCCTGAAATGATCGCGGGAAAAAAGTCACAAATTTCGTCAAAACTTACTGCACTGCGATAAAATATTAGAACCTGGTTCCTTTTACAAATTTAAAAAAAAAAAAAAAAACACTGCAAAACGAAAAGAAACTCTAAAAATCCTATAATAATTTTCAGAAGAAAAAATTTACTATATTGAGTTGAAACTGAAACCCTATTACTTTTACAAATGCCAAAAGATGGCTGTGTAACACAAAAAACCAACCAACCAACGTCCAGATTAATTTAAATTTTGTGTGCTACGATTTCTCATTTTCAAAAGTTGGCAGGTCTGAATGCATGTCTCATCAAAATTACGTCCAGTAGGAACTTTTTAAAAAGGCCAATCTTTTATAATTGGGTTCACTTGATTATACAACTTTCCCCGACAGCTTTATAACTAAGCAATGTAGAAGAATATGTTATACACTAAAACCTTTCCTGAAGCATTATTTAACTAACAGTGTAAGTCGCATCAAAATCCATCCAGCAGAACTCAAGTTATAAGCAGCCTAAACAAAATTCTCATTTTCCTTATATATATTGTGGATTATAGATATGTATTCATTTTAATGCATGCTATAATAGTCGTGATTTTTCCCCCTCCTTTTCAGTGTATGCATGCCTACTGGTTTAATTAAGACCTTCCCTAAAAATAACTTACAGCTTATGATTGAATCTGGAGCCAAGGGCACTTCAGTAAGAAAATATCTTATTATAATTTATTTCGTTTCTATTTTAAGTAACTGTGTGCTTTTCATTGTGGTATTTAATGATCTTTGAACTTTCACACAAATGCCATATTTGCACATTAATGTTTTCTTCCATTGTTTGTATTAATCATATCCTGAAATTCAAAACAAATATATTTATAATTAAAATAAGAAGTTTCTTGTAAAATTAAATTTGTCAATCATTGTTATTTAAATATTAATAGAAGTAAGCTATTATACAACCATGTTAATATAATTTGCATAGTATATTCATTTCTCATTTCCCGATGTTATAAGCTCATTTTTAAAAATAAAATTGTTGTAAGGAAATTTTTATTTTATTTTATTTTTTTATTTAATTCTAGATTCAAAACATTACACAATGTAAAAACTAAAGATTTACAGTGATTGCTTATATGTATGTATATATATATATATAATATGTAACCATTATAGAATATTACAATTCATCATCAATTTCAAGTATAATTTATAAATTGAATATCAAGACATGATACAAATACTATACATATTAAATTTAGAACAACAATTATTAAATTAACTAATCATTAATGAATTTTTTAAGACTGTATCCAATCGCTTATATATATGTATATATATATATAAAGAATTATTAATGATAAAAGTCTTGTAACATAAAATGACAAAAATAAAGTGTTAATTTGAAGTATAAGGATTAATATAAACCCTTATAAAGCATAATGAATAATATAAGTTCATATATATTTGATATGATATTTTGGTGTTTAATGCAACAATAAGTTAAATTTCTCTTTATAATAGGATATTGCATCTGTAGCGCTTCTCTTATATTCTCATTTGTATATTTTCTGTAGATTAATCCTATGCAAATATCAGCCAATTTGGGTCAGATTGATTTAGAAGGTCAACGTCCTCGACCTATGCTTAATGGCTCAACATTGCCATCATTTAAACCATATGATACATCTCCAGTTTCTGGAGGCTTTGTTTCAGGATGTTTTTTGATTGGCCTTAATCCCCAAGAATACTTTTTTCATTGTATGGCTGGAAGAGAAGTATGTATATTAAATTTTATTGTATTTTAGAATGTGATGCTTTCTATCATGAACTTAATTTTATAGTAAATAATTTTATGAATAAACTTTATTTATTAAATTTTCCTTAAGCAATTTGACTTCGGAATAATTTTCACCCCTGCTAATAAACTTACTCTCTCCAAACTGAAACAGGGTTCCTACGCGACTGGAAAACCTGGAAAAAAGGGAATTGTCAGGGAAAATGACAAGTGCTCAAAAAGTCAGGAAAAATTACAATTTTATCCTAAAACCTGGAAAAGTCAGGGATTTTTTTTCTTCTTTATGCACTATCATGTGTTAAGATTCTCCTGAGATCTATGGTTCGTCCACAAAAAGTCCCGATTTTTAATTTGAAAGTAGCATTTTTGCTAAATTCGCATTTTGCACATAAAGATGTTTTACTTATACAAATTTGTCACCAAATAGGCGATAGCTCTCCGAAAGAAATGTTGAGCCATGTTAAGGTGGCTATGATGATATATCACGAATATTTAAATAAGAAAAAGAAAATTATGAAAAGCAAAAAAGAAACAGAAAAAGAAAAGCTGTAGCTGATATTAACCCTCTGCCTGCCAGACAGGTCCAATGGACCTGACAGGAAAAACAGAATTAGTTTAAATACAGTAAGATCCTTTAAAAGAATATTAAACAAAAACAAATGTAATTTAACTGTAGTTGGTGCATTATTGTAATTTTTTTTTTTTTTAAGGTTAAAAGAGAAAATTTTTCCAAGGGTTAAAAAGTTAAAAGAAAAAAAATTGAAACTTACACAACAAACTGATGCTGAAACAACACAAATAAATGACATGATAACAGAACTGTCTAAAAAATTTTTGAATTTCTAATATGTGTAAATTCAGTTATATAAATAAAAAGTTACTTTGAATCCGTCTGAGTTGTATGTTAGATTTTTTTCTTATTTTTTTATATTTTAAGTATCAAATATAGATTTTTAGTTTCAATTTTATAGGTTATTTTCATTTTCAGAGGTAAGTTTAATCATTAAGATCTAAAATTGTAATTCGTATTTCTATAAATGTTGTGAATTGTGGTCAGGGAATTGTAGGAAATATCGTCTGGAAAGCCTGGAAAAGTCAGGGAATTTTGTTA
Organism: Maratus speciosus; assembly: GCA_963932465.1. Lineage (NCBI taxonomy): Eukaryota > Metazoa > Arthropoda > Arachnida > Araneae > Salticidae > Maratus > Maratus speciosus. Next base: position 482,193,814 of record OZ010788.1, on the reverse strand, counting down.
TACAAATAGAGTATGAATCCTGTGAAAGATCCGATTGAGATATCCAATTCTTGGGGTATCTTTAGTATAAGTTTTCAATATAGTCTTTCTTATATTGGACAAACCAAGCGCAGTTTAAAGTTTCGAATTAAAGAGCAAAAGCAATATGTTCAGAAAGAAGAAATTAAATCTGCCCTTGCTAAACGTTGCTGGAAAATGAATAACATTTTTGGTTTTAGCTCTGCAAAAATTATCTCAAAACCCACTTCCTTTCATGAACTTGACTTTCTTGACGCATTCCATATTTATAAAAATCTTGTTAATTGTGATTTTGCTATTCCACCATTGTCAGATTGATGGAAAAATTATATAAAAACCTCATGTTCATAAATTCTACTAATTTGCATGTTTTCACATTACATTTATTATATCTTATTGGCTGTTTTCTAAACTTCCCTGAAATTCTAATGGCCAGTAAACTTGATCATTGAATCCACTTACATAGCTCGTTTCTCAAAATTTCCTATTGTAATTCTATTGGCTATTGTTGGCTAATAAACTGTATCATTGAATCCACTTTTCCTGCATATATTTCAGCAATTTCCTTTTCTAAGCAATCTTATTTTGCACTGCTGGTGGTATGCTATGGCTACCAAAACTAGTTTGCAACAGGAAATAAAGTGTTTTGGTGCTTTAAACGTTGTTTTTTATTTATTTATAATGCTTTTAAATGGTTGTTTTATTAAAAAGATATATATTTAAGTTATGAAAGTTTAGCGGTTATTCATTGTCATTTTTCATAAAATGTTAAGAAAGAAAATAAGAAAGAAAAAATGGGAATGAAACATGAAATCATATGGCACTAAATATTGAAAATTTTTTATTACATCATAAAAATGGAATCTTTGTGCTTTTCTTTTTGTTTAATTTAAAGTAATCGATGTAATATCATTTGTCTTTTTTGCTGTCCAGTGTTTTTTTATTGCTAATAAATTGTTATTTGTCCTGAACTATTTTTTTATTAATTTTCATAAACAGAATATGTTAGAACAGTTAATTTTTGTAGAAATTTCCCTTTTTGTTTTTTTAAGTCTTGAAATTTATCAATTTTTAACTAGGGCTTAATTGATACAGCTGTCAAAACCAGTCGTAGTGGTTATCTTCAGAGATCTCTTATCAAACATTTAGAAGGAATTATGGTTAATTATGATCTCACTGTTAGAGATAGTGATGGAACTGTCATACAGGTGATTATTTATTTATTTATTTTTTTTATTATTAGCATAAATTATTTTAATTAAAATGTTATAAAAACATATCTATTTTCTTACTATTGTCACTATTACTTTCAAAAGTATGTCTTGTGAAAATATACTATCCAAAATTGTTGTATTTTTAATGCTCTGATTATGTTCTGTTTTATTGTTTAATACGTTATGTTAATCATTTGTCAAAAATATATAAGTTTATACATTTCCTTTTTTCAATTTTGATTCATGTTGTTATTAATAACTTTGATTTGTAGAACGCCACACATAATGCTTATTAAAATCATGTATTCTTCTGTTATAAAATTGAACTTAAGCTTTTTCTCCCGAAATCACAGCTTGCATTTGACTATTTTTTATGCATGAATACATTTAATTTTGAAAAAACTAACTAACATGCATTATTTTAGAATGTCTTATTTTAATGAAAATTTCATCTTCATATGTTTGTAAACAACTAATGAGAATAACTTAATAAGAATAAATGAACTGGCTGCTATTTCTGTCTTAACACAATTTGGCTGATTAGTTTAATGTACATATTCCATGTTCTAACAGTACTTTAAAGTTTAGTTGTGCATTTAGAAAAGTATTTGGTATACCAGCCTGTAAATATATAAAAAAATGTATTTCATTTCACTAAGTTATTTTCATTCTTTTAAAATGTTATTCTATACCAATAATTACACATCATAAGTTAAGATATATGATGACTTAGGGAGTCTCCTACCCCCATTTTATATTTGATATCCAGATAGATACTTTATGAAAGTGTCGACAGCAGATTTCTTTCTGAAAAATGGTAATATGTAAATTAGGATGAAGGATTATGGATTACATTGATAAAGTAAAATATTTTAGCTTCCATCTTTAGATTTGAATGAATTATATGAATTTATGTCTTTCAAAATCAACGCCCTGCTCCAGTGTTAGTGAGTTAATTTTGCAACAAGTAAAAGTCATTTGTTTTCATTGTAATCACCTTAATATTTCTAAATTTCTATTTTTATCCTTGCCATATTTAGATTGAGAATTTTTAATCTTCGAAATGTTGTTTTTCAATTGCTATTTTTAGCTTTATTTGCACTTTTTTTAATAACATAGCATGACTTATGGCATAGTTTAAATTTTGAATTTAAAAGCAATAATAGCAATTCATTTTATTAGCTACCTTCTAAAGCAGCAGTTTTTAACCTCTTAATTACCGCAGACCCTTTTCTTATTACTTCTGGACCCAGGGGCTAAAATTACTGATATTTGTTAGAATATCGAATAAAGGTTATATACACTAATATGAATAAATAAATAAATTATCTTACATTTTGTAACATTATTTTTAGTTTTTCCTTCCATTTTACCCATAATATGGGGAAGAATAATATCTCAAATTCTCCATAAGTGAAAATTTTAACATTAAATACAGGAACTTTGCAGACTACAGTTTAAGAATCATTGTTTTATGGCATTGTTTTATCAGATCAGCCTGTTTTGGAAGTAAGTTATTAATTTTAAAACAAAAAATTTGAGGTAATTCTTACCAGAGGCAGTTGTGCATTCAGATTTATCCCATTTTGTTTGTTTGTTTAACGCATTTCCCAATTTCAAGATTGAAAAAAATTTAATGTCTGTTAAGAGAAAATTATTTTGTTATAGAAATTACAATATCTTCTTAATAATTTAACTGGATTCATGTTACAAAAACTTTCAGTATATTTTATTTATTTCCATCAAATTTAATTGTAACAATATTTATTGCATCCCTGGCTCTTCCTTTCCTTCTTAAAAATTCAGGGTTTTTAAAGTAGTAATTCAAACAACCCTGTCTTGCATTCCTGATTTATTGTGATAAAAAGTCTAAGTTTAATATAGCCATTTTCAAGCTACTTTTCCCAATGCCATCCTCTTCTTTCTTAAAGCATATTACTTCCATTATCATGTTTTCGGCGCAATTAAAAAAAATCTTGAGCTTTTTTATTTATTTTTTTTTATTATTTGCTTAATTTGAAGGTCATGTTTTTCAAACAAGACCACATATTTACTGCGTTTTTTGGTGTATAAGATGTTCCTCTGTATAAAGCACACACCAAAATTTAACTCATTATTTCAGAAGAAAACATGAAAGTAAAAAGTGGACTATTTTAATTTATAAAAGAAACTATTTATAGCTAAATACTTTGAATTGTACACTAACCTTTTTGTCATTGTTACTCTTACTGTCATTGGAATCTTCTCCCCACTCACATGTCGTCTTTTTCTTCCTCTTCTTCATCATTACAATCATCGTCTTCATGCAAAATATTTTCTGTACTTTCATCAAGGGCATTGATGGTGTCAGATGTCGCCATCCGAAGAATCTACAACAGTCCTTTTCCATTTTTTCCGGTCAAGGGTCCATTCCTCCTCCAGACCTCTATCCCTCATTGCCTTTGCAGTATCGTCCATCCAGTTCTTTTGTGGTCTTCCCCATTTTCTTTTTTTCTTTGTTTTATTTGTAGGCTATTTCGGTGCAATATGATCTAGAAAAAATATTAAGTAATAAAAGTAACAAAACATTTAATAGTAAATGTTGCAGCATGTTCTAAATATCTGCATTTTTTATGCATTTTCTGACAATGTTGAGTCACTTTCGTTTTCGTCTTGATTTTTTTAATTTGTAGACTGCTTTAGAAAAATAAAAGCCCTTCACCTTCATTTTGTAAGACACATTCCATTTTTGAGGTGTGTTTAAAGGTTAAAAAAAAAAAAAAAAAAGTATGTCTTATACATCTGAAGGTATTTATTTATCTATTTTTACCGTTTTATACAAAATAACATGAAACATTGTCAAAACGTTTTCTAACAAAAAATCCATTTTAAAGTTTTGAAATATATTTTCATGTTTGTTTTTATTTGTGCAGTTTTTTATAAAATTTAATTTTTTATTTTTCAGTTTTTGTACGGTGAAGATGGTCTTGATGTACTAAAATCACAAATGCTAAAAGAGAAAGGTCTTCCTTTACTTGCTCAAAATTATAAATCTGCAGTAAATGAAGAGCATGTAAAGATTCTAAAGAGTAGAGTCGATGTTGATCTACAAAACTTAAAGAAGCAGGTATGTAAAATTGCATTGTTTTTTAACTTATTCTCTCTCAGTTTTCACTCTTTTTTAGCACTTTGCAACACAGTTGAAAAGTGTTTGACTTCAATTTGTCTGTCTGTCCATGTCACAGTAGAATGTAACATTTTATTGTGGTAGCGCACCATGTGGAAAGCACATGGTCCTTTTTTGCATATTTTACTTTATTTCAACTAGGGGGCTCTGCCCCCTACGAGCTACGCTCGTCAACCCCCGTTCAGACACCGCAGACTCTAACAGCACGATAATTTCATCGGCTTTTCAAAGATTTCAGAAGACTGAATTATAATTTGAATCTGAGAATTATAATCTGACGTAATTTTCACCAAACTTTTCTTTTCCTTTTTAATATTCACGTAAAAATACTTTGTTAGAAATTAAATATTATGATCATCTTACAATATCAAATAAATGTCTTGAGCAATTTTTAAATTTAAACTGTTTTGCAATATTATTTTTTGTTCATTTTATATAATAAGTGTAATGTGACGTAAATGTGACGTAAATTCTCCTATTTAAGACTTCTAACGCATAATGAATTTATTATCTTACAATATTCTGTCTCTTTTAAAATTCACGTGTAATTATAGTTTTTATGACATAATTTTCAATGAGTTCCTGCTTTTTATATTTTCTGTTTATAATAGTCACGTGTAAAATAAATTTTTAATTTGAAGTAAACATTATTGTTTGCGCTGTTTATACAACTTGGCAACAGTTTAAATTTATAACATTTTCTAAAATTTGTAAAAAATATCTCTCGAAATGCTGAAAATTTGAAATTAAAATTTAAATAAAACCTCAAAAAATGAGTCAAATAAGAAAAGTAAATGCAATCTGCACATCGGGAACTTATAACGTATAAAATGATCTAAAAATGACTAAATTCTCATGTATAGTTTTTGCTCCAATAAAACTTTTTTAATGGAACGATTTTGTCCAACTTTAGCATTAAATGTCTCTTAAAATATTTCTTCGACTTGAAAACTGTCTGCATCAGCGTGTTTATCAAACATTTCTCTATAATACCACCGATTTTCATATTTTTGTATGCAACAGTTTTTTTAATATTAACGATGGAAGGCCATGCTTAAACATTCAAATATGATGTGGATCTACCCGGAATATCTACGCAGATGTTTATTGGTCCATTTCCAAATCAAAACTTTTTTTTATATATAGAAGGATAGTTTCTTTTTAAATTTCAGCTCTAATTTTAATTCTATTATTTCGCATTTAATATTTCCTTTAATTTAATTCCTCATCCACCTTATTACCTCCTCCATTATATTTTGATGTTCCGTCAGCGATCGTTCTCATTTTAATATTTTAAACCCGTTCGTATGCCATTTTAGCAAGCGCCTTTTAGCCATGTTGAAATATTCATTTTCTTCCTTTTTCTCCATCGCGCTTTGTTTGGCGTCCATTTTCTACGCACGTTTGCCGGAGCGCTGTATTCATCACTCTGTTGGCGTGGGCGCTCACACATTTTCTCCATTTATCGCTCCGTTCGTGATCGCCAAGTTCCAGTACCGCAGGGTTTTCGAAGGTAGAAATTTCAGTTACACTTGTGCTGTGTTCGGAGTAAGCTGGAAGAAATCGTCCGTCAAGTAGGACGCAATGCCACCGGAAAACATCCCCTCAAGTTAAAGAAAATATATCAATCATGTTTATCTCTCAATGAAGCTGTGTCGTCTTTTATTTAAATTCAAATCACATTTTTCTCCAGGTATTTCAACCGATTAAATATTGTTCCTTTTTTTTTTTTTTAAATGTGCTCAGATTATGTCGTCAAGTTTGGGTAAGCATGACAACTTTCATTCCTCTTTGTAAGTTAAAGATATACATGTTCACTGGAAAAAACACATGAACATTATTAATGAGAGGGATAACTTAAAAGAAGTGAATAGAAATAATTGAAAGAGTGCACAGCCATAAAAATTCATCTAAGTCGGTAACAACAACCAGTACTGGCACACAAACTGACAAAATCAGTTTGACAAAAACATGCAATAATACCACACAAACCATCAAGACTGATGTCATCTGTTTTGATACATCTGAGTGCAATATTAGTGCCAAAAATCTTAATCCATTTGACAACTCTACATCGATAAATGAACTGTCCAGCAATGATTCAGACATGAAGATGCGCAAAATAATGATTTATAACTTACGTAAAAATTCAGATACACCAGATTTAATCCAAGCAATCAGTAATAGCCTAATGATTCAGACATGAAGATGCGCAAAATAATGATTTATAACTTACGTAAAAATTCAGATACACCAGATTTAATCCAAGCAATCAGTAATAGCCTAAATGATAGTATTCCATCCATAAATTTCATCAAAAAGTTCCAGCGTAAAACATCCAATTATCTTATTGAAGTACCTCAACACATAGCACAGTTATTAATTAAGCAGAAATACTTAAAAGTACAAGAATCCAGTTGTCAAATAAAGAAATTCATCAAGCTAAAACGGTGCTTCAAGTGTCAAAAATTTGGATATCTAGCCATTTCGTGTGTGAGAACCAAAATTTGTGCATGGTGCAGGCGAATCGCACAATGAGGGAAAGTGTGACAAACCTCCAAAATGCAACAATTGTATGCATAGCAACGAGATCCACCGACACAGTTTCAACATCAACCATCCTACTTTTTCGAAGTCTTGCTCTTCAGCAAAATTCTATATTTTACAAGCACGACTTCGAGCACATTCAACCTGTAATTTAACTTCCACTTTCAACAGCAGCTACAAGTAATTTTTTTTTCTCATCATTTTTTTTTGCTTCTTATTTTTCTTACAGTGTTGTGTGACGGGCAGGAGGCTCAAGGCCCAATGGAATGGCCTTAACAAGATAATATCTTGTTTTTCTTCCATCAGTCATGCAATTTTTTTTTATTTTAATTGCAATACTTAAAGTAAAAGTTCACTTACCTGTAATATCAGCAGTTTCATCAGCAATGCCTGTAATGGCTACTCCAAGTGTGATTTTCAGTCAATGGAATTGTTCACGAGAACTCTTGAACTGTCCTTCAATTCAAGTGTTTAGTTTTTTTTTCCTTGCTAGAGAACTGTGCAACCTCCATTTAAATTTAATTTAACAAGTTACAACAATCAGTATTTTTTTTTCTCTTTCCCTGTTGATGTTGTTCCAGATGACGTCTGTAAATTTTGGGTTCTTTTTAAAATTTGTGCAATATAATTTTTATACATGTTTTTTTTTAATCTTTCATAATATACGTATGAATATAATCCATGTGTCAACAGTATGACACAACAAGCTTGGGTGCAAGGTTTATTATAACCTTTGTTACAATTTTTTTTAACATTTTAATTTTCTCTGATTGACTTAAAATTTCATTACACTTTTTTTTACCTTTTCATATGTAATTTTGTACTATATTGGTAAAGCGTATTCAAACATGCATTATGTGTTTTTTCTCTCTCTTACCCCTTAAAAATACTCATGAGTTTCCTTTTTTTTACCCCCTCCCCTCTTTTTGTGCCCCCTCACCCCTTTGGTGAGCTTTGTCCTGTATTTGTTTGTACACTTGTATGTTTCATTTCCTTTATGCATATGTTTTTTTACATCAAGCGCTTGACAAAAGTATAAACATCAGTTCACGTTACCATAATAGTTTTTTTTTCTACAATGTTTATTCACCTTTAAGTTATTTACACATGTGTTATTTTCGTTTTGGGTACCTAATCACAAGTTTCATGTAAGTAAATGTGTACACAGATATATTTTTTATACTTGAGTATGATAAATATGATAAATTGGCCAAATAACTGTTTTCATGTCATGTTTTGAGTTAAATATTTATGCATAACAGTAAGAATCTCACACGTGAGATGTTTTCATGACATGTTTTATTTTGTTTTATTTGTGAGATCAAAACATGGTTTAAATTGTATGCTCTTGAGCATTTTGTTTCATTTATCCTTACAGCATTCCTTTGGGTAAACTTTATTGATATTCTTGTTACGTATACTCCTGATTAACTACATCATATTCACTCTAAATTTTATCATGATTAACTTTGTACAGGGTGCGTAGCGGGTGCTTATAGGTGCTTACATTCGAAAAAAGTTTATAAGGTCCTTACAAGGTGCTTATTTTCGGTGCATGTCAAAATTCGAAGAAAAAATCGCGAATTTGAAAAAAATATCACGATGTCGAAACATCGCGGAAATAGATAATTTTGTCAATCGGCGGCTGAAAACAAAACAAGAATTTTGCATTCGGTTGCGCAAGAAAATCGCGAATTTCGTCAAAAGATCGCTGGAAAAAAAAATGATTTTTGTTAAAAGATCAGAATTTCATCAGTAAGTCACTGAAAATAATAATCACGAATTTGCTTAAACGATCGTGAAAATGATCGCTATTTTTATCAATCGGGTATGGAAAAAGTTTGCAAATTTCGTCAACTGATTATTTAAAAAATCGGGAATTTCGACAAACGATCGCCGGGAAAAAATCGCGGAAATAGGAAATTTTGCTAGTCAGTCACTGAAAATAATCATGAACTTCGTCAAAGAATTGTGGAAAAATGCAAACTTCTAAAAATCGCGAAAAAAAACTCAGAATTTCGTCAAAGGATCGCGAAAAACCCCCACTAATTTCGTCAAAGGATCGCGAAATAAATGCCAATTTCGTCAAAGGATCTCGAAAAAACGTGGGTTTTGTCAAATAATTGTGGGAAAATGCAAATTTCTTCAAAGAATCGCGAAAAAACTGGCAAATTTCGTCAAAATATCGCGAAAAACCCCGAAAATTTCATCAAAAGATTGTGAAAAAACACGAAAATTTCGTCTAAAAATCTCAAAAAAAACTATCAATTTTGTCAAAGGACCTCGAAAAAACGCGAGTTTTGTCAAAGAATTGCGGGGAAATTGCAAATTTCGTCAAAAGATCGTGGAAAAAAAATACCCTCTAATTTCGTCAGAGGATCGCGAACAAACCCTCTAATTTCGTCAAAGGATCGCGAAAAAAGCTCTAATTTCGTCAGATTGCGAAAAAACACGGAAATTTCGTCTAAAAATCGCAAATAAACGCCAATTTCGTCAAATGATCTCGAAAAAACGCAGATTTTGCCAAAGAATCGCGGAAAATGCAAATTTCTTCAAAAGAATCGCGGAAAAACGCAAATTTCTTCAAAAGAATCGCGAAAAAAATGCAAATTTCTTCAAAGGATCGCGAAAAAACCCGACAATTTCTTCAAAAGATCGCTAAAACCCCCGAAAATTTCTTCAAAAGATCGTGAAAAAAAACCTGAAAATTTTGTCAAAAGATCGCGAAAAAACACGTAAATTTCGTCAAAAGATCGCGAAAAAACACGTAAATTTCGTCAAAAGATTGCGAAAAAACATGTAAATTTTGTCAAAAAATCGTGAAAAAACACGTGAATTTCGTCAAAAAATCACAAAAAAACACGTGAATTTCGTCAAAAAATCGCGAAAAAACACGTAAATTTCGTCAAAAGATCTCGAAAAAACGCGAATTTTGATAAAGAATGACGGAAAAACCCGCAAATTTCGTCAAAAGATCACAAAAGAAACCCTCAAATTTCATCAAAAGATTGCGAATAAACTCAAATTTCATCAAAAGATTGCGAAAAACTACGAATTTCACAAAGGCCAGTGGGAAACATGCATAATTAGAGCCAGGAATGGATTCCACACACCTTCTTCCTCTGCTGTAACCTTTCAGAAAATTTGTTTTGAATTTCAGAATTTTTTTCCTATTCAGAATCACCCCTGGATCGATCAAAACAATTAGCGAAATTCGTCAAAAAATTGTGAAAAATGCCGAGAATTTAGTCAAACACTGATTTCTGCAATCGGTTACAATAAATACTTAATTTAAAATATGGCTCTTATATTATTTAAATAAAGCAAATGATTTGATAAGGTTCCAATAATAAACCCCCACCTTAAAGAATTGGCATGCTACTGTTTATCAATACTGAAATGTTGGCAGATCTGAATAACCTCGAATAAAAAAATGATTATGCTAAGTTTTTTCTTCAATATTGAATAGATAATGGTGCGTTTGTGCACATAAATGGGTGCTTATTTTTCCCTAAAAATGTGCTTACAGGTGCTTATTTTTAAAACTAAAATGTTGCTACTCACCCTGTTTGTATCTTGCATTTTGTTTTCACTTTCACAGCTCAGCACTTTAAAAAGGTTTGCTTTCTAAGTATTATAGTGCTTTATTATTGAGCTTTTTCCATTTTTTTTTTTTTCATTATAACAATAATTTAACTATGCAATACCTTAATTTGCATACTTCAAAATGTCTTGAAACTCTTTTTGCTTCAATTCAATTTTATAATATTAACATTGTTTGTTTTTCTTACTATCTTTTGATCACTTAAGTGATGCCATACAATTTTTAGTTGGTTTATGCTTTGTGTCACATTTTATACTTTATGTATAATTAAGTTTCAGTGAGTTTTTAGTTTCCTGACACAAAATTTTAATAACCATCTTTGACATATTGCTTACCTTTTGTTAAAACTTCTTAATTTATCTCAGTGTTCATAGTAGAAAGTTTACAATTTTTCTTGCTTTTGTGCAAATTTGATCTATGTTGAGTAAATCTTCTCTACTTAACTTTTTTTCCATAAATTCATAACCCGTTAACTTAATTGTTTGGGTTTCACAATAGTTTGATATATATGTTTTGTTTTGTTTATTTTACTTTTTAACAGTCGATAGCTTTTCAACTTAAACTTTTAATTTCGCACTAGTTTGGTGCATGCTAAGTGACATTTTTCTTTACAGTTTTGTTTTTGTTTTGTTGTTTAACAGTTCATACATGATCAGCTTTTGGTAAGAATTGTTACTTACATTTTTATTTCATGTGAAAATGTGTGTATATTAGTAATTTAACAATGTATTTACCATGGACATCAATGTAATTTAACATATCAGTCATGTAAGACTATTTATACTAAGCTTTGCTTTATATTATGTTTACAAAATAAAATAAGTTAATCTATGTTGGCATACAACAATAGCAAACTCATGCAACATTATCAATGAAGTTGTTAACAAAATATCTTATTACCTATGTAGCTGTATAACGATAATGCAAAGTATTACGTCTTAGTTTTTATGTAAATTTTACTGTTTCTCTTGTACCACTTGTTGTAAATCGTGATGTAATCCCTTTGTATTCCCTCGTGGCGGTGCGTGCTCTTTGGGGTTTTTTTTTTAATTGTAAGTCTTAACTGTTGGAATTTTTTTTTTTTTTAAATAGTTTTAGTTTAACTTAACAGTTTTTTTTTCTTTTCCCTTTCTGGGGGTATAATGTCACAGTAGAATGTAACATTTTATTGTGGTAGTGCGCCATGTGGAAAGCACATGGTCCTTTTTCGCGTATTTTACTTTATTTCAATAGTTTCTTTTTAAATTTCAGCTTTAATTTTAATTCTATCATTTCGCATTTAATATTTCCTTTAATTTAATTCCTCATCAATCTATGTACAACACGTAGTTCATATTTTGATGTTCCGTCAGCGATCGTTCTCATTTTAATATTTTTAACCCGTTCGTATGCCATTTTAGCAAGCGCCCTTTAGCCATGTTGAAATATTCATTTTCCTCCTTTTTCTCCATTGCGCTTTGCTTGGCGTCCATTTTCTACGCATGTTTGCCAGAGCGCTGTATTCATCACTCTGTAGCCGCGGGCGCTTACGCATTTTCTCCATTTAACGCTCCGTTTGCGATCGACAATAGAATCCGATGGACAATAGAACTACGAAAAATCAAGAAAAGTATACAAAAATCGCTATCACAGAGCCCCTGTACCAGGGGCAGCTTCAGAACTTGCCCGACGGGGGGGCATGGTATCCCCGACAAGGGGGCCGAATTATTAGTCCCTGCGCACCCGACACAAATCCGAAAATTACATTTGAATTGAAGTCAACCTGCAACCCGACCTGAACCCGACATATTTCAATCTGCATCCGACCCGAACCCGAAATACTTTAACCCGCAACCCGAACAGAATCTGAAATGAAAGGAAAGTAAATAAAGTTTTAATGCAAATGTGAAAAGTAATCTATAATTACATCTCTAATACCAATTTTATGTTTTCCATAGAAAAATGGACAAATCTGTATTCTTTAATATTTGAATATAGTAAAATGAATAGCAGACACCTTGTTAGATGGAGTAGTGCACCGGGTCGGAGTTGGGGGCTGTACTTAATTTTCCTTTTTCGGGTCGGGATGACTCCAACTTTCTTTCTGCTGGTCGGGTTCACCCTAGAATATTTCTTGCTGGTCATATTTATGCTTTTTGCAAGTTGTGTTTTTAGGATTTTCAAAAAAAAAAAAAAGTTGGAGCAGAACTGTGTTTTAAATGAAAATAAATATCTATATGAATATGGATGAATATATATTCAATTTACTGCATAAGATATAAAATGTATATAAGAAATGTGATCATAGATTATTCTCTCTTTAAGAACCATTTTTTTTTCATGCTTCGGAATATGAAAAATATTACCAATATTTCTTTCCTGATAAACAAAAATATATATGCATCGTATTTGTGATAGTTTTTGCACACATACACATGTTACATGTATGTAGATTGGGAGGTGACCACTATTCAAAAGTATAAGCGTACGAATATATAAGTGTTAAGAATTGAAAAACTGTTCACTAAATAGACGTGTCTGCTTTTTCGGGAGTGTCCATTGTGGAAATCTTATTGTATATAGATTTTTAACCTGAAAAAATATTTTGGAGATTAATTTGAAAAATTGGATCAACCCGAACCAGACCCGCAAGAGTCAAAACCCAACCCGAACCCGACCCATAGCAAAAAAGTAGAACTCAACCTGACCTCGACCCACAGCAAAAAAATATAGCTCCAACCCGGGGTCGGGTCGGATGCGAGTAAAAGTGGGTAACCCGACCTGATGCAGGACTCTAGGCCAATTTCGTAATATATATTAAAAAAGTGTCCACGAGCCCGGGCCTGTCTCGAAGTCAGAGTTCGGTAAAATTTTCATTCATTAAACTCGGTCAGGGCTTAATTTTTATCTCAAGACTTGGGTCGGGCTGAGACTAAATTTTATTTTTTTTAATGTTGGGCCGGTAGGAATTTCATTCTTCCAGGGACAGGTCTGGGTCTTGAATTTTTTCTGTAGATTCGGGCCAGACCGGGACTGTATTTTATTCTTTCGGGGCCGTATAGGATGATAATTTTTTTTTCTCACGAGTAATGTCCCAGTAACGTTCCTTCTTTATTAGTAGAGAAAATGGACGATAAAACAGCATATCTTTGTTTATTTGTTCTTTCTTTTTTGTTTGCGTTTTTTAAATAAAAGGCGGAGTATTTGGCTAATTTCTAGAGGAATTAATCAAATCCTGGCAATTTCTGAAGAAATTAATCAAATCCCCCTGGGCCAAAAATGAAAAAAAAGCAGATAGACCGTGCCGGCATGGTATGCTTGTAACAGGAAATGCGCGTTTAGCTTTTATAACGGGCCAGGCAAACAATAGTTCAGCTTGATACTATGTTAATTTAAACAATAACATAAAAAACACTCTTTGTTTACCCATTCATTTTATAAAATACTCGCCAAACACTTTTTAATAAAGGTTAAAGTGAGCAGATGTATTTTACCATGTCTTATCTCTTCTTGAACCTTATTTCGTATAGGTGCCTAAAGATTGCGGTCAATCGAATAAACATTAAACAGAAGAGCACATGAGTTCTAAGACAATATATAAGGTATTCGGTAACATCCGGCTGTTCTGAGTCAGAGAATGAGCAGTTTGGATTTGAATACACCCTTACGATGATTTTTTCTTCAACCGCTATGTATTTTTAATTTGTTTTTGCTGTAAGAAATGGTCCTATCCAAAACTTGACTATATAGATGTTGTAGATAATATTAAGAAAATATATGATAAATTCATGGGGATTTTATATCTTTTGAATTGACGGAGTTATGGATTTTTTTCTTCTTCAAACGCCCTTTTGATTTCATTTTTTATTTTTTTTGTGGTATGAATTGGTCCTATCAAAAACTTGTGAATATAAAAGTTGTAGATAATGTTAAGGAGATTCGTGATAAAATTAATTGAATTTGATATCTTGAGAATTGACGAAGTTATGATTTTTTTTCCCCAAAACCCTATTTTTTGCGCCTCTTGAGCCCATTTTTAACTTTATCAAAAATCTGTGATACATAAATTTTTGGCCTTATTTTTAGAAGTAATAAAAACTTTAAACTGATTCGATATGTACAAAATTAAAAAAGTTATGGGTTTTTTTCGGTTTTCACAAAACCTCTCCCTATTTCCATCCCCTTGGTCCGATTTTGCCCATTAACGAACTTGACCGAGATTTTATGCCCCTTGATTTTATGTATCAGTTTGGAAGAAATTGGTGCAGAATTGTGGAAGTTATCGTGTCCAGAAGAAAGTGATATATATAGATACATACATAGATAGGTATATATATATATATATATAAAGTTTTTTAATGAGGGTGGTTTTGGGCTCTAAAGGTCATGATCGGTGTAGATCTGCAAAAATTTTTCAGAAATTCCAACATAGGAACGACGCCAATAGGTAGTATTTCATATGAAATCTACCTAATATGAATGAGAATACATTCAGTTTACTGCATGAGAAATAAAATGATAGGAAGTGCCATAATAGATTATCATTTCTTTAAGAACCATTTTTTCTTCTTTTGAAATTTGGAAAATATTATCAACTTTTTGCTTTTCAGACATACAATAACATATGCATCATATTTGTGATAGTTTATGCACACCTACACGCACACGGTACATGTTCGTAGATTAAGAGATATCCACTATTCAAAGAGGTATAAGCGTACAAATATTAAAGTGTTAGGAATTGAAAAAGTGTTCACTAAATAGTCCGTTTTTCGGGAGTGCACATTTAGGAGGTCTTACTGTATATAAATTCTTACTGTATATAAATTCTTACTGTATATAAATTTTTAACCTGAAAAATATTTACGACATTCTTTTGAATCATCTGGTCAACCAGAACCCGACCTGCAAAAGTTAAGACCCAACCTGAACCCGAAACAATGAAAGTCAACACGACCCGTTGGGAAAAAGTAAGTCATCCCAACTCGAACCCAACCCGCAACAAAAATATATTGCCAACCCGACCTGAATTACCAATGGTCCAATCGGGTGCGGATAAAACTGGATAATCCGACCCGATGCAGGACTCTAGTAGATGTTTGCATGGGCCGAAATTTCCAGGCCCGAGAATGCCGGAATATCCCGGTGATTTGAAAAGCTTTTCATCTTATTTTAAGAAATTTTTGTCTTTTGACCGAAAAATTTTAGAAAATCTTGTGCTTAGGTTCATGATTTTTACTTATTTTTAGACAAAAGGGATTTATAAATTCCGTTTCTAAAACGTAAAAATACTAGGCAGCAGAGCTGCCGGAACACCTATGTAAATTGACGATCATACTGTTTTATGTGTGAGTATTTCAGGTAGTTACTTGTTTTCTGTATTTTGAGGGAAAATGGGCAAATCAAAGGCAATTTTTCATGTTTAAATGAAGTATAATCAAGGGAAAAAAATGTTCAATTCACGGATTATTTTAAGGATCAATTCACGGATTATTACTGCAGAGTCCTGCGCGGTTTGGGTTATACCCGACCCGAACCCGGAAATTCAATATCCATTCAACCTGAACCAGTTAAGTTGACTCGATCCCGACAAACATCGACCCAAAATGACAGGATTCAATCCAAATCCAATACCAATACAAAATGAAAACAATATATCCATATTGTAATGGAATAATGGAAAAGTAGTCTACAATTATATCTCTAGCATCAATTATATTGTTTATGTAGAAAAAACAATATATCTGTACATGTACTCATTGATACTCAAATAATATAGTTTTTCATTTTAAAATATATTGAGAAATCGGGTAGAATCTAACCCATCCGCTAGAAAAAAATTAAAGTGAATCCAACTCGAAAAATAGAAGTCAATCCGAGCCCCTCTGAAAAAGTATTCTCTCGGGATCCGACTCAAACCACCAGTCGGGTTGGGTTTAGTTTGCCCAACACTATGCAGGACTCTACCCGAAACGCGATCTGAGCCAGACAAAAATTTTCACTCTCCACATTTCGACCTGAACCTGAAATACTCGAACCTCAATCAAACCCCAATCCCAAATGATGAAAAGAAAAAAATACTTGTATATATATATATATATATCAATATTGTAATGCAATTATGTAAAAAGTAGTCTACAATTATACTTCTAGTATCAATTTTAACTTTTAAGTGAAAAATTCAATATACATATATTCACTAATATTCAAATATATAAGTTTTTCTTCTTAAAATAAATTTTTCAAATTCTTTTGACAGATCGATTCATCTCGAATCAAGAACCGTAAGTGTCATCACCCAACCCAAACCTGAAATAACTAAAATTAACCCGACTCGAATCCGACCCACCACGGCAAAAGTCACGGGTCCAACCCGATCCTGTCCAGACCACTAGTCAGGTTAGGTGCAATTTGCCTGACCCAATGCAGCACTCTATTTGCCATCCAACGCGACCCCGACAAAATAATTTTCGGCCTCCGTATTCGTAACCGAACCCGAAATACTCCAAACTTCAAACTAAGCTGACCGTAAATCCACAATGAGTGAAAATTGATCCACAATGTAATGTTATTTATAAAAAAAATAGCATATGATCATAACTTCAGTATAAATTTTACCTTTTATATTGCAAAATAAACATGTAAAGAGTCATGCATGTATCAAATATGTAGATTTTTATCTGAAGGAATTTGGGCTTTTTTTCTTTTCGAAAAATTGGGTTCACCTGAATCCAACCAGCAAGAATCACAATTCAATCTAGAAAGCGACTCCTGACCGGTAGTCAATCTGACTTACAAAGAAAAAAATGAGCTCCAACTCGACCCAACCCGACCGGGCTGAAATTCGAATCAAAATATTTTCCCCAACGACATTGAATTTTGACCCCGATGGGGGGGGGGGGGCAAACATGCCCGACGGGGGGGGCATATGCCCCCGGATCATCCTCTGGCGCCGCCCTTGCCCTTTACCATGCAATATTTCCAAATTCAAGAGGACCTGTTGGCCAAAGCCAAAAACATGCACAATAAATTTTGTTCAATTGTATGCATAATTTATACACTTTTCGATTGTACAATAAAGAAAATGGCACAAACATCGTTATTACAGCGCCCCCCTTCTGGAAGATTTTTTTTCAAATTCAGGGGGTACTTGTTTGCCATAGCCAGAAACATACACAAAAAATTTGGTTCAATTCTATGCATAAATTCATACACTTTTCGATGGTACATTAATGAAAATGGCACAGAGATTCAATTATAGCGCCCCCTTCTAGCGGAATTTTTTCAAGTTATGGGAAGACTTGCTTGCCATAGCCAGAAACATACACAAAAAATTTGGTTCAATTATATACATAACTTCATACACTTTTCGATGGTACAATAATGAAAATGGTACAGACATCGCAATTATAGCGCCCCCTTCCGGTGGAATTTTTCCAAATTCAGGGAGGACCTTCGTGCCATGACCAAAAACAAACACAAAAAATTTGGCTCAATTCTATGCATAACTTCATACACTTTTCGATGGTACAATATTCAAAATGCCACAAAAATCGCTATTACAGCGCCCCCTACCAGCGAATGTTTTCCAAATTAAGGAAGGACCTGCTTGCCATAGACAAAAACTTAAAATAAAAATTTGGTTCAATTCTATGTATAACTTCATACACTTTTGGATCGTACAATATTTAAAATCGTTGTTATAGCGCCCCCTACCGGTGAATTTTTTCTAAATTCAGGGAGGACCTACTTGCCATAGCTAAAAACTTAAAATAAAAATTTGGTTCAGTTCTATGCATAACTTCATACAGTTTTGGATGGTACAATATTCAAAATCGCTATTACAGCACCCTCCCTACTGGCGAATTTTTTGCAAATTCAGGTAGGATCTGCTTGTCATAGCCAAAAAATTAAAATAAAAATTAGATTCAATTCTATGCATAACTTCATACTCTTTTGGATGGTACAATATTCAAAATCGCTGTTACAGCCCCCCCTACCGGCGAATTTTTTCCAAATTCCAGGAGGATCTACTTGCCATATCCAAAAACTTAAAATAAAAATTTGGTTCAATTCTATGCATAACTTCATACACTTTTGGATGGTACAATATTCAAAATCGCACAAAAAATCGCTATTACAGCGCCCTCTACCGGCGAATTTTTTCTAAATTCAGGGAGGATCTGCTTGCCATAACCAAAAACTTAAAATAAAAATTTGGTTCAATTCAATACATAACCTCATACAGTTTTTGATGGTACAATGGCGACAGACACACAGACAGATAGACATTTTCTATAAACATGTTTTTGGGGATCTCTGACCCCTAAAACGTGTAAATCCGTCGAAAACCGGAAGTCGAAAAAAATTTCGATTACAATACTTTCTTCTATTGAATATAGAAGAAAGTAAAAAAGCTACTGATAAAGACCAAATGTTGTTGCAAATGCCAATTTTTCCATGTCTTTAGGGTGAATAGGTTTGCACTAATATTCCCTCATTAAATGCATAGCAAAGAAAACTTTAGCTTGAGCCAATTTGTCTAAAAGGGCATCAGTTTTAGGTAAGGGTCCTGCATCTGTTTTTGTTTTGACATTTAAATTACAAACATCTACACAAAAATGAATTTTCTTCCATTCTTCACATTTATACACAGTTACAGGTTATGAATAAGGGGAATAACTTACTTTGGATTATGGCAGCCTGCAACAAATGTTGAACTTCTTTTCTAATTTTCTCTTCTTTTTTGGAGGCATGATAAGCTCTAAGAGAAGTTAGTATTTCTGATGTTACTCAAATTCTTTGTGGCTCCATATTTATATATTCTACATCATATTAACTTTTTGTAAAAAATACCGACATATTTTGACAAGATATAATTTATTGTTTGCAGACTGAAGAATTTTGACTTTTTAGTGTCATCAATAAAATACAGACCTGCCAACTTTTGAAAATGAGAAATCGTAGCACAGAATATTGAAATTAATCTGGAGGTTGGTTGGTTGGTTTTTCGTGTTTCGGAGCCATCTTTAGACATTCGTAAAAGGAATAAGGTTTCAGTCTTTCAACTCAATATAGTAAATTTTTTCCTCTGAAAATTTTTATACGATATTTAAAGTTTCTTCTCGTTTTGCAGCACTTTTTTTACATTTGTAAAAGAAGCCTGGTTCCAATTTTTTAGCCCAGTGCAGTAAATTTTGACGAAATTTCAGGCGACCATTTCAGGATATTCACAATTTTTTCCCCACAATCGTAATTCACATTTTTCTATCACGATTCTTTATTGAAATCTGCACTTTTTACCATGAACTTTTGACGAATTTTGTGTTTTTTACCACACAAAATTGAAATGTTTAATAATAATTCGTAAATTGAAGTGTTTGATAATAAATAGTACAAATCTTGCGATTTTGCACACTATTTCAAATCTTGCCCCTCAAAGATCCCCCCCCCCCCCTCCAGAAAATTTTAAAATAGCATCCCTGTTTCTAAGGAAGGGAATTCCTGTATAAATAATTACAGAAACACGATTCACTTGTGGTTGATATACATAGAGGGTTTTATGTTAAGAAGTTTGTTTTGCAGTCTAGATTTTTTTTTTTTCCCATGAGCATTTTTTAATGTCTGAATTTTCGGATTAATGACAAATTTTTTAAAACTTTCGGAAATGAATACTTTGAAATTTTGGAACAGAATCATTCCTGAAAAATATGCTGCGCGGGATAAAAATCACAATTAGAAACAAAAAATACGTTTTTTTGTTTTTTGCAAAAAATCGTAGTTTAAGACCGATTTTCGTAGCATCGTAGTTTATAGGTCCAAATCGTAGCAACTACGATTTTTTCGTAGCAGTTGGCAGGTCTGAAAATACCCTTAATAACTTTCAAAAATTTAGACTGCAATTTTATTAAAAACTAAAATTAAATAAAAAATATGCTTTATAACTTAAAAGTTGGCAAAAATATTAAAAGATGTTAAATTACATTATACAATTCCTAGCACTTTCAACTATTGCAGTCAAATTATCAACATTTAGTATCTCAGCAATCTCTTCAGTAGTAATCCATGGATTATTATTCATTAAATCACGGATTAAGTCATTATCAATGGCAGAAGGTCACCCAAAGCAAATTATATTGTTTAGATTGAAATCCCTATTTCAAAATCGACAAAACCACTTTTTATCTGTCCTAATAGCGGGAGCACGATCCATATAAATGTCTTGGCATATTTTTTGTAGAACACTCGCTCCTTTTATAAACTCGTATAACATAACATGACAAAAATGTAACGTTTCATTTTCCATTTTGAATGTCAACCTTGCACACAAATTAATTTCAAAAACTTTTTTTTTCAATGTTATGTTCACTCACGACACATGTAGATAACTGTCTGTTAATAATATGGTTATAAAAGAAACATCAGCACAGTCAAAGTTCCAAGTTTCTGCCATCTATGAAATAGGGCATGAACTTTTGTTATCCTCCAATATATATTTTTTAATAAATTCATTTGCTTGAATTTTCTTTCAAGGGTAAAAGCAGTGAATTTTTCATAATCGAGTTTGTTGTATAATCAAATTAATGTGTTGTAACTGGAATTTTTTAGAAAAAACATGAATTGCAGTAAAAAAATTAGGCAGAATTTTCAAGGTGACCTTTGAATGCTTATAAAAGAGTGTTTTTAATATTTTTACTTTTATTTATACATTTGATGCTTTAGGCAAAACACAAAGCGTTTTTATTAATTACCTGTTTTAAAGTTTGTCCCTATTATCATAGTCATGATGCATTGTAATTTTTCATGTCTCCACTAGATGTCATTTTGTTATGACAACATTTTTAGATTGTACAATACCACATGCTCTTACAGGCAGTAATGTCTATTTTTGATTAACTATCCAACAACTACTTCAGTTTGTGCCTTTTGTTCCGAAATTATAATCAGTGTATTTAATAAGTGTCATAATCAAGTTCATTATTGCTAAAATACATATTTAATAATTTAGCTTTGCTGAATCAATTATAACAAAAGTTGGGACTGCTAGTACCCAATAAGCTTTCAACAGTGAATTTTTCATAATCGAGTTCATTAACCATGCCGAATTGTAACTGGAATTTTTTGGGAAAAATATGAATTGCAATCAAAATATTAGGCAGTATTTTCAAGATGACCATTCATTGCTTATAAAAGAGTGTTTTTTTTTTTTTTAACTATTTTTCTGTTATACTTATTAGTTCATTGATATGACTTACAAAAATTATCAAAATTGATTTAGTTTTGATAGATTAGGTTTAAATTTAAAAGGCATGTTTTCTTCTGATTTTCTCTTTTAGTTTAATTTTTATTTATTTCTTTTAAATTTATAACTTCTTATACATTATTTATTTTTGTTTATTAGAGAATAAAATGGAAACAGAAGCACCCAAATCCAATATGCCGAACAGCTCTTTTTAAAAGACTTCCTAAAGCTGGTTCACGTAATATGAATGTTCCAAAAAGACTTCGAATACTTAATGCCATGAGAAGGGAAGTAGATAATTTTACATTAAAAGAGTAAGATTTTCTTTTTTCTAAATACAGAAAAACCTGTAAAAACAGAGCCTGTCTTTAACAGATAAATTTCATGATTCTGACAGGTGGCATATCATACAATTACATCTGCTAAGACAGAAACTTGTCTAAAACAGAATTTTTACCTTGTTTCTAGTAATTTTGTTCTCTCAGGTTTTGCTGTATTATCATTTTAGTTAATTTTTCTTCAGTCTTTTTCTCTATTTTTATTTAAAGGAAATAATCTGCCATTCCTTCTTTTTGCACTTTAATAGGACTTAATATTTCATATCCAATCAATTTGAGATTATTTTGGAATTGATTTCAAAAGAAATTTGGTAGGATTAGTTTCGGTTTGATATTCTTTGATTATTGGATATTTATCAAAAGTTAAATTTCATATTGATATATACTTGTAGTTTTTTTTTTTTTTAATTTTCCATTCAACATTTTTTTAATCACTTTAAAATCTGTTATGTAAACTAAATTTTGTACACATGATCTATTCATTATTAGATCAAGTGTACAATCATGTGCATTATTTAAAAAAAAATTATGGTCAGTGGCATAGCAAAACAGAGTGGGGTTCAGGGTTAAAACCCCTCCCAGAGTTAAAAATTATGCAGTTATTGCTGCCTATAAATCATTGCTTAATCAAATTAGCCATTTTTATGAATCAGTCAAAAGTAAAATCGGTATTAGTATTTTTACCTTACTCAAAATCCATTGCTTTATTGAATCAAATTATTTTCAACTAACATGAGTCATTATAACAGCAGTTATTATGAGTATGGAGAAAATGCATTATAGATGTCTGTGAAAACTGGTCATTTGTTTTGAAAAAAAAAAAAAAAAGTCTGTGTGGTTCGTGCTATCCTAATTAAGCTCTAGGCCGTATGAATAAGCATTTCCTGTCACACTGCTCTAGAGAGGGACGTCTTTTAATTATACAATAGACTCCCTCAAATCTGCAGAGCTTGAGACCAGATGTGCGGATTTCTGGTCACTGCTTTGTTTACATTTTTTAAACAGGAATTTGAATGTAATAATGTAACCGAAATGATAATGAATATAGTAAACTATTGCAATATAGTAAATTATTGAAATAATTAAGTAAAATAATAAACTAAAATAATAAAAAGTAAGGTAATTTTAAAAATGATTAAATTACTAAAAGTAAAGGTCAAGTAAATAATTTATAATGTATAATTAAATATGCATAATAAAGATGCAATACTTTTTTTTAAATTATTCTGTGAAATTTTCCTCTTAAAGGTACCCTATTAATTCACATAAAAATCTTAAAGTAAGGAGGTTTTATTTCAGATTTAGCCAGTCTTAATAACCAAAAAAGCTTGATTAATGTATAAATATATTTGGTAAAAAGATTGTGATATCAGCAATATCTTGATTTTTTTCAGAAAATAAATTTATACTTCCTTCATAAAAAACTATGAGTTCAGTCATATTATCAAGAATTGCGCATTAAAATACATATAGAATGATATAAAACGAAAAAAAACAGTGGCCCTCCGGGAGTGCCAATAGAAGTGAAAACTTCAACAATTACGTGTGTGTTTTTTTAATTGTCAGGAAATGTTTTATGCATTGAATTGTGTAGCAGCACTAATGAAAGCATCTGGGGACATGGCAGTGCACCTGCCAAGTTTTGAAAGCACAGCCGTAAGCATCTTTTTCTGGAAGCAAATCAGGGTACTTTTGACCCCCCAATATCTTTGTGTTGGTGATTCCCAGAAACTTGAAACTTCGTAAATCTAAAGTAATGTGGAAATGGAACTAAATGCTGAAATTTCACGTTTCTATCTTTTTTATTTCAGAAGATATATGAACTTAAACTTTCGCCTTTTCGACACTGATTCACCGATCATCAAAACTCAGAGGTACGTCCTGTATCCCTAGAATCTTGAAATTTGGTATGAAGGTAGTGTTTGGGATACAATGAAAGGGAAAATTTAAAAAATCCGGAAAATTTGGATAAAAAGTCGAAAAATCAAAAAACCGAGAATTTGGCAGAGATGTGATATACGAACCAGGTTTGGTGCGATTTTTTAACGTCAATTTGGCGAAAGCCCGTTTTCCAATACCAGTTACAATATATATTTTTAAATTATTTTCTATTGTTTTAAAAAGTAAACAACAATAAATAAACAGTAATTTCATTAATAACTATAGAACAAAACAATTGTACAATTAAAAAAAATAAAAGTAAATGAACAATTTATTAATAAATAAGCAACAGTAGCCGGGTTACCTTGTAAAATAAAGTAACGCCATTTTGCTGTCAATTAGGTACCCAAGTGCGTATCTGACATCTGTGTCCCGTATTTTATCTTCCGTAATCGAAATTCCCGCCATTACTGTTGGTCATTGACCAGACCATCAACACGATAAAATACAGCGTTATCGGTTTTTAGTTACACGAAGTAGGTAGGTCATGAATACGGTATAATTCATTTTAACTGACGAAAAACAAAATAATAATTTGTTTTAGCAATACGCCGGGAGAAAAAGTGAGTTTTAGCTTCCTTCTTCTTTTGCGGATTGAGCTGAAGAGGGAAAAGTTCCTGTCATTCACCGCTTGGCGCGCTAGTGTCTATGTGTCAAAATGCTAGCATGTCGGTTACGTTACAGTGTCTCGAAATCAGTTGTTTTTCCCTATCTCAAAAAAAGCTCAATGCGCCTAAAGAAGTTTTCACTTCAAAAAGTTCTGTAACTTTGTCCTTACATCTGTACTGAAAGTTACATTGTTTACATCTGTACTGAAAGTTACTTTGTTTACATCTGTGATAATGTGCGGATTTTAGGATTGCAGATTTGAGAGAGTCTACTGTACTTCTTTCTTTGCTGCTTTTTTTCTAAAGTGAGTCTGGACCATCAAATTCCACGATAGAAAAAACAAAACAAAAAACAGATAAACAAATTTTTGTACCTGAAAACACTGATATCAGTGGAAGTTATCAATCAAACAATCATTATCATCATAAAATGCTAAGTATCTTAGATTGATAAATTTTAGACCTGGAAAAATGGAATTTTTACAGAATTAGAGCAGAGAAAAATATTCATAAATACAGTAAAACTTGTGAAAACAGAAACTGTCTATAATCTTATCTTGAACCGAAAGATTTCGTGGTCCTAATGAATAAAAAGATGCAATTATACCAAATAAAATAGAAACTTGTTTAAAATGGGATTTTATCTGGTGTCTAACAATTCAGTAATAAATTATAAACATTATTAGAGTTAGATCTGGGGCAAATTTTCTTTGATTAGAGTTAAGAAGTCATAGTGCAGATTTCAGTCGAGAATATTTCTACTTTTTCTGTAGACTCAGGCCAATCTGAGACTGGACTTTTTTCTTTTCAAGCCTGGCCTGATCTTATGTCATTGTGTCTTTTTTCTTGTAAAAATAATAGTGAAATTGTACATTTGTTTAATTTTTAATATATAAAAAAATCATTCTTTTATTTTAATAAATAAAAATTTATAATTCTAGATTCAAGAAATATAATAAAAAATGTCCAGATCCAGTGAATGCTTACCATCGACCTGATCTTGTCTTTGGATCTGTTTCCGAGAAGCTTGATGAAATCATCTCAAATTATGTAAATAAAAATATAATACAGAGATGTGCAACTTCTCATGAGAAACATTTGTTGTCTGAAAAGTTTATAGACTTGTACCATTATCAAGCATTGAGATCCCTTGCAGAACCTGGGGAAACAGTCGGATTATTAGCTGCACAAGTAAGTTTAAAGAAATATTACATTTCCAGAGATACTATTTCTTTGTAGTATCTTTTGGAAATAGTTGCAATTTTCCTATATATTTGATGAAAAAAGAAATTTTAATAATTTAAATTTTAGATTTATTTTTTATTTAATGTGTTTCTGCAACTCATACTATATTTTTATTACAAACTTTGAAGTGTAATTGTTAATTAGTTTTTAATATAGTTTTCATAATTCTTGTTTATTTTAGACTTTAATTTAGTTCAACAGAAATTTTAAATTCCATTTTTATTTAATTTGTTTTCTTAACTTGTATACTTTTGTTGCAAAGCAAAATGTGAAGATTGTTACATACTCTTAATACAGCATATTTTTGTTTTAAAATTCTTGAAAGTTAGTTTTACTGAGTGTTTTATTACCGAATATAACAGTTCATCATCTTTTTTTTTATTGTTATTTAACATTTTCCTGTAGATATTAGAAGAGAAATTACATTTGCTGTCTTCATTTATTTTTAAAAGATAATATTTAAAAATATGTTTAGAGAACAGAACAGATTAAACATTCTTAGTTTATATTGATACCTTGAATGGTGCCTGATCCATGTGCTAATACATTCATCTTATTATATATATATACACACATACACTAAGGGGATCTGCCCCTTCCGAGCCGCGCCTGCCAACCATCATTCAGGCTTCACAGCCTCTAAAAACATAATAATATGCCCTGTTTAAAAAATATTACCAGCTTACGGAAGATTAAATGCTATTATTAGTATAATGGCGGCTATCTGTTGTAATCGGGTTGCCATGCTTTTCCGTTTGAATGGGGTATTTTTCAGTTACCATGGCCTCATCCATTGCTCTCGTAACAACTGATGGCTGTTTTCAGGATTGATATCAGTAGCACATTTGAAAATCAGCTTGTATAAAATGGTTAGGTTAAAAATGTCATTATCTGTCTGACTTTTATAACGATGTTATGGACTTTTAGTTTCAAGGTTAAAAAACTCCGTCTGCTTGGGAATATCTTTCAGAACCACGGTATTGAAAAGCATTGTGTTTTGAAATTTTTAAGCTTGATGTTTTGATCGAGCTTCAGATATTTACAGGAATAGGAATAGCTTATTCATGAATTCTTTTTTTTATTTTAATATGCCATCATGCATATTTCACGATGTATATTGCTTATATTAATTAATAAGAATATACGAATTTTCTAAAATGTAGTTATCGGATAGTAATTTGTACAAAATAAAACAAAAGTATTTTGCACATACATTTATCTGTATTTACGCTGTATCAAGTGATGTAATATGTAAACAAATTTCGCTATCTGCACTACTTTTATACCATGTGACTTCATGTAAAATTATCCGGTTTGAAAATCGTTTTAAATGTGTCGTTTTCATATATGAAGTAATTTTCACTATTAAATGCATTTCTTATGTAATGATTTATTTTAAACTTTTTTTCTTTTAAGCTTCATGGGTACATATATTATTTAATTTAAAAGGGTTTTAAAATGTTATTATTTGAACTTTTTAAACATGACCTAATATTCATCATTAAAAGTTTTTCACACGTAATAATTTAATTATTTTAGGAACTCAAATGTAACGATTTTTAATATTTGGGAATTTTACATATGACGTAATTATCATCTTTTAAGGCATTTTGCATGTAGTAATTTTATTATTTTTAAGTTTTTGTACTTTTTTAATATGTAAGCGTAAATATTTTGACATAATTTTCGCTAATTTCTGCTTTTAACACGTGATCATTTAATTCTTATTTTAAAATTTTCTTTCTGCTTTTAATAGTTTGAGTTTTCAATTTCAGTTTGAAAATGACAGCAAAAAACAAATCTATCTTTTATTTTTTTTAATTTTCCTGAAAAACATAATTTAATCACAATATTGTTTCACTATCGATTGAAATAAACGATAATTTCAATTTGAAAAAGAAGAAATCTCATAATCCCTATATTTTTTCCCTATTCTCTCACTCTTTTCCACAAAAATGGAGTAATTTAGTTGCCATCATTAAGAAATTTTATTAAAATGAGAAAAAAAAATTAATATCATGAAAACTAATTCAAATTTTAAAATTCTAATACCAGTTTTGACACCTGTGTATCAATACAGATAATTGGCATTAATTTCATCACCAAACCTTCCATATTTTAGGAAAAATAGCCATGAAAATTAATTAGTCGTTTTATCAGTCGTTTCATAAATTCATTTCATTAGGATTTTATATATATAGGTTAGATATTAGAAGATCTGACAAGGATCCAGGTAAATTTTTCACTATTTTTTAAAACAAGATTGATCAATTAGAAGCCTCTATGCTGCAAGATTTTTGAAAAGAGTGAACATTTTTGAAAAAAGTAAGTTTCTTTCTGATTGGTCAATATTGTTTTAATAATGGCAAAAAGTCTATCTGCATACCTGCTTTAGCTCTTTAAAATTATATGAATTATTTATTTTATAAAATTTTATTTTTAATGTCATATACATTTGCAAAATACATTGTATATATATTTTTTTACATGTATGTATTTATGTTTATATTATTTTAATAGTCAATAGGTGAACCATCTACTCAGATGACACTGAATACATTTCATTTTGCTGGTAAAGGTGAAATGAATGTAACGCTTGGTATACCTCGCCTTCAAGAAATCCTTATGACTGCTAGTTCAAACATTGCTACACCAGTGATGAATTTGCCACTATTAGATAAACCAGGAATTTTACAAGAGGCAGAAAAATTGGCTTTAAAATTAAATCCTGTCTCTCTTAAGCAGGTACATTATGAAATTCATTTTTTAAAAATGAGTATTAATCTTGTAAGTTTTATGTAATAATTTTAAATCTATGTGAATCTTAGATTTGTTGCCTTAATATTTTTTTTTTTTTATGTTAAACATTAAAGTTTTGCTTACCTTTTATTTTTTACGCATTATGCAATTTTACTTGTTTTTAAAATTTGGGTTTCCTTTACATTATGTGGTTTCAATTAATATAGTAAAAATTTCAGCTAGTGCCCAAAGCATAGATTGGGTAATAATTTTTTTTTGCATGTCTAATGGCGGTCTGAAAAAAAAAAGTGTGTGTGTGTATGTGGGGGAGAAGGGGGAGGGGAGGTTGATGAGGGAAAGAAACCCAGTAAAAAATCAAAATCAAATTTTGTAATGTATGATATCATTGTACAGTTTATTGCGGGCAAAGATACGGTACATACAATCTATATGTCTAATTACATATCTTGCCAAACATGTCAGTCAGCAAAAAAGGGGAAAAAAAAAAAAACTAGTGCTTAAAAATTAAAATAAGTGCAAGAGACCACTGTTTTAAAGAAATGAAAGAGGTGTACTTAGGTAGTACCGAAAATAAAGTATATAAACAATGCTGTTTTCAATTATATATATATTTTTGTATAGCCTTCACAGTGTTGACTCTAGAAAGAAAAGGCTGCCAGGCAGGAATTTTTCAAAAAGGGCACACTTGTACCTTGTTCGCAAAAAAATATTTTGAACTGGCTTGTTTAGAGTCCCCTAATAGAATTTGTGATATTTTCCCGTGATTCTCTCCCTTCCAACTTATCAATGAATTTTGCATTTTTTTTTTTTTTTTTTTTTTTTGCAATTAATGGATTAAAGAATTTTGTTATTTTTTTTTCTCATGGTTGAATGCTGAATTTAATGTTTTTTTCCCTCTACCAATTGACAAATTTCACAATACAGTCGAACCCCATTAATATGTGATTCAAAGGACATCAAAACTTGCGTATTAAATGGGCTTGTGTATTAATCGAAGTTCAAGAATTTTCATCCAGTGGTCCATCTAATAAGAACCTATACATATAAAATACATATTTATGACAATTTTTAGCATTTTAAGTCATAAAATGACATTTTATTTGTTTCTATCATTAAATAACTGATTATCTAAATTGGTTTATAATGGTTATTCTAAGCTTTAAAAAATATCAAACAGCCAATAGTTATTGTCCCACATAATTATTGGTTCTGCATTTAAAATTCAGCTTCAAATGTAAAGCTTGGAAAAGTTTTCTGTGGGAGGGGGGGAGGGGGTAGCTAAAAAGTCACTGCCTGAGACAAGAGCTCTTTATCAACAAAAAGACACTGCCAATAAAATCTAGGAAAAGTAAACTTACACTTATGTATGTGTCATGAAATAGATCACGATATAACCACTGATATTATCACTGAACCCTGTAATCTCATACTTAAAATTGTTTTTTATTTGTAAATTCCTTATTTTATTTTTAATATTTTTTTCATATAAATTATAAAACAACACAATCAAACTTAATTACTTTCATTTTTGTGGAATGTAAAAGATGCAGCATTTAGTTAGAATTTGATTTTGTCATAAGAAGTACAAAACAATGTTACTTTCATAGTTCACCACTACTCACAGTTATCAAAAATATAGATTCGTTTTCTGTTTTATTACTAATATGCTCAATGACATTTCATATCAAAAGAAAATATTTTAAAAGAGAAAAAAAAAGAAAGAAATGTTTTTTTGTGACGTATTTATAAATTTCTTGCGAATTGTTTCTGCAATCAAGAGTTTTTTCGCATTCTCAGAGATATTTTAAAATAAAGGTGTAAGATATTTTTTTAAAAAAAGGAACACACTTTTCGATTCCTAATCATGACTGCAAATTGTATTCCTTTAGGAATAAAAAAATGAGTCTGTGAATGTGTCACAAACTTTCGTGTTGTTCAAAAAAATGAATTGTTGAGCAGCTAACAGAAATAATGATTAAAAGAAAAAGAACAGAAGGTAAAACCCTTCCTTTCCTTACTATTAAAAAAAATAATCGGTATCTTCGATGTTAATTGGCCAATTTTGTTCAAAGTTTCAGTCAGCTGAAATAATAATTATAATAAATTAGGCTGTGTACCAGATTTTTATTAAAATATGATAAGTTATAAGAGAATTATAGCCTCATAAAAAAAAAGCCCACTATTAAACCCACTAGGAAAAAAGTTGACTATGAATTCGGTTTGTTTATTTAACTCTGAGAACCAGATGCTGAGAGAATTAAATAAGCTTAAACATATAATTTTTTTTTCACGATAATACTTCACTTTACATTTTGCAATGCAGTATACAGTTGCTGCACTTGTTTTTCGCATGGGTAGTATGGATTAGATCTTGACATGTGAATCATACAAAGCAACAGAACTTCTGTTTTCCAAAGTCACTTTTTTTTTCTTTTTTTGCCGGAATAAAAAGTATAACGGCAAACTATTTTGAAGTAAACAAAGTGTGTAAAAAAGTTACTGGGAAAAGGGGCACACGGCTTTTCCCACATTGAAAAAGACAGAGATCGCATTTGCACTTAAAACAAAAAGGCATGGCATGCCACCCTTTAAAAAACGTTTAACGGGATTTGCAAAAATTCTTATTTTTTTCAAAAGGTGGGGAGGGGGCAAAGGCCCAGAAAGTGTGCATGGCCATACAACTGGAGTAATTTTCGATAATATATATATTTTTTCAAATTCGTAATGGGAATTGCATTATAAATATAGAAAAAATATGGGAAAATAAGACATGCAAAATTATTATTTGGGTAAAATCTAAATTTTTCTATTCCGAGTCCTTCATTATTGTGTGTTTAGATGGGGAGGAGCAGCATCAACTTTCAACTGCAGTGTTTCATGATATCATTTGAGCAAAAATCACTTTTCCTAGAGTCAACCGTACCAGTCACTAGAGCACGCAAAGCCTGAAGAGTTGAAATAAATTTTCTGGGAAAATTGCGCGGGATAAAAATCAGAATCCAATCCTATTCCCAATTAGTTCACATCCCATGCTCTAAATTCTCGTTATCACATCGCTAAGAATGAGACCAGGCAGAAAAATATGCACTTGCTTTCATGCAAATGCTGATAGAAGAAAAGAAAATGGCAGATGGTGATTATAAAGAAGAGCAATTGGGAACTGTAAAACTCTCTTAAAGGCCACGGGGCACATAGGAAGTGGTATAAAGTGCCGCCGGGTGCATCAGAAGGGTTAAAAAAGGCCGCTGGATGCAATAAAATGGGCCGCCGAGCATTGTGCCCTGCTAAAATGGCTTAGAGTCACTATTACTTCACATGCCAGTACCTTCACATACATAAACTGGTAATCATACTGTAGTTTGGGAGACTCTGCATTAGACGGAAAATACTTAAAAAGTAAAATGCAAAAAAGTTTTATATATTCTCAGAGGCTTTCTTCAAACATTTCATATTCAAGATTTTGATACTGTATAATATTCACTTGAAAACTGGTAAAGATGAAAAAGAAGTTTTTCACGTAAATAGTATTGTATTGTATCAACAATAAAGTATTTTTTTAGCATTAAACTTTTCATTTCTGAAATATCTTGGAAGGTTATTGATTTTTCTTCTGGTAAAGGAGTGTGAATCCTGTAATACTTCATTCTTATGATGTTATTTGATAATTTTTTTTTTTAGTCCCACTGACTATATAGCCTATTCAAATTATAGAGAGAGCAAACATAATTAAATCCCCATACGAACTGGTAGTCTTTACAATGCCTTCGCTACAATCAACACCATACAAGCAGGGGATCATTGCTTTGCTACATAAAAAAATAGTTGGTTGTTACTTAAATTGAGATTGGTGTTTGTCTATATCATTTAAAATTAAAAGAAAGGAAAATAATATAAATAAAGAAATGAAAAAAAAAAAAAGAAAGAAAGCAAAAACAACAACATTATTATTCGAACAAATATCTATATTTTATTTTCTAAATATATTTTCTTAGAAAAAAAAAAAAAATATTTATTTTTATAAAATAATCAAATCACTGCAAAAAACACAAAATTGTAAACTTTATGTTGATTTTTAATCTCTCTTTATCTTGATTGAACTTTAATTTTCAACTAAACTTTGTATTACATTTAAGTAAAATTCTTGTTTATATATTTTAGTAATACAGTATGCTTTTTTTTTTTTTTTAGGTTCTAGATAGCATTAAAGTTAGAGAATATCTTTCGATTCATTCCCATTCGTAAGTAAACAATTTTTATTTAATTTGTCATTGCAGATCATAGTATTTATTCGTACTACCGTAATTTCCGGCTTATAATCCGCGGCACATATAATCTGCAGACGCAATTTTTAGCCCTTACAAAAAATTTTCAGCAGATAATCCTCAGATTATACGCTGGACTACACAAGGATTACTCATTGTTTTCAACATTCCAAAGTACTAATAAACCTTGTTGCTCTATTTAAATGATAATTGTAATAAAATCATTGTAATAAAAAATAAATAAAAATAATTACAAGTTAAAAAATAATTTTTTTTTTAATTCATTGAATCTTATATCTAAAACATAGAATGTCTTGTGAATACATATAATTCTACAATAATTGCTGTTTTTAAATCATCTTCAGCATCTTCGACTTTTTTAATAACATTCAGGTTTAAATTCTGCAGTGTTAAATAACACGTTTTCTCTTAGGCTGATTGAGATTGAAATTTTTGAAAGAGATGAATTGAGAAACACTTTATTCTTCATAGAATCTTGTTGCCAAAAGGCTAAAAAAAATATAACTTAAAAATCAGAAGCCACTCCCACTAGCTCATACACGTCCTATGTGAGCCAGTCATGATCAATGTCGCGAACGGTCAATAGCAGACAATCATGCGATAGCTATTTACATTTTTATTTTATGACTGCCAATAAAAACATCTGACACGAACTTCTGCTTTAAAAAAATTTCAGCAGATAATCCGCACTTAAAATTTTTAAGGTTTTTTAGCAGATAATCCGCAGATTATAGGCCGGAAATTATGGTACTTTCTTTATGAATGCATTTTAGGTTGACCTTTTTCTATATTATTAATCAATCATTTCTATTTTATAGGCTGGATAATTTTAATACTCATGTTTATGTGATTAGACTGGATTTCTTAAAACATTCTGACTACAAAGGTTTCATATATACAACTCCTGCTAAAATTTTACGCTACATTGAAGACAAATTCTTAAAAAAAATTACTAAAGCAATTGAAGCAAAGCAAAAGTGTCAGACATCAGCATCAAAGTAAGAATATCTTGATCTTGCAACAAATTGAATTTGTGTTATTTGAATGTTTTGTAAAAACAATTTTTTTAATTATGAATTTTAAAGAAGGATGACATTTTTGAAAGTTTTGTTAAATAGATAACTTTGTCAAGTGGAAGTTAAACTGTAATTAGAACTTTAAAAGAAAGTTCAACAAAATAAGTGTAATATATTTGTTATATATATTTGTTAATTATTTTTAGTATTTAACTGTGTGCATTTCAGTTTTTAATTATATAATAAGATTTCTTACTCATAAAAATAATTTTCTGAAGTAGTTTTATACTGTAAACTTTTGTTTTTCAAATAATTAGTCAGCTAATACAAAAATATTACTAATTTTGTTTAAGCTTTGTCTAAAATTTTGTCATCTGAAAGATGAAAATGAGAAAGTATCTTGAATATCACTGATGTTGATAAAGTAACAAATTTTTTAAGCTAATTTTTTGTAAAGGTAGGGGATGTGCATTTACTACTTCGATTCAAAATATCAGAATAATGAAAAAAAAAAGCACAAAGTCATTCGAGATTTACATTATTTCGGTACAAATGAATGCTTTACAATTTTGGTGTGTAGTATCACATTCTATATATATATGTAACGAGATGGGGCTCCCGTTGTGGATCCGCTGTCTCGGTGTTGATCATTGCCCGTCCGATGGGTGCCGGGGTGCGGATAACAGATGAGTCCATGCCGACGTTGGATCGCTCCTTCTGAGCTTCTAGCATATCTTTGTAGTCGCAGTGTGAGTGGTATCCGGGAATTAATAAAAGTCAGAGAAAATACGTGTCTGATTAAAGGAAGACACAGTTTTTTCGGGGACCTGATTTATTGAACTTTGGTTACATCCTTTTGAGAAATCAGGTCCCTTTGGCTTGAGAGCAGCTACTTTACTTCTTTATGGACATCGGGATCGGGAGTTAGGTGTATCGCAAAGCGATACATGGTGAGCAAAGTGGCGTTGGACTTACGGCATTACTTAGATGGTAAAAGCCCTGTCTTGCGACCCGTGCAGCGGTATAAGTATGAGGTATTTGGCATTATTCCTGCTAGGGGTCATTGAAGTCAAAGGAGGCGTCATTAAAATATAATTGGCCGCTAGCTGAATGATTGATTGCCTGGGCCAAAAGCGTTCGCTCAACGCGGCCAACGGGTCGCCGCCAGAATTTAAAATTGCCCTTACCTCAGCAAAAGTATTCTTATGAACTGTGACAAAACGATCTTTGAAAGTTATAAGATGCGATGCTGAAAAACTGACTTAACAGGGACAACTGCATTTTCAATCAATTGAGACACAATTACTAAAGCATTTTAAAAGTTTTAATTTTAATTTCTAAATTTAAATTTCTATTTTTTAAAATGGGGATTTCAAATTTTAAAAGGGGCAAAAAGGGGATTTTAAATTTAAAAAAGGGGCTTAGCTTTTATTGTTTCATATCCCCCCACCCCCACTAAAACAAGAGCCACAGGGCTCACCTGCAAGACGTGTGGGTCTTATCTCGTGAATTTAACCCAGGGTGATTTTTTTTTTTTTTTTAGCTTCTTATTTGTTCCAGCTCTCAAGTCAATTGGACCTATTTTTACATTTATATATCAAGTTTACATAAAAATATTGGTTACACTAAAACATTGGAATTCTTTCGATGGTGCTGCAGCAAAATAATAATTATATATCTCGAGACATATCTAGATTATAAAAAAAAATTGTCATAAAACAACAGCGTTTTGATGTTTCCTTTTCTTTCCAGTTTTTGTTTTAAAGTCTCTGGTACAGTTCGTTGGGAAACATCCTTTTTGTGTATAATTGCAAATTGCAACCATAAAATATATAGTATACTCAAATATTTAAAGGTAAACATACTGAAAACTATACAATATATTCAAATGTAAAAATCTTTACAAATACAAAATATTCATTAATACAAAATGTTCAAAAATATAAAATATGCACTAATACTATCAACAAAAATATCTTGTATACCAAATGCAATTGGAAAAGTTTGCATTTCTAGAAATACTAAACTTTCACACTGAAATAAAATAAAAGTAAAATACACTATATACTAATAACAACAGCAAACACATAGTATTTCTTCCTATACCATTCTGTTTTGGTAGGGACTTAACTACTTCTATGATGCAACCAAGGGTTATCGTAATCAAAAACAAAACTAAGTTGTCTTAAAAGGAAAACTATAGCTAAAAAAAAATACAAATATACACTTGCTATAATTTTCACCATGCCCATTGTCAGTGTGACATGGGTTTTAATACTCTGGGGTGAATATAATCCCAAAATATGTGCCACTTGCATGACCGAAATAGGAAGGTGGGTAATTGATATTCACCTGCAGAGGGGAAGCGAAGCAGTTTTGCCAGATTCTCCGTTCAACCTGGAAAGAGAATCCGGGAAAACAGTCTGGCTAAAGATGGGTGGCCACAGAGTGGAGGACCCTTCATATGTCACAAAATCATCATTATAATATATTTATAAAAAAAAAAAAAAAAAAAAAAAAAAAAAAAAATCTAACAGCACTTTTAAACTCTCACCGTCATTCTACCCCGCTGGGGGTTGGGTTACACATCCAGCTGGGTCCTCGTCCAAATGCTACGAGCAAGGGGGACAACAGGAAAGCAAAAATAAAAAATTGAAAGCTGAAAGAGATAGCTGGGGTTTATTCATGGTTGAGTTTAAGATTTTGAGGAGGGTGGTAGTATCTTAACTTGGATGAATGGACAATTTTGGAGTTTCTCTTAAAATGTGGATTGGGTTTATCAATTTCAAAGGATACATCAGAAAGTTGTTTTAAAATGGTGAAAATGCATGTCTGATTAAAGGAAGACACAGTTTTTTCGGGGACCTGATTTATTGAACTTTGGTTACATCCTTTTGAGAAATCAGGCCCCTTTGGCTTGAGAGTGGCTACTTTACTTCTTTATGGACATCTGGATCGGGAGTTAGGTGTATCGCAAAGCGATACATGCAGAGCAAAGTGGCGTTGGACTTAAGGCATTACTTAGATGGTAAAAGCTCTGTCTTGCGGCCCATGCAGCAGTATAAGTATGAGGTATTTGGCATTATTCCTGCTAGGGGTCGTTGAAGTCAAAGGAGGCGTCTTTAAAATATAATTGGCTGCTAGCTGAATGATTGATTGCCCGGGCCAAAGGCGTTGGCTCAACTTGGCTGACGGGTTGCCACTAGAATTTAAAATTGCACTTACCGCAAAAGTATTCTTATGAACTGTGACAAAACGATCTTTGAAAGTTATAAGATGCGATGCTGAAAAATTGACTTAACAGGGGCAACTGCATTTTCAATCAATTGAGACACAATTACTAAAGCATTTAAAAAGTTTTAATTTTAATTTCTAAATTTAAATTTCTATTTTTTAAAAGGGGGATTTCAAATTTTAAAAGGGGCAAAAAGGGAATTTTAAAATTTAAAAAGGGGCTTAGCTTTTATCGTTTCATATATATATATATATAATTAATCACGTGGCCCATTTTGGGGGGGGTGGGGGGAAGATAAATTTAAACCGAAAGGGGTATCAAGATCTCAAAATATACTGAATGTAGAAATTTCAGTATAGGCTTAGACAGCAGTTACAAGACTCTTAAAAAAAAATTAGAACAATATGAGCCATATTTGTTAAGTTATTAAATGGCAGGTTTTCACATTTCCCTTGATCTTGAGTTAGCTGTCTGTATATATGGAATTGCAACATTTTACGATTTTGGGCTTAAAGCTGTGTCACTCAGGATACTATCGTCTCCCATGATATAATGCGCTGTTCAAAAAAATGGGTCAGAAGTACATTTTAAGTTATACTTGTGTTTACTATGTGAAGAAAATAGAAAGAATATTGTCCACTTGTTTTGTTGATAAGTTCTTCCTCCCCTCCACCACCCTGTGTGGGAGAAAGTGCAAGAGGGCATTTTTACTGTTGAATGCATTATGTAATAAAATGTTATCATTCAATACTTTAAAATAATAGCTATTTCTTATAAGTTTTATTTGATATAAAGTTATTTCATATATAATAGAGATATTTTATTGACATCTCTTCATTTGAATCAATAAAATGTGTGAAAAATAAATGTATAGCGATATCTGTATATCATTGAATACAAAATAAAATAATTGCAAAAAGCAAAAGAAAATTTTTAAACATTGATAATTTTATCCTTACTGAGGCGGAGGGGGGAATTGTGGAATGATAACTTATGATATCATATAGGGGAGGGGATTCAGAATTTACCAAGCAGCTGATAACATTGTATATGTACAGCCCCTTATAAGCATAATGGTATAATGTTTTTTTTTTTTTCATAGTTAGGAAAAATCATTATGCACTTTTGTTTTTTAAAACCACTATTGGCAAAATTGCTGTTACCCACTTTCATACTTCTAAAAATCTGCTGGCCTCTGAAATTGATACAAACTTAAACTACTAATTTTCTGGAAAATGTGCTCTTAGAAGGAATATGCTTTTAATACGTCTTTTAATTTTCATGGAAGTTTCATACGCATTATTAAATTATTTATGCCAAGTTTTATTTTAAAAAGATTCTACCATGTCAATTTAGAGAATTTCATGTTCGCATTTATTTCTAATTTTTTTCCTCTCTTAGATTAGTTGATACTCGAAAAGACTCTAGAGTTTTTAGAAAATTTACTGAAGTTGAGGAGGATGGTGAAAAGGCAAATCTTGCAACACATGAACTTTCTCAGCAGCATGATGAAGGCGAAAGCCCTGATAGTGAAAATGATGATGATGGAGACACAACTAAATCAAATGTCGAAAAGGAATATGAAGATATTGAACAAGAAAGTATCCTTAATGAAGAATCTGGCATGTACCTATTCTCTTTTAAAAAATTAATTTTCATTTTGCTCTCCTTGAAAATAAAGAAAAAGTAGTTTGTTTTGTATGTTATATGGGTGTGAGTTCAAAGAAATTTAGAGAAGAGAAAGATTTTGGGGGACTGCTGCCTGTAGTTCACTGACCAGGTTATGCTTTTTTAATGCACGATAGAATTATGGAGTAAACTGAATTAAGAATTTTTAATCGGAACTCTTCGTGCAGCACAGTTTATAAACACACCAATGTAAAAAGCTATACAGAAATTTTAATAATTAAGAAATATTAAATATTCACAAATAAATTTCACCCAGTCTTTTTAAAAATGGAGAACTAAAACAGTTCATTCCTTTTTTCCCTTTTTGAACTCTCATGATTATGATAAACTTGAAGCATGTAAATGCAAAAAGAAAACCATAATTAAAATTTGTCTTCTATGGAGGGGGAGGGGGTGTCAAAAGGTAGACATTGTAACAGCTGGAGTAATCATTGCATCATACTTGTTGCAATAAAGCTTTTTAGTTGCAAGCACCTATGAGTTTGCGACTTATAAAGACTATTTTATAATATCAAAAGCAAGTAACTACTCAGATTTATAAATTTTCAATCTCATTTTTTGTTGCTAACTTAATTGTTTTTAATGTTTTGTAAACTCAACAATATGTCTTTTATGAATGAACAATTATGTTAAGTCTAAAAGCCACATGCTTGCTGTGAAAATCTATTTTTTTTAATGTTGCTCGAAGGGATGGATGGGACGCTATGACTCAGGGAGGGATGGGACGTTCCATTTCTTCCAAATGATATCTCTATCCAAATAATTATGTTTAATTACATGCAATTTTTTGGTATTTTATATTTATAAGACCATCTTGTTTCAGAATTCAATAGTGTAACAGATAAAACTTATTATTTCAAGTTAAAAAAGAATTTTAACTACTTTCATGATTTAAAAATACATATATATATCTATATGTACAGTTGTGGAAAAATAAAAGTAAACACCCCCTTCTAACTCCTCAACAAATTATCGTAGAAGAAAGTTACTGGTACCGAACGATTGGAAATAAAGTCTACTTTTAAATGATGTATATAAAATATGCTTAGGGGGCCATCTACATATTAAAACGAACCATAACTTTATTTTTTCCAATAGCAATACCCAATTCTGACAGCATAAAGGAACTCTACACCCTTCAATTAGCCTAAAGACGAATTTTTATGCAATTCATACCATAAGTTTCCGAGAAATTAATTATTTTAAAACGAGCGTATTTTAAGGGCTGTATCCAAATTGAAGTTCCGTACTGGATTGTTAACCGAGAGAGCCGCCTTCTTGATCAAGGCATGTTTATGCGTCAATGAAACCTGTTTGATTACAGTACAGCAGAATAAATTTCAAAATGTCTACTCACTTCCATCATAGACGGCCCCTTAAACCCTCATTTTGCCGTTTTTTAAGCATAATTTGAAAACTACTTGGATGAAAAATGTAAAATTTTTGAATTTCCATAAAGCAAGACTTAATAAATCTAAATCCATCAAAAAAATTGTAGGTTGCAATTCATAATTTTTTCGAATATTAATTTCATAATTCATATCATAAAATTATAAAAATTGCAAATTCAGCTTATTTATGTTTGGGTATATTAGTATTATTACTACAAAAAAAAAAATAGCACATTAGGAGCATAATTTCGGGAGATATAAATAAAAATATGAAAATGTAATTTAACATTAGAAGCACTAAATTTTGAATGTTTATAATTCAAAAACTTATCATTCAAATGACTTGAAATTTGGTGTCTAGGCATAGTTTGAACCGAAGATTTGAAATATCTCGTTAAAATTGGGTATTGCCATTGAAAAAAATGAAGTTTGGATTCATTTTAATATGTAGATGACCCCCTAAGAAAATTTTATATACATCATTTAAAAGAAGACTTTATTTCCAATTGTTCGGTACCAGTAACTTTCTTCTACGATGATTTGTTGAGGAGTTAGTAGGGGGTGTTTACTTTTTTTTTTCCACGACTGTACTATATGCATTGAAAAATTAAAGCAGTGCAAATTTTTGTTTTCTTACTCATGCATTATTTATCAATTTCAACCATCAGTATTAAATATTTATATTTATTTCTATAATATCAATTTCCTTAGTTTTTTTAAATAAAAAAATTTAAATGATTATTGAACTCAAACTGCAAACTTTTATTTTTACATGGCAATACACTATTTATGAGGAGAAATGAAAAAGGAAGTTTCCTCTCCTCACAAGAAACAGACTGTTCCATCATTGAAAAAGACATAATTGCAAAGCTGCAACTACCAAAATTAATTGCCGGCACTAGTCGGGCACAAGCATATTTTTCATTTGATTTCGATTTTACATAGTGTAATATGAGGACAATTCGGAAACCAACCTCCATTGTGACGTGGTGCTAGTAGTAGTGGCTGGAGCGCACCATCTGTGATCACCAGCAATATGGGATTCATTCAGTAAGCTTCCAGCTATTCTAATGAGAGTGTTGTACTACTGCACGTTTGCTGGTCATAACGTCACAAAATGTGCACTGCCATTGAAAATCCCGCCAAATGCAAGGTACAAGGAGTGATAAAATTTCTTTAGGCAAAAATAGGGTCAGTGGCAAACATTCATCGTGGATTGTGCATTGTATACGGCCCAAACATTATTAGTGAAGGTGTAGTGTCCCGCGAATAGAAGATCATTTGCGGCAATTCAAATGGGATGTGTTTAAATATCTAGAGCCTGGACTTTGCCCCTTCCGGTTACTGTCTGTTCTCTGAAATGAAGAAGTGACATTGGCACAGCTCTTTGCTGATGATGAGGAACTTCAAACTGCTGTGACAAATTGGTTGAATTCACTGGCAGCTGAGGTTTATAAAGAAGGGGTTGGTAAAATGCTATGACATGTGCTTGAATGCATATGGTGACTATGTTGGAAAATAAAGGACAGCTGTACCTTTTAGATGTTAATAAAAAAATTGTTGAATGTATGCAGGATTTTCATTTGCAGCGAAACGGAGGTTA
The DNA here is from genome assembly GCA_963932465.1 of Maratus speciosus. NCBI lineage: Eukaryota > Metazoa > Arthropoda > Arachnida > Araneae > Salticidae > Maratus > Maratus speciosus. The sequence continues at coordinate 482,151,935 of OZ010788.1, read as the reverse complement.
GCTTCCGAATTGTCCTCGTATGACATAAAATAAATGTTGTGATTTACAATAAACCTTAGGAATGTAAATGTCACTCCACCTTTGTCATTTTTTTTTACCACATTTTTGAAAATTAAATGTGAATTTTCATTTTAAAAACAGTGAGGGAGGGATATGATATTTTTCTCGTTAATTTAATTTGTTTATTAATCAAAAATTTTAATTATTATCATCAAAGTTATATTTTTTAAATATGTTAAAATGTTTCAAGATGTTATTCTAAAAATTTCCATTTTGTACTAGCAAAACGTAATTTGTAAAAAATATTTTTTCTAAAATTGTTCCATCCCTCCCTACTCTCCCCTATCATGTAAAACTTTTAAAAAAAGGATCATTTTGCATAATTAAAAATATTTATATGAATAAAAAAGTTATTCTCTTGTTGAAATTTTGATTCAGTTTCATTTAACTATGTGTAATAAATTTGCTATTTCTTTTCTTCTAAAAGAATAAGTATGTACGTTGTTTCTAATTATTTCTTATACAACTGAACAATTAATTTCTTAAATTATCACAGAATATGCTGTTATCAATGTAAGATCTCCATTAAAATTATCATAATGTTATGTTATGGTTTAAATTTTAGATACATCTGTTTAAACTAAACTCTAGATCTGTCCAAATTGACCAATCTATTCAATGACACCTTTATAATCTTTATTGTGTTTTTAGTTTTACCTAAAATTACCCTGCATTTATACATTGTTTGTTGTAGGAAGAAAAATTAAATTATATCTTAGTGTATAAGTGAATTAAAAATAATTTTTATAGCTTTATTTTGGCGCTTTCATTTGATAATAAATGAATTTAGCATTATTTTTTCTGAGTCATCTAAATTTTAGCATTCCAATTTACTAATATAAGAGATGTCCAACTTTTTAGCAGCATGGGCTGCATTTGAGAGGAAATGTCTTCCTTGGACCACAAATATAATGTACTGAACTAATACTGATGCTAATTGTTAAATTAATATTTTAGAAAATTTATAATATCCAGCAAAATGAAAATGTGCAAATATCAAATAGATATAGTTTAACTTCCTCTTTTTTAGATATGCTTTTAAAATTACTGAGTTCATTAACCAGAAAATCCTGACTAGCCACATAATCTTGTGTTGAAACATTTTACATCTTTTAATAAAAGATGAAAGTTCTTAAGAAATGGCCTAGTGCAAAAAGTACTAAATAAGCAAAAATTAGTCACCCAGTTTCAGTTTTCAAAAGCTGCTCCATTATCTGATGAGTTAAGAGAACAGGATATTAATAAAAATATCATGCTCCTCAAACAACTGTAGTAAATGTTTTTACTTTGTGTGATGAAGCATTGACTTTTTGGAAGATTCCATTCTTGTTGAAATTTATGAATCTATCATTTGAAAAACGGCATGAAAATCTTTTCTTTTTTTCCTTTGGTGGGTGGAGGCAAATTATCAATTCTCTACTAGGTGGCATTCTTTCTTTTTTTCTAACCAATGACCATCCCCCTACCTGCCGGGTTGCTCCTACGGAACGGGTTTGTTACCTGGTATCGGGCACCTGGTTCGTCTTTTATCGGCAGCGCCTACTGCTTAGTTATGTACTTTTTTATGCCGGTTACTTAATGTTTATATATTGTTTGATACCTGCGCATTGATGCTCAAGTTGACCTCGCAATTTAGAGCCTTGATCTGATGACGAGACCTTCACCTGGCAAGACACTTGCAGAGGAAATCACATTCACATATTCACATACAATCACATATTCACATACTTGCAGAGGAAATCACATTCACATATTCACATACAATCACATATTCACATGTAACTTGGAGGACTTTGCACCTACGACGGATTTTACATGCACCATTATCGTACATGGCAGTTATTAGCCGGCAGTAAGCCTCGTTCCCGCGACCTTTCATCTACGAGTTTGATGCTGTGCCAGCTGGCTACTGCTGCCCGACTAGCCTGGAGTTTTTGAAGCCTAAATGTTAGTGCAGATTTGTCAAATAAAAAAGTTAATTTTTGTGGAGAGAAGGAAGCAAAGAACAGGACACCGCAGGGCAGATAGACAAGTTGCCATGTGAGTTAATTTTGGACTGAAATGCTAGGCAAAGTCAATGTAGCAGGAGGGAAGAGAGTCTGCCTTTTTACCGTACACCACCAGGTGAAAACTGGCTCCATAGGCTGTCCCATTGGAGCGGGTCCAGTAGCTCATGTAGCTAAGCCTATGTGCACCTAATAGAAAAGGTGGCAGTAAAACAAAACAAAACAAAACAAAAAAAAAATCTGTAAGAGGGGGGGGGGGATAGTTTTACATATTAAATTACTTTAAGCTTACATTTAACGATTTAACTATTACTTATTGAAAATACTTGAATTCACACTTAACTATATCTAGCTACTATTATGAAAAATATCTTTAAGATAGCCTAGAAACTAGGTCAGGGTATTTTTTTTAAATTAAGATTGTGCTATTAAGCTAAGATGTTAAAGACTATTTTATAACTAGGATAATTTCAACTAAAGACTTATGCTATTAAATTAGAATACTAATTACTTAACCTATTGGGTTGGAGGGCTGGGGATGAATGGAGTATAACTAAATACCTGACCTAGTGGTATTAAAATGAATTTAAATATCATAGTTAATTAAAAGAACTCTGTGGAACTTAATGATAGCTTAGGGGGCTGGATTTGAGAATGGGAAGAAGATTTGAGCCCAACGGGACAACCTCTGGGAGAAAAAAAAATATTAAGGGGACAGGGAGACCTGCAGAGGCTGTCATTAAAAATCCTACTGAACTGGGAAGCACCTAGTTCACAGGTCGTGGATTGAGCATCCCTTATATTGATCATTAATTATTCAGTTTGTAGATTAAAATATATTTATTATACTGTTTCTTTAAACATGCTTTAACTGGTGCACTCATTGATTGATATTTAGTTTCATTTTATTTATCTTTTTGTAGTGAATGAAAAGGAAGGAGGGGTGCTTTCTGATGAAGATAAACAACTAGAAGAATTTTCTGTTCCTGAAAATGTTGTTAGTGCTGAAGACAAAGATTTGAGAATAAATGTAAGTGTACAGTGATTAAAATATCCAGGTTTTATCAATTTTATTTCCTGTTTAAAATTAATATATTGGTGTGTTGGTGTCAATGTTGGTGTTTTTTCTAGAGTTATTTCAATAACCAGCAGTTTGAGTTTACATCTGTTAGAATTTCATCACATTCTTATTAAAATTTTTATATATTTTTTTGTGAATAGTCATTTGAGTTTTTTATATTATATCTCTGTACATATACCCCTACTTATATTTTCCTACCACTCGTATGCAGAAACATTCTGGGAAGAACATTGATCAATCCAGTCAAAGTGATAGTAGTAAAATTATAAGCTTTTATTTTATTATTTAGCTTTTTATATTTTTTTCCATAAAATAATTTTGTTCAAAATCACTGTGTTTAAAAAATTATAAATTATAAAATGTGTAATAAAGTTGGAAATACAACAGCATCTGGTTTATGCTGTTGAATACTGTTGCACTAAACACAACAGAATATTTAATGTGGTGAGAAAATAAAAGATTAAAATCATGAAATTGTGAATGTTCCAAAATGATTCTTTTTCTTTTGGTGACACTCTTAATCACATTATTGAACAATTAATAGTTTTTTTTATGTAACTTATTATTTGTATTTATTTTTTTTCGAAATTCATTTATATATTTTATTTTGTGTTTTATTTAACCAATGAACATATATCCAAAATTTCAAGTTATCTCAAACTGCATTTAATAACATTATTTTGAGGTAAATTGGATTAGAACTTTTCTCGATTTTTGCAAAGCATCTGGAATACACTTGTTTTATTAATTTCTGTTGCCAATATTAGAATTTTGATAATTAAACAATCTAAAATCTATTACAAACTAACAGTGTTGGCATGGTTTAAACCAAGTGGTTTAAACCATGTCTTAAAGCATTTTTTTAAAAGAACAAATCTAATATTTTCTCTTTTTTGTAAAGAGTTTTAAATTATTGATAGAAATAATTTCTACTTTTAATACTTTATCTAAGCAGTAAACATGAGGGACATAATGAGTCTAGATCATGTTTGTATGCATGCAGGATGAAAATTATAATGTTTTGATGAACATGTCTGATGCAGAAAGAGTTATGTTAAAACATGTAAAATTAGCAAAGGTAAAACATATTCAATATTTAGCATAAAGTATTATCGTTGAACAAATGCAGATTATTTATGGCAGTTAATAAGATAACACAATGACTTTTAAGATTTTGGTCAAGCTGTAAAAGAAAATTTTCTTGACTGGGGAAATTATCCTTTTAAAAATTACAAAGAAACTCGAGATATGAAGAAGACATCATGCAAAAATTAAGTGCCAGTTATAGCAATCAATAATATCAATCAATCTTTTCTGTTACTTACAGAATCTAATGGCTGAAAATGTTGATTTGGAGTTATCATTCAGAAAACAAAATAATCAGAAGTATTTGGGAAAAAAAAATATATTTAACAACCTCAGATATTGATATTTATATATAAAGCTAACAATTTGAAGATAATATCTTCAAAATGAATTTGTTTGTAGTTGAAGAAGAAAATATTAAAGTGTTCTGTGAACTAATTTTCACTGCAAAAAGATTTTTACAATCAAGATAGAGAAAATCTTTTATTGGTGTGTGCTTCTATCATAAAAATCGCATAAGAAATTGGGTATTCAAAAAAAGTTCATTTAGACTTAAAACTTCATAAATTATTATATCTATTATTAATCAAAAAATTCTTGATAAGATTTTCAAGGTATCAATGTTTCACTGTGTAGTTTATTCTTTCAACATAAGACATCTGTTACTAATAATGTTTAAATTAGAAATGATTTCAATTTTCTATTAAAAAACTGTAATTATTTAATCAGGATATTTTCAAATGAAGTCATATTACTTATATAATATCCAACAATGTTTATATTTATCAACAAATGTACATCTATATGCAATAGGAAATGATGTTAAAAAAACTCTGTTTAAACAAAAAACACAAAAAAACCCTGGCTTAAACCAAATAAACTTTTTTTTTTCTTTCTGTTTAAACTGATTTTTTGTCAACCCTGCAAACTAGTATGCTGTGGCCATCACAAAACTTTTGTGTATTTTTCTAATATATTGATTTAAATAGAACAGTTAAACCTCAACAATTATAAAATAGGGTGCATTTATCTGAATTTAACTTAAAGTTACAGTAATCAGTGAATAAAAAATAGGCACAATTCAACAGCGTCTCATGTTGGGTATCCAAATATAAAATTGAATCATGCATTTTTAATTAATAACTTCAAATATCAAACTTTGGTGCCTTTCTATTAATAGAAAGAGAGATACTGCTATAATATTCATTATGAAATTACAGCATAGAAGTTATTTTGAGTGAACAAAGTCAAAATTGAATCAGCATAATTTTTAATAAATTTCTTATATATTAAATTTGGTGAAATTTCATACCATAGATAACTAGATATAGCTCTCATGGAAATCATGAAAAGCACAGCATAGTAGCACCCCTTGTTCGTGAACAAAGCTAAAACTGAAGTAATATGTTTTTAAATAAATTTCTTACATGTGAAAATTTGATATTACATTCTGTAGAATCCGAGATATAGTTATAATGGAAATTATTAAAGTACAACAGCACTACCTGTAGAACAAGATGCACCTAAACTTAATCAGTACCAACTTATGCCAAGGTCTGACTGAATACCAAGTTTGATGAACCATTCCATGGATGCTGAATTACACCATTCATGGAAATCATTAAAAATGCAGCACAGCAGTGCCACCTGTTGAGCTATATACAGCAAAACATAATCAGTATTTACTTATGTCTAACTGAATATGAAGTTTTACGAAATTCATCCCATAAATGACAGACCCTATGATGGAAATTGTGCATAACACAGCATAATAGTGCATCTGTTGAGTGATATATACCAAAAATTAATCAGAATCTATTCATGTCAAGATCTAACAGAATATGCATGAAATTGTGTGTATTAGTTCATGAGGTATGGTTGGTTACCTTGGAAACCGTGAAAAATGCAGTATAGCAGCATTACCTATTCTGTGATATATACTCAAACCTAATCAGCACTATTTCATACCAAGGTCTGACAGACTATAAAGTTTATCAAATTCCATGCTAAGTTCATGAAATAGAGCAGCCACAAAAATTATCACACACAGACTAACAGGTAGGTAAACAGGCAGACAGACAGACAAGTTCCCTAAATTAGTCAAATCTTAAATAACTAGATAAAATGTAATATAATATGCATTGCTAAATGATGTACACTACGTTTTTAACATATTACATCATTTAGCAATGTTTATTTTATGTTATTTTATCTACCTCAAAATGTGCAAATCCATCAAAAAACAGAAGTGAAAAGTTTTCCTGATTCCATTACATTCTTCATATGTATATATGAAAAAATGTAATAATGAAACAAAATTTAAAAAAGGAAAAAACATTAATGTAGACTTAAATTATTTTTTACGTGATTTAGACTTGAATTTTATTCACAATAATTGTAATAAAGCATGTATTCTTATTCCATACATATGCACAAAAAAAAAAAAAAAAAAATGTGAATTAAGAAAGTTACGAAAAAAAAAAGTTTCTTTAAAAGACACAAACTTTATAATCAACACTTTTATATATTATCATCAATATACTTTTCAAATTTATTGTGAAATCAGCTAGTTATTTTTAAAGATGATATCTCAGCAAAAGATTTTGAGATATCTTCTTTTAAAAAGAAATGTGTTTTGAGGCATAAAGATTTAAAATGAAACTACACAAAAATAATGCTTGACTGCATAGCAATACGGAAAAAATTGGATAATTTTAACAGATATATTATGCAGACTCTGAAATGATTTTAACTGCTGTGTGTGCAGAAATCCATTGAAGAATCATAATTACATTTTGTAAAACTTCAATCTTTCCATGTATAATAATGTACTATATGTCCGTATGAAATCAGAATTTTTTTTTTATTGTCTTTAAATTCACATTTCCCCCTCTTTGGTATGTCTTTTCATATGTGTTTTTGATAATATTAAAATAGGGTATAAGCTTTAATTACATGTTTAGGAAGAAATAAAAAATTCTCAGCTGCAATGTAAAGGTAAAAAAAAAAAAAAAAAAAAAAAATGTAAAATCTAATTGTTATGTAATTACAGGCTTGATCAATTATAGCATGTGTTAATTGGAAGAAATATTATGATACAATTGTATGTTATAATTTTTTTATTGTTCTTCTTTTCTTTCATTTAAAAGAAATGTAATAATTAATTGCAGATTCTCCATGCATATGCTGATGTACAATCAGTGTTGAAATTCAGACACTTTTCTCCTGGAGGGAATTATGTGCCTCTAGGCGGGGGGATTGCATTTTTTTACCACTGAAAATGCAAAATCTCAAATCTTCCTGGGGGACATTTTATTGCTCCGGGGAGGGGGATGCCCCCCCGGGCCACCCCCTGAATTCAATACTGTATACAATGCAATATGATAGCTAATTTTCCTTCCTATATTAAGTTGTGAATAGTGTTTACTGTTTACTAAAGTCTAAAATTTAACATTGTAGGCTGTAAAAGAAAAACATTCTTCTGTGTTAGATTATGATTTTGATTCAAAAGAGGCAAGATGGTGTGAAATATCTTTACAGGTAATAACTTTATCATTTCTTATTACAATTATGCACATTTTCTTATTATTTCATGCATAAATATGTTTCTCTCAAATATTACTAGAAATATTTTTTATTAATAATGATTAAAAATGCAGTTTTTTAGAGAGTTAGAATTCATCTTGTGACAATACTAATATTGACTGAGGCCATTATAAATGAATAACACATAAAAAATTTTGTGCTATTTTTAAATTAAAATTTCTTGAGAAATTGCATTGTGTATGGATAGTGGCAGTAAACCTGATGCGACAAAGTCGCGGTACTTTTTATTCAAAATCTAAATAAAAATCATGAAGAGAATAATAAAATTAATGTTCTTACTTGTGGGTGTGCAGAATATTGGAGACACAAAAATGAAGCAATTTTTAATGAAAATAAACTTTTATTCAGGAACATTAGTTTCAGGAAGGATTATTAAGATCTCTACTCTTGGTCACCGTGAATTTATAAGTTGGCAAATCTCTTTGCAAAAAAATTGAAAATCATGAACGAATTCATTAATTCTTTGTTTTAATTTAACAGAGATGCATCACAGAATATTTTAGTTTTATGGCTTGAAATAGAAGTCCCACATCACTAAGAATATTTGACTTTAAATATGACAACATTCAGTTTTAAAACAACTTCTAAACGGATGTTTCAAACAACAGGCTGAAGCCTGCGTTCTGCCAGACAGAGCTGTGCTAGAAAACTGAACAGGTTTTCAAGATCACATCAAACAAAATTCTAATTTAAAATTAACAAAACTTTAGTATTTAAACAAAATCCATGGCAGACAAAGAAATCAAATGTAAAAATTTAAATTGATGAGCTAATTAAAATAATGACGGAGTTTCAAGAAAAATTAAATCAGAAATTGCAATTTAAAAGAAGAACTTCTGATTTGCAAAACAAAACTTGCCCTTTTGAGGAGAGGGATGTCACTACCAGTGAGAGAGAAGCAAAATCTGCAGACTGGCGCCAAGGGACGTCAAACGGCACATGCGCAACCAACTCAAAATAAAGTCCTCGAGAGTTTGGGGACACTATCGACAAGGGGAAGCAGACAATGAAATGTAAAATCACACTGCAAAAAAATTACTAAATTTAAATAAATGCCAATGTAAAACAGGTGAAAAAGAATATAAATGCATAAAAATTAAAAACTGTGAAAAGTTATCTCACACGTCTGTGAAATTTATGATATTTTAAACAGGAAATCCTGTAATTCTTTTAAATTCTTTTTGGAATTTTATTTGTACAACTCCATTTTTCTGACCCTTTCACTACTAACATGGCAAAAATGAAGTGTTCCATTGAGACTGGCATTGCTGAATGCAGTAAGATGCTCTCCCAAGCAAACAATGGCAGATTTTACTGATATCTTCGACAAAACTTGAATCCTTGTCTGCTTTTATCAGTCTTTATCGAAAACAAGCTACTTGTCAGGATGGAAAATTCTGTTACTAAATAAATAAGGCGTCTGCATTTTATGAAATGTAAAATTAATGGGTACATAAATATAATTTTATAAATCTCAGAGCAAAATTTAATTAATTTTGTCCATTTATTGAGTGAAGAAATAAACAATAAAACATTTTTTTCTCAAAATAGCAAAAGCTAGCAATTAAAATTAACACTAGATTTACAGAACCCATCAAATTGATGGGTTTCTAATTTTATGCTTGAAATCATCCAAAAATATAACTTTTCATAGCATTATGAATTTGAAGGTATTACAATGCATCTATATACATACTACATAGCCTATTTTCTTGACTGGCTCTTTAATTTAATGTATCTGTTTAAAATGAATGAAAATTACTGTTAATCATGTTGTAAAGGTAGGATTACAAATTGTTTTTCTTTTTTATTGATTGGACTGGATTTGGTTGAATATAAAACTTAAGATATGTATGGAAATATTAAATTGTTCATTCTGTGGTTGGTCTTTTTTTTCAAATATTTATAAATGCGTACAATCAAAAGATATCAATACATATTTCTTGTTTCAGATGCTAAAGATGCACTAATTACTATGTAAGCAATTAATAATAAGATTTCATAAACACCCAAATATCATGATGCTTCATGTTTTATGATAGAAAATAGAACTACAAAATTAAGTTTACAGTTAGTTATTTCAAATATAAATCAAATTAAACATAACAGGTACTGCCGTTTAGTGAGCTGCAAATCGAATAATATGTGAAAGAAACAATATCTAACATGCCCCTTTATAAGATTTAAAAAAATATATATTGCTATTGAAATGTTAGTTTTAGCAATTTACATAAAGAAAATTTTCTAAAATAAGTTTTTTAATCCTGCAATGCAGTCCATCATAAAACACTAAAAATTAATGGAAGAAAAGATTAATTTTCAGTGTATCATTTTGAACAATGAAGATATTTATTTTCCAAAATATTCAATATCATGATGATATAAACTAAAATAAACTGTAATGCTTTTACTTTACACAATAAAGGTGAACTAAACATATTTTAAGGACATTGATATAAAATTATGCAAAGTTGTGCATAGGAATTGCATAACTTTTGTTTTCAAGTTTGGACAGGCATTTTGAAAAAATTTGCCACACTGGTGTTTTGAAATATTAAGCCATAAAAAAATGGTGTGAAACAAAATTATGATATAAAATCAAGTTTTCATTGAAATACTGCATTTACTCATATCTAAGATTCACTCTATCCCCCATATCTTTTTCTCCAAAATCAAATCTATTTTATTAGATGCTTCTTGCAATTGAATATGAAGGCAACTTGCAATACTGTAAACAGAATTGATCTAGTTGTTGTGTGCAGAGGACTAACTTCCCAACTTCAGCTGCTCAATGTATGCATAAATAGATTTTTTCATGCTTGCCAAAGTATAAAATTTACACTTTTTCACCATTTTTTATATTTTTACACTTAGGATACTTATTTTACACTTTTTTACAAAGTTTCTCCAAAGTGTCATTTTTCTTCCCTTAAATTATGAATTATTTTCTAACTGCTTTTAATAATAATAAGTGCTGAATGTCATTGTCAAAAATCATTATATGAAATCTTTTAATTTTCTTTGTATGTCAATTGAAGCCACATTTTGAATAAATTTTTGCTCAAACATCCTTCAAAACTTAAAACGAAAATTTAAATAAAAAATAAAAGTTATGCATATTATCTTTTTTAAATCGTTTTCTTAGTAAGTTTTATATTTTCTCAGTAAAATATCATTGGTCACCAGAGTTATGATGAATTGTCTTCATTTACTAATTAATGAATGGTTACTAGAGTTCCTAAAAGAACCCCAAGTCTCCCCCTCAGTCTAAGAGAAGTCACAACTCATAAAAATCTATAACACAGTTCCTAGTCATCAATTCTACTTCAGACCACTCTATTTGATGTTATAAAAGTCATAACTTTGGCTCAGTACTTATGTTTGACGCTATAAAAAACAGATACGAGATAATAAATTCAGAGTGTTTCAAGGACACTCAGAGAAGCACTCCAACTAACTGAAATACAATGCTTATATAAAAGTGTAATGAAGCCTCACACGGAGACCCATTTCAATTGCTAAAGAAGTAGGATCTCCAATGGAACATTGCAATCGAGGAACGATGCAAAGTTCACTTTCCTGTCTAAATAATTATCTGTGTTTTTGTACCTGTGAAATTGTTGTCTGCTGTGCGGTTTTGTGTTTTGAATAAAAAATAGTGTTCACTTATCTTTGCTATCCTAAGTTTATTCACTAGATTGTCACAGTATATTTAACAGTATTCATCTATTATGTACTTAAAAATGTCATTTATGTATTCCTTAAAAAATGGGTCATATATTCGTATGGGGGGAAAATTGTGAAATATTGATCACGCTTCATTTTACACTTTGTCATTGTCAAAAGTTGGCAGTAAACATTTTAAAGCAGCAATTTTTTTTTGTTGCATAATTTACATCAGAAAACTCAAAATTGGCAAAAACCAGATGTGTCGAAAAACTTTCTCTCTCTGAAGTAACACAGTGCATAGATGCATGGAAGTTTATTCCTGTTGTTTTAATTAAGCAGTTTTTTTCTCAAGTGAATTATTTTTAATACATGGATCAAGCAGAAAATTACGCTTTCTTCAAGCAATCCAACCAAGAACTGGACATATTGAAAAATGCCCACTCTCACAACACAGTAACACTGTTCATTTTAGACATATGGAAGTGCATTCCTAATGATTTAATTAAGCATTTTTTCCCCCAAATAGGAATTTCTAATACGATTGATGAAACAGAATATGACAACTTTCTTCAAGCAATCCAACAAACTTATATTTGAAAGCAGCAATAAACATACATAAATTGAAATTTCTGATGTAAATGAGGAGATGTGAATCGGAAATCAATCCTAATTTTGATAAATGTAAAGATTAAATAAAATTAGGATTTACAATATGTCAGCAACTTCATAATTTTATTCCTTATTTTTGCATATAAAAAATAAGGTATGTATTAGATTTAGGGGTGTCTTAGGTTTGAGAAAATATGGCACTTTGATTTTGACATATGATGTGTATATGTTATACTTTACAGCTGTGGATGAACTTGTGGGACACTGTGTGTCCTACAAGTTCATTTCATGCGGCTCTGCAAGTTGGGCACAGAGATTTAAAAAAATATATATATATATAAATTTTGTAAAATGTATTTTTTTAAAGAATTCATGATCTTTTTTTTGAATCTTCTGTAATTGCTTTTGCATGTTTTCTCATATTTTCACTGTTAGTAAATGGACCTTTTCCAGAATATTAAAATGTTAGTACTGGTTAAAGTTAACAGTTACATAATTTGTGTACATTAGCAATGCAAAAGCAAGTTCAGCTTTGAACTCACCTTTCTACTTTGTCTCTTGCAAAAATTTTTGTGAGTATCACTGTTTTATAAAAATGCAAGTCAAATGAAATATCTCAGCCCTTTGTTAAAAGGCATCATTGGTCACATAAGAGACATCTTAAGCAATGCACATTTGTGTAGAGATGAGTTTAGGCTGTCTTTTCAGAGCTTGAGCATGAACAATTTGGTGTCATCAGAGACCATTACCAAAAATGAGCAATAGAAAATTGTTACTAACATTTTAAAAAAAGAAATTCAAAATTAGTTTTCTCATTAAAAAAAAAAAAGTCTCTTCTTGCATATAAATAAATATTAATTGCACATACTCCCTCATGACAACATTTTAAGATTTTCTTGTTTCTGAAAATGTGTTTAAAATAGAAAATTTGTTATTTATACTCAATCACTGGCAGAAATCAGCAAAAGTTACAATTCTTGTTCTTTTAAAATATTGTACAACTTTGGCAAAAATACATGAGTTCTGTTTTTCAGTAATTCTGGAAAAGGATTTCAAACATAAAGTGAGGATAGACAAGGGATTTGGATTTTAAACATAAAGCGAGGACAGACAAGGGATATCCCATTGCTTCTTTCTTTTTTCTCACTAGCTGTGCAAAGGTTTCAGAATCAGACAAACTGTTTCTCCTTATATCCCACCAATAACAATTAAATTCTCTTTCAAACTAATTTTTAAAAAACAGTAAAACCCTTTAAGATCTCAAATAGCAAGTTTTTTACCTTTTTTGAATTTGTGGATATATTGCTCACATTTAAATTTATTTTTTAGGTGAAACTAAGTTCCATTAAAATTGACATGAAAACACTTCTGGAAGAAGAAGTTAGTACAGCTTTTGTGCACTCTGTTAAAAATATTAAGCAAGCCTTATTAGTGAAAAATCTTGATGCTAGAAATGGTTGTAATATGATGATCAAAACCAATGGTGTTAATTTTCTGGTAAGAAAATTTTAAAATTGTAATTATCTAAATACATTGTGTAATTTGTATACTCATTTGAAATACACATTTTTTTTTCCCATCATTTGTATAATTTTATTTTTTATTTTTTTAGGACATTTTCCAATATCATGATATTTTGGATGTGAATAAAGCATACAGCAATGATATTCATGCTATTAGGACAGTTTTTGGCATTGAAGCTGCTGCGAGAGCTATAAAAAAGGTAAATAGTTAATTTGAAACGTTACAGTGCAATATATTTTGTAAACTTTTATCAACTAAATTTTAGTTTAGAAAAATTTGGTCTTCATGACAATGTAGTGTATATATTCATGCAGGAGGGGGGAGATCTGATATCTATCAGTATTCCCCAAAATATTCCATTTCCATGATATCTAGTGAGTTTTGTAAATTTCAAAAATCATATATGCCTTTAAACATATTGTGTTCCTCCTGCTTTAAATGCCAAGAATATAATTTGCTAGGTGTTCATGCTAACACTTTCTTTTGGATCCAATTAAGTAGATTTCGTAAGAAATACTACCTATTGCAGTCATTACCATCGTGCGACTTTTGAAAAATTCCTTCATAACTTTTCATTATAGGACCCCAGGAACCCAAAACCACACCACCTGAAAATTATATATATATATATGTACTAAATTTTGTCTGCATGATAAAAGTCGCAATTATGCACGAATCATCTTCAAACTCTCTAACAACTTTGAGATGGCTAATATCTCGGCGGGAATTGAAAATGGGCAAAAGGCCCAAGGGAATGGAAATGGGGAAGGTTAAAAATTTTGAATACCATCTTAACAAGATTCTGATAAAACCAGCTCTTACACAACGACAGGAAAAAATAAATATTTTTCATTATAGCAGTTGCCAACAATTAAATAAAAAACAATAAAATTCTCACCACAACAATTGCTTTTCTATTGAAAGATTTTCACGTGAAAAAATAAATTAAATAGTTTGACGAATTGAAAACAAATTGAATTTTACGTCATACGTTTTCTAGAGCAAGATTTCAGCATGAAAACTCATAAATAGTTTGATGAATTAAAAAATATATATATATTGCGTCATATTGGAAATATAATGACCTCAGCAGGTGAATATGTAACGCCATGTGAGTTTGAAGAAATGTATTAAAACATGATAAAAACACGACTATGAAAATATTAACATATTTTAACACTTTGAGGTTCTCTGAATTTGTTTTAGCCATTTTTAAACCTATGTTATATACATGCGTGTGTGTATTCATGTATATTAGAATTTTCACAAAATGTTTAGCTCCCTAGAGCTCATTCTTAGTGAAGGAACTGGGCTTATCTCTAATCTTGATTTAAGTTTTGTTGGTGAATTTAGTACTTAACTTCGAAATCTACCTACGCCTGTAGGCCCGGGCCGGCAGTGATTTATTATTATTATTATTATTTCAGAGAAAAATCATTATACAGTCAGTATCGGTTATATGGTCACCCATGCGGTCCTGAAAAATATGACCTTATAAGCGGGGTGACCTTATATGCGGTGTAAGCAGGAATTTTATTTTAGGCAATAAAATATTATTACTATGTTAGTTATATTAGTACAATGATGTACAAAGATACTATGGACATATAATTTATAAAACAAGAGGTATAAACAAGAATTGCTTTACACTTAAAATTTGGAATTCATGAGTATACTCATAGTAGTAAAAGGAATCTTTTAAGCTGATTTGTTTGTTTTTTATCGTAGTTGTTAAAACTACTTTTTCTTATTCACGGACAGTTTTAAAATGTTCTTCTGTTCCTTTGAGATTGGTAAAAAAATATCTGAATGTATTTAGTGCTTTGAAAGCTTCTGCTCGCGGTGTCAGTTCAGCTTCAACAATCTTCAATGGTCTTCTTTGATACCATATTCCAACTCTTGTCTGCAAAACATGGCATCTAACACAGTCAAGCGAAACTTCTTTTTTTGATCAATGGCAGCAATGACGTCTTTTAGAAGCTTTGGATAATTTATCTTAATATTTTTAATAATCCCTTGATCTAATTGTTGTGCCATACTGGTTCTGTTTGAAGGTAAGAAAACAAGTTCAATCGAATTTAAATTGGGAATCATGCAATGGGCGGCACAGTTGCCTGCGATTATAGGCACTTGTCTGTGCAAATTTTATCGAAACGCCGAATTTCTTTTTTCCAAATGCTTTTTGTCATCTAGGCCTTTCGGTTCGCATCGTAAGATACATACAAAGATTTGCATTTTTTTTCAAACAACGGGGCTTGAGAAATTTACCAATAACTAATGGAGTCAATTTCTCTGAGCCATCCATCGGTATTCGCTGCTAATAAAACTGTCAATCTTTTTTTCTTACCTTCCCACCACTTCATTTTTCATTCTTAAAAGTAAAAGTTTTATCTGGCAAAGCATGAAAAAAAAACAGCTCACGTTTATCAAAATTAAAACCATCACAAGGTCTGTACCTATTGAGAATGTCACTTAACAAGTTAACAGTATTCCTTCGATTCTTTGGCAGTAAAATTCGGATTTACTAGTTATGCAGCAAGATTTTTCTTTGACGATAATCCATGTTATTATATTATCATTCTGCAATCTGGCACATTTTATCCAAGTGAAAAGATCTTTCTCACCATTCTCAACTGTTGAAACATATTCTCGCTTTCTCTTTTGGTTGATCACATCTTCTGTTTAACAAGATTTGAACCCTAAGACGTTATTCAGTGTCGCTCTCTCTATTCCACCAGTCTTCGCGTAAGCTGCTTTCGGTTCATTCGATTTTTCAAAGTTTACTACCTTTTTTTTTCAGCAATTGTTAAATGTTTCGTTTTGCTGACATCTTGTGTTCACAACTGAAAATTAAAAAATTGAGGAAGACTTTACACACAGCAACAAGTAATGAAAAATACAAAAAACTAAAAATGTGTGATTTAAAATTTCTCTGCATGGAGGACAGTTTTTATTCGGTCGCAAGGGGTGATGGCATATTTTCGAAGAATCGGTATCTAATGCGACAGTTGAGGGAGAGATCTCCAGACCTTTGGAAACTCTTACCGGCAGGAAAGAGTTTCTCTTATAGGCTGCAGCCGGTAAAAAGAGATCCTCTGCCCCCTCCCCGAGTGTCGCCGCGCATCTAGTCACGTGATATGCAATATTATCGTGATCTCTAAGGCTCCGTTTAAAAAAGAAAAGGTCTCCCTCTCATTCTAAAGCTACAAAAATGTCAACTGGCCTTTTTTACCATACGGAAGTTCCTACTTATGGATTTTAGTAAAAGCACGGGAGATTCAACGATGGAAAAATGGGAAGATTGACTAGAAGGAAGAAGTTTCTCCTTCAGAATGTCCACCCGCTTCTTTCTAAAGCTATTAAAAATGAAAAGCACCGCGTGACCAATACTAAGAGGCGACAATTGAAGATACTTGAGTGTGAATGAAACGTCTATTCGGCACTTTACACCCTAAAAAAGGATAGGAGAAAGCATAAAACTATAAGATATTTTGCAATAAAAAGGGAGACAAAAGATGACGATATCGCTCACCTGTAAGAAAACTGACACATCTTGCAAAAATTCATTTTGCAATTTATTCCACTAACAGGTCTGTCATAGGTGTGTCTTGATACACAAACACTTTCATAAATGTAGTTATATGGAAAATCCATTTATTATGCTATCTGTCCATTTGTGAACAGAAGAAGGGTGGATTGTGTGGGGAGGTAAAACTATACAGACCACCAAACCTCATCCTATGTCTTTATTCTCAAGGCTTTTATGCACATTTTTATTCCTGCATGCAGAGCTAAGTGCTGCAATTTCATCTTATAGTAAAATTACGCAAATTTTTTTTGCTTCTCCTGTGAAATTTACTTTTGTCGAGATGTGTCCCTTTTCTTGCGGGTGAGCGATATGACCATATAGGCGGTGTATTTTAACATATAATACCTATTCAGTCAGCCCGGACTTACGAAAAGTGACCTAATAAGCGGGGTGACCTTATAAGCGGGTGACCATATATCCGGTACTGACTGTATTTAAAAAGTTAAAACTAATTATCCATATGGAAAAAAAAAAAGGTATACTGAAGTCAATAGTTATTTTATGTGCTATTAATATGTCTAAGTGATAGGAAAATTTTCAAAAGACATTTGTATAACATTCTCACAACATGATTAACTAAATGTAACAACATTACAGATTTTTCTTTCTTTTTTATGATAAATTATTTGTTCAGACAATTATCCTATATTTATAAATTTCCTCCCTTCCCTGGTCCACCGCCTGAATTCAACACTGGACATGTGGGTCTGTGGATGAGATTGCTTTGACAACAACCATGTTACATCCTTTTCCATACAGATAACACTAATAATATCAAGAACAATGAAGTAAATTGAGTAGTCACTGCAATCGCTCACGATTTTATTATTCAGTAGGTGCATTGGCTATGCCCACACATCTTTAGAAACCCACTTGGCTTCGCTCCAAATTTATACCGGGTGTAGACATTTTTACGTAAGATGTGTTACTTCTAAAATGATATTGTGACTTCTTAAAAACTTAATATTTTATTCGCAATCTTCATGAGCATATTCCAAGATATTATTAGGATCTCTCCTTCATAGCTTCTTCTCGAAGCGAACATTATTACACAATATCGTTACATCGGTTCGGTGGTTCAATCATACAACAAACACTGAAGTGTTCTCTTCATTTCACTTCAAAGTGGGGGTTATCAAATTAGCAGCGCCACCTGCCTTTAATTTCACATTTTCGACACTCCCCACCTAATAATTGCCAAAATTATCACACTATATTTTAATCTAATTTTACCAATAATTATTGAAACCAATATACATGTTAAAATTATACAATATGGAATTATTCAAAACAATAGATTTTAGAAAGTTTTACCTTTAAGAAAATCTGAAATAAAGCACTAAATAAACAATCATAATATAATTACAAAACATATGTTTCTTACCAATATGTACAACATAAATATACCTGGCCAGGATTTTTGCAAGAAACTTTCATAAAATAACACAATAAATGCAAAATTAAATAATATCAGTATTTACAGTATAGATAATATATTACAGTTATAATACAGTAAAAGAATAAGTTATTAATGTTATTTACATAAACACAATACTAAAATTAAATATTGTTATATTTACAGAAAATTTATTTACAAAATTATTTTATTAATCAGCAATTTCAAAAGGATATATAAGTTGAGTAGATCGTCTTAAATTTCCCTTTTTGGTCTTGACGACACAAGACCTGACTAGTCCATCACGACCTCTATTGACCTCGATAATTCGTCCTAAGTTCCATAGGAACTTTGATTTACTTACACCTTCAATTAAAACAATGTCATTGTCTTTTTGAGCATTAGGAGTTCCGAAAGAATGCAAGCTTTTAGTTGCTAGTAAATACTCAGTCTTCAATTTCTCCCAAATCTGGCTCAAAAGTTTTGTTTGATATGTTTTTCTTTTAATTAGGCTAGTCCTAGTTATAGAGGCGTTAAACAGTTCGTTAAAGTTAAAGGGGTATCCTACCTTGTGTCCAGCAAGCAGGAAATGGGCCGGTGTTAGCGGCTCAGGCTCAGAGGAATCATCATAAATGTATGTTAGTGGTCTGTGGTTGAGAACATTTTCCACCTCTACAAGCACAGTCATAAGCTCTTCAAAAGTAAGCAAAGCTTTTCCTAAGATTTTTCTTAGGGGGTCTTTAACACTTTTCATCAGCCTCTCATAGAAACCTCCCCACCATGGGGCAAGTTCAACGATGAATTTCCATGTTATTCCTTCTGAAGAGATAAAATTTTGGAAATCCTGGTGCTTAAGTATGTCAAAGAAATATTGAATTTCTTTATTTGCACATTTGAAGGTTTTGGCATTGTCGGAGTAGAATATACGACAGTTTCCTCTTCGGCTAAGAAAACGTCTAAGTGCCAATATGAACTTTTTAGTTGATAAGTCTGAAACTAGTTCAAGGTGAACAGCACGAGTCACAGCACACGTGAATAGAGCTATGTAAGCCTTTTCGGCGTTGTTACCATTTTTTATATAAACAGGATCAGTGGAGTCTACTCCAGAGACGGAAAATACCGGGGTTTCTGAGATTCGATCTCTGGGAAGTTGCGCCGTCATTTGTTTTGCTGGCTTCACTGCATATTTTCGACATATGAGGCATTTGTTAATGGCTTTTTTAACCGATTGCCTTCCTTTTGGAATCCAGTAGTTCTCACTCAATTTACATAGTGTAGCTGCAACACCACTATGAAGCATTTTGTTGTGCTCTCGTAATATTAGCAGTTCTGTAAATCGAGAGTCCTTTGGCAGGAGGATTGGATGCTTTTCTGCATAAGTATATTTACTCTCGTCCAATCTTCCCTTTATTCTTAATAAATCGTTTTCATCAAGAAACGGTGCTAAGGATAGTAAGCTCGATTGTTTTGGAAGCTCACTCTTCGATTTAAGCAAATCAATTTCTGGTTTATAAAATTGTTTCTGGACTGACTTAATGAAGAATATTTCCGCATCTTGAATTTCATCGGCAGATAAGGGACCATCGTTTCCCTGGTAATTTTCTAACTTTCCTTACAAAGCGTTTAACCCATGCAATTGTTCGAAGTAGTTTTAACATACTACTAAAGTTTTCTAAATTTTTTATGAGCTCATTGTTTTTGTATCTTAAGTACGCGACAGCTCCATATGCTTTGTCACTAGCATTGCAAAAAATATGTATAGTTACTTCTGTTGGATAGGCTCCTTCCAGAAAATATTTTCTATCGACTGATATGTTTTCCAAATCTTGAACGTCCACTAACCAGTTTCTAAATTCAATATCTAGGTCTTCGTCCCATCCTAGCCTTTTTAGCCATATTCTCTGCATTAACAGCTTAATTCTGATTATAAAGGGGGCTATATATCCAGCGGGATCATAGATTTTTGCTGCAGCACGCAGGACTGATCTTTTAGTGGCCAAACTAGTGTTAGCTGTAACATTCTGAAATTCCAATGAATCAATTTTTATAATGTCTTTATTGGTGTCCCATTCCAGTCCCAATAACATAGACCGCTCAGATGGGTTATCTAACATACCGTTTTGTTGCCACAATTCTTTTAACTCAGTCGAATTTGAATTAAATTTACGTAAGTTCATCTTAGCGTCCTTAAGTATAGTGTTAGCACTGGATGAAAGGTTAAAAGCATTTTCAGCTGTATCTGCCCCAGAATAAAGATCATCAACGTACATGGAGTTATTTAACATTTCAAAAACCTCAGGATAAAATTCTTTATATTTTTTAATGTGTGCCTTAATTGTGGCCGCTAAGACAAAAGCGCTACACCTAATTCCAAAAGGTAAACGTGTCATATTCATTACCCTAAAGGAGTTAGAGTCACCATTATTAAACCAAAGAAATTTTAAGTATTTTCTATCTTCTTTTGCTATTTCTATCATTAAGTATGCTTTCTCAATATCGGAAGAAAAAGCAACTTCATATGTTCGAAATTTAAGTATCACGTCTAATAAATTAGGATTTAAATTTGGACTTGATACCAAAACATCATTTAAAGATTTCGAATGGCTTTCCTTTGATGACGCATCAAAAACTATCCTCACGCGTGTAGTTTCTTTATCTGGTCTTAAAACAGACTTATGAGGTATATAGTATCCAGACAATAACGCACCATTTTTAGATTCTTCTACAATTCCCTCACGAAACTGCTCATCGATAACTTTCTTATACTCAGCGCATACTGCTTTATTTTTATTCAATTTTTCTTTCAAATTATCGAACCGCTTTTTAGCAATGCAAAAATTATTATTAATTTCATGTGAACCTGAATCCCAAATAAGATTAGTTGTGTACCTATTATTTTTGTATTGTAATTTCCTCTCAAAATCTTCCATTAATAATTTATCCTTTCGAGATAATTCATCACTCTCATCTGAAATTCCGAAAGAATCAATTTCCCAAAATATTCTTAAATCATTTAATTCAACAGCATTTTTCATTACTGCAATATTTTGAGAACAACTATTTCCTTTTCTCAATTCCTGTCCCATAATTACCCATCCAAAAACCGTTTTTATAGCTCCTGAGTCATTATTAATGGATATTCGTTCGTTTAAAATAAATTCCCAAAACAAGTCTGATCCAATAAGTACTTCAACATTCATCAAATCTTTTCCTACACAAGCATCAGCCATTTCCATTTTATTATCCCTCATAAATTCCCTAATTTGTGCAGACGGTTCGTACATATCGGCGCCAGATATCCGAGGAACAACAAGCGCTCGGATTTTCGTCTTGAAAGATTGATCTAAGCTTTTAATTTCTACTTCTACTATTGGATATACTTTCTCTACCGCACTTTGCATTCCGAAAGAATACACTGATAAAATCTCCTGACCTACTGGCTTTAAACTCAAAGCATTCACTAAATCTTTACTGACAAATGACCGCTGACTCCCATTATCTAAAAGTATTCTAGTTAATTTTGAATGGAAATCAGAACTCGCAACTACTTTACATGTCTGCAAATATACATTTTTAGAATGTGTCACATTATTATAATACGAAACAGAACTAACAATTTCGGAACTAGAATTGTTTACATTTACTGTCGCCTCAAATCCATAATTAGGAGATTCAGAATTTTGCCGCGTATTGCTTATTTTATCCTCCCGAGCGGCATTTAACCCTCTGCTGTCTTTTGTGCAAATAGAACCATGGTGATATTGATTTTTACATTTAAAGCAAGACAATTTACTTCTACACTTTTTGCTGTTGTGAAAAAATTTAAAGCATTTAAAACAGCGATTAGAATTTTTCAATATCTTAAACTTATCTTGCGGAGGCAAGATACATTTGAATGAATCATGGGGAGAAGAACAAAATATGCATGATAGAATTTGTGCATTAAGAGCGCTAACAGAACTCGAACCCTTAAAATAATTTTTACTACCTTGTTTATCGGGGGGACCTGTATACTTTCGTTTAGTATTTTTAAAATAATTTAGCATAAGAGAAGATTCCCGACACTCAATTTCGATTTTTAAATATCTCAATAGTTCTAAAACATTAAACTCATTTTCATCTGATTTTTCTAAACGTTTCCTATTAAAATTTAGAGCGAGATCATCTGGGATTAATCTAATCAGAATGGGATACAAAAGATGACCGTACATTTCAGTCGTTACATTTAACGACTCTAAACTTCGAATTTGAATTTCAACAATGTCATATAATTTTCTTAACTCAAATATATTAGTCGAGTCCTTGACGGGATTAAGGTTTAACAATTTTGACATATGCCCATTAACAACTAATTCCTGTCTACCAAATCTTTGTTTTAGTAATTTTATTGCTTTTTCATAATTTTCCTCTGACAAAGCAAATCCGTTTACAACATTGAACGCGACCCCTCCTAAAAGAGTTTTTAAATATGAAAATTTATCTATTTTTGACAAATTTTCGTTTTTATCAATAGAGCTTTGAAACTGATTCCAAAATTCCATCCATAAACATGGATCACCATAATATTTTGCAATCGCGATTTTAGGTAATTTCACTGTTACATTATTAAAGTTTAAACTATTATTTCCTGCATTTTCAGGTGATTCGCTAGGTTTATTAGATATAACCCTTTGCGGTGTACTATCAGGACTGGAGAGCGTAATTTGTTTCGATTCTTTAATAATTTTTATCCTCGCATTAATTCTGCTTATCCAAGTCGTTATTTTTTGATTATATTCGATGGCACTCTGCACTTCACTCTCAAATTCTTTATCCTCATTAATTAAATTTTTAATTTCATTATCAAAGGTTTTTAATTCTTTACTCATTTGATCTAAATAACCAACATATTCTTCTAGCGAGCTCTCTGTACATTTTTCCAAATCATCACTTTCCAATTTATTTATATATTTAGTTACCGCTGTTCTCAAAACAGCCCTTTCTTTCTTGAATTTCAGTAAATCATTCATTTTTATTTACTTACATTGTATATCAATCAGCATAAGTAATCAAGTTTCTAATCATTAAATTATACAGTTTTTTTTTCTTATATCACATTATTAAATTCGAACAACAACTTTCGTTTTCAAAATAAAATGAATCAGAACAAGCATTTATCTTCAAAACAAACAGCATATTTTTTTTTTCTACTACTTAACAAAGTTACTTTTTTTTCTTTTGTTATTTATTGCGAATAAAATGTTTTCAATCAAAATAATTAAATGACCTTACTTCCTTTCCAGCTGGTTGCACCATTTAGAAACCCACTTGGCTTCGTTCCAAATTTATACCGGGTGTAGACATTTTTACGTAAGATGTGTTACTTCTAAAATGATATTGTGACTTCTTAAAAACTTAATATTTTATTTGCAATCTTCATGAGCATATTCCAAGATATTATTAGGATCTCTCCTTCATAGCTTCTTCTCGAAGCGAACATTATTACACAATATCGTTACATCGGTTCGGTGGTTCAATCATACAACAAACACTGAAGTGTTCTCTTCATTTCACTTCAAAGTGGGGGTTATCAAATTAGCAGCGCCACCTGCCTTTAATTTCACATTTTCGACAACATCTGCATGTTTTAACTTCTATGTTTTTGGCATAAAAATGAAGATATTTGTGGTTGGATGGCGCACTTCTCTCAAGTTTGTTATTTACGGCCATGCAAGCTGATGAATTATTTCAGAAAATAGCAGCCTAACAGTTATTTACAAGAAATACAAAACATTTTCTTCTAATGGATGCAGAAATGCCTTAAAATTTCTTAATAAATTCATCCAATCATTTAACTTTTACTAAAGTCAAAGACTACATTATCTTGCGTAAAAAAAATCTTAGCTGTTTGTTTATATCTGAAATATATTGCAAATTACAGGCATTTGCGAATTATAGAGTTGCAGATTAGATAAAGTGGACTGTATAAGTTGAGTGTTGCTGCAGTTATTTAACTTTACATGGTTTCACTGACTGGATAAGTTTTAAGTGTATTTTAAAAGTAACTGCCTGTTTAAGGATGTGAGATGAAATCTCACATTTTTTTCCACCTATTCACCGGTCTGCATCTGTGACGGTGTCGCGGCCGTGCTTTTTTTTTTTTTTTTTTTGTTTCTTTTCTTTTTTCTCCCGTCTCTCTCGCTGACAACCTTAGCGTAGACCTGTAAGTTGG
The DNA here is from genome assembly GCA_963932465.1 of Maratus speciosus. Classification (NCBI taxonomy): domain Eukaryota; kingdom Metazoa; phylum Arthropoda; class Arachnida; order Araneae; family Salticidae; genus Maratus; species Maratus speciosus. The sequence goes on along the minus strand of OZ010788.1, from coordinate 482,127,098 downwards.
CTTTCCCCCAGTGCTTGCATACGCACGCCATTCATTCATTATTCTTCCCTTCCCTTTTCTCTCCGTGTTTCATCCGAGGCTGTAAGTGTGCGCATGCTCAGTAGAAAACGGGCGCTTGCTATGATTTCAAACGAGTGACGTTTCGTTTCACGAACAAATTAGATTGCGTTACTTTTGGTTTCGCTTTCTCATTTGCTTTCCGAATACCGGTGGCTTTTGAATTTGGTCAATTGTTTTAAACCTCTCGCTTAATTACTTTTGCGGGCCCCGTAGCGATGTTTATATACTGTCTCCCTTAATTTTTTTAGGCAGTTAAAGTTCTGACGGGATGGCCGAAACAACGATGTCGATATCTGGTTGTAATTGTGCCATTTTTTATCAACGAAGTTTTTGTTCTTCAGTTAAATATTCGATATTCTCTCGGAAATTTTTTTAATCTAAGTGCTGGTCTTTTCAAGAACAATTTACGGGTGATCAAAATGGAAAATTAGTCATCTTCATCTAAAAATATACTTAAATAAAGATTGATTTAATCTCAAGAAAGTGTAGTTCCTGTCTCTTCCTCAACACTGCTTGTTTCAAGTAAGATCTTTTCGATTTTCTCCTTTTAAAATGACCTAAAAGAACTAAGTGTAGGGTTATTGTCTCCATTTCTAAAAGAAGAATTTTTTACAACAAACTAATTCCAAAATACGATCACAACAATTTGTGAATATTCTAATATTCACGTCACAATTCTTGGTGCCGACTTTGGAGAAATTCTTGAAAAATGCACCCTGGAATTATGAGAGACAGAAATACTTATTTAATTTAAAAAAAAAAAAAAATAATAATATGTTATAATGCTGTGATATTTTAATATTTTAGTCTGAAGCTGTTACTTTTTTTGAAGAGTTTATTTCAATATATTATTTTGTTGAACTTATATTTGTATTTGGGGAACAAATTGCTCATTTTTATGTACTTTGAAGAGATTTTTTTTTCGGTTCTGAGAAGTAAATGGTAGGAAATATCTCCTTTTATTTTTGCAGAGCATGATTTTTCTTTCGATTGTATGAAGTGATAGAAGATATTTTTGTTCTTAGTATGCAAATATTTTTACAATGACCTATAATTTTAGATTGTTTGAAGGGGCATATGGCAAATATTAAGGCACAATTTATTAGAACTATTGATGTATTTATATATTGTTGAGATTAGTAATTTATTTAAATGCTGTTTGTTTGAATTATTGCATTATTTTTTAATTTTGTTGTATTTATTCATCATGACGTCAAAAATTAAACCTCTAAGAATAATAGTGACACCTTTTTCGGGTGATCCCGAACTTTTAGATTTTTTTGCTGAGCAAGTTAAAGCGACCATTTTTTATTCTAACTGGAGTAATGAACAGGCACTTATTTTCCTCAAATCTAAACTCTCTGATCACGCATTAAAATTTTATGTTTCCTCTAATGCATGTAAAAAGGCAACTTCTTCTGATGACTTGTTTGATATTTTTAGAAAACATTTTAAGACAGTCAGCTACCTCCATTGCTCTTAAATACAATAGTATAAAGTTTCTACCTTCAGAATCTATCTGGAATTTTGCTACAAGGTTAGATGATGTTGTTCGTAAACATTTTCCTCAGTTGCCTGATCCCTCCATTGAACAGATTCTAATATCAAAATTCACTGATCTCATCCCTAATAATTTAAAAGTTCACATTCTTACACAACACATAGATTCGTTTGACAAAATGATTGAAGCTGCTGCTTCATATCAAGAGATTCTTGATTCTGTTCAAGCACCTATAATTTCTAATTCGGTTCCACCTTCATACAGTATGTTACATAACTTACATGAACAACCTGATGATTCTCTGTCTCATAACAGTCATTCTGCGGACTCATCGGAGGTGTGTAACAAACCTCACACAGCTACTTCAGATGATAACTCATCTTGCGATACAGAGTCCAGGCACAATTCTTCCAGAAACATAAGACTTAGTCATCATTTCAAACATTCGTATAAACGAATTATTTGCCAGTGGTGCACAAGACCTGGACATTCAGCAAACAGATGTTTCAAATTGAAATCAAATTTAACTTCCAAATCAAAACAAGCATCTTTTAAAAAACGGCATCACAACTCCTCAGATGATAAACCACATTCATCCAACTCTCGACATTCTTCCTCTAAAGTTTCGACCTCCCGTCAGAACTACTCAAATAAAAATCCTCATAGGTACTGACACGATTTGGGGAGAAGTGGGTGTGGAGCTGCTTCACCCCTGTGTCATTTTTCTCCACAGTATAACTCTCAAGCTGTCTCTTTCAATAATGTAAATTCTGATAAAGACCTTGCTGTTCCCGTTTTTCAATGTGAAAGAACATTCTATAATTCAAACATAACTCCTGAATGTTTTCAAGAGTTAACTCCAGACATAAATACTCAACTTCCGTCCTTTAATGATTTTTCTGCCTTAAGTCGTGACTTTACGCCTTTTCAAGTCCAGAATGATATTATTGTACCACGGTCTCCATTGACTAAAATTAACTATCCGATTTCATCACAGAGACTTGTGAAATCAGTTGCTAGTCAAACAAATAAAGAAATTCCACTTTTTGCAAACTCTGCTATACAAACAACCTCATCTGAAAATGACATAATCTTTGTTGAGTCCATCGAATTTTTTCTCCATGCGGAAGTTGATCAACCTACCCTTCCAATTATTCAATTAACTATTAACAAGAATCCTGCAAATTTTCTTCTCGATTCAGGTGCAAGCATTTCTCTATTATCAAAATATTATTTTCAACGTATAAAACAGCATGTACATTATAGCAGAATTGCTTCAAATGTAAAAATTACCACGGTAAATTCTGCTGTTATTTGTTCTGGTTGTATAAACTTGTCATTTAAGATAGGGAAATTTTTCTACAAACATTCTTTTTTTCTCATTGATATTCCTGAAGATTCTAAGTTTGTTGGTATCCTTGGCTTTGATTTTTTGAAATCTCATAGAGTTGTTATTGATCTACATAATAGCCAAATTAAGATAAATAATAACCTACTTGACATCTTAGACTCTGTTTCTGCTCAAGAGGTTGATCAAACACAGGATTTACAAGTCAACACTTTAACTCAAAAGAGGTCTCTACCTGAATCTTTTAATAAAAATGTATCAGTGTCTGTTAATTCCAATAATAAAGTACATAGTTCTCTTCCTTCAAATAATTCTTGTTATTCAAGAAAGAAAGTCGTCATTCTACCTGACAGTACTGTATATGTACCTGCGGTGTCTTCCTTTCATTCTTGTGATCAATTTTTGTTTGAACCAAAGGAGTATGAATTACCAACTTGTGCATATCAATCCATAATTTCTGCAGAACTTAGCTCGAAATCTAAAAATGCTAAAAACCTCAGTAGTTACTTTTATATTCCTATCACTAATAATGCTGAAGAACCCATTCACATTAATAAAGATTCAGTTTTGGGAACAATTCACGAGATAGATGAAATTCAAGAAGATTTTGATACTCAAAATATTAGTTCTCCCCATGAAATTAATTTAATTCAAGCTTCTACTGACATTTTAAAGTTAAGAAAATCAGAGTTTAAACTTAGTAATTTTAGCCTAAATCATCTACTTCCATATCAGAAAACAGAATTACAAAATTTATTAACTAAATATGATACGGTGTTTTCTTCTTCCTTGAAATCTTTGGGTCAAACGGACAGAGTTATACCTCATATCCAGTTTATCTCAGATGTTCCTGTTAAGACCCTGCCCTTCCCTGTGCCACAATCTATCCAAGAAGAGGCAAAACAGCAATTGGACACGTTAGTTGATGCAGGAATTATTGAAGGAAGTATTTCCGAATGGGCATGTCCAATGCTTATGGTTAAAAAGAAAGCATCCTCTCCAAATGAAAAACCAAAATTTCGAATGGCACTTGATCTAAGATTAATTAATACCATGATTCGTAGTTCTTCTTATCCATTACCTAGAATTGATACTATTATTAACAATATTTCTGAATTTAAATACTTCACCACATTAGATTTTCCATCTGCATATCATCAGATAAATCTCCCAGAAGAATTTCGCAAGAAACTCTGTTTTACTACCGAATGGGGTACTTATAGTTTTTCTCGTTTAATGTTTGGACTCAGATCCGCAGCCTCTTCATTTCAAATGTTAATTGATGCAATAATCAAAGAAAGTAAATTACAAGGTGTTTATGCATATCAGGATGACATTATTGTTGCTGGTGATTCATTTCAAGAAATGATTCACAAATTAGATGTTTTGTTTTCAATTTTACAGAAACTTAACCTTACCTTGTCTCCTGCTAAATGCAAATTTCATCAAACAGCCATAGATTACCTTGGTTTTCATTTGCAGAATCATACTATCCAACCAGTGTCTTCTAATATAACCAAAATTACATCTTTTCCAGCTCCAAAAACTAAGAAACACTTAAAAAGATTTATTGGTCTATGTGGTTTTTATCGCAGACTTATTCCCAAATATTCTAAACTTATGGATCCACTAATTAAACTTACCTCTCCAAAGGTTCCTTTTACATGGACGCCAGATCATAATAAAATTTTTACAGAAGTTCAAAACATTTTTTTCTCAAAACCTTTTCTCTCCTTGCCTGATTGGTCCAAACCATTTTACCTCAATACAGATGCAAGTGGTATAGCTATTTCCGGTGTCCTTCTACAAAAGCGAAATGGTCATCTACTACCTGTGAGTTATTTTAGTAAATCTTTATCTCCTTCAGAAAGAAAATATCCTGCTCTGAAGCTAGAATTGATGGCAATTGTGAAATCAATTAATGCATTTAAATTTTTTCTGTATAATAGACATTTTACGATTTTAAGTGACAGCAAACCTATTGAACATTATAAGTCTACTAGTTCACCAGTTGATCTGACTACGAGATGGTTGGTTGACCTTTACAATTATGATTTCACCTTTCAATATCTTAAAGGCGAGAGTAATGTGTTAGCAGATTATTTCTCTCGTGAAGATTTTACAAATAATTCTCAAGATCTTAACACTAACCCTGCTTTAATAAGAGATAAAAATATTCTTCCAGTCACTACAAAGTCACCAACTATTGAGTTGCATCACATAGATGATCAAAACCAACAATCTCAAGACCCAAAAATGGAAATTTCAGAGTCCACATTCCTCTGTGAACAGCGTAAGGATCCTAAAATAATGAAAATAATTGACTCCATAACTTCAGATAAACCTAATCCTAAGTTCAAAAATTATTTTATTCATCCTGATACAGGTTTACTTATGATAAAACATAAATTCTTACAACCTGAAAATTCACCACATATTAAAATTATTGTGCCTCATATTTTAAAGTAAAAAATCTTGCATATTTGCCATATGCCTCACTTCGGTATTGGAAATACTTATAGAAGACTACTCAAAAAATTTTACTGGTCAGGAATTCATAAAGATACAAAAAATTTTGTTCTGTCCTGTGAGTTATGCGTTAGACACAAACCACGAAGAATACCTGCAGCACCATTACAAGAGATGTTCATCCCTTCTAAACCTGGTGAGCTCGTCTCAATGGATTTCCTAGGCCCTTTTTCGAATAAATTTTATGTGCTGACATTCCTGGATCATTTCTCAAAACATATAGAGTTATACCCGATCAAGATTGCTACTGCTCAGTCTGTTGTTAAATCCCTGACCAACTACATCACCACCTATGGTCGTCCGGCTTCTTTAATGTCTGATCTGGGCCCTCAATTTAATTCACAAGTATTTGATAATTTTACGGAGAGCCTCAAGATCAGTATTGTTCATTCATCCTCTGGGCATCCTCAAACGCAAGGATCATCAGAGAGAATAAATACCAGCATTAAGTCATCAATTGCTACATTAGCTCAGGAGGGATATAATTTTCAACAGTCCCTAATGATACATAAAAGCCTATATAACGACACAATACATTCTTCAACTGGATACTCACCATCTTTTCTGCATTTTGGCAGATCTATATCCAATATTTTTGATCTTTTTGATTATCCTGATCTGGAAGCGTTATCATATCCGTACGATTACTATCAGCATATGTCAACAATGAAACATGTGTACCAGAAAGTTTATGGAAACATGAAAGAGGCTCAACAGTTACGTAATCAACGTCAACATAAACGTGCTCATCTACGAAAGTTCCAGTGTGGTGATATTGTTTACATTAGAACTAATGATGCATTTAAGCCAAGAAACATTGGTCCTTATGTTGTGATAAATGTAATTTCAGATGTGCTTCTTTCTGTTAGGGTTTTAGAAGATGAACTGGACAAGCCGTTCACAATAAATATTAATAGAGTAATACCTGTACAGAAACGCCAACAACACTTAGTGTTGCAAAGTCCTCATCCAATTACACCTCTACCCCACAGCTATAATTTACGAAAAAGACATTAATATTTGCATTTAAATATGTATTTTCATAAATATTAATAGTTAATTTTTTTGTATTTATTTTTAGGTTTATGAGTAGTTGCACCTGACAATGTGATGATGTTAAGGCAATAGTTTGTTAAGCTAGTATTCTAAGTTCTAGTAAATTTCATTTAATTTTAGCAAAAACATGATGGTAATATCTGTTCTAGGTTATCTGTCTATTCCTTTTTATTTTTTTGGTACCATGTTTCTCATTTATAAATTGACATGATCAAGCTTATTACATAGAAATGTATAATGATTTTGATAGTATATTTTTAATTTTTTTTCTTTTTTGGAGATCTCCACTTTTTTTTTATTTTTATACAGCAATATATATATATATATATATATGTACCATACCTAGGTTGATGAATTTTGAGTAATTATGTTAAATATTTTTGTTGAAGAGTAATATATTGATGTTGACTTTTTTTTATTTTAGAGATTATACGTGTTGTTTACTGTTGTTGATATTATTTTGATATACATTTTATCTAATATGTTAATGGTAGTGAGTAGCTATATAAATATCTTCAATGAGTAAACAAATTATACTAGTACTCTTGATTTATGAGATACTTTGATTGATGAAAACTTGAATAGCTGAAGATGTAAGTTATTCTATAATACTCTTGGTCGACCAATTTTACTTATTATAGTTGCAACTGTTATTTTATATTATTCGAATAATACATGTTTCATGATATCTCTTGACAGCAAAGTTGTTTGCTTTTTTTTGGTGAAATATTAATGTTTAATGTTTTTTTGATATGAGATCTTTTTAAAGATATACTACGTGCACAATTATTTTTATGGCATGCCACATGTAAATAATTGGAATACTCATTCTAAATGTACATATTTATATTGTATATACTACATTGATGTAACATTTATGTATTCCTTTTCCTTCTCTTTTTCCTTTTTGATCACCACATTTTATTTTTAGGGCTTGTTAATTGGCTTTCAAAATTTTGATTTTCCCATCCTGATGCAAAAGGTCACCTTTTTACATCTGTCTGGCACATCAAAATTTTATTCGACGTTGGGGGGTATTGTGAGATGAAATCTCACATTTTTTTCCACCTATTCACCGGTCTGCATCTGTGACGGTGTCACGGCCGTGCTTTTGTTTTTTTTTATTTCTTTTCTTTTTTCTCCCGTCTCTCTCGCTGACAACCTTAGCGTAGACCTGTAAGTTGGCTTTCCCCCAGTGCTTGCATACGCACACCATTCATTCATTATTCTTCCCTTCCCTTTTCTCTCCGTGTTTCATCCGAGGCTGTAAGTGTGCGCATGCTCAGTAGAAAACGGGCGCTTGCTATGATTTCAAACGAGTGACGTTTCGTTTCATGAACAAATTAAATTGCGTTACTTTTGGTTTCGCTTTCTCATTTGTTTTCCGAATACCGGTGGCTTTTGAATTTGGTCAATTGTTTTAAACCTCTCGCTTAATTACTTTTGCAGGCCCCGTAGCGATGTTTATATACTGTCTCCCTTAATTTTTTTAGGCAGTTAAAGTTCTGACGGGATGGTCGAAACAACGATGTCGATATCTAGTTGTAGTTGTGCCATTTTTTATCAACGAAGTTTTTGTTCTTCAGTTAAATATTCGATATTCTCTCGGGAATTTTTTTAATCTAAGTGCTGGTATTTTCAAGAACAATTTACGGGGGATCAAAATGGAAAATTATTCATCTTCATCTAAAAATATACTTAAATAAAGATTGATTTAATCTCAAGAAAGTGTAGTTCCTGTCTCTTCCTCAACACTGCTTGTTTCAAGTAAGATCTTTTCGATTTTCTCCTTTTAAAATGACCTAAAAGAACTAAGTGTAGGGTTATTGTCTCCATTTCTAAAAGAAGAATTTTTTACAACAAACTAATTCCAAAATACGATCACCACAATTTGTGAATATTCTAATATTCACGTCACAAAGGATGCTTTCATTATACATTTCGATATTAAATAAGTTGTCATTTCCACGGCAACAATACTGTTGTGTCTTACACTAACAATATCGAAGGTGAATTGCCAGTGCTTTGAATAGTACCTAAATTTTGAGCTTGAAACAATTTTAATAAATTAAAATTTCATTTTAAACCATATAATACGATGGTTAAATTTCATTATACATAAAAATGTATATGAGGAGAAAAAGTTTTTCTTTAAAGAGAATAATTTATCCTAAAAGTGTATTTTTTAGAATTTTATTGTGTCAGCAACTGATGATATACTGGCAAAACAGTGAAACAATGAAATTTTCATTAGTTTTTTTACGTATGCTATATCAAGATTCCGCATCCACACACTTTTTTTTTTTAATGGGGTATCAGGTCCTGTTGAAAAAGCGTAAATAACTTTAAAAAATTTAAACCAGGGTGATTATGTAAATTACATATCAACTAAAGAGTGTTGTTAGGGAAACCTTTGCTGTCAAGGTGTCTAAAAAAAGTGCCAATTGTAAATTTTTAGATTTATTTACACAAAAAACATAAAAATTGAGTATGTTCTTATGTACTTTAGTATTGGTAATAAGTATAAAAACTATATGGGTATTTTAGGAAAAGAAATAAATAGGATAAATCTATGAACAAACGAGTATGTAAGTACTTAAGTTTCTCATTCTCTTTTTTATTTACCTCAATGAAAGTTCAATAAGTCCAATAAATCTGTAGAGAATTCAACCATGATTTTATATCGAACAGAACTATTTTTTATTGGTTTCAATAATTTTCTAATAATGTCACTTTTTCTTATGTATGCCTCTCTATCTGTATCAAAAATTTTTTAGGCTTGTCTATCTTACTTAAGAAATTTGCTTTGATATCTGCCAACATGCTTTTATAAAATTTTATTATGTAATTTTAATTAGGTATTATATAATTTTCTTTATTGCAAGTAAAAAAACAATGGAGAAATTATTTCCCATAGTAAGAGAAACTCCAAAAAATTATTTATAACTGTTGGTGTAACTGGATCCCACAAGACTCGTTACCCCATTCTTGAAAATTTTATGTGGTAACTGGAACACTGGCCTTACATTTGAAACATGAAGTAAATATGTATAGATATCTAATAATATTAATGTATTTATATGCCTAATCTTTTTTTTAAATGTTTCTTTAATAATAGTACTTACTGTATTTGAATAAAAAGCTGAGGAAGTTCAACTAAATCGATGTTATTTGTAAAAAAAAAGAAGCCTAAATTTTCAGCATCTGTTACAAAAAAGAGAAAGTTTTGATTGAGTTGACACATGTTTTTTTAAGAAATAGAGGTAGGGGTGCAATGTTGATGAAAGCTAAAACTTAAAAGACATCAATGTTTTTTTTTTATAAAATAGCTTATGGCCCAGTTACTCCAGCTTACCTTATATCAATAAAACTGCTATTTTTTGTGGGAATAGCTAGTGGTTTGATTAATATTGCTACTTATCATGTGTAACATGTCTTATATATGATCAAAAAAGTTAAAAATTATTGTACATTTAAAAAAAAAAAAATACTTTTTCTCAGTCTCAAAAGACCATGCTGCATTAGTATTAAATAATGATTTAGTTGCTACTTAGTTAAATGTGTTAATATTGATCCTTAAAAATTCTTGAATATTCTCTTTTACTGTGAAATCTAATCAGAGGATAATTTTACTTTTCATAATTTTTAATATTTTATATATAACACACACACATATATATATATATGAATAATTTATTTATTTAAACTTTTGTAGGAAATTATAAATGTCTTCAGACCTTATGGAATCAATGTTGATGATCATCATTTATCACTTATATCTGACTACATGACTTCAAGCGGATTTTATAGACCTTGTAATAGAAAAGGATTGGAAGGCAGTGCCTCACCACTGCAAGCCATGACATTTGAAACCTCTAAAAATTTCCTGGTAGATGCTATGCTCACAGGTATATAAACTATTTTTGTTGCATGAATTTTTATGTGTGAAAAAGGATGAATAAGGACTCTACATTTAGCTTTAAATAATGAAATTTGTATGATATATAATTTGGTAAAATCATAACGTAAGAATTAGAAATATTAAGTATAAATGAAGTATCAGTTTTTGAAAATTTTAAAACATAATTTGCATTTTTTCCTTTTAAAATTTATATGATATATCTACCCTATATATATAAAATCCTAATGAAACAGATATTATGAAACGACTGAAATGTAACGAATTTATGTAACGATTCTATGAAACGACTGATTAAACAACTGATTATGTTTCACAGCGATTTCTTCTAAAATATGGAATACTTTGCGATGAAATTAACACCAAAAATCCGTATCGATACACATATCTCAAAACTGGTATTAGAATTTTTAAATTCAAATTAGTTTTTAAAATATTAATTTTTTTCTAATTTTAAATACATTTTTCTAATGATGGCAACTCAAATTTCAATCATAAGAGATATTTGTTTTTTCGGAAAAGGTTATTATTTTAAATTAATTTGGCGACCAATTTGGCCTCCCTTAAATATATGCTAAGAAATGTATCATACTACTTTTATTCATAATTCAATTTACTTGAATAATCTTTTGCCAAATCGAAAGATTCTGATTGGCGCCAAAATGGCATTATTTTGATTGACATGGTAACCCGGCTATTGTTGTTTATTTAATAATAAATGTTTATTTACTTTTTTTTTTTTTTTAAATGATATAAATTATTTTGTTCTATAGTTAATAATTATTTTTTTTTTATTTCCTTTCGAAAATAATAGAAAATAATTAAAAAATACGGTACTACTTAGTTATTCCGTCGAACAATTTTGCCAAATTATACAAATTGACATAATTTTTATTTTAAATAACGAAAGAACAAATAAATTAGTATAACATTAATAAATAAATATACAAATAAAACGTCGAAATAAAAATCACTTGATGACGTAAACATGTGTAGTTTACTTAAAGTCAAGTGAATGTGACATTTACAATCAACCATTATTGACATTTAATCTTATAGCTTGGCGATAGATTTTTGGTCGACGGGATAACTAAGTAATACCAAAAATGCATATGTAACTGGTATTCGAAAACGAGGTTTTCGCCAAATTTTCGTTTAAAAAAAAAATCATGCCAAACCTGCGGTGCGTGTATGACATTTGGCCAAATGTTAAATAATGCGGGAAGAGTTCCATATTGTGTGCTGGTTTTTTTGGCGAGCTGTTTTTGACATTAAATGAATCGATGTGGTTACGATCTTCAGCCTTTGGAGTTGCTTTTTTCTGGAATGAACTTTATTCATATGTTTTTTGCGTAATTTTTTGCATTTAGCCTATATTTTTTGGAAAAATATGTAACTTTTGTTTTAATTTGACATGTATAATAAATATAATACGGTAGAACCTCTTTTATCTGAAACTCTCAGTTAACCGAAATCCATTTTTAAAGCTCTTTTTTAAGTATCACATTCTTTGTGTGCAAATCCATTTTCAAAGCTTTTTTTTTTTTTTCTTCTTTCTTTTTTTTTAAAGCGGTCCATTCCTGTTCTCATTAAGTACTATATAGCAGAGTGTAATTACTTTAAAAATGAATGAATTCTAACTGTCTTTAATTTCTTAACACAATACCTATTAACTCCCATCTTCTTAGTAGAAAATAAAATGTCTACTTACAAATTTGAAGAGACTTGTAGAAGAAAGGAGATAGATGACTCACAATGATACATACTAGAAATGAAGACTTCAATAAATAAAAACTAAGAGCTTTTTATTATTATGTAAATCTGGAGATATATTCAATTTTACAACATCAACACTAAAGCAAGAACCAGATGACATGAATGAGAAACTCTCTCATTTTATAATGGTTTGCAACCAATCACAACTAGCCAGCACATGCTGGAACTCTTTTGCATAAACAACAGAAAGTTGAGTAACACTGTGCAACCTGAAAAACATGTCAACAAAGTTTAACTGATACCTTGTTGGTAACCAACCAACCATTCAATCAATTAACTATGAATTTAACTGAAAACCATAAAAACAAAATGTAAACAATATGGATGCCAGCATGCTGTTGAAGTTAGGTGTTAGGGTTAGTTTTGTTAGTAAGTTAGTAGTTTTTATCATTGAAATAAAGTAAAACCTTTTTAAATAAAACACTTAATACAAGAAATAAAGTTGAAAAATGATGGAAAAAAACTTAATAAAAAGTGTGGTTCTTCCACAAAATGCCCCCCTTTTCCAGCATTTTTCATTTACTAAACACTTTCAAGAATAAATGTAAATGTATTATGCAAAATACATATGTACAATACACAATTGAAAAAATATTTACTTTAAAAAAATTCAGCAGTTCATGATTTTAAGTTCAAAAAGTTTTTTTTTTTTTTTCAGCATAAGTAAGCAGATCTAAGTTTCATAAATAAGTTCTTGCACAGAGACTTTGTAAGAAGATCAGCTAAATTGTCCTTAGACTTAACGTGAATAATGTCAAACACATTCTGTAGATATAAGTCTCTTACGAACATGTATTTTAAATCTATGTATCTATTCCTGATATTCTCAGCTCGGTTCTTAATGAACTGTATAGCTGCAGCATTGTCACACTTCAATATTGGTTTTTGGTTACCAATAATATTTGAATCAAGGTTAAAAGTAGAATACAGTTGCTCTAAGGTCGAATTCAAGTACTTCAGTTCTTTAGCAGCTTCTGAGGCTGCAATAAATTCCGATTCCATCGGAGACATAGCTACACAGGTCTGTTTCACCACACGCCATGTTATCCGGAGGCCATTTTAGAAAATAGAGTAGCCAGTCCAGGATCGGCGGTCACTCGGGTCACTAGCCCAGCTAGCATCAACACAGGCAGAGAGCTGAGTGGGAGGGTCCTGGGGTGCATTTGGATTCCTAATTCCTTCGTAGTTCCTAGGTAGCATAGGATTTGTTGAAGGCATTTCCAATGGATAGGTCCAGGATTTTCAACAAATTGCGAAAGAGCTGCTACTCCATAGCTGATGTCAGGTCTGCAACGTCCTGAAATGTAGAGCAGGCATCCCAATAAATTTCTGTATGGAGCATCTTCCATCTGGTTGTCATCAGTCGGCATATCTTTTCTAGAAGGAACAACTCCAGGTTGGAGAGGAAGAAAGACTTTAGTAAAGTTTTTAAAATTAAATTTTTCAAGACATTTCTCAATGTACTCTTTACAATGAATTTTCATGGAGTCTCCTGTCATATCAAATTCAATACCCAAAAGTTTAGAAATGGGCCCCATATTCTCGACTTCATATAAACTTTTTATAAGAGAAACTACTTCTTTTAAAATTATTTCATTTTCAGCAAATATTGGCAGGTCGTCCACATATACTAGTACCACTGCTTTTCTTTTATAAGAATAAGCACAAGTAAGTCCTGGTATTTCATTAAAACCATTACTTGTGAGTTTGTTGTGCAATTCTTCATACCAACAACTTCCCGACTGATGAAGGCCATATAATGCTTTACGTAATTTTAAGACATGATTTTCCTTTCCAAGTGTTACATAATCTGCAGGTTGTCTTATGTATATATCTTTATCTATGGCTCCATACAAATATGCACATCGTACATCTAGAAGACAATGCTTCCACCCCAAAATACATATGAATAAAGCTATAAAAAGTCTGATTAATAGGAAGTTAGCCACTGGACTGAATGTTTCTTCATAATCCAGTCCTTCTCTCTGGTTATTCCCCAAGGCTACTAATCTTGCTTTAAAGTTTCCAAACCCATCGCTGGCTTTTCTTTTAAGAGTATATACCCTGTACTGTGTGGGGAGTGGTTCCCATACGTACTGCTGCACCTGCTGGAGGCTTTCTTAATTCTGTAAAAAATTCTTTATTTTGGCATACATGTGCCGATGATGCACTATCTAAAGTCCATTCTCTATTTGCAGGAAAAAGTTCATTTGCATAACACTTATCTACCATAAATTCAGAGACGAAAGAACTGACTCTAGGTTTAGTTCTAGAAACTAAAGTTTTGTTTTTACAAAATTTAGCAAAATGATCACTTTTACCACATAAAAAACAAGTTAACTTTTTCCCTATGCCTGGCTTAATTGTAATTGGTTTACTAGGATTTAATTTATCTTTACTTTCAACACTTAATAAACATTCTTGTTTTTGAAGATCACGGAAATTTCGTCGATTATATTCCTTTAAAATTTCTGCCTTTAAATTGTCAAACTTAAATTTAGACTCGACACAATTTTCAAATTCCCTTGCAAGGTAATCATATTCCTCTGGCAGGCACTGTAACAATTGATAACACCTATGATCTTCAGTAATAGATTCCCCAGAATCGCTTAACTTTCTATAACAATCCTCAAACCTAGCTATAAATGTAGGTAACTCTTCATCAGGAAGAATTCTTAAATTTCTAAACTCTGCTAGCCTATATGATTTTAAGGACCTACACTCAATTTCTAAATTTGTTTTAAGTGTATCCCATATAACTGAAGGATCACTTAAATGATTTATCTGAAGCTCAACTTCTCTGCTACAATATGTTTTCAATAGACCAGTGGCCTTGCTTTTACTTTGATTCAATTTAAATTTATCAATTTCACCTAAGTCATCTACTTTTGGCCATTTACTCTTATCTATCCAAATTATTAAACCCTCCGACTCTAGTATCCTCTTTATATTTGTTACCCAAGAATGGTAATTATGTCTTGTCAATAGTAATTGAGGGTTAGGGCTAGCAGCCATGTTTGTTTACAAACACTGAAATATTTCTAAGTTAAAACTCATCAAATTCTGCCTTTAAAATGGTGCAATACTGGGTTCCATTACCCTTTGTTCTCATTAAGTACTATATAGCAGAGTGTAATTACTTTAAAAATGAATGAATTCTAACTGTCTTTAATTTCTTAACACAATACCTATTAACTCCCATCTTCTTAGTAGAAAATAAAATGTCTACTTACAAATTTGAAGAGACTTGTAGAAGAAATGAGATAGATGATTCACAATGATACATACTAGAAATGAAGACTTCAATAAATAAAAACTAAGAGCTTTTTATTATTATGTAAATCTGGAGATATATTCAATTTTACAACATCAACACTAAAGCAAGAACCAGATGACATGAATGAGAAACTCTCTCATTTTATAATGGTTTGCAACCAATCACAACTAGCCAGCACATGCTGGAACTCTTTTGCATAAACAACAGAAAGTTGAGTAACACTGTGCAACCTGAAAAACATGTCAACAAAGTTTAACTGATACCTTGTTGGTAACCAACCAACCATTCAATCAATTAACTATGAATTTAACTGAAAACTAGAGATGTGTCATTTGTTGAGGAACAACTCCAAAGGAACGATTCCGGCAGTGAAACTGAAGGAACGATTCCATTCTGTAAAAAGGAATCGGTCCTTTTCGGAACGAGTCTGAAAAGGAAAGACTCCTCGGATTCGGTCCTTTTTGGAACGGTTCCTCGGATTCGGTCCTTTTTGGAACGGTTCCTCGGATTCGGTCCTTTTTGGAAAGATTCCGAAAAGGAACGACTCCTCGGAATCGGTCCAAAATGTACCGACTCCGAAAAGGACCGATTCCTCGGAGTCGTTCCGAAAAGGACCGATTCCTCGGAGTCGGTCCATTTCGGATTCATTCCAAAAAGGACCGAATCTGAGGAACCGTTCCAAAAAGGACCGAATCCGAGGAACCATTCCGAAAAAGACCGATTCCTCGGAATCGGTTCTTTTCTTGTAGACTGGCCAGTTTTAATAAATTAAAATACGCTATTTTATTTCAAAATAACAGATTTTGATTCTATTAAAGCTGACTTTATTGCCAAAATATCCTTCTAATGTGTGCCCCCCCCCCTTCCTCAAAAAAAAAAAAGAAAAGTAAAGAAAGAAAGAAAAAAGAAATTGAAGTGCGGGGCGAAGTAGGGCGTTTAATAAACATTACTATTTGATCTTCTTGTGCTAAATTAATCTGAAAGAAATAATTAAAAAAAAATATTTTATACGAATTGGATTTTTTACACCTGAGTGAAAAAGTGCCCGAGATGGGATTCGAACCCAGAAACTTTACGTGCGTTACCGATTGAGTACCTGGACCCCGAGTGTAATGGAACACCATGTGTACTTTAATACACTAATACATTTTCTAATTGGTAAATGTATCATACGAAATGAATTTTTTCTAAATGAATTCTTAAGGCTCAAATCCAAAAGGATAAATTTGTGACAAAAGTTTTAATTTATTTTTATTCGGAAATGCATGAAACGAACAGGTGTTGTTGTTCAGAAACTATGTAATCGAGCTGTTTTTTCCGTTTTTTTGCAAACGCAATAGGCCTTTCAGAAAATAGTGTCAAAGTGGGCGTTTTGAACCGAATTTCCGCGCGAAAGAGGCGTAATTTCTCAAAAATAGGTGAAAAACATGTTTGTCACGTGATCAAAATCGTTTTTAACTAAATAGGTAATTTACTGATCAAAAGATGCAAAACACAGTTCGATTCCAAATCGTTTCCATGGTCAAACATTCCAATTTTATATCTTTCCATTAAAAAATTAATTTGTAAATGTGTCAAAACGTTTTACGCTTGTTGAGAAGATCACTTAAGAACAGCCTTAAGAAAAACAAAGAAAATTCTTGTTTAATTACTAGTGAAAATATTCTTTTAAATCTGACTAGAAACAGTTTTGAATAATGTAAGAAATATATCACTAGGCCATAAAAATTGCATTTTAATAGGATAATAATAACTGATTTTCAATTATTTTAATAATTGTAGAGTTACGCACTTTCATGCATATTTCACTATTTCATGTTTTTTCCTCAAACATAATTTCAATTTGAGAATCCTCTTTGTCAAAATAAATATATAACCAGCTACGAGCGCTCGAGTGCCACTTTATTTCCACAGTTTGGCGTCTTGTTTTTCTCTCCTGAAGAAGATGATTAAAAAAATCTCGAAACTCCCTAAGATTGTTATTTTAATCAACTTACATTGATGTTTATTACATAGAGTAAAATCTGTTAAAACAAGGAATTTTTGTAAAACGTTTCTTTCTTTCTTAAGATAATGAGTATTTCAAAAAGCATAATGTCTAATAATAATAATAAGATAACAGTAACAGTGGTGGGTGGGATTGAAATAATTTAACAGCGGTTCGCTCTCTTAATGGCTGTTTTGAGTATAAAAACGGGAAAGAAAAATCACGTGCTACATATAGATTATCGGACTTTCTCCAACACTGCGACATATATAAAGCTGCATATTTTATGCTTGTTTCGGTTTAATAGATTTATGTTAACTCTCCGCCTACCAGAGGGGTTCAATGGCCCCGACAGGTACATTTATAATGATATTTCTAATTTATTTTAAAAACTGAAATTTCTGTAAATATGGGTTTTTTCTGGGATGGTCTATTCTTTTGAGTAGAACGTTCCAGAAAAAGTCACATATTTACAAAATTTTCATTTTTTAAAATGTGAAAAATCAATTTGAATGTATCTATCAGTCTGTTGCACCGGTCTGGTATGCGGAAGGTTAATATTGCATTTAAAAAGTTTTACAATATACGAATTTAATTATTGGTTTCCAAAGAATGCACGTTGTGATTTTGTACAGTTTTTTCAATTGTTATTTTACTTCTATTTCTTGCTAAATAATTAGAATTTAAATAACTGTGACTTTGTTTTAATTCAACGTAAAATAAAAGCAAAAAAAAAATCGTTTATCGTAATAATTTCTTATAATAATTCAGATTTCTTGATCGTTATTGATACTCGTAAATCCCAAAATCAATGCCACGATTAATGCCTGTTACTGTGGTGATGGATAATACATATCTGAGTTTAATTTCGATCAAATCGAGGCTCCCTTCATGCTAAACTAAATTTAATGCTTCAAGCCTAATACCAAATTTCCGTTTTTATTGAGGTAAAACTTACTGCAAATACGATACTAAATTTTATGCATTTTCCTTTCTTATTGTTATTCTTTTCACTTAGAAGATATATTTATTTATTTTCTTTTTTTTCTTAAATTACATAAAGTTTTCTGAAAAGTTCAAATTTAACAAAATGTTTTATCTATTTTAAATAGTTTTGACAATAAAAAGTTTAACTCCGAATAAAAAATAGTCAAATTCTCAAAAAATTAAGGTTGGTATTATCTATAACACGTTTGCAACAGATATCTTTCATTCAACGGCCGAAACATCGTCAAAAGGATAGTTCTTTATGTAGTACTACACTCTGTAATAATAATGGGCATACTTTTAATTTGTTTAATTTAATTTAACCAATAAACCGTTTTTCAGTTAAAATGTTAGCAAATTTCAAATTTAAAGAAATAGAACTTTGAAGTTTAGTGAATCACTATATCTTTTGGCGGAAATAATATGTACTATATATGAATAAAATCATATATATTACTATATATATATATATATTTATTAAAATATTAATGCATATAATATCATCTTATAAATATCACTAGCCATAGCCCTGCTAATGAATCTTTTTACAAATCATCTGAAGGAACTTCTACCCTTTCGTGTAACATAAGTGTTCCATGACTTCATGAGTTATGAAGCTCCAAAGATCCCAATCCAAACAAACATATTAGCATTGCAATTCACTCGCACCGAACTGAGGTTCTGTATGATATAAGTGGAGAGAGGGTGACGGCGGATGAGGGTGTGAAATTAGAGAAATTCCTGTAGGTTCTCGTGAAATTGGAGATTCAAAAAGAGTTGTAAGTTTATTGAAATTCTACGTAGTTAACAGCAGTTCACAAATAGCGATGTTAGGGTAAAAGACAAGACATACATCAGTCACTCAGGAAAGACAGTGTGCAAAAACGTGCTTTACTTTTTAACTCTTTCCATTAAAGTTAGTGTTTATGAATGCTGTTTGCCTGTCTGTCAGACTGTCTGTTCACGCTCTAAGGCAAGTCACACACTAAGGCGACACATAAGACATGTCGCTTGAATTCGCTAGAAAAACTGGTTTAAAACAAATTTGCAACAACTTCGTTCTTTGTTTCGACCGGTTTTTGCACTTCATGTTTCGCTTTGTGTCGTTCTGTGGTCTCAGTGTGTAATATACCTAACTACCGTAAATATACTCTGATTCCCATGCAATTGATATATGTTAATGATGTTTACCATGGGATGTTTGGTATTCAATATGAAGAGTGTAGCATTAATAGTTTATTTACAGGGGCACTCAAAAGTATTTTGTTACATTATGGTCATTGGGAAAAAATCATTTGCAGCGCATTTTAATGACATTAAGCTATTTCAAATGCATTAAAATTGATATATATCACTGAATTGCACTACAAGATGATTGCTATAGATTAGGGTGTTTCACTTCTGAACCAGATCCTGAAGGCGGTGATAATAATGTTGATGAATTATGCGAAATATCCTGTGTGCGTAAAGTTAGGGAGCTGAGGAGAAAGACGATAAAGGACATAAAGTTATTGAAAGTACGGACACTGGAACAAAAATGTAATCTACTTTAACAAGTTACATATCCAAACCAGTAGGGCCATCCAAATGAAAAATGAGATTCAGAATGAAAAATGAAATTAAGATTACCTAGAGGTAGATTTTGAAGAGGAATCTATGAGACTAAAAATTCCTAGACCCTGGTGACAAATATCAGAGCAATAATAAAATTTCCTATACAGGATGTCCACTCTCAACGATGTCCAATAGCTAATTCCTAAACCGTTAGTCATAGCCATATAGTTCCGATTACAAAAATGTTTTAAATGGGGGTAAAGAAGTATTTAAAAAGTGATTTGGGTCAATAGAATCATTTCTTGAAAAATTATGAAATTTAATTTTTTATACGATCCCCCGGTCCTTCAAGTTATAGTTAGTAAAACTTTCCTATTACACTTACAAGTAAGACAAATAAAAGTCCTATTATTCTACGACTAAAACTGACCGAAGTAATGGCTGTTTCAACTTGGAGCATATTTTTTGCTGCGAAATAGGGGTCATTTACAAATTTACTAGAAATATAAATAATCTTCAGATATATAAGAAATATAGTTGATAGTAAAATTAACATTGCATTATAAATTTGAAATCTATAATCATTCTGAAATATTAATGCAAAATATACAGCTTGTACTAAACATATAACAGGAAAAAAATAATAGAATTTTCGTTAAATAAAATGTTGAAAAGCAACAGCCTCGATTATTTACACACTGAATCCAAAAATGGCCTTCATTTTTTATCACAAAGTACATATTTTTTGCAAATCGTAAATTTGAAAGCTAAAAAGTGAAAACTTTTCGGAAATCTGATTCTGATAGTATAAAATAGATGTGATTGTTATTTCTTTAACTTTATAATTGATTTTTATGTATTTTTTACTATTGAATCCGAAAATGACCTTCATTTTTAACCATCACGTCAGGATTTTTCGCAAATCGTAAATTTCAAAGTTTAAAAGTTCAAAGTTTTAATTGAACCTCTTCCCTTCCCACATCATCGGATCCCCGAGCTGTTTAGCTGTAAGAATCCCAGTATAAGCCAAAAATTGAGTAAATTCTTGAATTAAATAAAATTAAATTGAATAAAAGAAGTTTTACATCCATTTTATAGTATCAGATTTTCGCTATTTTTTAACTTTGAAATTTACCATTTACAAAAATGTCTAACATGATGGTTAAATATGAAGGTAATTTTTACATTCAGTGCTAAAAAGCACATACAAATCAGTCGTAAAAGTTAAAAAATACAACCATCGATTTTATAGTATTAGCTATTTTTTCAATTTTGAAATTTACTATTTGCGAAAAATTTTGACATGATGGTTAAAAATTAAGATAATTTTCGGATTCAGCGCTAAAAAATACATAAAAATCATAATTTTAAAAATACATAATTTTAAAAATAAAAAAACACAACCATCGCAGTCTTGTGTTATCTAATCTAAAACTTTTTAGAAAACTTGTTGGCAGTAATCTATCCGAAATTTTTTGTGTTACCCTGTAAAATAAGTACATAATGGTAAGCACTGAAAATCATAATAATATTACATTGTCATCTGATTTACGTGTATATGTAAAATTTAACCTCGATCGCATATTTTAAAGTGAGTTGAATTTCGAGTACAAATTTTGAACTGGAAAGACATACATACGATCGTTTCAAGTTAACCCGTTACCCGCTGGTGTTGCGTTTACGCAACGGTCAAAATAATTGCTTATGCTTACATTAATTACTTTGTCACCACTATTTTACAATTAAAAAAATTGCCTTATTTATTGGCAGAAATTTTTGATATTTTAATAAAGCGGAAATTACCTTTCTGAATTTGTGGTGACAAGCGACTTTCAACAAGAAATTTGAAAATTCCTACTTATAGTTTTGGCGGTTAATAGGTTAAATAAAAGCTTATAAAAATAGCATAGTTTTTGTTGTTAAAATCATGAAAAGAAACAGCTTCAAATCCTTACAAAAATCGGTCGTAATACGATTTCTTTCAAAGCGCAGCTACACATGAAATAAATCCTTCAAATACTTTAAGCACTTTGTTTACGACCCCTAGAAGCATGGCTAAACTCATGTGTATTCGGATGCAGAAAAGTGACATAAGTCTTGCATTTCAAAGTTTCGTATAACTTCATGAATTTTAGTGTTAGATGAATGGGACTTTTTTTGTCTTTCTTTTAAGAGAACAGGAAATTTTTACTAAATATCTCTTATAGGGCGGAGGACCGTATAAAAATTTCGTAAATTTTTTAGAAATATTTTTATTGATCCAAACGACTTTCAGAATAATTTTTTACCTTATTTAAAACATTTTTGTAATTGGAACTATAGGTCTATGACTAACGGTTTAGGACTTAGCCACTGAACATCGTTGAGAGTAAAGACACACTGTATAAAATAATAATATAAATGGACGGTCATTTGACGACATATTTTCAAGAGAAACCAATGATTACACTGAAAATCGAATAGACCTTGCACCGCCCTTAAATTTCCAACAGGAATTATGCTTTATACCATAAATCATTAAGTTAGAAATAACTGCAAATTAATTGCACACACTGATCAATGAAATGAACTCTTAAAAACAAAATCATCTGTCCAAAACATTACAAAATTAAAGCGACTGGATGCCTAAGAAAATGGATGGGTACATAAGAAAATAAATTAGTAAAAAATATTATGGATTGCATGTGGTTCTCTTTATCTCGGAAGTGTTTTTTTCCCCTTGGAATCCTTTATTTTTCAAAATCGTTCTTTTTTTCTCGGAATCGTTCCTTTTTCTCGGAATCGTTCCTTTTTCTCGGATTCGTTCCTTTTTTTCGGAACGATTCTGAAAGGAACGACTCCAATGAACTCGTTCCTTTTGGTGAACGATTCCGGCTGGAACGATTCCTTAAAAGGAACGATGTTGCCCATCTCTACTGAAAACCATAAAAACAAAATGTAAACAATATGGATGCCAGCATGCTGTTGAAGTTAAGTGTTAGGGTTAGTTTTGTTAGTAAGTTAGTAGTTTTTATCATTGAAATAAAGTAAAAGGTACCTTTTTAAATAAAACACTTAATACAAGAAATAAAGTTGAAAAATGATGGAAAAAAACTTAATAAAAAGTGTGGTTCTTCCACAATTCCGAACTATGAGTACATATAACTATTTTCGATCACCTTTTTTAGAGTTTCTTTAAATTTAACTTCAGCTCCTGTAAACTGCGGAGTGGAACAAATAAAACGAAAAAATTAGCAATTCTAAGCTTTTGAATGCTTCGCAAAAGGTTTGGCATGGCTGGAGCAGCAGAAACACTGTGATACTCGTGAACTAATGATATTAAAAAACGTCGTAAAAGCAAAGGCAATCGAAACGGCACAAACAAAACATTGTTTCAATCCCTTGTGAAATATGCAAAAGGTACTTAATTTCAAAATTAAAAGTCAGGTAATTTATTCTTGTTTCTATTTTTTTATTGCGTTATTTTTATCAAGCACTTGTTACCATAATAAGAAATAACGCATATATTTTTTCCCTTAATCTTAAAATTGAAGCATTCTCGATTATCCGAAAATTTCGATTTTCGAAAAGAGTGTCAGTCCCAATTACTTCGGATAATCGAAGTTCTACTGTAAATGTATAAAATTATATACAAGTACGTAATATTTATTTATAGGTGTATATATATTATGTATGTATAAGGTATATCTCTATATGTAATGTATATAAAACTATCTGTATAAACATCGTATTTTTTTTAACATGTGACATATATAACATTTATTAAATATATATATATATATGTTTACAAATATTTAAAGACCATGTTTTTCCGCCATACTGAAAAATTTTATAAGTTGCTAAAATGGCTTTTTGGTGCCATTTTGGATTCCTTCGCCAATCACACCAACCAGCACACAATATGGAACTCTTTCCAATAATGCAACAAACCATGTCATTTAATTTCAACATCAAATCAATGTTTTAATTTACCACTCGAAAAAAAAAAAAAAAAATGCTAACTGGCAATTTTTAAAAAAGCTATTGGCGAGATTTGCACTCGGCTAGCGTAATAGTACCAAGAATTCTTTGTGACCATGACAACTATTATATAGTTTTATTCGGGGGAAAAAAAAAAAAATTGATTTTTTAATCAAAATGGAAAACTTTTGGCACAGATGTTATATACGTCCCCATATTGGTGCGATTTTTTTTCTGACTCCAATGTCATATACGCAACGGGTACTTAACTGGCGCCTAAGTATCGTTATTTTGCTTGATATGGTAAGCCGGATGTTGTTGTTTATGCTGTTGATGTGTTCCCCAAATTGGCGTCAGAAAAAAATCGCGCCAATATCGTATATGGCATCCGTGCCAAACTTTCATATGAAAGGCGAAGGGATCAGACCATATTTGTTTATGACAATTGATGACTTGAACTATTATAATATAAATGAAATGATGGCGATAGAATAATATTTGGCGACTTATCACCTGTGCATGGCTAACATTAAAGTACCAAAATGGCACCTAGTGTATAAAAAGCGAAGTGGTCCGCCCGGAACTGTTGAGGATAGTCACATGACTTAGGCTATTGTTATAGAGATTGTTTTAAAATAGCGGGAGACAAAGACTCTGTATACTTAATTCATTTTATTTTAGCTACTTTTCAAATGTTTAACTGATTTTCTTTAATCAAAAATGAAAATAACCATTGGATGTCTTAACAGCTACTGATTCGCCCTTACATTTTTGCAATCAAAGGGAATTGAATGGAAACCCATTTACAGGGAGATCTGCACAGCTTTTTTCAGTATAATTCAATCTTCTCTTATATTTTTAAAACCCATCAGATTAACATGTGTTTAGATTCTGCAGTGTCTGAATGGGGGTTGGCGAGCATAGCTTGCAGGGGGCAGAGCTCCCTAGTAATTCTATAAAATCATAATGTAAGAATTAGATACTTCCTTAGTACTTAAAAGATTAGGTACTTATGAAGTATCAGTTCTTGAAAATTTTAAAACGTAATTTTCAAAATATTTATATTGACATTAGTGTTATGTTAAGTGAATGTGGAAAGTCTAGTGTTATTCTAATTTTGGCCAGTGGTTTTGTTTAAACATCATACATCATATTAAATATTAAACATAAAACATTACTAATATTTTTTCTTTTTTTTTTCTTTTTTAATTTAATAGAATTATGTAATGAATTTAAATATTTATTTTTTTATTTTACAATTTTGCAAAAAATAAATCAAATTTTTAATTTCAGAGTGGTATTTTATTTAAATTATTGTGACTAAATTCTAAGTTGGCAAGGTAATTGTAATATTATCCTCGTACCGCATTGGGCATCGCAGCAACATTCCGGTATGACTTGATGTAGACCTGTGATGAATTTAGAGGGGGGGGGAGGCTTGTTGGAGAGGGAGTGAGGAGATTTCAGATTCTGTCACTTGTGCTGGATCACACATATATCACAAAATATCACAGGAACTGTGATATTTTCGTGCATCAAAAATTTCATTTTGTTAATGAAAAATTCAAATTGATGAAAGCATGTTTTTAAATAATATATATATATATATACATACATATATTTTAAACATGCTTTCATTAAATTTTGCTAAAATGTGTAAAAAAAAAAATTTTTTTTTTTTCACTACCAAATTTGGTGATATTTCACCAAGTTGGCCAAAATTTGGTGCTATTGTGGTAACCTTGCTATTAGTGCTTTTCAACAAATTCACCAAGTTGGCCAAAATTTGGTGCTATTGTGGTAACCTTGCTAATTAGTGCTTTTCAACAAATACTCATTGTTCAAGCTAATGCTGATTTCTCTATAGGAAATCAAATTATAATTGAGTAACCATTAAATTTAGCCCTCTAAGCGATTTGCCCGTAATTTTCCGTTTCTCTAAAACAACTTAAATCGGTTGTAGAGAAAAATAATTTCAGCAGAATTGTATTTTAAGATGCATGTCAAGTAAAGGGGCATGAAGTGTATATTAGAAACAGACAGGGAAAGAAAAATTAAATTAACATTAGTTTTATAAGCATTTTTATGAAAATGCAGCAAAGCCCTCAAAACGCTCAGACGCATAAGTAGTGTTTTTACAATATATTTCAAAAACGGAGGGCACTTGGCAGCAGGACTCCCTTGGGGTCGAATTTTAAAAAAATTCAAAAACTTGTGTTTACTAATTTTAGTTATACTGTAGGCATGTCAAGTTTCAAGATTTTATTTCCATCGGTTTATGAAATATGCTGGCTAAAATAAGTTTTAAAAAACTTATTTCTGAATTTATTAATAACTTTCTGAAGGAGCTGAGTTTTTTAGTAGATAGCGCCATTTTGGCCTCTTGATATGGTCAATTTTTTCCCCCTTTTTGTAAGATATTTTGACTGAATATAATTTAGCATCTGTGTTTATTGCCTCTCTAATTGATATTTGTTTCAAGATTGTTTAAATGTGTTATATAATATCAGAAACAAAAAGTCCGGGAGCCGGTGACATTGAAAGTCATCAATTTGATTTATTTTTTTTTTTTCGTATGAAGTACTCATAATGTTATTGTAGTTATTGTTATGTTTTACTTTTTGATATAAACATAGAGAAAAAAGAAATAGATAGAGGAGAAGGTCCAAATACCGGCTACCACTTTTGTTTTCAATTTAGATCATACAGTTTTCAAAATTAGTAAAAGAAAAAGTGACAGCAGGATACCTTAACATGTTTTACAACTGTTTAGAGAAACAAAAGTCAGTTTAAAAGGCATTTTCTGTTTATAAAAAGCAAAATTTCGAAAGTCTTCAAAATTTGAGTTTTGAAAATGGGGATCTAAATACCGGCTACCTAAGTTTTTTTTTTCCAAAAGATCACACAAATAGAGCTACTGACAATTGTTAAGGAATAAGAATATAATTTTAATAAATTTTATTGATTAATAACATTTCTTATGCACAGAAAAATACATAATTTTTAATTTTGTCAAATTTATAAAATTCTTAACGCCTATCTCTCAGTCTTCTTTCCATTATGTTTCTAGTTTCGTTTTTTAACGTGTAAGACTAAAAAAAAGCTTGTTGATTGAAATGTGAATTATTTTATCTGAAAAAACCACAAACATACTATCACTCTCTGTTTCTGTGCAGTCGCAATAGTGCCACATATTGTATTCTTAACAACAAAATCCCCTCCTCCCCATTCTTGTCTGCAGAGAAAGCACCATGCAGAAGACACAAATTGCATCATCTTCCTCTGTTGGATATCTTCCTTTTTCACTTTTTAAAAATCCAATTTCTGTTGATTTCTTCTGTCATTTTTCTTCTTTCTCTTCACATTTATTGCAGGCAAGTTTGGAGTGTCCAACAACGCTTTTACGTGAAATGATCCAGTAACCAGTGTCGCTCCTGAAGAATTACGTCCATGTATGCTTTTTTTCATATTGCTAAATAGGACTGGAACTATTTCTGAACCATTTAAATTAATTTATTAATTATGGAACTACTCAAATTATTTTCCTGCCCTTCAAGTATAGCAACCCAGATAGGTCCAAATACTGGTTAGCTGGTATTTGGACCACTCTAGGTAGCCGGTATCCAGACAACGACTATTTTCAAGTTAAAACCAGTATTACTCATTCATATAATAAAATATCAATAATGTGCATGCGGCAATTGAGAGCTAAATATGTCCAAAAAATAACTTAATCATCAATTCAAGGTAATATACAATAAGAATATTTTAAAAATAAGAAACACATATCTGAAAAATTTTTGATGTACCAGATTACTTCATTTCGACACTTTTGCATTTACTGTTTGTAAATGAGACAGATTTCGGCGACGTACTTTTCGTAACTTTCTTCTCTCAATTAAAGTTACAAGCCCTGCTTATCGCCACTAGGCTGCACTGCACTCAGTTCTTAGAACACCTAGTAGCCAGTATTTGGACCCTAGCCGGTATTTGGATCTTCTCCTCTATATATCAATGGTGTCATGACCATGAGCACTTCATAAAAAGAAAAAAAAATCTGCTAAATAAACCTATGTTTCTGATCTTGTAGAATGCATTTAAACAATCATCAAACAAAATCAACCAGAGAGGTGGTAAATACAGATTCAAAGTTACATCAAAACAGTCAAAAATAGCTTAGATTTCTTATTTTTTTTTAAAAACCCTATTAGGGAATTAAAAATTAGCTTCATCTATTCAACTCCTCTGATATCAGTTTTGATCATACACACAAATCGGGTTTTAAACAGCATTAGTGCAATTCTTTTTAATACTCGATATTTAAATGTATGTTACTTGCTTGTTGCCTGGTTTAAGTAGAAAATCTTTCACTGTAACTAGTCCTTAGAGACCTTATATAAGGATAAATATCTTCAGCAGGTTTGCAACTTTCTGCTTTTTTATATATTTTTATAAACTTCTCTTTTTTTTTTAATGCCTTTTATCTTTTCCTTTTTTGGCATTTTTTTTACCTACAATTTTCTAACAACTTTCATCAATAAAATGGAATGGCAGTAACAGATGCTAGCTTTACCAGTTTTGACTGGAGACTTCCAATTTTTGGCTTAACCCCTGCCTCTATTCTACTGCTTTTATTATTTTTAAATAAATGTAATATTTCCCTATAACCCGATGTTAAAAACTATCATGACTTTCTGTGTTCAGTTCTTCTCCTGCATGAATGTTAGTGCTGACATACTACTGGAAAGAAAGAAATGAAACAGTAACCACCAGCAATCAATTTGACTTCAGCGATTTTAAAGAGCCTACCAAAGGTCCTCAGTTTTTATAGGCATCTGTTTCTGGACTTCCATGTCTAATTCTTCTCACAAAAGCTTGATTGGTGAAACTTCTGGTGATTAAGATGACCATTCTATTTTTGTTATGACTTGAACATCTTTCATTTGTAAATCTTGAATGTATCCTTTGGATCCTTATCTTGTTAGAAAAGGGAGTTCTGACCAACAAGTCACCTTCCAGGAAGAATCATATGCTGCACTAATATGATGTGGTACACTTTTTGATCCTTTATTCCATCGATTCTGACTAAGTCACCAACTTGGTTTTCCTGCAAAAAATTCCCAACTCTATTACATTGCCTCCTCCATGCGTATATGTTTGTGCTACGTAGTCTGGGAGGAAAGACTTGTCTCAATGACGATGCATAAAAATTTGGCGATGCGAGCCAAAAGTTCAAATTTCGATTTGTCAGTCCAATGGACCATCTTTCACTGTTCCTTAGTCCAATTCTTATGCTTCATAACCCATGCATAACTTTTTGCTATGTTTGTAGCACACACAGAAGTGGTTTCTTTACTGCAACCCTATCATTAAGACCATATTCCTGCAAGCATCTGGCCACCATCCTATCAGACACAGGCTGAGAATGACTTTTCTAGAGCGGCCAAACATCTGTTATGCTTGCTGCTAGTCATAATGAAGTTGTCCTCATGTCTTTCTTCATGACCAGTTCATTTCCTTCTAACATTTTGAATTATTTTCACTTTTGTTCTATACCTTGATGCACAGCCCCAATGGATATGTTCAACCATTTGTGGATTTGCTGCAAAGAATAACTTTCTTATCTCAAAACAATAATTTGAGAATGTGTTATCACACTTAACTCGCAGTTCTTTTTAGGAATTTTGACTAATTGCAGCTTTTAGGATAAACTTCGTGACAATTTGGAGCGTAAGAAAACAGCACAATCACATGTTGATAATGTTCGATTATTTATGATCACTTTGCACTCATGTGACACTTTACTACAAGTTTACACATCTGTTCTTGATAGTAAACAAATGACTAATGTAAATTGGTAGACAAAATTCCCATTAGATGGCAATGTAAAGATGCAACTCCTGGCGAAGCATGCAAAGTAGAATGCTGAAATTATGTCTTCAAGATCCAAGCATAAAACTAAATTTTTTTTATACATTTCTATCGATTATCTGGGTTGAATTGGTATGGAAATAATGTATTTTGTTATTTTTATCATACTCCATTCATACTTCATTTCATTCACTCTTTTATTTATCTATTTATTTTTCTGTAGGAGTTGAAGACAAACTCAAAAACCCATCTGCCAATATTATTGTTGGCCAACTCCATGGTGCTGGAACTGGCAGCTTTGATCTTTTCACACCAACATTGAATGATGCTCTGGACTTTTAATTTCTACGGATTTATATTATTTATAAATGCTTTTATTTAAACTATTGTACATGTACTATTTTATTTTGACTTTTTACATATACCTTTCAGTTATTTTAAGAAGGTAAATTTTAAGTATTTTGAAGGGGAAAAAAGCTATCATAAGAATATATGATATATTTTTTAGAGGTAAATTTTAAACACACAAATCCATTATCTTAACACTTTTCTTCAGAAACCATCTATTTGGCTTTTAATAATGGTGTGCTATGATAATTGTGAAAATTATTGAAATAGTATGCTGAACTTTCTATTTTTTTAAATATTTTTAAATTCTATTTAGTTTTTTAATTTTCATTGAAAGAAAGCAACAATTATGTAAATTATAAGTTTGTAACTCTTTTTGCCTTTTTACCTCTAAATGATCATTTTATTGCAAAACTGTTAAGATACACAACAGTACATTATTTTTTTTTAAATAGTTATTGTGTGATGTATAGTTTTTTTTACAGGTATCCATCAAAGTTTTTAATATATAATATTCTACTGCATGTTAAAATGAGTGATATTATCAACAATAGGATTTAAAATGAATATAGATATCATACATAGAATGAATAAACTGTTGTCTGATCAACACTCTCACCAAAATATGGCAACTCATATCAGTGCAATAAAGTAAGAACAATTCCTTGAAATTGGTGTTATTGTTTTCGAAAAATTGTTTTCATAAATATCAATAAAGATACTAAATATGTTTATATTGTTTCTTCATAGTTGCTTTTTTTTGTTAATGTTGGTGAATAAAAATAACTAAGTGTGCCATTTTTCTTCTCTTACTGTATATTTTCCTCATAAACTAGCATGCATGTGTATCTAAAACTATTTACTTAAAAAACTTTTTTTGGGGGGGCAAGGATCGTTGAATTGGAACAGATATTTAACTCCTTATCATTCACATATACAGTAGAAGATCATTATAACACAATTAATTAAATTCTTATTTTTTTAATTCTTCAAATAAATTAAATTCTAATTCTGTATAATACACTGCTTTTCACTTCAAAGTCCAAATTCATTATCTAAATGAATTAATTCTTAAGATTTTCTTAGAATATAAGAATAGAGAAATTATATCTGAAATTGGTGAAATACCAATGTACAATTACTGAAATATAAAAATTTCAGCTAAACATTAATTTTAATGTTAATTTAAATAGGTGTTTCAAGGAAAATTTTAGCATAGCATCTACAAATTTATAATGGAAATATAATTTTCATAGAAAATTACTTTTTTTTGCAAATAAGTGCATACATTTCACATTCCAATGCATACATTTTTATTATTTCTTGATATTAGTTCACATATTTGTCAATCTACGTCATTGGAGTTATATTGCATTTCTAAAATATTTTTGTTTTGCATCAACACTGTTGTTGATGCATACAGTCCAACTACAATTAGCTGAGTTTCAGGACATCTCCATTCACATTGTAAGAGACATTAAGGGGACTTTCTACATTAGGAGACCAAAAAAAGCACTTTTTTATGATTTTTTTGTAAGAAAACTGCATGATGGATCTGTTTGAAATTTTAGCAGTTTATTGTACATATCTTAAGGTGTACACAAAAATTTTTTTATTAGATTTTGTTGCTTCTACTCTAAATTATAAGCAAATATGTTCAACTGCTTTGGAAAATTTCGTCTGGACGGTGGGCATGATAGCGCCTTGTAGAATTATCTGAAACACAGAAATATATTTTTTCCATAAACTTCATGAGTATAGCTTCTAGTTAAATTAAAGGAACCCATAAATTTATTTAAAAAAAGTTATGTAATGGCTGATTTAAAAAAAAAAAAATTTTTTTGTTAAAAAAATTCATTTTTATTTGTTAATGACTTTAAAAAAAAATAATTTTAGTTAAAGCTTTAATTCATATCGAAGACAATTAAATAAGCTTTATTAATAATAATAATAATAAAAAACAAAAGATGATTCATTGAGTAGTTTTTTTTTTTTTGTTTTGCCCACCATGTCAAAAAATGTGGTTGACACGGTGGGCTAGATAAAAAAAAAAAAAAAAAAAAACTCAATGGATCATCTCAATCTCCTTTTTTAAATTAACGCTTATTTAATCGTCTTCGATATGAATTAAAGCTTTTACTAAAATTATAAAAAAAAAGTTATTAACAAATAAGAACGAATTTTTTAACAATTCTTTTTTTTTTTTTTTAATCATTACATAACTTTTTAAAAATAAATTTATGCGTTCCTTTAATTTAACTAGAAGCCATATTCACGAAGTTTATGAAAAAAATATACTTTTGTGTTTCAGATAATTCTACAAGGCGCTATCATGCCCACTGTCCAGACAAAAACTTCCAAAGCAGTTGAACATATTTGTTTATAACTTAGAGTAGAAGCAACGAAATCTAATAAAAAAATTCTTGTGTATACCTTAAGATATGTGCAATAAACTGTTAAAATTTCAAAAAGATCCATCATGCAGTTTTCTTAGAAAAAATCTTTTTTTTTTTTTTTTTGTATCTTAATGTAGAAGGTCCCCTTAAACGAGTGAAAGGAAGCTTTGCTTATCTTTCTTTGTCATTCTTTATGATTGTTTGTTCAAAATTCCTTGCTTTCAGAATAGACAAACTGTTTTCATTCGTGTTGTCTCTATAGCTTGTCCCTGATTGGAATATCTGTGCACTTATTGATATGTTTTATTG
Source organism: Maratus speciosus (assembly GCA_963932465.1). Classification (NCBI taxonomy): domain Eukaryota; kingdom Metazoa; phylum Arthropoda; class Arachnida; order Araneae; family Salticidae; genus Maratus; species Maratus speciosus. The sequence goes on along the minus strand of OZ010788.1, from coordinate 482,094,220 downwards.
GGTAAATATAATGATTTGTGAATTGTAATTTTTTTTAATATATATATATTTAACTACAAGGCCATAATTGAGCTTGATTAGCAACTTGAATTTTTTTTTTAAATAGAGCTGTTTTGTTCTTAAATGGTTACATATGTGAACTTTATATTTTCATCCTATAAAATTTTCTTTTACATAGATTTGAAATTGTAGGATGTTAATTTAAAAAATATGTCCATTCATATATTTATCAATAAATAAGTTTTATATTCATAATATAAATCTATATTTCTTCATCAGTTATTCGTAATGATAGCCAAATTGGGTAGCTTGGTAATTTTATTGATTACATAACAAACATGCAAGAAAATTTCATGCTTTCTTATTAAAATACCAAAAATCAGAAAGACATTTTCTTTTTTCATAAAGATAAAGAAAGATTTAATTTTTCATTAAATCTTTTAAGTTGGAGTTTGAAGCAATTTCAGAAGCACAGCAATCAAGAAAAAATCCTCCACCTGTGGAACCAAATATAACCTAAGATGTAAATCCATTTATAAAAAATGTGTGCGAAAAAATTTTACACTTAAATCTGAAATATTCAAATTTCATTTTTCATGTAAAATAAAAAAAAAATCATTAAATAAAAGTGGCTTATAAAAATGACTTCATGAACACTTTAAAAAGACTTGTTTTGTAAAGCAGAGAAAAGCAATAATTTAATAGTCCATAATATAAAGGTTTTGTTATTGATAAATTCTTTGTGTATCTTAATTAAAGACACTTTGTTGAATACTGTGCAATACTGTTGAATATTTTGTATCTTAATTATCTAGTCTGAAGTGTATCAATGCAGCTCCTTATTTCTTTGTTTTTTTTACTTTTTATATAAAATTGTAAAACTTTTTGAGAATAAAGTTTTAATTTTTCTAAAATTGTTCATTATTTATTGCTTAGAAGCGATATTAAATTAATTTAATTTAATTTAAATAAATTTTAAGAATAGCTATAAACAAAATATCATATTTTTACCATTAATTGGAAGTTGTGCATAGTCTACAAAGGCCCTGTTATTCTTAAAAAAGCATTTTTTTTTTTTTTTTTTTTTTTTTTTAACTTGTGACTTACTTCTAAGCGTAACTTGTGGTGCTAAAAAAATGCCTTTAGAAACTTTTTATTTTTCAGTGAAAATGGAATAATTTTTCATTGATGCTTTATAATTTTTCTAGTGTCTTAAAATAGATAAATAAAAAATTAAATTTATGTATCGAGATACACATTTTTTTTCTGTAAATTTTTTTAAGCAATGTCTGTAATAATGATGCATTGAGTAAATGTAATTCTTTGTGGTATGCTTACCCACATACACCAAAAAATCCGCCCAAAAGGGATTTTTTGGGCAGATTTTTTGGGCTTTGGGGCTTAACGGTGCCAATAGAAAAGGAGATGCAGCAATTTCTATGAACTGTTCTATAACTTTATTTACATCACATGGGCATGTCATAACCACAATTTAGTTTTCAGAGATATGGCCAAGACATGTTGATATGCAGAGTTAGACCGGCAGACAGTTGCACAAACCATCACCTGATCGAGTTGAAGGCTGGAATTCAGGGATTAATTAAAACTCTATTTGTATATTAAAATGCAACTGTGGCCTGACAAGTCATATCTTGGTGGAAAACATCTGCAAACCCGATTTTAGTGGTAGATTGGTAGGTTTATCATTGTGTTTTCTTGCCCCCAGTCCTCCATGTTTTCATACCTTTGGGTGTAGGAAAATACAATGATAAACCTACCGATCAACCAGTAAAATCCGGTCTGTAGGGGATTTCCACCAAGATATGGGCTCAGCAGACTAGTTTCATTTTAATATGCTAATCGAGTTCTGTCTAATCCTGGAATTTCAGCCGTCAACTCGATGAGATGATTCACTGTGCCGCCGACTCCCAGTCTAAGATTTTCTTTGGAATTCTGAGTGTGTGATTTCAATTGCATTATTTTCAAAAGTGAAGCATCTCCAACCGTAAAGAATTTAAAAGCCGCTGGAGTGAAAATGATGCACTTGTCAGTGATGGAACAGCTGCGCCAATTGCGCCAAATCGATAATGCTGAGCATTTCTGCGCCAAAACGATCGTTTTTCAACAAAATTGCGCCCAACTGCGCCAATTCGATAATAATTCTTGAGCCAAATCGATCATTTTCCACTCGAATTTCGCCAAACTATTGCGATAAACATGCGAATTTGGTCAAAAGAAAGCGAAAAACACGCAATGTTTCTCAAATGATCACGGGAAAAAAGCGTGAATTTTAACAAAGGATCGCTAATTTCGTCAAAAAACGAACAGAAAGCGGTCAAAAGATCGCGGGAAAACATGATTTCGTTTAAAGATCGCGAATAAAACGCAGATTTCGTCAGAAGATCGCGAAAACACGCAAATTTTGTCGAAAGATCTCGAAAAACACGCTAATTTTGCCAAAAGATCGCGAAAAACACGCGAATTTTGACTAAAGATCGCGCAAAACACGTGAATTCCGTCAAAAGATCGCGTAAAATCGTGATTTCGCTTAAAGATCGCGAATAAAACGCAGATTTCGTCAGAAGATCGCGAAAACACGCAAATTTTGTCGAAAGATCGCGAAAAACACGCGAATTTTGCCAAAAGATCTTGAAAATACTTGAATTCCGTCGAAAGATCGCGAAAAACACGTGAATTCCGTCAAAAGATCGCGAAAAAACACGAATTTCTCAAAGGATCGCGAGAAAAACGTGAATTTTGTCAAAGAATCGCTAATTTTGTCCAAAAACGAACAAAACACGGTCAAAAGATGGTGAAAAAACACTAATTTATTTAAAAGATAGTGAAAAAACCGCAAATTTCATCAAAAGGTCGCAAATTTCGACTAAAGATCGCGAAAAAATTTTGATTTTTGTCAAAGGAGCGCTTACATTGCCAAAACACGATCGAAAGGTCGTGAAAAAACGCTGCTTTCGTTAAAATATCGCGAAAAAAACAGCAAATTTCATCAAAAGGTCGCAAAAAACACGCGAATTTCGTAAAAAAGATCGCTAAAAACACACGAATTTTGTCAAAGGATCGCGAAAAAAGCGTGAATTTTGTCAAAAGATCGCTAATTTCCTCAAAAAACGAACAAAACGGGATCAAAAGATCATGAAAAACACTACTTTCGTTAAAATATCGCGAAAAAAACCCGCAAATTTTATCAAAAGATCGCGAATAAAACGCAAATTTCGTCAAAGGATCACGAAAAAAACGTGAATTTTTTCAAAGGATAGCTAACTTTGTCAAAAAAAAGAACAAAACACCGTCAAAAAAGCGTTAAAAAAACGCTACTTTCGTTAAAATTTCGCGAAAACCCCCCCGCAAATTTCATCAAGAGGTCGCAAAAAACACGCGAATTTTATCAAAGGATCGCTAATTTCGTCACAAAACGAACAAAACAGGCTCAAAAAATTAGGAAAAAACACAAATTTCGTTAAAAGATCGCAGAAAAAACACATTTCATCAAAAGGTCACAAAAACCCGCAAATTTTGTCACAAGATTTCGAAAAATGCGCTAATTTCATCAAAAAATAGCGAAAAACACACTGATTTCAACTAAGAGCCCGAATAACACGTGAAAAATACGTGAATTTTGTTAAAGGACTGCGAAAAAAAGCGAATTTTGTGAAAGAGTCGTGGAAAAGATGCGAATTCCGTCAAAGAATCGCAGGAAAAACGCAAATTTCGTCAAAGAATTGCAGAAAAAAACGGGAATTTCGTCAAAGAATACCAAAATGACAGTTCGATGCTCCAAAATGAGCATTTTTGCTGCTCCAAAATAGTTATTTTCTGCTCCAAAGTGGATTTTCTGCTGCTCCAAAATAGTTATTTTCTGCTCCAAAATGAGCGTTTTTGCCGCTCTAAAAGGGCTTTTTGCTGCTCCAAAATGAGGTCCATGCAATTCCATCACTGACTTGTTCAAAATGTATTTCAGTTTTAAGAATTAACCCTTTATATCCCTAATTATGAATTTAAAAAGCTATCTCCTCAAAACTTTTTTTCCTTGCATTACTATAAGAAGATTATATGCATTGACAATAAAATATTTAATTTTTTTTTGTTAATTACGGCTAATTATTTGATGTGGTACTTCAAAGTACCGTTACGTCATAACGCTTGGACAAAAATCGAGACTTAGAAAAAAATACTATATCTAAATTTTTCTTATTACAGTAGACACTCGATTTTACGAACTCGAGCGGACTCATATAATGTGTTCATAAAATCGAAAGTTCGTAAATGGGAGTAACATTAGTTCAATGTGATGCTGGTTAGGACCAGTACACCAGTTCGTGAAAAAGAGGTTCGTAAAATCGACCGTCTTCTGTATCTTAATATGACTTATGCATATATCTCGTGTATATATGTTTATGATGTATATATAACTACATGATGATGATGTTGGTGCATTTTGCCACCAGAAGAATATTCTTCAGTTGTAACACTATCGTTCAATGGAAAGCATATCTGAAAGAAATTTCCTAACTTTTAGTTGTAAAAAACTCAAAAAGATTAGTAAAATTGCTAAAAGATATTTTAGAATTTTTTTTTGTTCTAATTTGTAAATTTTTTTTTTCATTTTGTTTTATAAAGATGCAATATTTTTTCTAAAGATAAAAATAACATATATTTTTTTGCTTTATTAGTCATTAATGCCATATATAAATCATGTAATGTCTTCCCCAACATTGTATCAAAGTCCATCTGTCTAGCACGCACGCATCCCCAATAAATATATACGTTTTTATGCGCCATATGTATTCAAACTCAAACGATAAAAATCTAAGCAAAAATCGTGTTCAACGTAATCCCGACGGTACTAAGTACCGCTTTGAAAAGTGCTTCGTAAAGTAAACAAACTGAAAATTAATTTTCTTTTAGCATATCATATTGTCAAGTGATCTATTTAAAACAAGAAAAGAAAGAAATGTTAGCCTTATCTTTAAAATTTAAGATGTTTCCAAACAAAAGTTAGGAATACCATGGCAGACAAAAAAAAAAAAAAAAAAAAAAAAAAAAAAAATGGAAGCAAAATCGACACTCACATGCCAAAGTAGCTTCGTGAACAATTTTCAACTTATGGAAACATCTACTGCCATCTAATGATGGTCAAGGGAAGTATTTACTACTATTTCCTAAAAGCACCATTGCGATTGCATTCAATGAGTGTTTTAATTGGGATAGAAAACTGTGGTACTTTAAAGTACCGTCGGGGCATAAAGGGTTAAAGTACACACTTTTATTTGATATAAAATGACGTCATTTCCATTCACTGGAGAATTCCACATTTACGATCCAGTCTTAAACAACATTTATAGAAAAGTATGCATATGACGTTACTATCACGGAATAATACACAAAAACCCTGCAAAAAGCGATGTCGTAAACTCGACAATTAAAAATCGGCTATCTAATGATTCATATGCCTTCATTCGTTTGTAACATTAATATGGATACTTAAAATTAAATATAATTTATAATAGCTCCATGTTTCGTCAGAAATCATTCATTTATATATTTTCAAAATAGCACGTATTTTAATTGCAATTTTTTTTTTCAATTGTTATGAGAAAAGGACAACAAAAAAATATAGTAATCTACTATTTTCCAATTATTTTTCTTTTATTTTCTACAGAAATGGAGTACTTCAGTTGCCACCATTACACGAATGGAATTAAAAACTACAAAAAAAAATTAATATCTCAAAAATAAATTGAGATGCAGTTTTCAAACAAATTGCAGTTAAAAGTGCTTTTCCCCCCCTTATATGAAGGTGCAAAATTTGAAAATGTGCGATGCTTAGAAATTTAAAAAAAAATTGCAGTAGAGGTTATCAGTATTTAACCGTACAATGATACATCTGCTTCGTTTTTTTACAGCTGGCTTATGAAACGTAATGTTAATTTCTAGTGACGCCGCTTTAATTATTACCTGAAAGAAATAGCATATCGGGGCGGGGGGGGGGTAAAAACGCCCAATATAGATGGATACATGTTTTATAAGGGAATTGAAGTACTATTGTAAATTCTATCACCGAAGATTCAAATTACCATGCAAATGCTTGAATTCTTTGCTTGTGAGAATGCATCTACCGCATTTCAAAATTCATTTATTCTACTTGTATTTTCTTTTCAGGTGTTTGTGGCATTTCGGAAAAGGAGTTTTTCAAAGATCAAAATTTATTTGAGATCACCAATTTAGCAAGAATCTTTGAATAGATTAGCAATTATGTCCTCTGAATCTTCAATTAGCAGGAATTTAAACTTCGACCAAATTCTAAGAGGAAATTCGGAGGAAAACCGCGAAAACTAACTTTCTCATAATTAGAGGTGCACCGAATATTCGGTATTTATCGATATTCGATCATGTTACCGAATATCGAAGTATTCGGCTAAAAAAGACTTTTAAAACATATTTTTAAAAACCTACAACTTCTACGTTTAACAGTAAACTTATAAAGAAATTCAGAATAATTAGAAACAGAATCATATTTAAATAAAAGAGAATGTTTTTACATTATTCATTTGCTGTTTGTTAAGTATTATATTATTTAAGAAAATTAACCAATCACGAGGATTTTCATAGGAATTAATTATGTACAATTTCAAGTTCCTGAACATTGTCCAGTAAATAATCTGCTTCTTGCTAAGATTTTAAGAACAACTTTTACAATCTCTGAAAGTGATTGCCCACTCCAGACACCGATCTAGGATGCATTTAAAAACTTCCTTGCTTAATCAAAGGGAGTAGAACAGTTGTATTTGCTGAGTTGCCACCATATAAAATTTGAATAGATTGTATTATTTATTTACTTTTACTTCAGTCTCTTCCAGACAAATAATATATGATCCTGCACAATTTTTCTTCCAATTTTTTCACAATTTCTCTTTCATTTTAAAATGTTTGTGTTAGAATTTAAGAAAATTTTATTCATTTGTTTTAATTCACAGAAGTCATGAGATTTAAAATTTTATTAATTAAAAAAGTTTTATAACTATCCTCTTCTTAAATAACGCAAAGCAGATTTTTTTCAGCATAAAGTTTACTTGGGAAAAGCTCTTGTTTGTCAAAATGAAAGTTTCTGTTTTAAATATTATGTAAAATTGTTTTAAAATTTAACATTTTAATGCCTTTAAACTTTGAAATATAAATGTATTCGACAAGCCGAATATTCGGTATTTGGCCGAATAGTTACTATTCGGCTTAACATTTACAATTCGGCTAGCCGAATATTCGGTATTCGGTTAGCCTGTTGGCCGAGTATTCGGTATGCGGCCAAAATCGCTATTCGGTGCATCCCTACTCATAATAAAAGGTGGCAATAATGCCTCATTTCTCTTTCATATTTTTGGAATGTTGAGTGATTTTTAGAAGTCCATTAAAGACATTTTATTTTCAACAGAGCACTTAAATTAATTTTTTTTTTCTTAAATAAAAATAAATTAATATTTTTTGTAAATCACTTCACGTCACTAGAACAAGTGGTATTAAAACTATGCAATTTCTCATAAGATGATATTTTACTTTATATAGACTTACATGCATGCAATTTTGTATTAATATGCAGCTTATGCCCTTTTGACCTATCAGCTTGCACGCAATTTTTAAGCGCACATCTTGATTGCTTTCCATTCTAACCTGGAGACATGTGACCATAGTGCGCATAGGAGTGCTTAATTTTGACTACCACTATTTCCGAATAGTAATCTTCGCAGGATTATTCAATTAAATAAGACGCAGAATTCTATTCGAGAATAGTGGTTCCAAAAAATAAGTTTTTCTACGTACGCTAGACCTAGGGCCGACCAAAATCGTTTCCCATTGGAATTCGTGCCTCCCAAGGCTGGCCATGAACAAAACTGTATTAATTGTTTCTTAGGTGTGCAGATATTTTTTATAATTATACGGACATTTGCGTATGTTAACTGGTGACCTCAGGATGCATAGAAGTACCTAATTTTGACTACCACTATTTCCAAATAGTAATCTTCGCATGATTATTCAATTAAATAAGACTAAGATTACTATCCGAAAATAGTTGTTTAAAAAAGTAAGCACCACTACGCATCCTGGACTTGGAGCTGACCTAAATCGTTCCCAATGGGTCCGCACCTCCCAAGGCCGGCCATGAATAAAATATTGATTGCTTCTCCGATGTGCACAAGATCAAATAAAATTTTTGCCCTTCTCAAAGTTTGTTTTAAAGAATTTCAACGACATATTTTTAAGAACATATACACACAGATTGTATTTCAATACATTTTTTAAGCAATTTTTGTTTCGTGATATTTTATATATATCCGGATATTTGAAGATCTGGATGACAGGCATTCGAATAATTAGAATTTTATTGTACTGACATACAAACATACATGCGAAATGAAATTCGTAAAAATGGTAAAAGCGGAATTAGAGAACCTCAAAAGCGTAAAGATATCCCAAAACTTCATAATCGATTTTTTTAACATGATTAAATAAATATTTTCCTATGTGTGTCCGGATTCCGGGAAGTATAAAAATAAATAAAATAACGCCAACAATAGAAGAAGGATATAAAATGGGTTACTCCTGGGAAAACCTTCGTAAATACATTATTGCATTTGTGATGCACATATTTTGTAGAATAAATAATTGTTCTGAAAACCGCGAAGAAGATAGTACACATCAAAATGATTCAATATTTATTTTTTTTTTTCAGTCGCTAAACATCGAAGTTTTAGATTTTTCTAAAAATATAATAACAGAAGGGGTGATAACTTTATCTTAAAATAACAGTTTGTGGTAGGAATACGATAGTGGCTTTTTCAAAATTGACAATATTCTGTGATAAAAGACCGTCATTTATCAAGATGAGAAATTTCCCTCAAATTTTCATAGTCACTAGTTCAATAACTTTTTAAAAGAAGTCAGAATTTGTACGCCAAACGTGGCAAATGAGGTGCGTTCGTAGTAATTAGTTTTATAAACACAAAATGTATATATGAAAATATATACCGTTGGAATGTCACATTCACCTTGAATTATATTAAAATAAAATTAAAGAAAACTTTCTAAAAAGGTGCATTCAATATGTTAAAGATGTCACAAATATAAAAGATGTTATTGCATAATAATATAGTTTTAAAAACTTTCAAAATTGCCCACCGAGCACTTTCGATCAGAACATGATCGTCATCAGGGTAGCTTTGATTGAGTACTGAAAATTCCTATTCGTACTCTGTCCCCGGTTGGACAGCCAGGTGAGTCTAATTTACAGTGGAGGGGGGCGGGGGAGGTAGTAAACTGAAAATTTCTTTCTAAATTTAACAATTCTTCTATTTTAAAAACTTTAACCATATACCCGGAATGTTATATGAAATATTATCATTAATAGCCTTATTTCCTTTTATTAAAATTTCGTTGGATTCTTTTATTAACGAAATATGATAATGGGAGATATGAATAATGTTTCTAGCTTCATTAAAACATATACATATACTCCTTAAACGGTCACCTCTGAACAACAACAATCCGCGAATACCGGCCACATATTGATGGAACCAAACACATCCTATAGCATTAATGTTAGTACGAACCTCTAAATAAAGAATTCTGAACAACGGCCGCTCAAAAGTCATGAGGAATTTTTTTTAACAGTTTCTGGTACAATTTTATATTTATTTGAAAACCAAAATCTGAAGCAGATCAAACAAAGTTTACTTAATATGTCAACAAAATGTTACATAATCTGTTGAACACTTAATCCTTTTCCAAAACTAGACATAGAAAATGAAGAGAATAATGATGGGGGAAATTTAGATAATATTCTTAGATCAGCAAGCATAACACGAATGCTAGTAAGTTTGTGTGTCTGGACAAAGATTTGGCAGTTACTGCTACGTTTGATTCATACAGCAAATAGTGGAAGATGGAGAGAGGAAGAGAAAAGTGATGCGGAAGGGGATATGGAATCACCTAAAATTTCCAATACTAACACATATACCAAATTTTTTACGAACCTTCGAGAAAATCAAAAATTTTGCATTAAATCATTATGATGATGAGTTGTACAGCAAAACAACTCATGCTGTTATTTCTTTGGAGAAAGAAGGGGATATGGAATCACCTAAAATTTCCAATACTAACACATATACCAAATTTTTTACGAACCTTCGAGAAAATCAAAAATTTTGCATTAAATCATAATGATGATGAGTTGTACAGCAAAACAACTCATGCTGTTATTTCTTTGGAGAAAGATATTTGCAGAAAAAAAAGCAACTGCAAATCACTGATTTTTTTAATATATTAAAACAATGAGGATTAATTAAAATGACTGTGTATTTCTATTTAAATTTATGTAATTATGATTTTTTTAAAATGAAACCTCTGAATAACACCCACCTCTGAATAGCGCTCACTTTTCATCGGTCCCACTGGTTACCGTTATTCAGAGATTACACTGTATTTAAATTTTGCTGTGGTTAAGTCTTGATACGCTCTGGTTTGTCTATTAAACTTAATATCACCTACGTGTTCTTTCAATGTGTCCTTATAAATTTCCGTCCGGTCATTCCAATATATAATTTTAGGTAGATTTCGTATGAAATACTACCTATTACATTCTCCCCTATGTTGGAATTTCTGAAAATTTTTGCAGATCTACACCGGTCATGATCCCTAGAACCCAAAACCACCCTCAGTAAAAAACTTTATCTATCTATCTATATATATACACTATATGGCCAAAGATGACCGGTCACTTGCGATTTTAGACGTTTTGTTAAATATCTAGAAAAATACATGAGTAATTAACCTGAAACTACAGGCGTGTAAACAGTATAGTATAGGTCATATATTTCCGCGAAGATTTTTTCCCGAAACCCCATAGGGGACCGTCAACAAATTGAAAAAGAACGAATATCTTTAGGATAACCCTGTAAAAACTAATGTAGCAAAAGCGTTCAAACTCCAGATTATTAATAAGTGGCTTATTGTAATATACTGTGTTCATTTTTATGAGGATAGCATGTATACTCGTAGAGAAATGAAGGTTTTTATAAAAACTGTCCCAAATTTCGCCAAGTCTTTTGCTTATAATTTGCAGAGTTCTTCATATAAATAAAAAAATTATTTTCGGAAAATATGACAAACAACATTGTACACAATAGGGGAGACCGGGGCTAGTAGGCGCAGTTTTTAGTTATTGATTTTTATTAATTTTGTGTTTAAGTTTTTTATGAAACTTTAACTGTACTTTTAAAGAACAGGCATTGGGCTAAAGACCCGGCGTTTTGAGTTTGTAGCTTTTATACTTTATGTTTAGCAAAAACCTAAAGCAAATGGAAAATTGTGTGCCAGCCTACCCCTTCGCGGGGCAAGTTGCCTATACTTATGGGGTAAGTTGGCACACGCTTTATAAAAATGTAAATGAAACTCAAATAAGACACGCAGTTAAGAAAAATCAATTTAATTATTACCAGTAAGTTTAAACAAAGGAGTTATCGCTGTGCAATGTAAATTCAAAATTATACAGACATAAAAATAATGAATAAAACATTAACGTTGAGTAACTTCTATCCTACTCGATATCACCATCAGAGTTACAGTTGCCACAAATAAAAAATCGAGTGAATCCGTTTGAGCAAGCCTCGTGTGCCCAAAATCTTGCATTGCAACGACTTTTCTCGGTGTTTGCTGTTTTTCAAGCTACCAAAACACACCAGACACCGAACCAACTTGCCCCGTGTTCAATGCGCCTACTAGCCCCATAATAAATTTCTTCACAAAAGGGACACGTAACTATCTAAGCATAAATAATCCAAGTAAATCACATGTGGGGTAGGTACGGTTAATCATGCACTAAGAAAAACTGCACAAGTTAAATCGCAATTATTAAGATAAGTATTAGAAATTAGAAAAAGAATGAAGCAACAAAAAATTACTTATGAGTGCAAAAAACAGAAAAATCGTAATAGATGTCCACTGCACGTAGGTAACGCTGCAAAACTACAATAAGGATTGTAAAAAGCAAGAAGAAAGGTATTCTGTGACTGGTTGCGCAATCTATGCATAAACAGGCGATTTATGAGGACTGCGCCTACTTACCCTTGTAGCCAGCCCCGGTCTTCCCTACTCTGCAATTAGAATTAAAAAATAATAAAAATTGGATGAAAAATGAGCAGGTTTACTAAAAAATGTTTAACTGCGCATGGGCGATCACAATCAAAATATAATTTGCATAATTTATTAGCGAAGTATATAGAGCAATTTTTGTAAAAGTCTCAAAATCATAGCTTGAAAATTCTGAAAATTATCGTCGATAGAATAAACTCGAAATCCGTTGTTCCCTAAAGGAAGCAAAAAGATGAGGGGTTGTGTCCAAATATAGTAGTACGTGCAATATTGTGTACGCTATCTTGGCACTAATCAACAGATATTTGATACAACACCTCATCTTTTTGCTTCTTTTTGGGAACAACGTATTTCGAGCTTATTCTATCAACGATAATTTTCAGAATTTTCAAGCTATGATTTTGAGACTTTTACAAAAGGTGCTCTATATACTTAGCTAATACATTATGCATATTGTATTTCGATTGCATTTGCGCATGCGCAGTGAAACATTTTTTAGTAAACCTGCTCATTTTCAATCCAATTTTAATTATTTTTAAATTCTGATTGCAAAGTATTGTGTACAATGTTGTTTGTCATATTTTCTGAAAAGAACCTTTTTTTATATTAAGAACTCTGCAAATTATAAGGAAAAAACTTGGAGAAATTCGGGACTGTTTTTATAAAAACCTTAATTTCTCTACGAGGATACATGCTATCCTCATAAAAATGAACACAGTATATTGCAATAAGTCACTTATTAATAATCTCGAGTCTGAATGCTTTTGCTACATTAGTTTTTACAGGGTTATCCAAAAGATATTCGTTTTTTTTTTCAATTTGTTGACGGTCCCCTATGGGGTTTCGGGAAAAAAAATCTTCGCAGAAGTATATGACCTACACTATACTGTTTACACACCTGCAGTTTCAGGTCAATTCCTCATGTATTTTTCTAGATATATAACAAAACGTCAAAAATCGCAAGTGACCGGTCACCTTTGGTCATATAGTGTATATATCACTTTTTTATGGACACTTCCGTAATTCTGCACAAATATCTTCCAAACTGATACATGAAATCAAGGGGCATAAAATCTCGGTCAGGGTCGTTAATGGGCAAAATCGGACCAAGGGGATGGAAATAGAGAGGGGTTTTGTGAAAACCGAAAAAACCCCATAGCTTCTTAATTTCTGTACATATCAAATCAGTCTAAAGTTTTTATTACTTCTAAAAATAGGGCCAAAAATTTATGTATCACAGATTTTTGATAAAATTAAAAATGGGCTCAAGGGGCGCAAAAATAGGGTTTTTGGGAGAAAAAAATTCATAACCTCGTCAATTCTCAAGATATCAAATCCAATTAATTTTATTATAAATCTCCTTAATATTATCTACAACTCTTATACTGACAAGTTTTTGATAGGGCCAATTCGTGCCAAAAAAAAAATTATAATAACAATAATTAAAAACGAAAACAAAAAAAGGGGAGGGGGGGGGGGGTAAAGAAGAAAAAATTTCATCATTTCGCCATTTCACAAGATATAAAATCCCCATGAATTTATCGTATATCTTCTTAATATTATCTACAACATTTATATTGACAAGTTTTTGGTAGGACCAATTCTTACAGCAAAAACAAATTAAAAATACATAGCGGTTGAAAAAAAAAATCATCATATTAAGGGCGTATTCAAATCCAAACTGCTTATGTTCTGACTCATTTTTAAATTCATTTTTGCTCTCAAACGCATACAATTGGTAGATTATCTTATTCAGAAACTGTATAATGTACCGTAATGATCGATTGATAGATATGTACCGTAATGATTGTTTGATATCGAATGATAGAAGCAGAATATATTTCAAAAAATGATGTCAAACTGGGCATTTTGAACCGAATTTCCCTAAGCGGTTGTGTTGGAAATGAAAAATATTGTCCTACTGAGAAAATAACTGTTTATAAATCAAGTATTAATTAATTGAACAAAAAATAAAAAGACAGGTCGCTTATAAATCTCTTCAAAAATCACGTCAGCAAGTTTCATATTTTTACTTTTAAAAATGAATCTGGAAATGTGCCAAAAAAATTCGAGTTGTTGATCATGGAAAAGTATTTTTTTGAATACCGCCTTAACATGATTCTGATAAAACCATCTCTTATATAAAAATGAAATAAAAACTCGTCAAAAGCGGGCAAATAAAATTGTTAAAGTGGGTTTATCTCTAATTATGATTTAGTTTTTGTTGTTGAAATTAGCACTTAACTTTGAAATCTACCTGCGTCTGTAGGCCGATCCGGCATGGATTTTTTTCTTCTTGTGTTTCAGTTACCAATGGAATTATGTAAATGCCTGCGATTTCATCATTTGGAATAGGGTCAATCTTGCTATGGATTAAGTCTTTGAGTTTTCTTGTTGTTTTAGCTACAAGATTAATATTAAATTTCTTTATCGCATATCTTAGCTTCTCATATAAACAAGGTACATAGCCAAAGTTACAAAATTTAAGTTTATTAACTGGATTGCTCTTATATTTCATGTCGTAGACCAGTTTATTAATATAATGTGGGGGGAAATCATTTTTACACACACACTTTTCTAGATAATGAAACACATACAATTAAATGCATCGCCAGGGAAAGTGGTTTTCCTCTACATTATATTAATCGCTCGGCGTGCAATTTTGGAAGTTTTTAAAACTGTATTATTATGTAATAACACTTTTTATTTTTGTGACATCCTTAACATATTAAATGTACATTTCTAGCAAGTTTTCTTTAATTTTATTTTAATAGTTTTATAAATATTCAGATTTTGGTGCAATAGCTCTTGCAGTCTTATGCAAAAATGCATGAATACGAAATTTACTACGATTATATATATTAAATTCAGTAATGCGGAAATGACTCCACCTTAAATAGGACATAATCACCATGACAACCTAGAATCATTACCGATCATGGGATATCATTGAATTAATTACGTATGATAGGATTAAATAGGATGAAGAAAACTTTTATTAATATCTTTTTAAGGTTTTGATTCAATTTTCATGAAATGTGAAATGACTCGACAAAATTCTGCAATGATTATACAGTAGAACCTCGATTATCCGAAGTAATTGGGACCAGCCATCTTTCGGAAAATCGAAATTTTCGGATAATCGAGAATGCTTCAATTTTAAGATTAAAGAGAAATATATGCAATATTTCTTATTATGGTAACAAGTGCTTAATAAAAATAAAGCAATAGCAAAATAGAAACAAGAACTGATTATAAATAACCTTAATTTTAATTTTGAAATTAAGTACCTTTTACATATATCACAAGGGTTTGTAAAAAAGGTTTTGTTTGTCACAGTTTCGATTGCTTTTGCTTTGAAGCTCTATCATGGAGTTTTGCAATATTATTAGCTCACTAGTATCATAGTCTTTCTGCTGTTCCAGCCGTACCAAACATTTTGCAAAACATTCAAAAACTTCAGAATTGCTAATTTGTTCGTTTTCTTCGTTCCACTCCGCAGTTTACGGGAGCTCAAGTTAAATTCAAAGGAACTCTAAGAAAGGGGATCAAAAATATTTATATGTACTCGTAGTCCGGAATGACCGCTTGCATACAAGGATGATAGTTTTAAAAAAAAGAAACAAAAAAGCTTTCAAAATGGATTTTGCACACAAGGAATGTGAATCATGGGCGTAATCTGGCGGGGGCAAGGGGGGGCATATGTCCCCCCAGTTTTTTAAGAGCAGGGGCAAGACATGTATTTTGCCCCTCCAGTTTTTTGTCTTGTTTTCAAATTTCTGTATTTCCTTTTTCGCTTTTTTTTACCCCTTTAGTTTAATAATTTATATTACTATCTTGGGTTTGAACTAGAATTGGATACAGCAAAATCAAAACAGCCAGAATTAATGTTTTCACGTTGACATAAGTAATTTTTCTTATGTCTTGACAAAACCTTCTGCTATAATAACAGTTCAAGAGAATTTTTTTCCGTCTCCCTTTTTTTCCTTTTTGTACAAAGTACAAAACTTATTTTCCTCTTCATTTCCAGGGATGTTTTTTTTGGGGGGTGCACGTGTGGGAAGAGGTGGGAATAGATATCACGATTACTGTGTCTTGACTCTGACCATTGTCCTTTTTCGTAAGATAATATAAGCACAAAACAAGAACTTCCTGGCCCTTAGGGCTCTCGACTATAGTGACACTCCTTGAATATACTCGTAGCGTCAGTCCAGTACTGGTGAGCTGAAGAAATTCTCATGGCGTCTGGATATACAGATGCACACACATTCCGTTCTCTCGCGTACATCAGGGACTAGAGTCTTGCACATGTCGCGTTGTACCCGGTTGTACAGTTGGGCGTAATCTGGTGAGGGCAAGTGGGGATCACTTACCCCCTAGTTTTTCAGGAACAGGGCAAATACCTTTTGCCCCTACAGCTTTTGTATCGCTTTGTAGTTAAAGCCCAGCTTTGTATTTCAATTTTTTTTTTAAATTTAACTATTTATATGCTATTTTGCGCACGCAAAGGCATAAGCATTGGATAATTCAAAATAACCAGAATTAACGTCTTCGCGTTCATAGAAGTAATTTCTGATGCAGTAGTCAAAGCTCAAGTAAGAATATTTCCTCTGCTCTATTTTTCAGAAAAGCGGAACCATTTTTCCTTTTTTATTTTCATAGAACTATTTAAATGCACATGTGGGACAGATTTCTGGATTACTATGTTTTGATTCTGACTATTGTCATTAGAGTTTCCTTCATCTGATGAAACCCTATTCGTCTCACTCGTCTGTCTGTCCGGCTGTCACAGCACAGTGCTCGTAACTATATATGTTGGAGACTTGAAATTTTGCATACTTATAGCTGAAGACCTCACATCAAACGACAAATCGTAAAAATTTGAAAAACTAGTAATTAATGGACGTTGTTAATTAAAAAAAACTCAATTACAAGATGTGAAAGGCATTCATGATTCAACAAAAGCATAGATTTTTTATCAAATTATAAAAACTATCTCTTCCATCGTTTAAAACCAGGTGTCATTTTAACGGCAGATGAGGACTACACTGTAAAAAAAATACTGCCAGTTTTCCGGTAGGAATCGGAAAAATAGTTGCCCTTATCGTACCGGAATAATTTCCGACCCAGCTCGGAATAAAATCCGTAAAAATAAGGAAATAGTCAGTAAAACGGTAAAGATCGCTGTTTAAACTTGAATTTTATCCAAAAATGCCAGAAAAACATGAATTTCGTTCCATGGGCGTGGGGAATAAAGCAAATTTCTATCACAAAATCGCAGAAAAGGCTTGAATTTCGTCAAAGGATCGAGGAAAAAACACGAATATAGTCAAACGATCGCGATAAAGAAAAGCAAATTTAGTCAAACAATCGCGAAAAAACGCAAATTTCTCTAAAAGGATTGCGGGAAAAAGCGGAATTTCGTCATACGATCGCGAAAAACGCAAATTTCTTCCAAAGGATAGCTGTAAAAGCGCGAATTTCGTCAAAAGATCTCGGGAAAAACGCAAATTTCTGTTACAGGTTCGCGGAAAAACACGAATTCCGTCAAAGGATCGTGGAAAACGCGAAATTTCATCATAAGATTGCGAAAAATGCAATTTTCTGCCAAAGGATCGTTGTAAAAACTCAAATTTCGTCAAAAGGACGCCTGATGGATGTACAGAATTCCTAAATTTTAACTTAGTTTATTCCTGACTCCTGCTCTTGTAATGATAAATTCTTATCATTAAATTAAATATCTTTTTTTTTCCCTTTCAGTTAAAGAAAAAAATAAAGCTCTGTTCTCTTAATATATCTCTTATTATATATGAAAGATCTGATAAGATTTCTGTGAAATAGATAATCAATGTGGTCACTATTTTCCTTATGTGTTTATTCTATGCCATTTTTATGCACGTATCTAAAAGTGTGCTGGAATAGTATTTGTTCTCGAGTATATGAACCATGTTACATATTCATTATTATTTAATTCTTCATAAAATATTAATTTTTGCTATTTACTTATTTAGGTTAATATTATAGTTGGAATATAATTCTATTTATTTTTTAGTATTAATCAGTAAGAACCCTATTTATTTTAACACCTATAATGTTTGTACATAATCGCAGTACAGATTTTTTTAACTATTGATTTTACAAATTTGGTTCTTTCGCATCCGGATGTTATTTCGTACGCTGATTCGTAAAATCTAAGTTTTAAAAAAAATCGGACCACAACTTTCCGGTTTATGAAAAAATCGATTTTTAAACATAAAAGGGATGCTTTTTCGTACAGACAATTGACGGGAATTTGTTAAAATTAGGAAAAATAAAGAACCGATCGATTTTAAACTTTGACATAGTTCATAACACATAATAAGAATTTTATGAATTTAAGGTGAGCTGAATTTGTGTGTGTGTGTGTGGGGGGGGGGAAACAAGGGCTCCATGAAAAAAATGGCTAATCTGATTTTTAAAAAAACTTTACGCATTTGGTTACGTCTATTTATTAATTACATGCATTATCATTTAGCTTTTATTACCGTTTATTTGTTAGCTCCCAGACTATCAAAGCTTGATAGCTAATGTGCCCGTATGTTCTGTATATACGTATGTATATACGTAACGCGATAATTTTTGATAGAAATATCCGTTTTGTTTTAAACTTTGTATAATATATAAAAAACTGAAATATGGGAGTAGATAATTTTCAGGGGGACGCATTCCTAAATATAATAGTGCTGCCATTTATGCAAGGAATTATTAATTTTCTATTAACAATTTTGGTTTGTTAATTTAAGGATAAAGTGTTTTGAAAGAGATATTAAACGAATTCCTCTGCATATCACACTTGCCCACTTGTTCTCTTTAGGATAAAATAATACATAATTGATGATTTTTTTATGGTTTTCTGGCTGGTTTTCTCCTTACATTCGAAAATTCGGTTCAAAATTCCAATTGATGGTATTCTCTGAAAGATCATTTACGTTTACCAAAGAATGGAAAACGTATTTCGATTACATAGTTTCTGAATAACAACACCTGCCTATTCCATGCTTTTCCGAACAAAAATAAATGAAAACTTGTGTCATAAAGTTGACCCTTTGGATTTGAGACCAGCCTTAAGTACAATTGAAGAATATGGTAAAAAAGGAAATATGCTTTAGATAAATCGAAGCAGAAAACTTGACATTTTTTTCTTCATTCTTCCATCAAAATACTATAAATTACATAAAATTTTGTATTTAATATTTTGAAAGTAAAAACATTATATAAAAATACTGAATATTTTTATTTCGGTCTTTAAGGGGAGCCCACTTAGAAAATGTGAAAAATTGAAAACATTCGAATTAAAATAAACATTAAAATCAGTGTTTAATTTAAATTTTTGTATTGCTAAATTATCTGGATTCATCTTAAACCAGAATGAATGGGATCGTTTCAAAAGTGTTTTTCGCTAAGAATGGCGGTTGACTTTCAGAATGTTTCTCTGATAACGGGTTCTGAACTCCCCAATTAATTACTTTTTTCACACTACATTTGAGGTTGTTTCAGAGCTTTGATAGTCAAGAACGAAAAGAGTGGGAAAAACGAGTTATCTGGAATTTCCCTGGAAATTAGTGGACTATAACAGTTTATCGCCAGTTGAAAAAAAGTTAACTATTAATGTTACTAGATTTAAACAGCTCTAAAATCTAACCGATGATTAAGATGTCGCATACGAATTATTTTTTCAATCAATCCCTTTCAAATTTCTCCTGTACGCTAATTTTGTTTTTTTCCCCTTAATAAATGTGTATCAGTATGAAAAAGAAGAAATAATTATCAAATGAATTATTAAGGGGAAGTGTCAAAAAAGCTCGCCCAATTTGAGGACAATCTATACTAATAAAAGAAAGTTTCGCTTTGTGTGTGTGTGTCTGTCTGTGTATGCGATGGCTAGCAAAATCTAGCGTAAGTACGAAGCTGACAATTTTTATGAAAGTAACCCAAAGTCTCTTCTGAGACTTCAGAATTTTAAAATTCTAATAATTAGTTGTGTTATTAATTAAAATTCGCAAATCACTCTCATTAATAACTCATCTCGGCCCTTGCGAAAGGGAAAAAGTGGTGGCACACGCGCAGAAGCCTTATTTATGCATCGGGAGAAAATGAAGTTCGAAAAGAAGGAATTTCGGGAGTATTTTGTCATTATTTATTAACTTACATCAGTCAAACTGCTTAGTTAAGTTAAAAACGGATGACATGTTCTATAAGATCGTACTCTTATGTCTCAAATGCCGTAATCAATTGAAAAAAATATCACAGTTAATCCTTCGCATTTTTTTTTCCAAAAAGGCTCGTTTTTTCCGTGAAGTGTTTTTCTGTCCTGTTGCAGCGCCCCTCGAGGACGCAATTTTAGAGGTACCGACAAATTAAAAATGCTAAACTCAAAGCTAAAACCTTCTAATCGATGGTTTAAAAAAAATATGAATTTTAACCTTTTCAAATACACTGGCGAACTCAGGTCACTTCGTGTTTTATGGAAACGATATTTTTTTAACCCTAAAAGTAAAAAAAACGTCCATACTTTAACACACTTTACTTTTTACTTTACACACCATACTTTTTTTCTGTTTAGAGCATCTCTATAGGCCAGATTTACATAACCTACAAAATTTTTTAAACGTTCGGACGGGTATAAAATATTTTTTACAAGATAAAATATGTGAAAAATTCGATGGAAATAAAAAATCTGAGTGTTTCGTCGCGGTTTCGCCCCTTCAGGGCACAATTTTAGAGGTACAGACAAAACCAAAAATATTCTTAAAGGTGAAAGATTCTTCTAATCGATGTTATAATCGGCTTTTAAAAATAAGGATTTTAACCCTTTCAAATATACCGGCACGGAGGTTACTTCGCGCCTCACGGTGACGATATTTTTTCTATGCTAAAAGTAACTATACGTGCGTATTTTAACATAAACTTTTTAGAGCATTTCGATAGAGCAGATTTACATCACCTGCAAAAATTTCGAAATGTTCAGACGAGTATAAATATTTTTATAATCTAAAATATATGAAAATATCTACGAAATCAGTAAAAACCTGGGTGTTTTTGCACGGTAAAAAAAAAGACGTCTTAATTTAAGTATATTTGTGTGGTGATAGGGAGGGAGGGTATAAATATTTTTAAAAAATGGCTTTAAAATTTTTGCCCCCCCAGTCTTAGAGCCCAAGTTACGCCTATGAATGTGATAGTAAAAAAAAAAAAAGCTTCAAAAATGGATTTCGGTTAATCGAGAGTTTCGGATAAAAGAGGTTCTACTGTATATATTAAATTTCAAACTATTCGGTTGGGTAGTTTTTGCGCTGTTATATGCGGACAGACGACGACTATAGGTATATAATTATTATATTATATATATAATGACACAAAGTGTATAACGCTTCCGGGGTTGAACTCATCCGGATTCCACTTCGCTTTATCGTATTCCATTCGGCCATTTTTATTGAAAATTATTTTTTTTTAAATTAAACTTCATAAAAGTTACATTTTTAGAAAGATTATTCAAAATAAATTAACATTTGAGAGATGACTTACATTTAATTATGTACATATTCTAAGATAACTTCCGTTGAAATTCGTTTGGCCCTCTCTCTCCATAAGTAAACATTCATTTGTATCGCATTCATTGTGAACTTTGAGCTTTGTTGGCGCCATCTGTCGTAGTTAAAATAAAAAAGAAGTTTCTTTAGAAATTCTTTGAACTCTGAAGACATTGGGGGAAAAATGAATAGTATTTCTTATAAAATATAATTAGACTATCAGGGATACTTAATGCCGTCTAGAATATATATATATCTGTACCTTGGAACAAAAAGGGCCAATGTCCATTTTTCTCAAATGGCAGGAAACCCAATTTAAGTTTGAGGAAGTTTAAGAATCTTGCTACGATTTCTGTACTATTATTTTTCAAAGTTGTACCTTTGACAATTCAGTAATGTTTTTCTCACTACACAATCTAATAAATGTTAAATTGATTTTTTTTTTTTTTTTTTTTTTTTTTTTTCACATTTTAATTTGGCCATTTTTACATTAACAGTAAGTAACATTGGCCTCGAAAAAATATTTTGTTCCCAATGATCTAATATTGGGAGGACTTTGGCCCTTTTAACAATTACTTTATATGGCATCCTGAATTCATTCGTGCATTTAACTCAAATTTCTCAATTTTGGACATTGGCCCTTTTTGTTCCAAGGTACATATATATATATATAACAATGGAAATAAAATTTTGCATTTTTGTATTTTGTAGGGAAAATAAATTTGTAATTTAATAAAAGAATTTGAGAAAAAAAAATCTGTTAATGCAATTAATAGTTACAACTTACTTAAGTGATAAAGGATCATTTTTAATGATCAAAATTTATTATAGGTTTCTTTATGCATGTTTTTTAAAAAAATGAGGATTTAATCTGAGTTAAACTTTTTAAAATATAAGTTATATAATTATTATTTTGGCGTCAGCTATCGGCAATTAATCCGTGAAGGACTCTTATTTAATTTTTTGTATTATTATTATGATTTATAAGAAATTGAAGGTTATTGATTTTTTTAAAGCAATGAACGAAGACGAAAGTTAATTGACAATATATTTTTAAATAGCATTATTAATTCTAATTTGCATGTTTTTTGTGAAGTACTTTAAATTTTGTGAGTGATGTTCTTTCTTGCAAATTAAGTTTCAATTATAAATGGGCTGTTTTTATAACTTTTTTATTCCCACCTTATTTTATTAGTCAGATAAGATAAAATTTATTACTTCATAATTCTTTTTATAATGCAATGCTATATCATTCTTTTGAAAATGCAAACACGTCATTCTGACGGGCTACCTTCTAGTTATTTATATAATTACTAACGCTCCTAAAAATGAAAAAGATGCAATTCAGGAAGTGAAAAGGTTCAAAATAGTGCTTCTAGCGAAATAAAAAGTTTTAAATCGTATAAAATTATGTTTATTATAAGCCAATATTTTGATAGTTGTTTGACTAAGTTATTTGTTTTTATGCATTGCCATTTAAATTTAGTATTTAACCCATAATTATAATCACATTTGACACGAAATTAACTTACATTTCAGAATAGTAATCTTCCTTTTATTTAATCACAAAATGCGATTAAATAAGACGAAGAATGTTGGCGATGAATATTTTCTATTCGAAAGTTATCTCGTCATACATAACGAGATTCATTTAGTCATGAAATACTGTATATTAAGAGTTTCTTAAATCCAATTTAATAACTAATGAGCATTTTAAAATCAATTTGTCTCTCAAATATAATGTGATACTTGACGTACAATTGAAACCACAACCAGCTCTCAGCAGAAAACATCTAGCTGCATAATTTTCATGATTACACTGGTCAACAAATTTGAACTTTTGCTCTATCCTGAAACAGAAATTAGTTGTTTTTTATGCAGTTTTTTGTGCTGATTTCGAATCTAGTTTTAGATTTATTCCAGCACGTCAAGTTTGACAGATATTTGCATATTTCAATTTATGCAAATTTAGTAAATTTTATACAATTATTTGCAAATTTAAGGTATAAAGCAATATCAGACAGGGTTTTTTGTTTTATGTTACGATTACTACCTAATTTACTTCACAAAAACGTTGTTTCTGAGATTATACTGGCATGTGACTGTGAAATATTAAGACCTATGTACCTAATAATGTACCTATAATGTACTTAATTTGCATATTTTTCATGTTTTTCTAATAATGTTTCTTGGCGTTCAGATATTTCTGCCGCACGAGTAAGCTAATATGTTTCTAAACCAGTTTTTTGAGCTGATTTCAAATCAGCTCAATTCAGACTCAGAGCCACTCAATGAGTCAATGAAGCCTGTTAGACTAAAGGGCAGCAGAATAAATTTCAAAATATCTACTCACTTCTATAATAGACGGCCCCTTAAACCATCATTTTGCCGTTTTTAAGCATAATTTGAAAACTACTTGGAAGAAAAATGTAAAATTTGGATTTCCATAAAGCAGGACTTAATAAATCCATCAAAAAAATTGTAGGTTGCAATTCATAATTTTTTCGAATATTAATTTCATAATTCATAATCCATATCATAAAATTATAAAAATTGCAAATTCAGCGCATTTATGTTTGGGTGTATTAATATTATTGCTACAAAAAAAAATTAGCACTTTAGGAGCATAATTTCAGGAGATATAAATAAAAATATAAAAATGTAATTAAACATTAGAAGCACTAAATTTTGAATGTTTATAATTCAAAAACTTATTCAAATGACTTGAAATTTGGTGTCTAGGCATAGTTTGAACCGAAGATTTGAAATATCTTGTTAAAATTGGGTATTGCTATTTTAAAAAATGAAGTTTGGATTCGTTTTAATATGTAGATGCCCCCCAAAGAAAATTTTATATACACCATTTAAAAGTAGACTTTATTTCCAGTCGTTCGGTACCAGCAACTTTCGTCTACGACAATTTGTTGAGGAGTTAGTAGGGGGTGTTTACTTTTTTTTTTCCACGACTGTACAATAACTCGGCGAGTTTTGATTGCAGAAGAATTTTGCTGTTTTACTTGTTAGAGTATAAATAAATTTTTTTAAATATAAATTATCGGACTCAGCGACATTATGACAGACTATAAAGAGTAAATTATTTTTTCATTACCATAATACGTACATTTAGTGAACAGAAGTTTTATTGTAATACCTTTACATATTATTCTGTAACTTTAAAATGTTATTTCAAAATTGTGGGAAAACTATTGATCTTATCTGGACATTTGATACTTTGATATAGAAAGGTTTTCGCCTTCTCTCGAGATCGCAGAAAATATAAATTCCTTTCCCTACTTTCGATTTTTTTTTAATTTAATTTTTTTTTTGGGTGGGTGGGGGGGGGGGGTTGGAGAGGGATGTTATTCTTAAAGATTATCTACCCTATTAAAATCCGTGCACGTATCTATGTAACCTAAAAAACTCGGAAACCGCAGGGCTATGAAATTTGGCAGAAGGGTTGCTGGTAGGGGCCCATGAACGATTGGGGCAAAACTTCGAAATTTTAAAGATATTTTTTTTTAATTTTATGTTTTTGCCGAAGTTTTGCCTTTTTTTAATGCTCAACCCGTAATCGCGCGAGTTCTAACGAAAGTGAGATATACATATTAGGTATGCCACGCTGCAATACTAAGAAGCTGTAGCGGGTATTACAATAATTTTTTTACCTCACATGCAAATAACTTGAGCTTATTTAATTGCGCTTAATTATTACCTTTTTTTAAAAAATAAAGAAAAACATTTTATCACAAACATCAACAAAACTTTTTATTCTATTTATTCCCAAGATATCGTTTTATCGTCTGCTGACATAGTAACATGATAAATTAAATTTCATAAAAAGAAAAAAAATTCACAGTAGCAAAAAAATAATATTCTAAAGCGAATAGTTATTTTTAATTTTTGTTGTAGAATTAAATTCATGAACCTCCGTGCGTAGAGCGGGTTAAACAGCTAGTTTACCAATAAATTGTGAGGCAACTACGGAATTTATTTGAAAGTTTGATGGCTTTATGGAAATCCTGCTCCCCTGGTCTCAGGATAAAGGTGTCATGCACAGTGTTTCTTTTTCAATGATGTATTTGCCACACAATGGCGTATTTGTGTGGTGTATTTGCCTTAATTCTCACTATTATTTTCATTCATTTAAAAATCCGATTACTTAAAATTGATATAAGATAGTCATTTTTTTTTTTTTTTTGCCTTCGAATTTGAAATAAGACTGCAATAATATTAAAATCACTTATGTAGTAAAATTATGGTGTTATTAATCTGTAACTACTCAACTCTTTCTTTTTTTTTTTTTTTTTTTTTGCCTAATATTGATTACAGCAGTAAACAGATTAAATGAATCATCAAACTGTAATAGAAATATTCGATCAAACTCATGTAATGAGATCGATCTTTCAGATACAACCGGGAAACTTTAAACTACATTATTACATGACATTTCTGAAATACCTGGACGAGTCGCACGTGCAATGGTAACCTATTTTATGACGTAGCTTTGACGTAAAATTGATGCAACAAATTCTCCTTGAATGCTTTTTGTCCGCTAGGATCGTAGATGTTTGTGGGGTCAATGTTTCAAGGATCGGTTGGTCTGAATTACTTCAGAGGTAAATAAAATTGATAATAAAGTTAATTTAGTTAACTAAAATCTATCATCAGAAGAGTTATAGGTTCAGTTGTAAAATTTATTAGAAGAAAAAAATTAGTGTTTTAAAATACATTGGTATCAATGGCGGGGGGAGTCAGAAGGTCATGACCCCCCTCCCCACACCCTGAATACAGAAAATTTCTAAAGGGCATTTAAGAAATGAAATATATATTAAATTCATTCAAATTTATCCCTTGCTCAACAATGAGAATCTTTCCGACTCTTTAAAAATCCAAAGTGAGTAATTACTAGCACATCCATGAAGACATTTTTAACCTCAAATGCAAGACATTTGAAAGGGCACTTACTCAGAACACATTTGATTGATTAGCATTTTCCATTTTTTTATAAAGGCAAAGTATATTTCGGGAAATCTCCCTAGAATGTGGGGTTTTAAACTGAATTTCAGGTCGCGACAGCCAATTGCGCCCTCATGACGACATTTGTAACTATCAACTTCTTAAAATTGGTTTAAAATGCTCGATTTCTGAATGATTCTTTGCCTTTATAAGAAATTGGTAAATTCTTCAATTTTTTTGGTATCTGAATAAACTGTGTAAGTTTTATATTTTTACAAATATTAATGCTTTTTTTTTTTTTTTTTTTTTTTTGTATTTACGAATGAAAATGACTTCCCAAAAGTATCTCAAAAATAGCCCTTTTGGATATCGGAACAGCTTTAATATAAAAATTGCTTATTAAGAGATGTGACCCCTCCCACCACCACAGAAAAGCAGCTGAGGGCTGGATCCGCCTTGATTGGTATATATCAATTGTATTTTGTAAAACTTTCCAACATAGTTGAAAAGTGTTTATGAATTCGGTTCATCGTCCGTCTATCTGTCTGTCCGTGCTGTAATTCGCGTAAATTAAACCCTTTATCTACTGACGGTATTTATAAGTACCATTAAAAAACCTTGTTATAAAATTCATTTAATATATCGATTAGTTGTAATACAGTTTAGAATGAGTCATAGATACATTACTTTAGCTTGTTCCAAAAGCATTATTGCTTACACAAAACAAATATATTTTTAAAATGATGTTTTTGGTTTTTGCCTTCGCATCTTTTCAGCTTTCTTGGCTTTAAGTGTGTGTGTGGGGGGGGGGGGGGATTTTTCAATTCGGAAATATTTCTATATTTCTTTGTAAGAATATTACATTTGTACATTTCCTAATTCTACAAAATACTAAGAAAAATATTTAAAATAAAAGATTTGAGTGAGGTTATAAATATTGCAAAAAATCCCTATAAATTAAAATTTAATTAATTCTCCTAAAATCCTTCGAAAATTTATTAAAGGATTATATAAATCTTCTAATGTAGTTTCAAAAATTCACGAAAAATGTTTTAGAAGATAAAATTTTCATGCATTCATAATTCGGTACATAAAGGGATAATCCGTTTGCTATGAAATTGATAGATTTTATTGGGTATCACTATGACATGTTCGATATTGAAGATGAAGTGTATAGTATTATTGGTTCATTTACAGGGCCACTCAAAGAATTCTGTTACATTACGATCTATGGGGAAAAATCGTTTGCCGTGTATTTTAATGATATTACAGTATTTTAAACATATTGAAATTGATATACATTACTGAGGTGTAGTT
This sequence comes from Maratus speciosus, assembly GCA_963932465.1. Classification (NCBI taxonomy): domain Eukaryota; kingdom Metazoa; phylum Arthropoda; class Arachnida; order Araneae; family Salticidae; genus Maratus; species Maratus speciosus. The sequence goes on along the minus strand of OZ010788.1, from coordinate 482,066,219 downwards.
ACAAGATTCTTACTGCAGAATATGATCTGCATAGAGCTTACCGTTCATTTACAGGGAAGAATTTGACTGTAGAAGAAAATCAGCAATAATTGAACTATTGAAGAATACGAACATTAATTGCTGGAAGTGCGTTTTCAGTTGTGGTATACGTTTTAAACTTTAATTATTTTTTTAAATATCACTTGTTGTGTGTAAATTGTATAGACCATATACAGGGTCGTATAAAACGTCCCAACAACACCCGTTTAGTGGCGGAATTGCTGAGTGGAAATTTTCAACCAGGGGTGATTCTGTTCCGAATTTTCCGAAAAATTAAGGCAGTCATTTCCGAAAATTAAAAAAAATCAGTCATAAATCCGAAAATTCAAACATAAACTATATCGCGAATTTCGACAAATGTTCGCCGAAAAAAAAAACAATTTCGTGAAAGGATCGCGAAAAAACGGCAAATTTGCCCAACAGATCGCGAAAAACGGCAAATGGTACTTTTCGGTTAGCCGGGCTCCAGTGTTATATATACATACATATATACATATATATATACACATATATTTACATATATATATGCACATACACACACATATATAGATACATACATATGTATATATATATGTAAATATATGTGTATATATATGTATATATGTATGCATATATAACACTGGCGCCCGGCTAATCGAAAAGTACCCGGCAAATTTCGTCAAACGATCGCGAAAAACCGGCAAATTTTGTCAATAGGTCGTGAAAAAAAACACAAATTTCCTCAAAAGATCGCGAAAAACCGCAAATTTCGTCAAAAAAAACGGCAAATTTCGTCAAAAGATCGCGAAAAAACCGCAAATTTCGTCAACAGATCGCGAAAAACAGCAAAATTCATCAAAAGATCGCGAAAAAACCGCAAATTTCATCAAAGGAGCGCAACTCCCCCCTCCCCCCCGATGTATTTCCGAAATTTTTTTTCCACTCAGAATCACCCCTGTTTTCAACTGTGCTATGTGTTTAACTGAACTAACTTTTAGCATACTATATAGTATACATACACATCTGTAGATAATATACAGGTCTGAACAACAACAACAACAAAAAATCGTATATTTTAACGGCTATTCATGGTAATAGCAGAAATCGTGTTTTCGAATGCGTTAATTCATTTTCCAAATTCTTCATTTAGACATCATCTTTCACCATTGTAAATTGTGAAGTTTTGTCATAGTATTCTAAATGTGTTGGAAAGCGTTTCATAATGTATGCTGTACGCATGATTTTTCGTTCTTATTAAACAATGTTTAGAGTATCCCACTACTTTTAAATGACTATTTTTAGACCAAATATAAGAATTTTTTAATCGTTTTATTTGAAAGACTGTGCAATTATATATCCAATGCAGTTTTGTTTTTTAGTTCGATCATTAAAAGTGTAGTTATGGTACTTTTTGTTTCAGCTTTCAAACATGAAATATGTCCTACAGTAGAGCCTCGCTAATCCGAACTAATTGGGACCGGTGCCTGTTCGGATTACAAAAAATTCGGATTATCCGAAATTCCATTAAAAATAGAAAAGTAAAAGATGTGTGCTAAAAATTACAAGTTATAAGTACTCAGTAACATAATAAAAATCCTCTAATCCGGCATTCTAAGTTTCGGCACGCTGGATAATCTGGCACGACTTTTGGAAAAAAAAAAAAACAGTATTCCTTGTCTCATCACTCTTGATGTTTATAACAATTCAATGAAACTTCAGAAAGGGGAATTATGTAACAAACCATTACAAACGGTTCACAATCGCGAATCTATAAATAGCCCAGTCACTTCGTCGACTAGTGGGAAGAAAAAACATTTCTGTAGATAATTTACAAAATCATATTGTTGAAAGTAAATATAAATTTTTACTTTCATCTTTCTTTACAAGAAGAAAGTATTGGATTCATGAAAATTTTCGAATTCTGGTTTTCGACGGATTTACACGTTTTAGGGGTCAGAGAGCCCGAAAAACATGTTTTTACAAAATGTCTGTCTGTGAGTCTGTGAGCCTGTCTGCCTGTCTGTGTGGGACACAAATTTTGTGGGCGCTCTATCTCAAAAACTAATAAACCGAATTTAATAAAAATGTATATTCAGTTAGTCCCTGATATGAATAGGTGCTGATTAGTTTTTGGTGTAAATCGCTCAACAGGTGGCGCTGCTATGCAGCATTTTTCACGATTTCCACAAGAGCTTAATCTCCAGAACTAATGCATGGACTTTCATCAAACTTCAGATTCAGTTAGTACTTGATAGGAATTGACGTTTTATACATTTTGGTGTAAATCGCTCAACAGATGGCGCTGATATGCTGCATTTTTTGTGATTTCCGCAGTAGCTCTAGCTCAAGAACTAATGCTTGGATTTTCAACAAACTTCAAATTCAGGTATACCTTAATATGAATTACTGCTGTTTATGTTTTGGTGCAAATCCCTCAACAGGTGGCGCTGCTATGCTGTATTTTTCAGAATTTCCGCTATAGCTCTATCTCAAGAACTAATGCACGAATTTTCATCAAACTTCAAATTCAGATATACTTTGATATGAATTGGTGTTAAATTCATGCAATTTCTTGTACTATTTAAATGATTTAATTGACTTGATTTATATAGAAGAAAGTTTTGTGATGGCCACAACATACTAGTTGTCATTTGACTTAAATATTTTTTTCTTTTTTTGTGCATTTTAAAAGAAAATTTTATAGTGACTGGCTAGCAAACTAATATTCGAGATTTTTTAAAGATAGTTTCTACGAGTAGGCCTACAGTGCACGTTTTAATTTTATATTCGTGTACATATGTTCTACTTTTACATTATTGAGTATTTTTTAAAATTATATTGAAGCTGTTTGAAAAATAAAAAACATGCTCCATGGCCATTTTATAATGTTTAATTCTAACTTCTACACTTTTTTCCCGACATTGATCCTGAAATTCCGAAAATTTCGTAAGTTAATCTTTTCAGTTAATTTGTTCAAGTATAATTTTCGAAAATAAAATCGGTTCGGATTAACCGGAATTTTGGATTAGCGGGATCTACTGTTTAAAAGGTGGTTCTAAAAGAAAACTATTTTTTCCCATTAATGAACGCAAAATTTTCTGCCTCATTTTTAAAACGTTAGAAACATGATACTTGCAAGAATGACTATTGAAGTGATTTGGCATAGGATGTTTTTTTTTCCAGTTTTCGATAAATAAATTCCATCTTAAGTTATAAGCATTTGCTGCCTCCGATGGCAGTTTTGTTCCATTTCCGCGATGTCGCATCCGGAAATTTTGTTCAAAATATCCACTTTGGCAGCATTTTCTGAAAGATCTGCCTTTATCCAAAAATGGAAAAAACTATTCGATTAGAAAGTTTCTAGATAAGAGAACCTGTCAATTTCAGGAGTTTGCGATTAAAAATAAATTTATAAATATGTCAGAAAGTAGCCTGTTTCGATTTGAGAACAGCCTTAAGTTAACCCTGAGAAAGAGAGGATATTCTAATTCTGCTATTAAGAAAAGTGCTCGTACAACATATAAATCTGAAGAATTTTAAGAACGGGTGGTTGGGGAGTGGAGGGGGGGGGAAGGGCAGGCCCTGACTATAACACAGGCACCTGGGGCCGTGCCTTGGCCACGAAGTTTTTGAGGTGCACAGAATTTTTCACAATTTCATTTAAATTTCCATTAAAAAAATCATAATTGTGAAAAAAATGTGATACAGCAGTATCCCGACTTGCGTCCTTTCGACTTACGTCATCCCGCATTTACGTCGTCTGGCCTGGGATTTTTTTTTCCTTAATTAAGGAGCACTTTGAACTTTTTAAAAAGACTTTTGGAAGAAATCTAACATCCCCGATGCAGTCAGTCACAGTCATAGGGTATTCATGGGGTGAAGTTCAGCAAAAACAATGAGAGATGTTAGGAAGACTGTGCCTTTTTCTCCTCAGAGACTAAAAAAACATGTGAACATCGAGATTCTGTATTTCTCTTAATTATTGAAGATTAAATCGTCGAAAATGGAAGAGAATTGAACTTAACAAGTGAAAATTAAATTTAAAACATCAAAAACTCGACTGCGTAAAAAGCGAACTAATTAATTATTTTTCATCAATGTGAAACTATTTTTTATATTACTTACCTATTTCTTTTATTTACCTTGTATTGAACTTTAATTGTACTTTTAAGTTGTGTTTAATTGTTAGTTCTTATCTATAAACACAGTTTTGATGAGGCCTATAGATGCCTATGAAGGTTAGAGTTGCAGTAAAGCTAGAGATCCTACCTACACAACTTCCAGGTTATGTAATATTTAAATGGAGCTTCTGACTGTAAAATAGTCAATGAAACATCGTCTTCATTTTGAAAGACCTATCCAATGATATGCCACTCAATAGGGTGCGTAAATTTTTTTTCGTCTCTAACGCCATTTTGTATTTTACAACCACCATTTTGAATTTATAAAAACAAAACTTAGCCTATAACCATCGGACGTTTAAGACGAATCGATAGAGACCTCATTCATTAAAATCCATCCAGCCGTTGGGATGTTCCGGGGTATAAAGAAAATCCACATACCCAGATACGCGTGAAACACGTAACCCTTCTTGGCAGTCGGGTAAAAAGGGATGATGAAGATGTTGTTGAACTCATAAATTGCCCTGTTCCAGAATTAACCACAAACGAACTTATCGAATTAAAGAAACAAAGATCTGTCGAAGAAATAGATGAAAATTTTGAGCCTAGGGGGATTGGGAAAGATTATGCATGTTGCAAAATTAACTAAAAAACTAAACCTTATTGAAGCTGGAATGACGGTTCTTGAAAATATTGATTCAGACGAGCAAAATGTAACAACTACTAGAAAAAGCTTAGAAAACTCACTCTGTTGTTACAAAGAGCTTCTGAGAGAAAAAAAGAAAAAAATTGTCGGTTCAAACTTCGTTGCAGGATTTTTTTATATGCTCAAAGGCTCGAATGGGACAACTTGAACAACAATAAATTGTAAGTTAACAACTTATTGATTTATTCTAAATTTTGTATTGCAAACTCATTTTTTTGCTAATGTGAAATGTATATAACATAATCCCTAGTACAATAGAACATGTTTATTAGATTTTGGTGAATTTTTATTACTTATCCTTTTTTCCTCGTCTAAATGCACCTCGACTTACGTCGCTAGTCTTGGAACGAATTGCTGACGTAAGTCGAGGTATTACTGTATTTGAGATATTAATACGATGGAATGACAAAAATATATCTCACTATATGGTTAAAAACACATTTCAGTTAATAATAGAAAAAATATTTTACTTTTATTCCTGGAACCGTTTTTCAATTTTCCGGAAAACTTAATTTTTTGAGTTCATACTTTTCGAATAAGTGTGTAATATGTAAAAAAAAAAAAAAAAAAAAAAAAAAGTAGTATCAGTAAATCAACCAATCTAAGGGAGCATAAAAAATTGAAAGTGCCCTGGGCACAAAAACTTGCTAGTCGGGCTCTGGGGGGAAGGGGGTGAATATTTTTAATAGATTTTCAGAGACGAAAACTTCAATGCGTTTTCGGAAAAATATGACGTTCACATCCTATCCTATCCTCAAAAATTACGGTCACATTTATACAAAACTGATTAGCCACTGTTTATGAGATGTTGTTTATGAGAGTCTTGTCGATGAATTACCGAGAATTTTCCAAAATATCACAGTTCTTTTCTTTAAAAAGAATGAATGAATCAACATGCAGAAAATGTATGAAAAGTCATCAAAGTTATATTTTGTATGGCTATATCTATTATTATAACTTATTTTATAACTTAGATTGCAGCCCATTATATTATTAGTGCCTCGAATCGTATATTTATCGAAAAAAGAATGAGTACCCTATTATCATTTTTCTAATGAGGACATTTTTTGGTAAGTATCAAATATTGCATTATTTTTTTCTTAAAATTGTAAAAATTAATTAATTTATAATTTAGCAAATGAACTTTTCTTTTTATGTACTGATTTATTTGAAACAATCAATATTTTACTCTATTTTGCTCCATTAAAAAAAAAAAAAAAAATGTTATCAAACGCACTCGGATATACTCTAATAGATTTTATAGCTTAGAATTTTTCAAATTTCCATTTCTTTTGAATAATTCTATATTTTGGAAAAGAACAGAATTAAACATAGCTACTAATTAAAAAAAGTACACGAGACAGTCTTTTCATTTTTCTTTATATTCTACTTAACACTTTTCAAGATTCTTGAATGATGTGTCAATGACTTCAGTTTGCAAGTCTGTGTGTTGGCAGCTGGCCGCTGTTGCTTTTGTAAACGTGATTGGATTGCTATGAAATTTAAATAAGTTATTAAGGGCATCCTATTCCCTATTGAAAATGATATACGTTGTATTCGTAGTCCATTTTACTGTGATGCGTAAAAGAATTCGTGCACATTACGATCAATACAAAACCCCTCAACGGGTTAAAAGTTTGTGACGCAGCGCTTTATCTTATGGCTCTAAGAATTTTAAATTTGGAACTTAAAAATAATGATATCAAATTTTGAATTTATATGTATATTAAAATTTATTTATTGATGATTTATCATTTACATCTCTCATAAATTCGAATTATGAATTAAAAAAAAAAATGATATGAAAATTTAAATGACGCCTTGATTTGGCTTAAAACAATTAGTTTTAAAATTCAATTTAATTTTTTTTTTGGCTAAATACATTTACACATCTAAACAATACTTTTCATTTTCCAATGCACTGTTAAATTCACTTTCACTGAATCTATATAATGCACTGAAATGTATTTATTTGAATAAATTGATTTATCTTTTGTGCCACGCTATCCAAAAATCAAAAGTAAAATTTTTGTAAATAGTTTCTTTTCGTCATATTATCCATTTGCATACGTTTAACTTAGTTTGGATACAATGACGCAAAAAACTATTTACATAAATTTTACTTCTGTTTTTTGGATAGCGGTGGCACAAAAGATAAATCAATTTATTCAAATAAATATATTTCAGCGCATTATATAGATTCAGTGAAAGTGATATATTTAACAATGCATTGGAAAATGAAAAGTATTGTTTAGATGTGTAAATATATTTAGTCAAAAAAATTAAATTAAATTTTAAAACTAATCGTTTTAAGCCACATCAAAGCGTCACTTAAATTTTCATATCACATTTTTAAAAATTCATAATTCGAATTTATGAGAGATGTAAATGATAAAGCATCTATGAATAAATTTTAATATATATATAAATTAATAGCATAGCGTCACTCAAAATTTGATATAATTATTTTTAAGCTCCAAGTTTAAAATTCTTAGAGCCATAAGATAAAGTGCTGCGTTACAAACTTTTAACCCGTTAAGGGTTTTTGTATTGATATGGGCGGTAAACTGTTTGACGTGCGTTTTAAGGAAGTTGCACTATTTCACGAATTTATTACTTTTTGAACGAAACTGACATATTATATACAGGTTTATTACAGAAAATTTTGTGTGTACCATTTATAGTTGTTTTACAGGGACATTCAAAAGAATTGCGATGTGACATTTCCTATGAGTGAAAAAATTATGAACTGCTTTATTGATGTCAAGCCGAATGAAATCGATATATTTGCATCATGTGGAAACAAAGTGAGTTTTAATCTTTAAAGTTAATTTAGAAGGCCATACAAAAGAATTCTATCGTAGATACTCTAATCTATCGCGGGTAATGGTTTAAAATACATTTTAATGTATTTATGCTATTTCAGCTCATCAATATTTATATATGTGATTAGCAACGTAGCTACTATTGCCAGGTCCAGTGCTAGAAAAAGCGGCGCAGGGAGACATAAAAATCGGGACAAAGGCTTCTAAATTGGGAGATAAAAATACAGAAAACCCTATGAAAACAGAACCTGTCCATAATGGAATCCTATCTTTTCTGAACATTTTGACATGATTATTTCCTTGAAATTCCTATTAGAACAGAAGTTATGGCTAATAGAATTATACCCGCTCAATAGCTGAAGAGGCGTTTCCGAAACTTTGAAGTCATTTGCCCCAAATGGCATTTTTGGGCATAACGCGCAGGATATCTCAATAACTTCTGAATATTTTTTCATGAAATTTTCGAAAGATATGTGCTGGGCAACATATAACTATGATATGTTCCCGCACCATGTTGGTTAAATCAAAGTAAAATTGCGTAATTTGTTATTTCTGTTTGTATAAATATTTTTTATAAAATATAATTATGAGTGTAAAATTATAATGTTTATATATTTAAGTAAAATAAGAGTGTAAGTTCATACAAAAATTATTAAGTTGATTTTAAATATTAAATATATATTTTTAAAAAAATTGTTGTATTGTAAAATGAATGTATAATGTTGAATAGAGCTCGGATCTCAGACAACAACAATAGCCAGACGCCATGGTGTCGTTTTATGACAAGCCAATGGAAAGTGGTGTATAATTAGATATCGTAAAATAATAAAAACGTTGGAATAAATTTATGGCCTCAATAAAAGTGTTGGGATAAATTTATGGCTTCAGACCACCCAAACTTTAAGGCAGATAATAATATTAAAGTATATGTAAGGGGCCATTTGCAGACTGTTAGCTAATAGGCCTATCGAAGTATAATAAAAAATCTTCTCACATCCAATAACAGTGGACTAAACAAAAATAGTTCCACCCACTGCAGGAGTTGGGGTGCAAGAAGAATAAGGTTTGAAAAAGGGAGTCTGAAAAAAGATGTAGAGGACGCAGGAGCTCTCCTGAAAGCCCGTGCCATGAATCCTGAAAGCCCTAGTAATGCCCAGGCGAGATGGACGTCTCGGAGCGAGCCTAATCTAGCCTAATTGAGGATGTCTTCCTGATATACATATCGGAGTGAGCCTAAGCAAGCCAAATTGAGGATGTCTTCCTGAGGTTAAAATAAAGAGGATTATTCTACAGAGGTCCGTAGCTATGCATCCTGCCATCCCGATGTTGCCGCTCTGATACGAAGCGAATTCCGGATGAGATATGAATATGATCCTAAGCAACGCGACAACTCTGAATTTGATGAATAAAGGCCACCATCCCGTATATTAAAAAAAAGGTACGACTTTAAACTTTTTACTTTACCACTTAAGATCATATGAAAAATCATAAAAACACTTTTCTGATATTTTATGGTAGAGAGTAATCTGAGATCCGACAAAACCGATAATTAAATAAAATTAAGGTAATTTAAAAATGAAAGAGAATTATTCTTTTAGCAAAAAGAAAAAAATATAATAATTTGAGTAAAATGAAAATATTGTCTTTTTTTTAAAGATTAAATATACTTAAAATAATGAGAAGCAAACAAAAGTATTGCTCTCTTTTTTTTGAATTAATATTATGTATTTCTGTATATAGTTGTGTTCAATGTAAATAAAATATTTAATCAAGTTTTAAAAAGTTTCTGTAATTATTTAATTGTTAATGTTTAAGGTGTGTCAATTTATTTTTACAGCTTAAATTTTAGTTTAATTCATAAGTGGAAGAGTTCGTCTAAATAATTCACAACGCAAACTCTTAATTTTATTCGTAATTATTTAAATTTAATAATTACATTTTGACGCGAATTTTAATTTAATTTTATTAATGCTTCGCGTTGTTCTTCTACTAGAATGATGTATTTACGATCACTTATATTATTTGAATTTATCTAAGGTATATATAAATTATATACCAATTTGCTATGAGGTTGCTTGGATGATTTGGACCAATTAACAATTTTGGAGGTAAATTAAATAGAAAATAAACAGGTGTAATTATCTGTCCAGCAATATGTTTCAAGTTTGTCTGTATAAACTGAACCTAAAATTTCATTTATACTGTTCAAAAAAATATTTTTTTAGGTGATTATACTGTTTTGTATTAGCTAAATACAACTTTGTATTAAAAATATAAAAATGCTTTATATATAAATTTATTTAGGCTCAAGGTAATTATTACAAACTGAAGTATAATAAGGCATAAAAAAATTTCATTCTGCGCATAAGCTGTTATACCAATTTTCTGCTCGACAAATGTCTGTCAGTTTGGAGCCCCCTATAAATACTAATTTTGGATCTTGGAATTTTTTAAATACATGAATTGAAAGAACATGTGTACATCTTTTAATTCCAATAAAACTTGTGTTTTTAAATTATATACATTTTAAGATATTAAATGTTGAAAATGGTCTTTTTTTTTCTTTTTTTTTCCCATTTTAGGAGTCATGAGACTCTTAAACGTAAAAACTAAATTGTTCCTGTGATAGGAATACCATGCTATCTGCTAAGACCAGAGTTCGTAAATATCATGATATTTTCGAAAATATCAAAAATATCCGATAGTTTGATATATATCCGATATTTTCGATATATATCCGATATTTTCAAAATAGTCAACTTTACTGATAATAAATATTTTCAAGCATAATATTACATTAGAAACTAAAACATATTGCACTTAACATGAAAACTTAAAACAATATACTAAACACACTTTTTTTTTTTACTTAACAAAATTGAAGATGAACTAACTGAAAACTGAAACAATTTGATTTATGCACTTACATTAAAAAAAAAAAAAGCTACAGGATTCAGTATCAACTATCAAGAAATCAGAAATTTAGAACAAAATTGAAGATCATCTATTTGAAAACCGAAACAATTTGATTTATGCACTTACATTAAAAAAAAAAAAAAAGCTGTGGGATTTAGTATCAACTATCAAGAAATCAAATTCATAAAAAAAAATTTTAAATACATAATACTGTTTTAACTGAAAATTTTTAACATTTTTTTATTCCCTAACATGCTGTACAGTTTAAACAAAACTAAATACCAGAACATATTCTTTTCTAATGAAGCTGTATATATATATATATATATATATAACCGAGTATTTAAATTAGACAGTTTATTATTCAGTGTCTGTTCTGACTTAATTATGTCCCTCATAATCCACAGTTAAAAGTAAAAAATTTAAACATAAAGCTTGGAAAAGATATTTGTTTTCTTCTTCAGCTAAAAAAATCACTATCAGAGACAAAAATTCCTTATTTACTGAACAGCACAGTCAACAACAGTTAGAAATTTCATTTGCATTTGTTTTGACTGAAAATATCAAAAATATCTTGCACAGTGATATTTTGAAAATAAATATCAAATATAGAAAAATATTGAAAATAGCACACATCTTGATATTTTGAAAATAAATATCAAAGTAATATGAAAATATCGAAAATATCAAAAATCTTGATATTTTCAAAATAAATATCGGATATATATCATGATATATATCAAGATATATATCGATTGATATATATCAACGAACCCTGGCTAAGACAAAAGCGTTTTAAAACAGATTATTTCCCCTTGCTATTCCGTCTTAGAAGATTAAGTAAACACAACATTCTTATACAGTAAAACCGGTAAAAATGGAATGATTAGAGACAAAAGGACAAAATTCCAATTCAGCAATTATAATTGCATATCGTTTCGATCGTAGGTACAATGAAATTTTTACTTTTAAAATGGAATTCCGTTATAAACAGGTTCAGTTTTCATAAAATTTACTGAAGAAAGTGCAGTAAAACTCGTAAAGACAGAATCACTGGGACCGCAAACAATTACTTTTTGACAGGTTTCCGTCTAGGCATGTAGACATGTAAGGTATTCTTTTGGAAGAGACTTTAAATTTTCCATTATAGACAGGTTCTGCCTTTAGAGATTTATTGTGTTAAGTTCCGCTTGATGCAGGCTAACCAATGACATGGAACGAAAAGAAATTAAACAGAACTTCTGCACTGTAAAAAAAAATCTGTAGGTCTACAGATGTAAAGTTACATGCTTACTAAACTTTCAACTGTAACTGTACGAAAAAAGCTGCAAATCTACAAAACTAGTTTTTGTAAAGCTACAAAAATCTGTAACTTTACAAATGAATCTGCTAAAATTTCAGTAATCTTACTAAACTTTTATTTGTAACCCTGGCTGCAGTTACATGAAAAGTTCTCGGAATCCCAGTTTCCAAAAAAATTCTTAGTAACCTTACAGATTTTTTGATTTTCGGCGCAAAAGTGTGTCTGTTACATGAAATTTTGTTGTTGCCGTTACATGAAAAGTTCTAGGAATCCCAGTTTCCTAGATAAACTTTAGTAACTTCACAGATTTTTTTTTACAGTGTGCATCATGAAAAATCGAGACTTTTGACGTCTTGCGCAGTGATTAAGCGAGACTAATTGCAGACCCACTATAATCGTAACACTAATCGTAGCAGAAGGCAAAATTATAAAGATAAATTAGCATTTTAAGTAATTGATAAATGGATAAAACTAAAAAAAAAAAAAAAAGAATAAAAAAGAATGCACACTTACCAGGTTATGATGTTCAGATTGAAGTTAATTACATTTAACCCATTTATGCTTGGCGTCCCATTTATGCCTGGCGTCCCATTTTTGGGACGCTTCGAATTTTAATAAATTTGTATAATTTTCTTCTTCTTTATAACATGAAAATTGTACAAAATAATTATCTATAAATGTCTTTACCTGTTTCCGAAAGATGATTGCATAAGGTGGATATTTATTTGCTTAAAATGAATGCTTTTTTCGGAGTTTATAGATTTTTCGTTTTTCAAGATGGCGGAATGTAAGAAGTGAGTATGTTTGTGTTTTTTCTACCAATTTTCGAAATAAATAAGTCATAATCGTAGCTTGTAGACTTCTTTGAAATACGTATTTTTTTAAATTGTGAAATTATATCTTCAAGCGTATTTTTTATGCAGTTGTAGCATACAAAATATAGGGCGCTATGCACGAATGGGTACCTGTTTTTATTAGCCATTTAGGGGACAGTTGTTTATGTAAAGTCCTTTTCAAGATGATTATGAAGCAAATTGTTTTTAAGCCTCAAATACAATTATTCTTGGTTTATTATTACTAATACTTATAATGCTATTAGACTCTGTAAAGAAATAGCTATATATTTTTTAGCAATTCATAAAAATACTAATTATAGTATATAATATACTATTTAAAAGCTTATTTTACATATATTTAAACAAAGCATATAATTATGCATATTACATTATTACAAATATTATGCATATTCCCATATTTAGAACGTTTACATTTTATGAAATAAATACAAAAAAGTTTTAGCGTAATTTTTTAAAAATATTTTTTCAGTTCATTTTGCAACATTTTAAAGTGATTTTACCAAAAATTTGAGAAAACAAAACTTCAGGCACAAATGGGTTAAAAATAGCACGCATAGTCCATTTAAATGGCCTAACAGATGTTCTCCGATATATTATGATGGTTACAGAGACAAAAATCTGAAAATTTCAAATAGCAATACCTACTTTTTTACTCTGCAAAACATAAACAGTTTTTAAACAGCACCTTCTAGTATGAAAGCGGTGGCCTAAAGAAAAGGACAAAGAAGATCAGTGAGCGCTCGTACACTGTAAAAAAAAATCTGTGAAGTTACTAAAGTTTTTCTAGGAAACTTGGATTCCTAGAACTTTTCATGTAACGGCAACAACAAAATTTCATGTAACAGACACACTTTTGCGCCGAAAATCAAAAAATCTGTAAGGTTACTAAGAATTTTTTTGGAAACTGGGATTCCGAGAACTTTTCATGTAACTGCAGCCAGGGTTACAAATAAAAGTTTAGTAAGATTACTGAAATTTTAGCAGATTCATTTGTAAAGTTACAGATTTTTGTAGCTTTACAAAAACTAGTTTTGTAGATTTGCAGCTTTTTTCGTACAGTTACAGGTGAAAGTTTAGTAAGCATGTAACTTTAGATCTGTAGAACTACAGATTTTTTTTTACACTGTAATGAGCTAGAAGAGCACTTTGGTGACTTTGTCATCTACACAATATATAAATTATGAAATTAATATTTGAAAGAAAATTACGTAGGGCTAATGATTTGTTTTACAGTTTATACTTTAAAAAGAGTAATTTGTAAAATTCCTAGATTTTTTTTCGTTTTGTTACAATTATTTTAATCAGTTTTCTGTTAATAGATAAGTAATGTTAGCTTAATAATTAAAAGAGAAATATGCTTGATTTGTAAACTGAAATTTTGTAGGACTCCGTTAAATGTCTTTTAAATAGCCAAATTTAACACTGTCATAAAGTCAATGGCAAAAGCTTACTTTAAAGATGATCATTATTTTTTTAATTTTGTAAAACTTACCAAGGGAAAATTGATTGAGGCCTTCATTACTGTGTCATGCTTTAATTGAAAGTTAATTTGGTAAAATGGTATTAATTTAACAGATATAAAAGCATTAATGATAACATTAATAAATTGAAAGAAGGCGCAATTCTCAATCGAATGGCTATTTTCGTATTTCTCTGAAATAATTTGGCGATAAAAAAAATACATACATATATTTTTTTCTCTTTCTTTCTCTTTTTGGACGACTGTATAGAGCTATAGATGCTTTGTTGTTTGTCCAGAATCCGTTGCATTCAATGCATAATCGTTTGTAAAGGTCGCCACTTGAAAATATTATAATTCGAATTAAATTTCTTCAGTCTTTTCTTCAAAAATCTTTTCTTTTCGCTTATCTGTTTTTATTTGTTTTTCTCGTTTCTCTACTTTGCCCTTGTTTTAAGTAAATGAATGGTATTAATATTACTTATGTGGAAATATTACCATATTGTGCATAAATCTATGTTTGTATAACATATCAAAGATCTTATAATGTCTATGGGTATGAGTATGAATTTTGCAACTTGTTTTCCTAGCGGTTAGCGACAGTTTTTGTGCTGGTGATAATAACTTCAGCTGTAGCTGACATATATGTCTAATTAAACTATTCTTATATAGTTATTTTTTTTTTAAACGAAATAAAATTTTACATGCAATAACTTTTAGTCATTTTTTTTTTATTTTTCCGCTGTAAAAATGTTAGAAGTTGTGACACAAGTCAAATATCAATTACTTTTAATGTGTTTTGTTAACTGCACTGCTATTGAACGCTAGAATAATCTACAGCAATAACAAATATACCATTATTTTTCATTGCTACCATTTCATAGCCCATAGGTGTGATTTCTTAATAAGATTGCGCTAACCGTCGAAAGAGGACCAACCTTATTTTTTGTTATTGCTTTCCCCCTTATCGTCTTTAATTTTTGTATGACGTCATGCGAAACTACTGAAGGAGCACCTGTGTGTGCGTTCAGATTCTCGGTATTTCCCTTTTTAATAGCGGAATAGTTGTGGAAGGACTAGTTTTTGTATTTCAGTTTTTCTTTTTCATAAGCTCTGATTTAAGTATAAGGGTTTGGCATCTAGCAACTAGAGATAGCCTGTAAATTTCTTGTGGTCGATAGATCGCCAAGGAACCGCACAGATAATAAATCAAAGTTTTCAATGTGAGAATCTGAGGTAATTATTTTATCATTTTTCTTTTAGATATCATATTTAATGGGATAATTGTATAATTCAAAAACTTATTTAGAAGCTAACAATATAAGTATTTTTCAACTAAAACCGCAAAATAGTAATCGCAATTTTATTTGAAACTCTTTATCTTACCTCCTTGTTTTTTGTTTGTTTGTTTGTTTATTTTGCTTAGAATTGTGTACTTAGACCTTCTAATTATGTAATTTATAATTCATAATTTTTAATGCCAAAAGGGTATTTAATATTTATAATTGTCAAAAATTAGTTTTTAGGCGATATTTCAATTATTAAACATGGAATAATTATAGATGTCAGGCTCTATAGTAAGTGAGGGCTGTAGTATTTATGCCCCCCCCCCCCCTCCCTGGCGTGATTTTTGTCATCGTCTCTACAAATAGTATCTTGTAGAAAATTATTAAGTAATAACTAAGTATTTTGCATATTTTGTGACTTTAGTTTTTAGCGTCCCATGTGGTCGCCCGAACTTATCCTACCCACTCCCCTCTAGCCGGCTCTGGGACCAATTTTTGTATTTCACTGTTTCTATTTTGGAAGATATGAAAGTATAAGGAATTGCCATTTAGCTACTCGAGTTATACTGCAAATTCCATGTGGTCAATAGATAGCTGAGAAACTGCATCTAGACAATAAATGAAATTTTAAATATAAGGTTAAATCCTTATATCCACAATCCTTAAAACGATTAATTCCTTATTATTTAACAGGCATTCATTACCTTATTATATTAGGGGGATAGTTTACCTTTTCAACAATTTTATTTATTTTTAAAAATGTGGTTCAAATGGTGAACTCACTTCATTTCAATGTTAAACTTAAAAAGCATTTTGAAAAAAAAAATTAAACTGCATATTTAATTAAAAATTAAAAATTTTTTTAAATCCTTATTACTTTTTAAACTATTGATATTTTTGCCCAATTAAAAAAAAAAAAAAAATTCAAATGTGTACTACACAAGCCTTCGCATGGATTTTTAGATATACCTAATATTACATTTAATATAATTTATTTATTGCTATATGGGTGAATATCCCAAAATGTGAGATTTTGAAAACAAAAATTTTGAAAATTTAAAACGTTTCAAAGCTTTCAAAGATTTTTTAAATAATTTTTTAAGCTGAATAAAATAATTTATATGTAAAATTGTTAAAGTTTGAAGAGCTGAAGTTCATTTTTATGTAATAATAATTATGTGTCATTTTCTTGGCATGTGTATGCCAGGATAATGACAATTTCATTCTAAAATATTTTTCCCATTCTTGTTTTTTTTTTTTTAATTTTTAGATCTAACATTTTAATTTTGTTTAAAGGAACATGTTTCCTCCATAGTACCTCAAATTCAGTGTAATGTTCAGTTTTATTTATAATTTATAAAAGCCAGGAAAATGACATAATAAAAGTCTACTCAATTTTTACAAAGCCTTTAAACACATTATTTTCAAAGAAATATCTAAAAGATCTTGCTGATAGCAATGATTTTACTACTTCTGACTTGAACTATGTCAAGAACAAGAAGAATTAATCTGAAGCGCCATCTTTATACCTCATAAAGAACTAAACTGAGCAGGCCAGGGCAATGACATTCACTTTCAGTGACAATCATATTTTAATTATGAAAAATTATTTGTAAAATACAGAACTTGTTACCTTCCACATATATGTGTTATATAAGGTATAATTATTAATTAGAAATTAAAAAAACTAGAAAAAGAATATTTGTACATGATAGCAGAAAGCCTTTTACTTTGCACACATCACAGTGTGACATACTAGGAAAATGACAATATGAAATTTTAAGTCTTTTAATTGCTTTATTTTTGTGTTACTGTGAATATAATATTTCTTGAAAATACTTCTAAGAATATTTTTTATTTGAATCTAAAAAAGAAAATTGCATTATATAACATTAAATAGAAATTTTATTGTGCGGACTGCAGTTTCCGTATTTTGTGATATTGACCCATATATACTGTAAAATGATGAAAGCTAACACATCTTCATTACTTTTTTTTTTTTTTAATAACAAAAAACCCGAAGACTACTTCCATGCGCAGATTTATCACATATGGGGCATTCTCACAATCTTTTGACTTTTATGTTCCTGAATAATAATTTTTATTTTAGTATATTTTCTTGTTATTTTTTTTTTTATTTTATTTCATATACTGGGGAACATCCCATTGCATGATTGCATAACAATATTAACGAGATAAATAAGTTTTCGACGATGTTGGGGGCCCAAATACCAGGAAAACTCCTTTACCGTCCCGTGTCCCTGATGCTGATTTTTAAGTTTGGAGCTGTCTGTATAAAATTGTTTCAATAAAAGTAATTCGATGTAATTTTTCTTTCCGAAACTGGGACAATTGTTTTATATAAATATGTAGCAAAAAATTAACCTGCACACATTTTTACGGTTGATATTATTTTTTGAACTCTGCCCCTGGATTTTTTATCCTTACCGTCCCTCTTGCTAAACTTATGCAGAAAATCACTTCAGATGCAGCCACAGAATTTTTTTCAAGTTTTTTCTCATGCAGAAGTATGCTAGAGAAAGAATGTCTAAAATTCTTTGACAGGCAATTTACTGCAGAATTTAAATCAGCATTTAAATATCAATTTCAAGATCGTGGCTTTATTGGTTAGTCTTACCGTCCCCAAGGTTTATTCCTGCACTTTTCGAGGTAAATTAATTTTTTTTTTTAATTTAAAAAAAAAATTAATCCAATGTAAATACCTGTTTCTAAAAATCAATGAACATTGTGGCTACCACTTAGTCTTAACATGATTTGCCGAAAATAGGTGGTAATTTTCCTTACCGTTCCATCCTTACCGTCCCTTTTTTTCCCATTTCGTCCCTTTTTTCCTATACTGCCCCCCCCCCCCCCCCTTATTTTACCTTACCATCCCTTCTTTAACACCCCTTTAAGACAATGTTATACCAAAATTTTGTACTAAAAATACTACATTGTTATTAGTTCTTATTTGAATGTCCTGTGGGTACTATGCAAATTCATTATAAGTAAAAATTTAGAAGAAAATAAAAAGTTTTAGTGGTAAACTGGTAAGGAAAATTAAACTCGCAAGTTTAACATAAACCTCAGTTAAATAAAAAAATTTTCGCTGCTCACCATTTTTTCTTTATTTTGAATCATTAAGGCATTCGTCTATAAGATTAAAATGTTATTTTAGCAATTTCAATTTCACCAGATTTTTATTCCCGAAAGTCAAAAGATTGTGAGAATGCCCCATATATAATAAAGAACATGTATCAAAAAGTTTAAATCTCTATCTCAAATACAAAAAAAAAAAAAAAAAAAAAAAAAAGCCTTAGCATTTTTAAAACATGAAAGCGGAGAAAAATATGAACATGGAGAAAAAGCCATTTAAAGTTTTAATTTGTGTGGGTAATTGTGCTGAGTGTATAAACAAAATTTACAATATCTCGCGATATAATTGCCGTATGGGTAAAAATGAGGTGTCAAACTATTCACAATTAAGCAGGCTTTCATTTAATATATATATATAAATAAAATAAATTTTTATTGATCCATTTTGAGGTAAACTGTCCCCTTAAATAGGTTCATTTCATATTAACAAATGGAATTGTACAAATAGTGTTTTTAAAAAATCATATTAGCGGTTCGCGGGATTTAAAATCATGAATTTAGTGGACTGTGAGGTCCGAAAGTTTGGTGACCATTGATTTATGTGACATGCTATTACTTTTGACTGCACGTGGAGCCTGTGCGAAAAAAAAATATATATAGTAGATTTCCGTTACAACGAATTCCATTACAACGAAAAATCCTGTTACAACAAAATTTGACAAATCCCGTTTTCAAATTGCATTAACCTTAATGTATTAAAAATTCCGATTTAACAAAGTGCATTTTTTTAGGAATTCCGTTACAACGAAAAATTTTCATCGAACTCTTTTTTCCTTTTTTCTTTTAAAATGATCTCTGGTTCGTGGCAAGAAATTAGCCAGAAAACAATTTCTAACAGTTGGAAACATGCCTGGTTAACTGAGACCGAAGAAAATGAATCAGAAATTTTAGATTTGAATCCTCTGTGTTAAACACCATTTGGAAGGCTATCAAAAAATTAACACCAGTCCCTGATCCGATGGATTTGCAGGATTTCTTATCTGTTGATGACAATATTCAAATATGTTCTGAAGTATCTAGTGAAGATATTATTTTGTCAGATTATTTTGATTTAAAAGTACATTAGACCGACAAAATGACGAAAGCAGTGATGGAGATATTGATGTTACCGACGATTAAAAAATTACCGCTTCGGGAGCTCTTTCATTCTTGGAGAAAATACGTGCTTTTGTTTCTCATCAAAAGAATGTTCCAGAGGCGGTATTTTCTCAGATTCATTTGTTGCACACGTTTTTGTTATCATCAATTACACATTCCTTTGTACAAACTAATTCACATATTTTCTGCAATAATGTGCTACTAAATATAGTTTAGTCCGTAATTTTGTATTTTTAATATTGAATTTTATTTTACTAACTTTTTCTATGTTAATTTAACTAGTCTTCCATTAAAATATTCTATAACGAAAGGTAAATTTATCTTGCATAATTAGTTCATGTGTATATGTAATTCATTAGATAAATAGGAGTAATTCCGTTACAACGAAATATTTTAGTGGTCCCGTGGAGTTCGTTGTAACGGAAATCTACTGTATATGTATAAACTAAAATAAATGTACACCCGCCTTTAATCGTTGACCGTTCACAATAAGACCACAACAAAGGTGTCATTAGACTTAGAATAATGATTTCTTTTAGGATACGAATGCAATTTTTAAGTAGGGGTCCTATACTACATATTAAAAAATGTACTAAGTTTGTCTTTTCAAACGGTAACTGATAGCACCCATTTTTGACACCATATCTGAGTGCCCGGATCAAAGCAGATCGGAAAAAAGTATATGTTATATAATTTTCTTAAATCTTCATAGAGTTAGACGGGGTCAAAGTTTGAGGATGCTAATGTTAAATCCGCGTGACAAACTTTAATTTATACATTCTCCAAAATCATTCGATAGAAATGTTAATTTTACGCGACAGATATAATTTTCCGCGTTAATTGCACGCTAGATAAAGTGAACAGACCCAAACACATTCCAGGCATTTTTTCGATTCAAAAATATATTTTTAATTTTGAAAATTAATAAATTCATATTTAAAAAAATAGGAATTATGACCTACATTACTTTTTGCATAAACAGAATGAGCGTCGTCAAAAACTTGTGTGTGTAAGTTTACAGTTCATTCGAATCATTATTCTTCCAGATACAGAGAAATTTTACTTTTAGACGGTCTTCCATAGCTGCCAACTTGTACGGATTTTTCTCACCACTAAAATTTAATAGAAAATTTTATAAAAAACAATCGCCGAAATCTGATTTTTTTAAACGATGAAACAATACAAACATTTCTGCTAAATTTTAGTGGTAACGAAAATCCGTACAAGTTGGCAGCTATGGTCTTCTAGCCTAGAGGGATCGCATCTTGTTATCATTCAAAAACATGTAAAATAATTGTAAAAAGTCACCAGAAAATTTATACGAAAATTTCTTTTAAATAAAATAGTTTACTTTGTACTTGATTTGCTCAACAATTTTTCTTTTGATAGTAGCTCTGTATGACTCCATATTTTTTATGCAATATTCTCTTTTCTAAATTTATGGATAACCTCTAATGATTTAAAAAAAAATTCTATGAAGGTTTAAGAAAAATTCTGTAAATTGTATCTTTTTCTAGACTGCTTTGATCCGAGAAACTCAAATACGGTATGAAAAGTGAACCCCCCGAAATAAAACAACAACAGTAAAGCTTTAAGTTGCAAGCCAGGGCCGTCGAACACACGTGTAAAAATGCCAATTGCCATCACCTTTTTTGAAAAATATTCTTCAACTTACTTAATGAATGACATTCTGAGATTAAATAAAGGCGAAGAAAACTATTTTTAGGGAAAGGGGTGGCAACTGGCCTTCTGGCGCGCCGGTTTGCTGTCCCTGATGTAGGTGGTCCCTAATTCTGGAGACATTATTTCGAGTTTAATGACCCCCTTTTTTATTGTTAATGATCTGTGAATAAAGAACGGGTTTATTATTATTATTATTATTATTATTATTATTATTATTTTGACAGACGGTATTTTTATCAACGAAAATGCAGTTTTCACTTTATGTAGGTAAAACTATTTGCCTTTTTATATTATAGTGTTTACTATTGCTGTAATTAGGAAAAACCTGTACCCCATTTTCCGCAAAGCATCATCAAAAGAATTTTTTTCCTCTCCTCTTAAAATAAAAAATTATATTGTTACTTATTTGATAATCATATATTGATTTTGGGGAAATTGTGCTAATTTTGGGGACGCATATTAATTGATCATTTTCTAATTGTTTGCAAACATTTAAAAATACTATTCTCCATACTTAGTTGCTGTGGCTTTAGTATCTATTCACTCCGAGTTAAAATATTTATATTTTTATTCTTGATTTAACATTTAAAAAACATGTGAAAATATCTTTTTAACAAAACACTTAGGCAATCTTTTCCAAGTTGTTCAATATCTAAAATTGGACATTTTTTAATGGAAATTTACAATATAATAATAAATATAATTTAAAAACTGGGATATAAATTTAAAAATATATTACTATAGCTCTTTAGTGCATATTATAACACACTTGTAGAAATTTAAATAGTGCAAAAATTTTAACAATTCACATAGCAGTAGTCTTTTTTAAATTAGTATGTGAAAATGCATAAAATCATAATATAAATTAAAAACATATTCGTAAAAAAAAAAAAAAAAAAAAAAAAAAAAACTTTTTTGTTATGAATATAGCTGACAAATGCTGGCATTTAGATGAAGAAATCATTGCTTTATAAAAGAAAATAAACATTTTACGTTTTCTTTTCTTTTCTACAGATTTTCCTTAATAAAAGATTTTTTTTCCCCGAATTAAAATGCTGAGTTGTATATTTCGGTTTAAAAAGTTAGATTAAGAAAATTATGCCATTTTTGTAAGTTAAGACTTATTTTTAAAAATACAGTTCAATTAGAAAGAATCGCGTTTCTTTGGTCAATGCTAAGGGAAAATATATATACAATTATACATATTTAACTTTTTATACAAACAACGTGTTTTAGCGTAATGTGACTGTACTATGTCAAAAGCCTGTTGAAGTACCTTTCGAAAGATACATCATCAGTGTTGTGCGTTTTCTCCGTGCATTAGAGATGCTGGCATTAGTAATAATATATACAATAATTATGGCTAATTCAAAGTAATAAAACAGATTACATCGATTAAACAAGAAAGAAAAAATCATGGTTCAAGCATAGATTATGAAACACCTTCCAACACATTCAGAATAATGTAACAAAACTTCACCGTTTAATAAATTGAAATATGACGCCTAATTGAACTATTTGGAAACGCATAACACATTTGAAAACTCAATTTCATCAGTTTCCATCTACAGTCGGAAAATTATCCGAATTCTTTGAGCAGCCCTGTATATGATATATAGATTTATAGCTATGCACTACATGCATGCAAAAATTTAGTTCAGTTAGGAAAAACATATCACAGTTGAAAATACACTTCAGCAATTTCCGCTAATAAGACGAACGGTTCGTGAATTATTTTGTGAAGCCCTGTATACGAGGTATAAAATTTATACACAACGAGTAACATGCGAAAAATTAGTTAAATTTAAGAGCGCATACCGAAATCGAAAACGCACTTCCAGCAATTATTACTCAAAGAGAGTACTGTAACCGATTTCTTTTGTGTAAAGTAAATGAACGATAAATGCTATGATTACCACATTCTATAGTAATCATCTTGTAGTGAAATTGAGTGATTTATATCAATTTCAATAAATCTGAAATAGCGTAATGTCATTAAAATACACTGCAAACGATTTTCCCCCAATAAACCATAATGTAACGGAATTCTTTTGAGTGCCCCTGTAAATGAACTATTAATGCACTTCATATTCAACACTGAACATGCCAATGTAAAGATCAATTGCATGAAAATCCGAATATATTTACGCGAGTTAGAGCGCGAACAGACAGACGAACAGATGGAGAGACAAACCGAATACATAAACACTATTCAACTACGTTGGAAAGTGTTAAAAAGCATCCGTTGCTCCGTTCCTCCCTAATATTTTCCCAGTATAGTTTATTTCATCTGGTTTGACTACGTGACGTAGGTCTCATCCTTAGCGAAGTTTCGCTTATATGATCTCGTGCATGATCTATAGCCTGTAGATATAGAGCAATCATTTGCGATGCGTTTAATTGGCGTGAACAAAGCGCATGCGTGGAGGAATGAGATGGGCTCATTGGTGCTCAATCTCCCTCTATCGATTCAAATGAAGAATTTTTTTTTTAAAGTCACATGAATCTCAAAAACTATTACTTTCTACTTTGTCATATAATCGATATTTTATAATTCATCTCCGAAAAAACAACTCTGTACATAAAGAAACACTCTAAATATTGGTTATATTTCAAATGCGTAAACTTGCAAATCAAGGGTCTCAGCATAAGAATCTTCGTTTTTAACTGACTTTATTTATTATTTAAAATTATCAACCTGTAGTTTCATTTTCTCTCTATTACTAAATAATTACACTTTGTTTTGAGTGTAAAAGTTTAAAATATGATTCTAGTAGTAAATAGTATGCTCGTAAAAAAGAGCTTTTTTACTTAAGGGCACATGGAACATAAATGGTTCAAATTTTTGAGTTTTTAATTATCGGCCTAAAAAATAGAGCTAAAAGATTATGGTGCTAAATGATTATCGATCTAAAAGATTATAGTTCTTGAAGAAAGAAAATGTGTTTTTTTTATGCTTTGGTACACTTTTCTAAAATTCTATTTTAGGTAAACAGTTGAAACTTTCGAAAATTGTGTAACTAACTTGTTTCTTTAAAAATATCTATATTTAGGCCTGAGTGAAAAATTCTTTAAAATAATGAAAAATATGTTGTTAAAATTTTTAGGATTTTCAAAGTTTTTTAGTAAAAAAATTTCAATTTTATTTCTTTTAAGCCAAAATGAAAATTGCTTTTATTATTTTCAAATAGTATGTGTTCTGACTCCACAACAAATTTTAAGGTTATATATTCAACAATTTTTTAGAAAAGTGCAGTATTGTTTAAAAAAATATCTAAAAAGTTAATTATGTTCTTGAAAACTAATTTATTCATGAAATTAATTTCTTTTGATTTATATATGGGCTATAATGTGTATATTGACTGTTAAAATTGTTTTTGTTTTTTTTTCTATCTTTATTTTTAAGTAAAATACATGATGTTAAATATTTCGCAAAATCTGCTTCATTTAACTTGTCGATAACCATGTGCCCTTAAAAAAATATGAAATTATTTTAGAAAAGTAGAGGAAAAGGTCCAAATACCGGCTACCACTTTTATTTTCAATCTAGATCGTACAATTTTCAAAATTAATAAAATAAAACGTGACAGCAGGGTACCTTGACACGTCTTACACCTGTTTAGAGAAAAAAAAACCAGTTTAAAAGGCGTTTTCTGTTTATAAGAAGCAAAATTCCGAAAGTCTTCAAATTTTGAGTTTTTAAAATGGGGTCTAAACACCGGCTACCTAAGTTTTTTTTTTCCAAAAGATCACACAAATAGAGCTAATGACAATTATTAAGCAATAAGAATATTATTTTAATAAATTGTATAGATTAATAACATTTCTTATGTGCAGAAAAAATAAGCAATTTTTAATAAATAAGTATTTTTGTCAAATTTCTAAAATTTTTTACGACTATCTCTCACAGTCTTTTTCCCATTATGTTTCTAATTTTGTTTTTTAACGTGTAAAACAAAACAAATAGCTTGCTGATTGAAATGAGAATTATTTTATCTGAAAAAATCAAAAGCATAATATCACTCTCTGCGTCGGTATAGTCCCTATCAGCCCATATATCGCATTCTTAACACTGAACCCAGAATCCCCTCCCCCATTCTTGTCCACAGAGAAAGCACCCATGCAAAAGATACAAATTTATCATATTCCTCTGTTGAATATTTTCCCTTTTCACTGTTTTAGCCCTCTCACTGCGTAATTGTTTTATCAAAATAGCTTAAAAATTGCGTATTTAACACCTTCGCGACGAGCGTCTTTTAAGAATTTTTATTCTTTTGTCACCGGTTTTTCAAAACAAAAGTTTTTGTCTATTTTAACTGGGAAAATGCTCCGATTAAATAAGGCATAATTTACAATAAAAAAATAACTGGTGGGAATAATCAAGGAGGGTTAATTAGACGGAAAAAATGCATCCCCAAGGAAATCTCGGGTTGCGCAAATTTTGCTATTTTTACGATGCCCAAGGAAATCTCGGGTTGAGCAGCGAGAGGGTTAAAATCAAATTTCTGCCTCTTTCGCCTGGTTTACTCCGTCATTTTTTTCTTTCTCTTCACATTTATTACAGGCAATTTTGTAATGTCCAACAGCTCTTTTTTGGAAAGTGATCCGGTAACCAGTTTCGGTCCTGAAGAATTACGGTCACGGTTGCTTTTTTCATATTGCGAAAAAGGACGGGGACTATTTCTGAAACATTAAAATTAATTTATTAATTATCGAACTATTTAAATTAATTTATTTTCCCCCCCTTTAAGCAGAGCAACCAAGAGAGGTCCAAATACCGGCTAGCCGATATTTAGACCACTCTAGGTAGCCGGTATTCGGACCACTGCTATGTTTAAGTTAAAACCGGTATTACTCATTCATATATTAAAATACCAATACTGTGCACATGGCTATTGAGAGCTAAATATGCCTAGAAAATTTCTTAATCAACAATTCAAGCCAATATACGATCAGTATATTCTTTAAAAATGCGAAACACATATCTGAAAAACTTTTGATGTACCAGATTACGTAGATTCGACACTTTTACATTTACTATTTGTAAATTATACAGACTTCAGCGACGTACTTTTCGTAACTTTCTTCTCTCAATTAAAGTTACAAACTCTGCCTATCACCGCTAGGCTGCGCTGCGCTCAGTTCTCAGAACACCTAGTAGCCGGTATTTGGACCTTCTCCTCTATTTTTTTAAATCCTGAAGAAAAATTAATATCTATTCTTTTCAGTACTCAAATTAAAAATAAAATTTTTATTCAAAATTAATTTTTTTTAAAGAATTTATATTTCAAAAAGAATATATGTATAAATATTCATTTCAAGGAAAAAAAGAGTCAAATATATATAGATAAAACAAAAATTAAATTTTTTTCTCCGGGCATCTTAACTACTCTGGTATATAAATAGAATTTGTTTATAAGGTGGTGGGTCAGGGATTTACGTGCGCTTACCGAAAATTTAAAAAGAATATCCATCAATATTGTAACATTCTAAACTTTTAAATAAAACAATATTGGCATATATGCTATTTATACGAAACATTGCTTAATAGAATTAGTCGTTTTCACGCATTAAATAACCGAGAACACAATTCTAAACTCGATTTTTCTATATTTCGTAATCAGTCATTGATTAAATGAAATTTTGATTAGGAAATATTAATTTAAGTGGTATTTATTACAAATACAATTTTGTTTCATTTATTTTTATTTCAAGTTGTCATTAATGCAACATATAATAATCCAAGTTGCATTAAAAAAGTGTATTAATTACATTTATTTTGCCGTTGTGCTTCGATCTTGATAAAGTATGCCTTGTACTAGGTTTATATTTTGCTATTTTAGTAATATACATAGCAAAATTCAGTCTACTTGCCATTTTATTGCGGCGACTGTCTTGAAATTCATTAGAAGTATTAAAGCGTTTTATAATCATACAAAATTGCATAGTAGTTTTATAGCAGCTTACTTTCCACAAGTACGCTCTACAATTTAAAAAATGGACTCACGGCTTCAAAAGTAGTCACGCCACTCTAGAATTTAACTTGATAACTTTTAATAAATGATGATAAAGATACAAGGTTGACCCATTGAACACATCTATGTACAATTATAATACATATGTACAAATTTAGGAATGACAGAAGAAATCCTCTCGGGGAAAACATTGACACGCGTACATTTTCCCTACCATCTCCTTCCCGCGTCTCATGAACAACTCCGAGTGGAAAAAAATAACACAATACGCGCACATATCACAACCTCTTAGAATCGGGTCTCATGAGAAACTCTACGAGGCTAATGACAGGAAATTAGGGACTGCCGGCTAATGCTGTCACCTATTGCAATAATCTTTAGATATAAGATATATTCATTACAGTTTCTTTTTTTAAATGCTGCATAAAATCACAGGAAAGAAGCAAATTTTCTAATTTGTTAATTTACGCAAAAACAACTGTATTATTTGTGTTAGACTGTATATGTTATAATTTTATTTGTTATAGCAGAAAGAAAAATCAATTTTATTTATACAATGATTATCAAATTAAGGGGACTCAGTACCTGTCATTTTAATAAAAAAATGGCGAAAATGTTGAATTTCAGATTTTTATTTTAAAATGTGCCTTAGTATTCTTAGAATATTATGTCCAAATTTTGGAACGATTTGATAAATATAAAGGAGATATACTTAATTTCCCTAAGCCTTCCCGTTCAACGTCCCTGTAAGTGAAATGTTTAAACTCATTTTTCTCAGTTCACAATTTTTTATATTTTCATTTTAATCGAAATGCGAAGGCTTCTACAATAATTAAGTAAATTGTCTAAAATTTTTAAAAAAGTATTATTAGATCCTGTGTGTGATAACTAAGTATCGGATTTTTGATATGTTTGTAACTTAAAAAGAAAAAGAACTTAAAAACATGCTATTTTTGCAAGTTTTTCCATACATTCACTAATTTTTTTTTTTCTCCTGCTGAGCTGGACTAATCAAAAATGCGATATTTAAATTTACAGAAAAAAGTACTCTGAATAAAGGAGATAAAAAATGTATTTCCAAATATGAAAAATGAAAAAGAAGAAAGAATTTTAAAATTGTTAATTTTTTTAAATTCATTAAAAAAAAAGTTATTGCTATATTAAGAATTTAACACTTTTATCATCTAGTACGACTATGCTTTATTCACATATTAACCTAAAAATATGATAGGTTGTAGTCACAAAACAAATTGTTTTGGTATCGAGTTCCCTTAAGGGGGACTTATCTTATAAGGGGAAGAAAAAAAGTGGAATCCCACGTTATCCTACGGGAAGAAATACGTATCCTACTTGTTCATTCAAATTTGGAAATTTCAGCAATATTTTTTTTTCAGCACCTGGATAAGAAGTTTCTTTATCTCTCTGTATGCTTAAAATATTTTAAAGATAATTATGAGCATTTAAAATTTGTGTTAAAGTTTCAAAAAATTCCGAAAAGTATAAAAAGTACTCTTTACTCGTTTGTAACTTTGGACTGGAAAAATATATAAAAAATTTGGAGCTTACAGAGCGATAAAGAACATTCTTACGTATATGCTGAAAAGAAATATTGTTGAAATTTCTAAATTTGAAAGAACAAGAAGGATAAGTACTTTTTTTTTCTATAGGATAACATGAGATGCCACTTTTTTCTTTCCCTTCAGATAAGTCCCCTTAAGTTTTTTTTCGCATGCTACAGAAAATGTCGCGCGTGCCACCTTGGGCACGCGTGCCCTAAGTTCTCCATCCTTGACGTAGGGTACTTTTTTTTCTTTCTTTTTAAGTTTTAAATATTGTTTGTCTACGTGACCTACGTCTCACTGTTAGGGAAGTTTCACTTTTAAGATCAAGTACCCTAGGGGTACAGAACAAATTTCTTGGAACAAGTTCACGGAATCCGAATGACATCAACAGATGACTTTTTGCAGAATCTCGAGAACCAAAGTATCAAAAACTCGTTAATATTCGCCGAGCTTTCTAATACTGCATAAAGACATATGAGGCATACATTTTTCAAATGTCATTTGATTTTTAGCTATTTTTTTTAAAAAGTTATCCTGGTTACGAGTTACGATAAAGAGAGTGATGATAAAGAGAAATGACAAACTTTTCTGTTATGTAATGTAGGAATTTTCAGGAAAAATAAAGAAAACATGTAGATAAACAATTGTAAAATTTGTGCTAGCTTAACTAGTTAGTGAGAAAAAGACAAAGACAATATCTGCGGTACAATTCTGCGATCGATTTAAATTTTTCAAGGATATTTCCTGGAAGAGAATATTGAGCTGAAAAAGAGAAAAAGAAAAGTAAGAGATTATTTATATGAGATTTCAAATAAAATAAAACCATTCTGATTTTTTTTTTAACTCTATTAGCCCCTGCAGATATTTCTTTGAATTTTTGTACAGTCGCAACATAAATCTTATAGGAACCGAGAATGAAGCATTTTTTATTGAGGTAATAGCGCATTATCTTGGACATCATACTGTCTTGCTATACATTTTTATTTATTTATTTATTTTTCATTCATAACTTAGGTTTTTTTAAATCTCTTCTTTAAAAGGATATATTTTTTAAGATGGCCTAGTTTATCCATCAAATTCTAAATAAAAAAGAAAAGAAAAGAAAAGAATGAAACATTAACTGGTCTGTGGATAAAAAAAAAAAAAAAAAAAAAAAAAAACGTCAATCGAATTTAGATACAATGGGAAGAAGAAAAGAAACCTCCAAATATTAAAAAAATCGAGAAAATTTAAATCTACTTATATTTTTATTAAAATCAAAAGTAAAAATAAACAATGCATTTGAATTATAATATTACACCAGTACTAATCATAAATCACTTTAACTCTGTTCTACGGATACAACTCCATTTCTACGGATAAAATGATTTATTATTATATTATTATCATTGTTACTATTTTTTGGTTGAGGTGGGGGTCTCATACGTAAATATCTCGGGAAGCTTTAAATCAGTTTATTTTAATGAATATCTAATTTTATATTAATGAGCTGTTCAGTGCTTTTTACCTTCTGAGATTTTGAATAAACTCTTCCCTTTAAAACTGATCAAAAATCCCCGATGGACATCGCTTCCAGAGCATTACATATAGGTAGTCAACATTTTTCAGAAAATTCATTAATTCTTGATGCAAATAATCTACAACTTTTTTCCATAATGAGAATTTACTACAACGGACCAGAAATATAGTATCTTTGATAATTTGCTCTAATATAAAGAATTAAACGTTTCTCACTGCATTCATTAACACAACCTTTTTGATTTGACTTTGATTTTGACCTAAATTTGACTTTCGTAATGTAAAGTTGGCTCATTCCTTTTAGCTCATATCCCCACCCAAACAATAACTTTACCATCAATTTTTTTTTTCGTTGCATGTTTTACAAAATACATGTGAAGCAGTGTCCAACCTATTTCAGGAATAAAAACGATTGTTACTGGGTATTGATTAGTATGAAGAATGATGAAGAGTTTATGTAAAATATGGATGATTCATCGTCGAGAATCCAGAATCGTTTTCATTTTTCAATATTTGCGATAAAGGCGTCCACACTATGTTTTTACTGCTAACTGTTGTGATGTTTTATCTTCGAGAAAAGATTTTCTTCTTTCGGCAACTGATAGTATTCGATGTCTTAAGGACATTATTAATCGTAATTTGAGAACATTTATATTTTTTTACAACTTGCCACTGAGGAATTCTGTCTTTGTAGTCAAAATCTTTTTTCAACGCTTCTATTTTCTTAGAAGTGAAGATTTTTGAGATTCTTCCAGAAAGATGTTGGCGTGAAGCGGGAAACTATTTTTTAAAAGGGTACAAAATATCCTAAAAAGTCTGTTGAAGTACTATTTCTAATCACAATATGCTTCACAGTAAAATATTTAGACCTGATGTAGTAGTCTCAACATAGAATTTGTATGCTCGCGATCGGAGATATTCTTCTTTGTGTGCCATATTTCATAAAAAGAAAAGTTAAATAAGGACATGAATATATATATAGAAAAGGCGATAGACCGAGATATAAATGATAACAAGCGATTTAGCTGTTTCATCGTTTAATTTTGTTCGGCAACTGTTTTAGTTTACTGCAAATTCTTACTGATCACCAATAGAAAATTTCTTTTATAAAATCTATATATTTAAAAGACCAGGGTGTTTTTTTAATCATCAGCTCTGAGAGAATGAGCCAATTTTGATAATTACTTTTTTTCATGAAAGCTGTTCATTTGTAGATGTGCCCGTAACTAGCTATTTTTTTAATTTATTTCCATTTTTATATTTTATTTTTAACTAAAAAAAAAATGAAATTTCTTTCAAATGGTGGCATTCGGATTCCTCCCATTGTTGCAGAGAAAAAAAGAAAACGGAGTTTAATAAAACACACACACAATACAATATATAATAAAACGCACATAAATAACGCCTGCATTCAACTGTTAACGGTATATATAAATATTAAACAGACATACATACATAAATGTATGTCTGTTTATGTATGTATGACTGTTTAATATTTATATATACCAAAAACGGAGTTTGTTTATTTTTATTTATTATATCCTTATTGATGCCATTTTCTCATTACAATAAAAAATAACTTTAAAAAATTGGAACAGAAAATGATGCCACTCTTTAAGAGCTCACTCATAAGAGCCTCAATTGATAATTTCATCATATTTACGTATCTTTATTATATTTTACTAATTACGTATACGGATAAAGTTTAATTTTTCAATAATTTTGAACAGTTCAAGTTTAAGGGAGTGGTATTATAGTAACTTTAAATTAAAGTAATATTTGTTTTAAGAGTCGGACTAACCAAAGTTCGATGGATTTTTTATTGCAATTAATTTTGTAGGTTTATTATAAATCAATGTAACAGTTCTTTTTTAAATATTTTCTTTCGTTGAAATTCGACGGGTTCCACCTCGTTGTTTATTATTCGTTGTTGATAAGAAGATATCATCCTCAGACTATGCTCGAAGATAATTTTTAAATGCTGCGTTTATTAAATTGCATTGTAATGTAAATATAAATATTTTACAAGTTGTTATTTTATACAAGTATTATTTATCGTTGATAGTAAGCCTAAGTCAACAGCTCTAAAATTAGAACAAGCAGCTCTAAAATCCGACTTATGTAGTTTCCAACTTATTATTATAATTTTTTTTGAAGAATATTTTCAAACGTAATAACATTGTAATTTGGATATTAATATAAATTTAATAGACTAAACAAATTATTTTTTCACACAATCGTTTATAGGTATCCTTCATACAAAGCCAAGAGACATCATACACATTCAGCAAAAAGGTTTAAATCTCGAGTCGCGCTACTCTTCGAAGGATTCTGAGGCGTTTTACTCTGTAATTTTCATTTTGATTTAAATAAAAAAAACCTTAAATGAATTATTTTAGACAACTGTTTATATTTATCGTTGATAGGAAGGTTAAAATTATATCGACGTTGAGCAAAGAACCCTAAAATTTTGCTTATGCTACTTTTTTAAGAAGTCTTAAACATTATGTTTCGTAGCAATTTTGATTTTAACATAAATATAATGTGCTTAAACAAATTATTTTTATCATATAATCGTTTAGTATTTGTCATTTACAGGAAGCCTGAGATTTCATAAACAGTAAGCAAGAAGCATTAAATAATGTGTGAAATTTATGTTTCAAATAAAAATCACTTGGCCTCCTAAAATTCATCTCTAATTTAAATAACAGAGTGAGTTTTAGGGATCGGGGCGGTTCGGGTTATGCCAAATTCGTACCCCCGAAAATTCTGTTTGAAGTCAACCCGAAAACCGTTCTAAACCAGGCGGAAAAAAGACTTCTGACCCGTATTCCTGAAGATAATTTCCGTCGATCTCAACCCGACATGAGCCATAAATGAAAGAAAATTAATCCATATCGTAATTCAATGATGGAAAAGTAGCTTGCATTTATATCTCTTGCATTATTTTACCTTTTAAGTAGAAAAATCGATATATACTCATTAATATTCAAACATTGTTTTCTATCTAAAAAAAGTTTGGAGATACTTTTGAGAAATCGGATCAACCCAAACCCAACACGAATCCGAAAAAATTAAAAGTCAACCTGACTCGCAGTGAAAAGATAGAGGTCAACCCTACAAAATCGGGTTACCAAATCCGATGCAGGATTCTAGTAAGTGTGCATAAGCGTGCCTGTTTTTCTACTGAAATGCACACAGACAAACAATTACACACAGGTATAGAGGTTTGCAGTGGGTTGAATACTCGATTTTATCCAACCCCGACTCGACCCTCCTTTTGGTTTGGGTCGCGTTGACGCTAATTTTATTTGTTGCAAGTTGGATTGACTTTAAAAGTTTCGGGTTCGGGTCGATTTTGGGCTGAGTTTTAACTCTTTCGTGTCGGATTCGGATTGACCCGATTTTTTAAAAGAAGGTTCAGAATATTTTTTAAGATAAAAAAATATATATTTGAATATTAATGAACATACATATATTCATTTTTCTACTTAAAAACTAAAATTAGAACCAGAGATATAATTGTAGGCTATTTTTCCTTAATTACATTAAAATATGGATTAATTTTCTTTCTTTTCGTGTTCGGGACGGTTTTGGATTAAAAGTACCTATCGTTTTGGGACGTGTTACGTGTCGATGAAATTTTTTTGCCGGGTTCAAGTCGGGTTGAAATAGAATTAAGAAGTGTCGTTATGGGTCGAGTTACGTATCGGTGAAAATTTTTTTGTCTAGTTCACGTCGAGTTGAAATAGGATTATCGGGTACGATCCGACCCATGTAGGACTCTACACTGTAAAAAAAATCCGACCAGTTTTCCTGTAGGAATCGGAAAAATAGTTGTCCTTATCGTACCGGAAAATTTTCCGACCCAGCTCGGAATAAAATCCGTAAAAAAAAGGAAATAGTCAATAAAACGGTATTTTACGGATTTTATTTCGAGCTGGGTCGGAAAATTTTCCGGTACGATCAGGGCAACTATTTTTCCGATTCCTACAGGAAAACTGGTCGTATTTTTTTACAGTGTAATCCATAGATATGTATACACTGTTAAACATATGCAGCATTCTGGCAGGTCATTTGACCGTTTTTTCCGAAAACGGTTAAAACAACCGTAATTTAACACTATTCTGACCATATTATTGGCCATTTTATGGTCAGAATATAATTAAATTATGGTTATGAAACCGTTTTTTCAGAAAACGGTCGAATGACCTGCCAGAATGGTGCAAAATTTTTAACAGTGTATAGCAGGCTCGGCGAACCTTTTCACGTGCGCGTGTCAAAAATTTACAATCAAAATCTATCAACAATGCAACGTGCCAAACTTATGCAAAAATAATTTTGAAGAGTACGATGTCTATACGAATTATTGGTTATAAAATCAGTTGCTTTCATGCATTAATAATTAAAAAATATTAAAAATCAAAATGCGATTTTTCTGTATCGGTCATTAAATGAATGAATTTTTAATTCGTAAATATGATTCATTTATACGGTATGTACTGTAATAAAAGGGGAGGGAGGAATACCAGTTTTTATTTAATTAATTTTTAACTTATTATTAATGCAACATCTTGGTTATAATTTTTTAAGTTGCACTAAACAGTGTGCTAATAATGTATTGGTGAGATTTTTGCTGTTGTACGTTCGATGGGAAATGCTCTATATCTGGTTCATATATATATATTTTTTTAAATTTACATAGCTAAATTGAATTCATTTGCCATTTTATGCAGTGACTGTCAAACGAAATTTATTTGAAAATTACCGCTTTTAAAATCCGCATAGAAGATATAACGGCAAAATACATCGCGAAAACGCTACCTAGCATGGCAGGGAACGAAAATTATTCTGATCTGATGTGTTAATCATGCAAAAAATGATTGTATTATTTGTGTACTGTCCGTATGCAAGGAAAAAAAAATATTGGTTATAACAGAAATAAAAATGGATTTTATCTGTATAATGATTATCAAATTTAAATTTTTCGCGTGCCAGAAAAATTAGCTTACGTGCCAACTCTGGCACGCGTGCCATAGGTTCGCCAACCCTGGTGTATAGTATATATATATATATATATATATATATATTAACAATTTGGCCCCCCTGTCGAGGAGATCATGCCCCTTCACCGTGAAAATCTTGCTGGCTCTCTTGCGCGGCATACCGGTTGAGAACCACTTGTAAGAGTATAGACCATCAACTTTTGGGTTTTGTTCTCGCACTTGATGAGAAAAATCAACACAAATTTGAAGCCACACATGTAATCTGAAAGCTTAAGAGACGTCACTCAAAGTAAAAGTTAGTGAGAAGAAGCTTTCAAAAAAAGATGTTTATGACTTAAATTAGACTCTCATATAGTGTTTGCAGCTGTCCCCATTTTCAAGGCATTTAAAACACGTATCGCGGACGGAACCAGAGTGTGGGACGCCGAAAGTCCTGATTTTTCATGATGTATAAATTCTTTTAAATCGCTTTTAGAATCATGTATTCGTTAGTCTGGATGGAGTGAATCTTTATGCAGGAAACATGTTAAAACATAACCTCGGTATAATGAAAAAAAAATTATGATCTCGCCTAAAAGAACCTACCTGCTCAAACGGAAACCTTACTAAAACGGAATATTTTTGCTGCTCCCTGGCGATTTTGATTTTACAAGTTTTACTGTATTTAGCTCAGTAAATCCGGTAAAACTGAATAACCTGCCTATAACAATTCCCGTCTTATACGCAAAATATTCATGATCCCTGCGGAAAGAATACCATATATAATTATAACTGCTCAATAACAAACTTCCCAGATACGACATTTTGTTTCGGCCACTAGCGATGCCACTTTCACAGATTTTATCATAGAAGATTATTGCGTTTATATCAAAAAATCGATTTAAAAAAAAAAAAAAATTAAATGAAAACCTGTTTAATTGTG
Source organism: Maratus speciosus (assembly GCA_963932465.1). Taxonomy (NCBI): domain Eukaryota; kingdom Metazoa; phylum Arthropoda; class Arachnida; order Araneae; family Salticidae; genus Maratus; species Maratus speciosus. The sequence goes on along the minus strand of OZ010788.1, from coordinate 482,029,808 downwards.
AATATTTTGACTCCTCATTTTTACCTATAAAGCAATTACATCGCGAGATATTGAAAATTTTGTTAATACACCCAGCACAAACAATTATCCCCGCAAATTAAAACTTTAAATTACTTTTTCTCCATGCTCATATTTTCTTCACTTTCAACAAGTTTTTAAAATGCTAAGGCTTTTTTTGTATTTGACATGGCGATTTAAACTGTTCTTGTACATGTTTTTTAATTATATATGGGATAAATCTGCGCATGTAGCCTTCAGGTTTTTTGTTATATATATATATTTTTTTAATGAAAGTATATAAAGATGTGTTATATCTAAAAATCCATGCGTAGTCTTGCGTAACACACATGTGAAAATCTCAAAAGAAAAATTGGGCAAAAATATCAATATTTAAAAAAGTAGTACGGATTTAAAAAAATTCAATTTTTTTAACTTTTTAAAAATTTTAATTAAATATGCAGCCTTTTTTTTTTTTTTTTTTTTTTTTTTTTTTCAAAATCTATTTTTAGTTGAACATTGAAATACAGTGAGTTTACCATTTGAACGATATTTTTTTTTAAATAAAAAAAAATTGTTGAAAAGGTAAACACTTAATATTACAAAACATAATGAGACAGAATCTCAAATAACCAGGGAAAGGTCTGTTTTATAAAGGTTCCATCTCAGCAGATAGATTTGTATAGCACTCTTTCCGTTAGGATTATGGACTTTTTAAGTTTAAGACAGAATTCCGTTATGGGCAAGTTTCGTTTTCATAGAATTTACAGCATTTTTATGTTACAATATAGAAGTCACTGTTCCGACTGGTCACCGATCCCGCTTTTTTATGACTCCCTGTACCACTTTTTTTTTTTTTTGTGATAGCGGACCTGGCAACTTTAGCATCATATGAGATCTTGATAAACGAGAGGCTTAAAGAAAAATGCAAAATATCTTAAAAGCAATATCACAAACGAGCAAAAAGCTGATTTGACACGGACAACAGATTTGAACAGTTCTACGTAACACTATATTTATTTGAATGAACCTTGCCCTTGAACGAAGTTTCCTTCTGAATTCGCAACCTTTTTTCCTTATTCTTACCTCTTTCATTTTTTTTTCTTTTTTCTTTCTGTATTTGACAAAGGGTATTTTTTAAACAAATACTTTCCGCTTTTACAGGAAAATAATAAGCAACAGTTCATGTCAACAAAAATGATGATCCCTCATTAAATATTTGCAACTTTGTAAACGAGATTTCGTCTGAAGTGCTCGAGAACTGAATTTTCGGAAGGATATTTTTCAAGTGTTTAAAAGCACCATCCGAAGTGAAGCCTGTAGTCTATTGTACTTTGTCGCTAACAAGGTAAGACTTCTTTTGTATTTTAAACTATTTACTTTTGTATCCTTGAACTTAAATTTAAACTTTGAGTAGGGTCGTTGGAATTCAGGGCGAAACTCCGACTTTCTGTCCCTTAAAATATAACATTATTTATTAATAATGGCGTTAAATATGCCTTTTTTGAATTTGCGGTACCAGAACTTGTACTTGAAAATTGTATTATTTTAATAGTAAAAATTAATATCCCTCTGCCGGGGTAATTTTTGGTGTATCGCATGCTCGTAACTTCAAAAACTTACAAATACCACCAATGAAGGAATTTTTTTTTTTTTTTTGTATTTTAAACAATTTACTTTTTGTATCCTTGAACTTAAATTTAAACATAGAGTAGAGTCGTTGGCATTCAGGGCGAAACCCCAACCTTCCGTCCCTTAAAATACAACGTTATTTATGAGTAGTGGCAGTATGCCTTTTTTGAATTTGCAGCACCAGAACTTGTACTTGGAAATTGTATTATTTTAATAGTAAAAATTAATATCCCCCTGCCAGGGTAATTTTTGGTGTGTCGCATCTTCGTAACTTTAAAAACTTACAGATACCACATATGAATGATTCATTTTCCCAGTTTCATTTAAGTAATGTATTCTCCTAGAATGAAAATATGTAATGGTCACATTTATTGCCCTTTTTATTACTCCAAAATAAATAAAAATTTAGCTACACTCAGGGACCGATTAACCTCTGAATCTAGGAGAAGCATGGTACCATTTTGAGGACTCCTTTCATTTGGCAAAAATTTTCTTAACTCATTAAGGACGAGCCTCTTTTACATTTCTTTTAATTCTTCGACACCGGTTTTTTCCACATTGTAATTTTGATTTATTTAATCGCTCAAAATATGAGATTAGATAATGTGAAAGTTTCCAAACTAAAATACTGGTATTCAAATTTAAAAGTTTTGTTCGCCTTACTTGGCAAGTTTTCTTGCCAACCGGCTTTAATGAGTTAATTCTTGATACATGAAACTCATCAATGATACTAATATTATTTCCAGGAGTTGGCTTAAACGAGTTCACATATACTTCATTAAACAGCTTTTTTAAAGCTTCCTGTATATACTTCAGATATATTTAGCATATATAGTTGTATGCTCAATTACCCGGGTAGTTTCTAACCAGCACATCAGTATGCCATATGATTAATTAACATCCTATTGATCGCATTCATACCTTAAATAAGTTTCCTGAAGTAGTATGTGAATTTCTTGCATGAGGCAAATTTCCCTTTATATTTAAAAAAAAAAATAAAATGACAGTTAGTGCACCCGTTTCACAGCCATTTTGGGACCCTCTTAAATTTTAGAGGGGAAGAACCTGCTTCACGTGCCTGTTGGAGCAGTAGCAGCAGCAGCATGCATAATCAAAATACCTACTCGGTTCAGATTGGACACTGGCGTTTCTAATTTATGAGTTCAAGTATCAGCGATAGTGATCAGGGTTGAAAATTAGGCTCATTTTTGTATTAAAAATATACACCAGAATTTTTTAATAATAATTTTTGCTTTATTTAATGACAGACTTTCGTCGGTTAAGTAAAATGAAAATTACTATCTCAAAAGTCTGATAGATATTTTGAATTCAGAATTCCGTTAATTTGGCAACATTGTTAGCGATGAATGTTATTCTGCCATTTTGTATTAATTTTTGATAGCGATGAGTTGGCGCAATATAACCAAAGTAACTGATACTAGTTTTCAGAATAATTGTGGTTCTGGATTTTTATATTAGCTATTTTCAAATACTAATCTTCCTCTTATTTAATCTCAGAATTTATAAGGCGAATATTACTATTAAGATGAAATAGTGGTTATAAAAAAAAACTGGAAACACAATAATTCATGAGTTTTTGCATGAGGTATAGTTTTAGTAAGGTTAACATTGTTGTACCTATAATTACTTCGATATCAAATAATTTTCACATTTTCCCCCCTTTGAAATGCCATAGTACTAAAAATGCGATAGAATATTCCGTTGCTACAATTGGTTGAAAATAATTTTTATTTTTATAACTTTTATTTTATGTATTAAAAACAAATAAAATATGCTAATTTTATTAACTTAAATGAAAATTTTGCATATTGGGGAAAAAATATATGTAATCTTTAATGAATATAAAGATATTTAATCATCTACGTTGACGCTGACTTCAGCAAAACATTTTTATACTCTCACATTTATAATAGGATAAGGATACTATCATTACTACATGGATATAATAACAGAACTAATTGTTAACACAAAATAAAAATGAAAAGTATGTTCTCTTAAGAGGACGCTAGATCTCGAACTGGTTAAATAATAATTCCATGCTTCTTTGAGATCGAGGTTGCCTTCATAAGTTTTTCAGAATATTCAAAATTTCATGCTAGGGGCTGTCCATAAATGATGTCACACTTTTGTTCAATAATTTTGACCCCCGTCCACTCCTTTGTCACAAAGTGTCACACTTCACCATACCTCCTGCCCCCCCCCCTCTTGTCACATGTCACTCTATGTTACATAAACATATACTTGCAGTTCAGAAACAAAACACTACGTTATAGTTCATATTTCAAATTTTATTTTTAAACTTTAACTATGGGTTTTAATTGCGTTTGTGAACATAACAATAAAAATGATTCGTGTACTTATTTTGTATGAAATAAGATTAAGGTTTACAACAATAAACATATTTAATATACAATAGTACTAAACTATTAATATGAAAGAGCAACTGAAAACAATAGTATTTTGGAATTTGAAATGAAATATAATATATTTGGCTTTAAATCTTATCTTTACTTTATGAACACAAAATATTTTAATCTGCACACAATTTAATCTGCTGATTTTTAATGCTTTTATTTTAACCAAAATGTGTGATGTCACGCTTCTTCTTACCCCCTCCCATCCCCTTGTCACAAACTGTCACAAGTTCACGAACCCCCTTCACCCCCTCCAAGCGGGACATCATTTGCGAACGGCCCCCTAGAAAAATATACTGAGAAATACCAGTGCCCAATCTGAACCGAGTAGGTATTTTGAATATGCCAGCAGCAGAGATCGAAATGGAAAAATCCACGAACTGGAACGTATTCAAAATTTTTGTTGACTAAAATCCTTTATACTGATTGCTGCAGTTTTTAGCCATTTTTTCTTTTAATTGTTCATTTACTTAGAGTAGTCAGTCCAAGTACGAACGTGATTTACGTTTGAAGATACTTTAGTCAGAATCGGTCATCATATTATCAACAGCCACTGAATTGCGTGGTGGAATCATTGCAAAATCAAATTATTTTTAATGGTAAACTTAAATTTACAAAAGTATCACAAAACACTGCAATGATAAATGCACCAGTCGTGCAGGATAATTAAATCGGATGTCCGAAATTCAACTATTTAACAGGAAATAACAAGATGACAAGAAAGATAGCGCGACGGACAAACCGACAACTAACATCCAGCTCGTTGTTCAGTCTTCTGGTGGTGTCTTACCACAATGACGTTAAGTGCATCATCGCACATTCTAGCCATTTTTTGGGATGAATCTGAGCTAGAACGGAAATATTAATGCTTTTAAGGAACTGTAATAACATGTTTTGATAATTGCACGAGCCGGAAAAAAATATTTGTCATAGTTTCACGAACTGGAATATCGTTCCGGTTTGCTCCGGTACATTTCGAGTTCCGGCCCGCAGCATACACTGATAAGCCCTCCTTGACATCTTCTGTCTTCTATAGCCATTTTAAGATCATCCTTATCATATCTCACGGGCCTTTTCCTCACATATGCGTCAGGCATGTATGGCAGAGAACAACTGGATACTGGATTAGTTTTTATAGGTTTAGTTCTTGAATTAGCCGTATACCAAACTTACAATACATATTAAAATTTATAATTAACATACTAAGCACTGCTATTTAACATTAATTTTTTGTCAAATTATTGCAAACCCCCCTAAATTAGAAAACTGTACATCATATGTTTTGTAACAGAGTGCCTTTGAAGTGGATGCTTCTGCTGTCAGACTTGTAAAGAAATACTAATTATTTATTTATTTTTAACAGAGAGTAGCTTTAGTTATCTAAAAACTTTTCACTCTAAATCTAAAAGAATGAGAAACGTGGTATAAATTAAATAATTCTAAAAAAATAATCTTAGGAGTTTATAAAATAAAAAAGCATTTTAAGCACCCAAACTACCCTATTATACCCAAATTACCCAGACAGGGGTTTTCATAAAGGTCGAAAAATTTTAAACTTTTTAAAAACACAAGCAAAGTTGTTTTAAGAATATTAACAGAACAATAAAAATTTTAGATCATTTCATATACTACATTCATTTCAGGTGTTAAAATTTCAAGAAAATTTAGTTAGCAATTTTTGCAACAACATCAAAACTGCAAAGTAACCGTTCTAAATAGAATTGTTTCAAAAATGAACATTCTTTCTACCATCTATGGAAATGGCTGAAACGCTTTTTATCATAATTCTGTTCTAATGAAAAATATTGGTTTGAATATTAGAAATATGAGTACATTAAAAAAATTTTTTTGGGGTGAGTGAAGGCAGTCCAGGACAAAAAAAAAAAGGTGATTTCTTAGTCTATTAAACAGGGTGGTTACAGATCAGGGAAAAACACAGTCAAAAAACACTAGTATTTTCTCATAGAAAAATTCGTCTTATATCATCGCGCGATTAAATAATATGATTTTTTCTGTGAGAAAATACTGGTATTTTCATCTTTTTTGACTGTGTTTTTCCCTGACCTACCGCCACTCAGTCAAAGGTAGTCTGGGACACAAAAATTCGCGAAAAATAAATCACAATTTTACATTTTTGTCTTTAAAAATGACTGTTTTTAGCATAACATGACGCGAACTGTATGTAAATATAATAATTAGATCAAAAGATACAACATTTTTTTTGTTGCACTAATTGTGGTTATCTAAAGAATATTAAAAATTTTAATCTCATTTACTTCAGGTTGTATTTTTTTTTAAAGATCTGTCAATTTAAATTGATACATCCTATGAAAGTTAAAAAAAAAATTGTACAATGTTTTTCAGTTATATATTCTTTAAATCGTCTTTGGAATTTTTTGTTTTGAGCGAAAATTTTGAAAAGATGATTAATGAACTAAAAAGTATTCATAAAAAAGATTTTTTCCCTTATAAAAAATTATTAATTTTTTTGGATTTTATATTTTTTATTTATAAGGAAGGTAATTTAATATTTATCCTTTATTGTGATCAAAAATAAAACAAATATGCAAAAAAGTTATTCTTCGGAAGTTATATTAAATTTTAAATATTGTTAAAAAAAAATTAAATTTAAAATTATTTCCTCCCCAAGAATTTATATTTAAGAAGCAATACATGTATAAATATACATTACAAGAAGAAGAACAAGTTGAAAATTATACGTCAAATGTCGCAAATGAGGCGCGATCGTACTATAACTAGTTTTATAAATATTCAGATCTTGGTGCAATAACTGTTGCACTCTTACGCAAAAATGCATGAATACAAAATTTATTATGATTATATATGTTAAATTCAGTAGTACAGTAATAATATGACTCCGTCTTAAGTAGGACGTAATCACCATGGCAGCCTGGAATCCTTACCTATCATGGGATATCATTGAATTAATTACGTATGACAGGATTGAATATAATGAAGAAAACTTTCATTAATATCTTTTTAAGTTTTGATTTGATTTTCATAAAATTTGAAATGACTCGATAAAATTCTGCAACAATTATACACTGGTTATCAAAAAATTAAGGAAAAGTCACAAAATGCTAATTTTCAAATACGCGAACACTCAAAAGGAAATAATATAATTCAAGTAATTACTATCTCTACAACACAGCTAGTCCATATAACATCTCATTCATGTCACACAAGATCACAAGTCTCACAGTCACTACGGTGAAGCAAAAAAATAGGAAATTCCATACATCTCATTATGAGTCTCAAAGGATCACTATATGTGACGCCACTGAGACGCCACTGTGACTGCTGCTTTGTGACGAGTCACCATGTGACTTTACAATGTAGTTACATTGTGACTCTCATGTGACTGTCATTTGTAGACTCAATTTCAAAGTCATCGTGAACGCTGCATTGTGATAAGTTACCAAGTAATGTCACATTAAAGTCACATGATGACTTTCAGGTGACAGAGAGACAACTGTGAAGTCACCATTGTGCTTTTTTAAGAAAAGTCTCTATGTGACTATAATATGATATTATTTGGTGACTTATCATAATGCAACGTTCATGATGACTATGAAATTGAGTATCAAAATGACAGTCACATTAGAGTCACAATTTAACTACATTGTAAAGTCACCTGGTGACTCGTCACAAAGCAGCAGTCACATTGACTTCTCAGTGGAGTCACATATAGTGATCATTTGAGACTCATAATGAGATGTATGGAATTTCCTATTTTTTTGCTTCACCGTAGTGACTGTGACACTTGTGACCATGTGTGACATGAATGAGAAGTTATATGGGCCAGCTGTGTTGTAGAGATAGTAATTACTCGAATTATATTATTTAATTTTGAGTGTTCGCGTATTTGAAAATTAGCATTTTGTGACTTTTCCTTAATTTTTGATAACCAGTGTATATATTAAATTTCAAACCATTCGTTTGGGTAGTTTTTGCGCTGTTATATGCGAACAGACGGACGGACCAGACGACGACTATAGGTGCTACGTATTTATATAACTCGAACGCACCTAAAAAAAGGATAGAAAATATTTACAAATAAAAAATATAAAAATTTTGTGTCCCAGACCCATCATAAAGGTACCCGACCGTTTAAACCTTTGAAGTTGCGGTAGGATATTTTTTTTTACCTCTTAATTTTAATTCTGCATCCGCACTGGAATTTTAAAGTGCGGTTTTGATTTTTATTACAATGTATAAGTGATGAAAAGTTTTTATTTATTTTCAAATAAACTTGTTCGTAAATTCTGATGCCATTCAATCATTTAAGCACCCCCCCCCCCCCCCCAAAAAAAAAAAAAAAAAAATTATTTTGTAACTATAACTTATATTTTTAGGTTCATGTTTGAATAAGGCATAGCCATAATAGATCATAAAAACGTGTTAAATTCTCAATATAGCAATAACTTTAAAAAAAAAATTAAAAAGTAACAATTTTAAAAGTCTTTCTTTTTTTTTCATTTTTCATATTTGGGAATAGATTTTTTTAATCCTTTATTCAGAGTAATTTTTTCTATAAATCTAAGTATCAGATTTTTGATTAGCCTATTAGATCAGCAGAAAAAAAAAATAGCGAATGTATATGGAAAAAACGCGGGAAAATAGCATGTTTTAAAGTTCATAAAAAAAAGTTACAAACATATCAAAAATCCGATACATAGTTATCACACATAGGGTCTAAAGATACTTTTTGAAAAACTTCAGACAATTTGCTTGATTATTGTAGAAGCCTTAGCATTTCGATTAAAATGAAAATATAAAAAATTGCAAACTGAGAAAAATGAGTTCATTTCACTTACAGGGACGTTGAGCGGGAATGCTTAGGGAAATTAAGTATATCTGCTTTATTATTTGTCGAATCGTTCTGAAATTTGGACAGAACGTTCTAAGAATACTAAGGCGTATTTAAAAAATAAAAATCCAAAATTTGATATATTTGTCATTTTTTTTAAAAATCAAAATAACAGGTACTGAGTCCCTTTAAACATTTTCGCAACAGATGTACTTTGCCGCCTAAAAGGGTCAGGTGAAAGCGAAAGCAAAAGTGATTACGAGTTACGTGTCGTCACAAACGGAAAAAACGGGTAAGACGTAGATTGACGTTGTGCAGAATGGTTGAACCATCAGATTTCTGAGAATAAAGATCTCGGTTTTCTGGAAATATTAGTATTCTTCAACGGGAATATGAAAACGAAAACGAAAATCTTACGCTTAACGAACGTCTATACCAACAGGAAGCAACTGAAAAAGGCTCAGGGAATGATTGTCGTTTGACGCAGAAATGCACGAATGTAAAATCCGTTTCCTTGGTTCATAAAAAAATACGAAGAAGACAGTCTGCGAAAATAAATTAAGCAGTTGGTGTTTATGTATTACATTTCGAGGTTAATAATCTAGGTAGGGCTGCTTACTTATAACAAAAGTTGTGAATTTGAGTATTACCACCATCTGTGAATTACTGTAAGAATCATTTCTATAAAGAGCAACTCTGCTAGAGTACCAAATAAGATATGCCCGCGAAACCTGTCGTAAATTCGCTTCATCATCTAGATTTGCATCACTTTAAACAACGTTGATTAATTTCTACTAGAACTTGGAGAATTGTTAAGCGTAGGTCAGTTATTAACATCTTTAAACTTTTATTATTATTTTACGTTTTTTAAAAATTGTTTTTTCTTTTTTTTTTACATTCTTAAAAATTTAATTATTCTAAATGATTATATACTGCATTAAATTAACGCTATGAATTTACAAAATTTTCAGTTTTTGCTATTCATTTTCTTAATTTCATTTCCTCTTCCCTTAAACCTAACTTATAATATTGCATCATCAACTGTATTTATGATTTTTCGTTAGACAAAATTGCTTAATTTATACAATCTTTAGAATAATTTAGCGTATGTCAGTTATTAACATATTTAAACATTTATTGTTATTTTGCATTTTATTTATTTTTAACATTCTTTAAAAATTTACTATTATAAATGATTATATACTGCATTACATTAACGATAAAAATATACAAAATTTTCAGTTTATGCTATTCATTTTCATAATAATTTTTCTTCTTCTGTGCAACTTGACGTAATATTGCTTCATCAGCTAGATTAACTAAAGATTTATTATTATTTTACATTTAACTATTTTTCAACATTCTTAATTTTTCTTTATATTATAAATGATTAAATACTGCATTACATTAATACTAAAAAATTAGAGAAAATTCAATTTACACTATTTATTTTCTTAATCACTTTTCTACTTGTTCGCGAAACCTAACGTAACGTTGCTTCATCAACTAAATTTATGATTCTTCGTTAGACATCGTTGATTAATTTCTACAACTTAGAGAATCATTAAACATAGGTCTGTTATTAACATCTTTAAACTAAACATTTATTATTATTATTTTAAGATTTTTAATTGTTTTTTTTAACATTTTTAAAAAATTTAATGTTATAAAGGGTACTGCATTAACGTAACGCTAAAAATGTACAAAATTTCAGTTTATGCTATTTATTTTCTTAATCACTTTTTTCTTCCGTGGAACCTGACGTAATATTGTTTCATTAACCAGATTTATACTTCTTCATTAGACAAAGTTAATTAATTTCTACAACCTGGAGAATCAATAAACGCATGTCAGTTATTAAAATCTTTAAACATTTATTGTTATTTTACATTTAATTATTTTTCAACATTCTTAATTTTTTATATTATAACTGATTAAGTACATTAACACTAAAATTTGACACAGATATGCACGAATGAGAAATCCGTTTCCTCGGTTCATAAAAAATACGAAGAAGACTGAGTCTGTAAAAATATATTAAGCAGTCGGTGTTTCTGTATATATTGCGATATTAATAGTTTAGGTCTGTTACTTATAATAAAAGTCGTGAATTTGAGTATTACCACCATCTGTGAATTACAAGTACTATCATAATCATTGTTAGAAAGAGCAACTCTGCTAGGGCACAAACTAAAGACATGCCCGAGAAACCTATCGTAAATTCGCTTCATCATCTAGATTTGCACTACGCCAGACAAAGTTGATAAATTTCTACTACAACCTGGAGAATCATTAAACGTATGTCAGCTATTAATATCTTTAAACATTTATTACTATTTTGCTTAATTTTTTTTTACGTTCTTAAAATTTTAAATACTTTAAATGACTAAGTTCAGAATTAAATTAAAGCTAAAAATGTACAAAATGTCAATTTTATGCTATTCATTTTCTTAATTACTTTTCTCCTTTCGTGAAACCTAACATTCCTTCATAAACCTGATTTATGCTTCTTCGTTAGACAAAGATGATTAATTTCTACAACCTAGAGAATCATCGAACGTATATGTCAGTTATTAATATCTTTAAACATGTATTATTATTTTGCTTTTCATTTTTTTTACGTACTTACAATTTTAAAATATTATAAATGATTAAGTGCTGTATTAAATTAACGTTAAAAAATTACAAAATTTTTAGTTTATGCTATTTATTTTCTTAATAACTTATTTCCTTCGTTGAAACCCAACATAATATTGGTTCAACCACTAGATTTATGCTTCTTCATTAGACAAAGTTGATTAATTTCTACAAATTGGAGGATCAATAAACCTATGTCAGTTATTAACATTTTAAACCTTTATTATTATTTTACATTTACTTACTTTTCAACATTTTAATTTTTTTAAATATTATAAATGATTAAATACTTCATTACATTAGCACTAAAGAATTGCGGAAAATTGAGTTTATGCTATTCATTTTCTTAATTACTTTTCTGCTTCTCCGTGAAACCTAACGTAACATTGCTTCATCAAATAAATTTCAGATTCTTCGTTCGCCAAAGTTGATTAATTTCTACAATCGGAATAATCAATAAACGTAGGTTACTTATTAACATCTTTAAACATTTATTATTATTTTACATTTAATTATTTTTCAACATTCTTAATTTTTTAACATTATAAATGATTAAGTACTATAATAACACTAAAAATGTACAGAAAATTCAGTTTATACTATTCATTTTCTTAATTACTTTTCCCCTTCTCCGTGAAACCTAACGTAATATTGACTCATCAACTAAGTTTATGATTCTTTGTTAGCTAAGTTGATTAATTTCTACAACCGGGAGAATCATTAAACGTTTGTTAGTTATTAACATCTTTAAACACTTATTATTATTTTACATTTAATTATTTTTCAACATTCTTAATTGTTTAATATTATAAATGATTAATTACTTCATTACATTAACACTAAAATTTTACAGAAAATTCAGTTTATGCTCTTCATTTTCTTAATTATATTTCTTACTTCTCTGTGAAACCTAATGTAATCTTGCTTTATCAATTAAACTTATGCTTCTTCGTTAGCTAAAGTTGATTAATTTCTACAACCGGCAGAATCATTAAACGTTTGTCAGTTATTAACATCTTTAAACATTTATTATTATTTTACATTTAATTATTTTTCAACATTCTTAATTTTTTAACATTATAAATGATTAAATACTATAATAACACCAAAAATGTACAGAAAATTCAGTTTATACTATTCATTTTCTTAATTACTTTTCCCCGTCTCCGTGAAACCTAACGTAATATTGACTCATCAACTAAGTTTATGATTCTTTGTTAGCTAAGTTGATTAATTTCTACAACCGGGAGAATCATTAAACGTTTGTTAGTTATTAACATCTTTAAACATTTATTATTATTTTACATTTAATTATTTTTCAACATTCTTAATTTTTTAATATTATAAATGATTAAGTACTTCATTACATTAACACTAAAATTTTACAGAAAATTCAGTTTATGCTCTTCATTTTCTTAATTATATTTCTTACTTCTCCGTGAAACCTAATGTAATCTTGCTTCATCAATTAAATTTATGCTTCTTCGTTAGCTAAAGTTGATTAATTTCTACAACCGGCAGAATCATTAAACGTTTGTCAGTTATTAACATCTTTAAACATTTATTATTATTTTATATTTAATTATTTTTCAACATTCTTAAATTTTTAATATTATAAATGATTAAGTACTACAATAACACCAAAAATTTACAGAAAATTCAGTTTATATTATTCATTTTCTTAATTACTTTTCTCCTTCCCCGTGAAACCTAACGTAATATTGACTCATCAACTAAGTTTATGGTTGGTTGATTGGTTGAGTTTACTGCACAAAGTCCACATTTGGACATGCTGCGCCAAACAAAAGTAAAAAGATAACGAACATAAAAACAGTATGACAAGTCTATAGAATAAGCAATTTATCTGGATGGGGTCAACTAGGTTTATGATTCTTTGATGGCTAAAGTTGATTAATTTCTACAACCGGGAGAATCATTAAACGTTTGTTAGTTAGTAACATCTTTAAACATTTATTATTATTTTATATTTAATTATTTTTCAACATTCTTAATTTTTTAATATTGTAAATGATTAAGTACTTCATTACATTAACACTAAAATTTTACAGAAAATTCAGTTTATGCTCTTCATTTTCTTAATTATATTTCTTACTTCTCCGTGAAACCTAATGTAATCTTGCTTCATCAATTAAATTTATGCTTCTTCGTTAGCTAAAGTTGATTAATTTCTACAACCGGCAGAATCATTAAACGTTTGTCAGTTATTAACATCTTTAAACATTTATTATTATTTTATATTTAATTATTTTTCAACATTCTTAAATTTTTAATATTATAAATGATTAAGTACTACAATAACACCAAAAATTTACAGAAAATTCAGTTTATATTATTCATTTTCTTAATTACTTTTCTCCTTCCCCGTGAAACCTAACGTAATATTGACTCATCAACTAAGTTTATGGTTGGTTGATTGGTTGAGTTTACTGCACAAAGTCCACATTTGGACATGCTGCGCCAAACAAAAGTAAAAAGATAACGAACATAAAAACAGTATGACAAGTCTATAGAATAAGCAATTTATCTGGATGGGGTCAACTAGGTTTATGATTCTTTGATGGCTAAAGTTGATTAATTTCTACAACCGGGAGAATCATTAAACGTTTGTTAGTTAGTAACATCTTTAAACATTTATTATTATTTTATATTTAATTATTTTTCAACATTCTTAATTTTTTAATATTGTAAATGATTAAGTACTTCATTACATTAACACTAAAATTTTACAGAAAATTCAGTTTATGCTCTTCATTTTCTTAATTATATTTCTTACTTCTCCGTGAAACCTAATGTAATCTTGCTTCATCAATTAAATTTATGCTTCTTCGTTAGCTAAAGTTGATTAATTTCTACAACCGGCAGAATCATTAAACGTTTGTCAGTTATTAACATCTTTAAACATTTATTATTATTTTATATTTAATTATTTTTCAACATTCTTAAATTTTTAATATTATAAATGATTAAGTACTACAATAACACCAAAAATTTACAGAAAATTCAGTTTATATTATTCATTTTCTTAATTACTTTTCTCCTTCCCCGTGAAACCTAACGTAATATTGACTCATCAACTAAGTTTATGGTTGGTTGATTGGTTGAGTTTACTGCACAAAGTCCACATTTGGACATGCTGCGCCAAACAAAAGTAAAAAGATAACGAACATAAAAACAGTATGACAAGTCTATAGAATAAGCAATTTATCTGGATGGGGTCAACTAGGTTTATGATTCTTTGATGGCTAAAGTTGATTAATTTCTACAACCGGGAGAATCATTAAACGTTTGTTAGTTAGTAACATCTTTAAACATTTATTATTATTTTATATTTAATTATTTTTCAACATTCTTAATTTTTTAATATTGTAAATGATTAAGTACTTCATTACATTAACACTAAAATTTTACAGAAAATTCAGTTTATGCTCTTCATTTTCTTAATTATATTTCTTACTTCTCCGTGAAACCTAATGTAATCTTGCTTCATCAATTAAATTTATGCTTCTTCGTTAGCTAAAGTTGATTAATTTCTACAACCGGCAGAATCATTAAACGTTTGTCAGTTATTAACATCTTTAAACATTTATTATTATTTTACATTTAATTATTTTTCAACATTCTTAATTTTTTAACATTATAAATGATTAAGTACTACAATAACACCAAAAATGTACAGAAAATTCAGTTTATACTATTCATTTTCTTAATTACTTTTCCCCTTCTCCGTGAAACCTAATGTAATATTGACTCATCAACTACGTTTATGATTCTTTGATAGCTAAGTTGATTAATTTCTACAACCGGCAGAATCATTAAAGGTTTGTTAGTTAGTAACATCTTTAAACATTTATTATTATTTTACATTTAATTATTTTTCAACATTCTTATTTTTTTAACATTATAAATGATTAAGTACTACAATAACATCAAAAATTTACAGAAAATTCAGTTTAGATTATTCATTTTCTTAATTACTTTTCTCATTCCCCGTGAAACCTAATGTAATATTGACTCATCAACTAAGTTTATGGTTGGTTGATTGGTTGAGTTTACTGGCACAAAGTCCACATTTGGACATGCTGCGCCAAACAAAAGTAAAAAGATAACGAACATAAAGACAGTATGCCAAGTCTATAGAATAAGCAATTTATCTGGATGGGGTCAATTAAGTTTATGATTCTTTGTTGGCTAAAGTTTATTAATTTCTACAACCGGGAGAATCATTAAATGTTTGTTAGATATTAACATCTTTAAACATTTATTATTATTTTACATTTAATTATTTTTCAACATTCTTAATTTTTTAGTATTATAAATGATTAAGTACTTCATCACATTAACACTAAAATTTTACAGAAAATTTAGTTTATGCTCTTCATTTTCTTAATTATTTTTCTTACTTCTCCGTGAAACCTAATGTAATCTTGCTTCATCAATTAAATTTATGCTTCTTCGTTAGCCAAAATTGATTAATTTCTACAACCGGAAGAATCATTAAACATAGGTTAGATATTAACATCTTTAAACATTTATTATTATTTTAATTTTTTTATCTATTTATTATTATTATTTTTTTTAAATATATTTTTAAAACTTCTAATATTATGAATGATTAAGTACTGCTTTCAATTAACGCTAAAAATGTACAAAATTTTCAGTTTGTGCTATTCATTTTATTAATCATCCGTGGAACCTGGCGTAATATTGCTTCATAAACTAGATTTATGCCTCTTTGTTAGGCAACGTTGATTAACTACAACCTAGAGAATCATTAAATGTACTATGTCATTTATTAATATCTTTAAACATTTATTATTATTATTATTTTACATTCACTTTTTCTAACATTAGTAAAATTTTTAATGTTATAAGCGATTAAATGTTGTATTCCATTAACAATAAAAAATTACAAAATTTTCGCTTTCTGCTTTTTCAATTTTTAAATGATTTTTGTCTTTCTGTAAAACCTAACGTAATATTGCTTCATGAGTTAAATTTGTGCTTCTTCGTTAGACAAAGTTGATTAATTTTTACAACCGGGAGAATCATTAAATCTAGGTCAGTTGTTAACATCTTTAAACATATATTATTATTTTACTTTTTTTAAATTGTTTTTTAACATTCTTAAAATTTTTAATATTATAAATTATTAAGTACCACTTAACATTAACGCTAAAAATATACAAAAATTTCAGTTTATTCTATTCATATTCTTAATTACTTTTCTCCTTCTGTGAAACCTAACGTAATATTGCTTCATAAACTAGATTTATGCTTCTTCTTTAGGCAAAGTTGATTAATTTCTACAAGCTGGAGAATTATTAAACGTATGTCAGTTATTAACACCTTTAAATTTTCTTTATTATTTCACTTTTTTTTAGTTGTTTTTTTCGACATTATTAAAACTATTAATATCATAAACGTTTAAGTACTACATTACATTAATACTAAAGTTTACAAAATTTTCAGTTTATTCTGATCAATTTCTTAATCACTTTACCTTTTCTGCGAAAATTTACGTAATATTACTTCATGAACTAGATATATGTTACTTCTATAGACAAAGTTAATTAATTTCTTACAATATGGAGAATAATTATACGTTTGTCAGTTATTAAGATTTTTAAACATTTATTATTATTTTACATTTAATTTTTTCAAAATTCTTAGAAATTTTAGTATTATAAAGGATTTTACTTTTTTTTCTTTCTTTCTTTTTTTTTTTTTTTTTTTTTTTAACATTCATAAAAAGTTTAATATTATAAGCTAGTAAATACTGCTTTACATTAAGAATAAAAAATTACAAAATTTTCACTTTCTGCTATTGATTTTTTAAATTATTTTTCTCCCTCCGTGAAACCTAACGTAATATTGCTTCATAAACTAAATTTATGTTTGTTCGTTAGACAAAGTTGATAAATTTCTACAACCTGGAGAATCATTAAATCTAGTTAATAACATGTTTAAACATTTATTATTATTTTACATTTTTTTTTTTATTATTATTATTTTTTTTTTAGTTCTTAGAAATTTCAATATTATAAAGGATTAAGTACTACATTGCATCAACGCTAAAATTGTACAAAATTTTCGCTTTATTATGTTCATTTTCTTAATAACAATTTTTTCCCGTATAATTTAATTAATATTTTCACGCTTTTTTTATATAATAAAATTTATTCAATGAGAACATATTTTTTCTTTAGTTTAATTAAATATTTGTGTATTATACATATTTTTTTAGCACGAAGCTGTTCAAAAGTGTTTATGACTTTTGTAAATATGCTTGCCTATTTGTCCATTCATGTATGCTTTAACTTTTGAAGAAATAGCCGTATTTTGGCGTAAGTTAAATATTAGGGGAATACAGGGTCAGATACATTTAAATATTCATATATATTCTAATAAAAGAAAATTTCGCTCTGTCTGTGTGTGTGCGTGTCTGCGTGCGACGGCTAGCAAAATCTGCGTGACGTAAGAGACTGAAAAATTTTGTGAGGCTAGCCCAAAATGTCTCCTGATGCACCTGAGACTCAGAATTTAAAATTCTAATAATTAGTTGAGTTATGAATTAAAAATCGCAACTCACTCTCATTAGAAGAAACTCATTTTGGTCCTTGAAAGAGGAAAAAAGTGCTTGCGCACGCGCCTTGTTTACGTATCCGTTGGAAATGAAAATCGAAAAGAAGAAATTTCGGAGGGTGTTTTGTCATTATTTATTAACTTACATCGGCCGAACCACTTACAAGGAAGGTCTCCATACGGGCATATTCAGAAAAATCTGAAAAAATTATAGCGTGTTCTTCTCATGTGGATATATATGTTTAAAAATTTTTTTTTGGCGGAACCTCGATAGAACGTTCGTAAAAAAAATGAAAATTTCGTTTATTTCGCGATTTATCATCGGTTGGCAATGAAATGAAATTTTGAAAAATACTTTTTTATGTCGAATACTTCTTAAGATAAAAAAGTTTCATATTGAACTTGTTTAAATAAATTTAATGTAAATAACTTTAGCTTTTTCAGTTTTAGTTTGATTTAACTATAGTTTTGTTATATATATATATATATATATATATATATATGTATATATATATATATATATATATATATATACTTATAATGAAAGTTAAATATCGAGTTTTATGAATTAAAACAAAATTAAAATAAATTAAAATTGTTTCAATATCTCAAAATTAAGTCCAATTGAGCACTGGCGATTCAATTTTGTTGCTACGGAAACGACGTATTCTTTGATATTGAAATGAATAACTGGTAAATGAATCTTTCCTTTATTTTAGAATACGCTTAAATATATGAAAGTATATTTTATATATGAAATTGTTTTAAAGTAATAAAATTAACTAACAAGCAACATAAATATGCAATACGAAAAAATGTATTGATTAAACTCTCTCATAGTTTATGTTTAAATTCATTAAATACTTTTTACACACATTCTAAAAATGAATTAACAAACAATTTTCAGGTGCATTAAAATCGTTTGCTTTTGGCGTTGAAACGTACTGCTCGCCAAATCGCGTGAAGCTGTCGTCTTTTCGCGCCAAATACTCTAAAGTATTTTTTTTTTTTTTTTACAGACTTTCCACTGCAATTCCGCCGCTAAATTTGACTGATCCTTTATTACATACATAAGTAGTTTAATTGGTATTTTTTCAAAATATTCTGAGTATGCCCAGTAAGGAGACCTTCCTTGTTAGTAAAGCTAAAAACGAAAGACATATTCTGAAAGATCGTACTTTTGCGTCTCAAATTCCGCAATCAATTCGAAAAAATATCGCAGTTAACCGTTTGAATTTTTTTTTTTTTGAAAAAGAGTCGTTTTTCCGAAAAACGTTTTGCCCCCTTATTGCAACGCTACTCCAGGGCGCAAGTTTAGAGGAACCGACAAACCAAAAATATGTTCTTAAGGGGTTTCAGGACTCGTAAAATTGGAAAAAAAAGAGAAAAAAAAAAGACAATTTTCAACATTTAATATCTTAAAACGTATATGATTTTAAAACACAATTTTTATTAGGATGAAAGATATAAATATGTTCTTTCATTTCATGTATATAAAAAATTGCAAGATGTAGAATTAGCATTTACAGGGGGTTTCAAACTGTCAGTAATTTGACGTCAGGAAATTGGTATAACAGCTTACGCGCAGGATTACAAAATAAATTTTGCAACTAGAATGAAAATTTTGGTGCCTACTTATACTTCAGATTGTAGTACTTACCCTGAATCTAAATAAATTTGTATTTAAAGCATTTTTATATATTTAATACAAAGTTGTATTTAGCTAATACATAATTTTGAAAATGTCAGAAGTGTAATCACATTTTTTTTTTTTTTTTTTTTTTTTTTTTTTTTTTTTTTAATATAACAGTAAAAAGGAAATTTGAGGTTCAGTTTATACAGACTAACATGAAACATACGTTTTGAAAATTTCATGAAAAAACATTCAAAAGTTTTTGATATATCCTGCCCATTATGCCCCAAAACGTCATTTGGAGAAAAATGACTTCAAAGTTTCGGAAATGCCGTTTCAGCTATCGATCGGGTACAATTCTAAAATACATAACTTCTGTTATAATGTGAATTTCAAGGAAACAATTATAACAAAATGTTCAGAAAAGACTAGAGTTGAACATCTAAAAAAATTAAAATTTCAAAAATTTTGAAGCTTTAAGAGTTCTAAGACCTCTTAAAGCTGAAACGTTCTTCTAATCGATGGTGTAATCGGTTTAAAAAAGTATGAATTTAAACCCTTTCAAATACACTGACGAACGCTGGTCACTTCGCGCCTGACTGAGACCATATTTTTTCCACGCTAAAAGTAACTAAACGTCCGTATTTTAACACAATCTTTTTAGAGCATTTCAGTAGACAAAATTTATATCACCTACAAAAATATTGAAACGTTCGGAAATATTTTTAACAAAATAAAATGCGTGAAAATTTCGACGAAATCAGTAAAAACCCGGAGTGTTTCGTCGCGGTTTCGCTCGTTTCCGGTAAGCATAGACTCCAAAAATCAAATTATCCAGAAAAAAAAAACCCAAATAGCGTATACTTTCAATTCTGTATTTTTTCATTTAAAAGTATAAATTCAAATAAAATGGAGTTAAAGATATAAAATCATACATATTTGAGGTTAATTTAAGAGTCCCAGGACTGTCCCATCATCACGGTCCCAGGAAATGCCGGGCGGGTCAGCTAGTTTTTATTTATTTTAAGAAATTAAACAGGTCTTTTATTTTTCAGTAGTGCAATATATCAATATGTGCTGCATATCACTCACATAAATAAATAATATGATGTAATTTATAATAATATCAACATAAAGAATGCGTAATAAACCTTTTAAAACCTATCATGACAAATATCAAAATTCATTTATTTTTGGCTGATTGTTATTTTTATTTTGTCCTAAATTAAATAAAAATTGTAATAAAATTAAAGTTATTTTCGTCAATGTTTTTAATTAATTAACTGTTTATTTTTTTATTACAGCAGGCTTGTTACTGTGATTTTATTTTAATAATTTGAAATTATGAGAGAAAGTGTTTTATTATGCAAGAAATTTAAACTTGAGTTTGACACAAAAAGGTAATAATTATATTTTCATCGTCAACAATGTCTAGAAAAAGGAGAAGAAATATTTCTATTGAAATGAATTGTTTTTATTTAACATTTTTCTGAATTTTTTCCAAAAAAGAACTGTTCAGTTATTGACCATCAAAACTTAAAATTATCAGCAGATGTATAGGTGTAGTTTTGCTTGAAAATATAGCTCCTTTTTGGAGGTAAATAAATAAATAAATAACTGAAAGTTTGGTAGCATATCTAATTCTATAAAACATAAAAGGTTATAACGATATACTCTCAAAGTGATTCTGCGATACTAGTAGTTTTAAAAATAGTAAAATTTAAGAATTTCTAAAAACACTAGTTTCATTAGAAATTTTTTATTGAAAGTTTGAATGTTAATTCATTTTATGCATGTTTCAATTATCCAGCTGTTAATACTTTTTGAAAACTTAACTACCCGTATTAAAAAAAAAAAAAAAAAAAAAAAAAAAAAAAAAAAAAAATAGCTACCTGTATAGAAAAGGCATAGTACTATTATTAAATATATTAAAAAAATAAAAAATAAAATTATATATATAATAAAACTCTTTGTAATTATAAACCATTAATAAAAATGAAAAATCGACCAAAAATAAATAAAACAATTATGATGCTATAAATCACGTCTAACACATATTTTACAAATTAATTCAATTTAATAAAATAAAATGATATGAATTATATATACAGGGTGTCCCAGCTAAGATGTTACAAACTTCGAGGGGAGTTTAGGTACACCTAGACGACTCAGAATCACATAGGAATGTCGGGTCGGAAACGCCTTCCTGACATAGTAAGGGCATTTACAGTGTTGCCAGTGGGCTACTTTTTTTTTTTTTTTTTTTTTTTTTTTTTTTTTTTTTTTTTTTTTTTTTTTTTAAATTCAGATTTCTTGATTGGAATCAGTTTTCTGAAATGATAAATTTCCCCTTCTTTTTGCCTTAATTAATATCTCATTGAATAAGGCGAATTTCACTATTTCAAAAAAACTGATGCTAATTAAGAAATCTGAATTTTAAAATGTAGCCCACTGGCAACACTGGGCATTGAAAAGGCTGGATCACACAAAGCTGATCCTTGGCCTTTTTTAGAGTTGCCAGTGGTCTACCATTTTTAGGTGCGTTCGTAATTATGAAATACGTAGCACCTATAGTCGTCGTTCAGTCCGTCTGTCTGTCTGACCGTCTGTCCGCATATAACAGAGCAAAAACTACTCAACCGAATGGTCTGAAATTTTAAATATATAATTGTTGCAAAACTTTGTTGAGTCATTTCAAATTTCATGAAAATCGGATGTATAGTTTAATTACAGGGACAGTCAAAAGTTTTTCGTTACATTACGGCCAATGGAAAAAAATATTGCAAGTGCATTTTAATGATGTTACAGCCTTCCGAATGGTCTGAAATGTTAAATATATAATTGCTGCAACATTTTGTCTACTCATTTGAAATTTTATGAAAATCGGATGTATAGTTTAATTACAGGGACAGTCAAAAGTTTTTCGTTACATTACGGCCAATGGAAAAAAATATTGCAAGTGCATTTTAATGATGTTACAGCCTTCCGAATGGTCTGAAATGTTAAATATATAATTGCTGCAACATTTTGTCTACTCATTTGAAATTTTATGAAAATCGGATGTATAGTTTAATTACAGGGGCAGTCAAAAGCTTTCCTTTATATTACGGCCAATGGAAAAAATTATTGCAAGTGCATTTTAATGATGTTACAGCCTTCCGAATGGTCTGAAATTTTAAATTTATAATTATTACAACATTTTGTCGACTCATTTAAAATTTTATGAAAATCAGATGTATAGTTTAATTACAGGGACAGTGAAAAGTTTTCCGTTACTTTAAAGTCAATGGAAAAAAAATTATTTCAAGTGCATTTTAATGATGTTACAGCCTTTCGAACAGAATGAAATTGATATGCAGTTATGAAGTGCACTAAAATATACATTCAGTACAATATGCGGTGCAAAAAATTCTTATAAAACTAGTTATAGTACGAACGCACCTCATTTGCCACGTTTGACGAGCAATTTCCAACTTGTTTAATTCCAATTTCTTGATTTGCACCGCTATTTTGAAATGATAAAATTCCCATTTTTTAATGACATTAATTAAGTTGAAAACTAGGGGAATTTTACCATTTCAAAAAACTGGTGCCAATGAAGAAATCTGTATTTAAAAAAAGTAGCATACTGGCAACACTGTTAATACCTTTAATGGGTCAGGAAGGCGTTTCCGACACGGCATTCCTATGTGATTCCCAGTCGTCTAGGTGTACTCTACTTCCCCTCGAAGTTTGTAACAGATTTGCTGGGAGACCCTGTATATATATATATATATATATATAAATGAAAAGCAATGTTTTCTGAACTTTTTAAAACAACCTGCACAAAAAAATCAGTATAATTACATTAGTTACGACTAAAATTGTGCCAGGCATTCTCAATGTAGACGGTGATTAAAAGTATACTTTAAGGGAATTTATCTTAAAATGTTAAAAAGTTTCTTCTTTTTCTTTTCTTTTTTTTTTTTTTTTAAATTGCGCGAAAGATTTCTCTTGAACTGCTAATATTTTTGTTTGTAGTTTTTACAGCTTTATAGGTTATATTTATACATCTTAAGACTGAATCAAAAATTGTGTATATTTTAGCAAAATTTATATTTTAAAAATGAAGTTGAATGTATTGCTTTTTTTTTCGGAGTTTATCTACACACTAAGTTTTTTTTCCTTTTGTGGCTGGAATAAAAAACTTTAGGTTCAGTTTTAAAATTTAGGTATTAACTTTAAATTCATGAAGGTTGCGTATAAAATTTATTTAAATTTAAGTTCACGCAATGACGTGAAGACAAATGTTGTTTGTTTCACCAATGTGTAGCTTCTCTAGCATGACAAAGGAACGGTTTTTATATTACGTTCTAAAACGAATTCGTTGTAATTATTTATAATTTTCTCAAGTTTTATGACAAAGTTTTTGTACTTGATTTATTCTATACTCAAGGAGTTACCTCCAATCACGACCGGAAGTTTTTTTTTTTTTCTCGGAAAGTATACAACAGATAGAAACAACAATTAGTACGTTCTACTACTCCAATCTCAAAGTTGATTCCAAAATTTTTGTGCACAAAAATAATGAAAAATGGAGCAGTTATGTCCCATTTCCGGGTGGCACCTATCATCGGAAGTGGCGTGAGGCGGACAGGATAACTCGGTTTTGTTTTGGTTTTGTGTTTATGACGGCCAATTATCAACACGTGGGATATAGGCCCTGGGGGGGGGGTGCCCTTCGTGGGGGTCTTTCTAAGGGAACCTAACCCGTATTTACGCATGGGAAGCCACGGTTTCGAAGAAAACCACGAAAACTCCGAAACGGTTAGACCGACTGGCGCGATCGGGTTCGAACCGAGCACGCGTCTACCAGCTTCGAGAGCAGGATAACTCGGAAACTGCTTATCGGAAACAAACAAAACCGATCAATTTTAATAATATACTAAATAAACTTGCTCTTGAACGAAATAAATTATTTATGGTGATTGTAAATAAAATGCCGACCGTTTGAAAGAGAAGGTTATGTTTTGGCCTAAAATTTGGCTATTCTAACGTGCATAAAAAAATATTAATTTTGATCAGAAATTAAATTCCTTCGTCCTAGGGCAAGATAATCCTAATAGCAATAATTTCACTAAATTTCATTCAAATCCATTAAGAACTTTGTTTGTAATCATACCCCCTCCCCCGACTTTAACAGTATCGTTTCGAGAAAAATGACTTTAAAATTTAAAAGTTAAATAAATTGTATATAACATTCATGAAAAACGATGCTATGTAACAGGTGTTTCACATTTTAAACAGGCCAGCTTGCTTGCATCAATAAAAATAAAACAGCTACCACGGAGCCAATGGCTCGTCGACTATAATCGCCGCGCAACGGGGTCAGCGTTCACTTCAGCGATTGAAAAAAATAAGTTCTTATTATTAGAACGATTTAAAATTTTGGAATTGAATAGTCTGTGGACTATACTTTTGCATGATTACATTTTCCCCAAATCGATTTTTCAAAAACTTAAGACTGGAGGTATCCCCTTAATTTTATTTAAATATTATGCACTAATATTTATCAACTGTTAAAATAAACTTATACAATTTTATTATTATAGCTTGATACATTGATTCGAAAATGATGCATTTCTTCACGACAGTCATCTTCATCTTGGCATCTCTAACACTACCCACCAACAGTCGTCGATCTGCTCTGCGACATAACCCACACCGTAGTGAGAATTCTGTCTTGGAAATATTCGAAGCAGAGGAGGATAAGCGTTTGGCCCTGATGCACAGTCAACGGGTGTCCGAAGCCACTAAATGTGAATTGCCCAAACCGCAAGTCATTCACGTGAAAGACCACTATCCCGGAAAATATTATCTACCACACTGTACATTACTTCATAGGTGCGGAAAGCACGCTGGCTGCTGTGCTGTTGAAAGTCTTAAATGCGTTGCTGCTGAAAAAGAAAAAGTGACATTGTATTTTTACAGTGTGAAGTTAGATGATGGTGGACTAAAAGAGAGAAAGATAGAAAAGCTTGTTTTCACCAATCATACTCGATGTGCATGTGCTCCTGTAGATTATCCAAATTAAAAGTAATATAGACGTAGCTATAATACTAGCAATAAAGAAGGATATTATGGATACAATGGCTAATTAAAAAATGGACTTTATAATTGCAAGCTTCATACGTTATGCATGCATTGTTACCTAAAAGCGTAGTTATAAGTACGACTGTATGTCAATTATCGTTTTGAAGAATGGGACACTCTTTCTTTTTAGTGACTATATTACTAAATGATGCATAATTATTCATTTGATATTATTATTGCTGT
This sequence comes from Maratus speciosus, assembly GCA_963932465.1. Classification (NCBI taxonomy): domain Eukaryota; kingdom Metazoa; phylum Arthropoda; class Arachnida; order Araneae; family Salticidae; genus Maratus; species Maratus speciosus. The sequence continues at coordinate 482,003,725 of OZ010788.1, read as the reverse complement.
TACTGTTATTATTGTTATTTATTTAATGCACTTTTAAAGGAAAAAAATGTATGTTTTTTGCTTTTAAATGTGTATTTTGTTTCAAGACTTTTTGAAAATTAAAATGTTACGGCTCTGCAAATAAATAAGGTATTTTAAAAAGAATAAGAAACAATTGTTTATTTTGCTTTTGAATTAATTTCAAACGATTTTGTATATATATAGTTTTAAATACAGTTATTTACAAATCGGATGTTGTTTTCTAAATTTTCACATTCTATGACAACCTGTTCTGTTTTATAATGAAAATTTTCAAAATTGAAATCATATTATATGCAGCTAAACACCATCTTCTTTTCCAAACTTCACTCTTTCCTGTCATTAATGTAATTATTTTTGGAACTAAATTAGAATGAAGCAAATGTTAAAACACAGGTGAAAAATGCAATATTAAAATAGAAATCAAGCAGTACTGTCGTTCTGTAAGATCGTTCGCAAGCCAAACTAAAAAAAAAAGGTCGAAAAAAGACCGACTCTGCAAACAAAGAAACCCCTAGAACCAAACATTAAACCGCCTACTGCTTATTATATGCAGAAGGTAACTTCTGACTCTTAAACCGACCAAACATGCCAGCATAAAATACCAGATATTAAAGGAGGCAAGCGTTACAGAAAAATAAACCGAAAAGTAGAAGAATCTAATGAAGAAATTGTATAATTTGAGACCACAAGCTCATTTTCATAAACGAATTATTAAGAGAAATATTAGTATTTAAAAAAAAAAAAAATCGAGATTTTGAAAATCATCATTTTTTTTTTTCTTTTCCAAACTTAATTTTTTAAACAACATAGAGACTTAAATAATGGACTGAAAAAAGTAAGGATTGCATTTTGGACAGGTAATTACTTATTCTACGTGCTTTTATAAATTTCAGTTTGAAAAAAAAATTCTATCCTTAATTAGCAAAAAACTGTTAATTAACTCTAAAATTAACAAAATATGCCAAAACAGAAATAAAACCGCCAATGACACATACTATTTATATATGATAACTGTGCAAATAAGATACGGGAACGACCACTTCGTGTTTCATCTGTCAGTCGGCCATTTTTCCTCAAGATTATTTTTTCAAATAAATTAATAAAATACATGAAAGTTACATTTTTAGTAAGATCGTTAAAGAAAATTAAGTTTTCAGACCTTCTAAAATGTATACATTAAAAGTTATCGGCATTCACACTTTCATTCATAACTTAAACGAAACTTTTAAAAAGTAATTGAATGTAATTTTTATATTTAAAAAAAAAAAAAAAAAAAAAAAAAAAACCGTGGTGAACGATAGACACTTTGTCCGTCGGCAGAGAATCAACCCACAAATTATCTTTGACGTAATTTTCCTATGAATTAATAAAATCCAGTTTTAGAGTAAAAGGTTTTTTTTTTTTTTTTTTTTTTTTTTTTGTGGGTGTTTGTTTGTTTGTAGAAGGTAACTTCCGGATATGATAAACCAGTCTGAAAAGTTGGAAAAATGATTGTGATTGCTCTAACATATGCTACAATTTATATCGGTACCACTAGCCTCGAGGAGGTGCAGGAGCGAGAAGCATCACAAAATTGCGATTTTTCTGATAATGAAAGGGAAAGAAACCGTTAATTTCTTATATTGGCTAGTTTTAAGATGTGGGTAGTAGCAGTCTATTTAAATCCTGCAGGAAAATTATCGAGTTTATTGTAGATCATATAGTTTTTGAGAAAATCGCATTTATCCGTTACACACAAAATTTATTTTGCAGGTGCTGAGGTGTGTGTGTGGAGGGGGGGGGGGGGTTCAGTTGAGAAGCGCCCGTGGTAGCTATTGATGCAGAATCAAAAAAGGATTGTTTATCAAACAAGGATTTTTGAAAAAATTGTCAGTAATTAGGCGAGATATTGATTAAAAATCTATCTAGAAAATAGCGGCACGACTAAGGCAGCGTTGCAACTTTGCGACTTCCTTTCGAAGCGCGCTTGGCACAATGCTAAGTTTAAAATTTGTACAAGGTCTTTGTTGTACGGAAGCCTTTATGCATAAGTAAAACTCGCGCCTGATCGATTATTTAAACAGTTGTTATTGCAACCTCGATTTCAAAACTATTATTTTCGTCGTGCGATAGAAAGCTACAACGGAAATTATTTTTTTTAAATAGTGGTGTCGAATATATAAAAACATAAAACTCCTATGTATAATGTTGCGTATACAGTCCTTAATTTTTGTTAGCAGTATTTTGGAATGGAATTTTTATTTGGAACCGGTTCCGAAAGTGAAAGTTTCCTCATAAAAAAATCTGCAAACAAAATCGAAAAAGCAAAAAACATAATTTCCGTAATTAGCCTTTGTAGAGATCGACCTCAGCTATCCAATGAAAAAAAAAAATATATATATATATATATTGAAATACGAACAAGATATTTTAAAAGAACTCTCCCATAGGATTAATATTAGCAAGCGTGTTTTTTTGGGTGAGTGAAGTAGCCCCTTAAGAAACATAGATTACATTCTTATTTCTCAAATAGCATCAGGAAAGGCCTTTTTTTCCCATTTTGTGAATAAATATTCTCTATGAGCTGCAAGGCGATTCGAGATCATGCCGATGCCATCTCATCTCTAGCATCTACAGTGAACCCTCCCTGTGCGACCACCTACATTAAGCGACCACCTCCCTGAACGACCATTTTTTCATGGGACGAAATTTATTCCCAGATTCTCAATACTAATTTTACCTCCATTCAGAAACCATCCCAGTTGAACTCCCTCATGAGCGACCAATTTCTTTGGAGAAAATGAAACAAATTCCGTTTTTTCATGGTCGCTTGAACAAGGTTTTATTAGAAAAATAATTCCGGAGAAAAAAATTATTCATCAAACTTCTAAATTAAGTTTAGATTTTTTTTTATTATTATTCCGCTAACTTTTAAGTGTTTAAACCTCTTTTTACCTTTTTAGGCAATGAATTTAACTCTGATGACAAATTAAGAATGACAATCAATAAACTCCACTGCCCTATTCTGTCAGAAAACTCTCAAAGAAATAAATAAATTAATGAAATCGTCATTATTTGTTTACTATTTACAGGAATTATACATATTTACATATTTTTTCTCGAAAAACAGCAGGCTTTGTACAAAAACTGGTATATTACCGTGCAAGCACTGGGCGCACATCTCCGAGCTCATTTAGTACGCTTCGGGCTAGGCAAGAAGTCGCCCTCGCTGTCCACATCGGCATTCGAACTTGTAACCTCAGATACGGGCCAATGGGAACAGCCAGGAACAGGAGATCTGGACCGGACGACTACATTCGGAGACTCACACTGGACAATAGACTGAGAACTACGCTCTTTGTGTACCAAAGCCGCTTCTCACCTCCACATTTTATGAAACAGTGATGTATAATGCAGGCATTTTGAAATAGTGTAACATCACTGATTTTTTGGATGCGAGATCAGTTGGTTCTGTATGTTAGAACATCAGTAGGGGTTATGAATGCAAGATCACAAGTTGATTATGCAAAAATACCAGTTTTTGTATGAGGCGTCCAATTTTTGTTACGTGAATTCAGATTTATCACCAGCAGGCTGAGTATTGGTTCTGAGTACAATGCAGGCATTTTTTAAGTATGTTTACAAAATTTTTACAAGTTAAAATTTCTCAGAACCAATAATTAAATTTAATTCTAAATTTAAATTGTGATTTCTTAATAAATCACAAAGATTATTAAAATTCCTAGCGTAATTAAAAACTAGTCGGATGTACCAATCCCAAAACTTTCTTCTATCTGATACATGTTAATACTTCAAAATTCGCTATCACACTGCCAAAATTAAATGGCAATCTATGCATCTCATGAGGATTCTAAAGATATGAAATTCCTTGCATTAGTTCTTGAGATATGACTATCGCTGAAATCGTCTAAATCCAGCAAAATACTGCCTAGCAGCGCCACCTATTGGGTGACTTATACCAAATCCTAATCAGCAACAATTTATGTCAACGTCTGACTGAATCTGAAGTTTGGAGAAAATCCGTGCATTAGTTTTTGAGATAGAGCTATTGCAAAAATCGTGAAAATTCCTGCATAGCAGCGCCACCTATTGGGTAATTAACACCAACACCTAATTAACAACAACTTGTGTCAACATATAACTAAATCTGAAGTTAGATGAAAATTCGTCCTTTAGTTCTATAGACAGAGCTATTGAGACAATCGTGAAAAAGGCAGCACAGAGCGCCACCTGTTGGGCGATTTACACCAACACATAATCAGTAGCAAGTGATATCAAGGACTAACTGAATTTGAAGTTTGATGAAAATCCGTGCGTTAGTTCTTAAGATAGAGCTATTGGGGAAATCGTGTAAATCCTGCAAAATTCATCATAAAAGCGCCACCTGTTGGGTGATTTACACCATAACGTAACCAGCATCAATTTATATCAAGGACTAACTAAATCTGAAGTTTGATCAAAATCCGTGTATTAGTTCTTGAGATAGAGCTATTGCGAAAATCGTGAAAAATGCAGCATAGCAGCTCCACCTGTTGAGCGATTTACACCAAAAACTAATCAGCATAAATTTGTATTAGGGACTAACTGAATATAAATTTTTATTAAATTCCGTGCATTAGTTCTTGAGATAGAGCGCCCACAAAATTTGTGTCACATACACACAGACAGACATTTTGTAAAAACATGTTTTTTGGAATCTCTGACCCCTAAAACGTGTAAATCCGTCGAAAACCGGAATTCGAAAATTTTCATGAATCCAATGCTTTCTTCTTGTAAAGATAGAAGAAAGTAAAAGTATCAGTCTTTTGTTTCAGACAAAGAGAGTCGGCTAAAGTATTCGGACAGGTAGTCTTCTGTCGTATCACAAATTGATCCAAACTCAACAAAAACATGGTCGTGTTTGATCAACATTGAATAGAATTCGCTTGAATAGCAAGCTTTATCAAAAACTGCATCAGGATACCATGCATGGCAATCGTTAATGCCACACATTTCTTTGAAAATTACGAAGCCAGAAATATAACAGGTGCCGTTTTCTGTATAATTCAAATTGTACAGCAAGTACGCGCGCTTTGCAGGTTCAAAAACAGGCTCTGAGGGGTTAGCATTTGAATTAAAAACCCAGCGTGAACACAACATCATGCTAATCCAAATCACAAAACTTAGATTGAATTTAGATGCTTTGGATGTAGCATTATATATACAGGGTGTTATCAACACACTCAGTCTAACATTACGCTGGCGCTCAACAGTTTTTATGCAAGCGAATCAAACATGCTATCAATACAGGTTCGATTGCGCCTGACTAAGCAGAACTACATTCCAGAAACACGTACATTCAGCAATTTACAAGTGCGAGATCACAAAGAAAATTGCATTTATTTACTGAACTTCGAAATGACTTGTAAATAAATATTATAAAAGATAAAACCGTAAAGTCAAAGCAAACGTCAATGTAGTCATTTTTTAAACTCTGCAGTAATTAACTTATGTAATTAACTTTTGTTTTGATACTTAAATTTTTATATGTTTTCCTAATGTGAAAAATAAATGTTAGTAACGTTTATTAACTTTTTTCAACAATTAAAATCTAAATTTAAACTTGACCTCCATTAAGAGACCACATCTCGGAGTGACCAATTTTTATTGGAACGGAACGTGGTCGCTTTAGGGAGGTTTTACTGTATTTAGAAAGTTAAGACTGCGTTTTTCACTTTTTATGAATACCAATATTTTAGTATTAAAGCGAAATCATAAAAATTATGTGTTGCTTTCAGGTCACAATAAAAGAGATTGTATGTGCGACATTCATTACGCTTACTTAGGCTGTGGAATGAATATCATATCTTCTGTTTGAAATTCAGGGCAGAGAGCCACAATGCAGTTTTGAATATTTTTGGTAAAAATTATACACTAATCCAGAGTCGGTAAACCATTTTACATCCACCTGCCATTTTTGTTTTTCAGTAAATGTTTAAAATGATCATGACGTGCCAATTAAAAGACAAATTTAGTGGATCGAAAAATAATAAATTAAAATTAATTTTAAGTTATTCACGGTTTAAAAAAATATAAGTAACATGCATGTAGATATATAGTGTAAAAAAAATATATATATAGAATCAAATACATTTTAGAAATTAATAAAAGATTTAATGCGATTGAGTGCGATTTCCGGATGAGAAATAATTAATATTTGGTTCATACTATGTTAATTTTAATAGGATGTAAACTGTTTTTTTTTATTTCTTTTTAATTATTATTCATTTGCAAAAATAATGGCATGCATAGATAGACGTAAAGATTATTAAAATGGCAAATGTCAGCTTCTTCAAATAGCTTTCGAATTAAATTCCAAGTTGCTATAATTTATCATCGGCATTTTTAATTATAATGTCTAAATAATCTTTCATTTTCAATAGTTTACAAATATTGCTTTTGTTTGATAATTTTTTGAGCCCATATTGAACTTAATTGGGCATTTAATAAATCGGAAGTAAAATTCTTCTTATTAGATGTAAATTTCCAACTGGGCGAAAAATGTCCGGACCAGGATTCGAACCAGGGATCTCCTGGCTGAAGCCGCCAGTGCTCTTCCACCTGAGCTATCCCGGACGAATCTGGTGGGACTTTTTCACCCAGCTAACCTTCATGATTATATCATCTGATCTGAAACCTGATTCAGCTCAACAAAATAAATCACAGGTAATGGAACTCCAGAAATCGCTGGATACGAAATTACACTAGATTAATTTTAATACAATTATTCTAATTGGTAAAGAAAATATATTAGATGTAAATTTCCAACTGGGCAAAAAATGTCCGGACCAGGATTCGAACCAGGGATCTCCTGGCTGAATCCGCCAGTGCTCTGCCATCTGAGCTATCCCGGACGAATCTGGTGGGACTTTTTCACCCAGCTAACCTTCATGATTATAGAATCTGGTCTGAAACCTGGTTCGGCTCAACAAAATAAATCATAGGTAATGGAACTCCAGAAATCGCTGGATACGAAATTACACTAGATTAATTTTAACACAAATATTCTAATTGGTAAAGAAATCATATTAGATGTAAATTTCCAACTGGGCGAAAAATGTCTGGATCAGGATTTGAACCAGGGATCTCCTGGCTGAAGCCGCCAGTGCTCTGCCATCTGAGCTATCCCAGACCAGATGCTATAATCATGAAGGTTAGCTGGGTGAAAAAGTCCCACCAGATTCGTCCTGTTTTGACAGTACAGTGGTGCCACTGACAGGCTATTCAACTCCCAAAAAATTAAACGCTTCCAATTTTCAAAACAATTTAATAGATTTTCAGTTTTAGTTGAATTACAATTATTGCCTTCATTTATTGATAAAATAGTTTTAAAATCTATTATATGTATAAACACGCATGTATGTAATATATATTAAATTGATAATATTCAGCTTATAGGTAATTTAAAAATTAAAAAGAATTCACTATCCAGAATCGCTCTGGCACATAACTTAATCTGCCGGTTAGTTTTATTTATTTATTTATTTATTTTTGTATAGTTTTCATTATTTTTTGGACATGGTTAGAAGTAGTTAAACATAACAAACGTATATATATCGATTACTCTTAATCAGTTTTAAGTGAGTGAAAAATCGATTACAAATTTAGATCTTTACATACGTGAATCAAGTTAATAAATAAAAGAGTGTAGAAACGACAACAATCCACTACAGTTCATAAAATTAAATGTAAAAAAAAATATTGCCTTTTAAAATTTATCATTATGTATAAATTATTTTCTGGTTATTATTATTTTTTTAATGAAACACGTGGAGCTTATTGAAATACGTATTTCTGGTGTTTTTAGCTACCAAAAATACGTTCCAAGACCATGTTATACGAAATTATCATGTTTTATAAGTTAGAGGCTGTCAATAATTTTACTGATCTAGATTGATCAAATATCCCCGAGTGCGACTGTAAAAAGAAAAAAAGGGGTAAATTAACTCAAGAAAAATCTCAATAAGTATAAACGATGTCTGAATAATTACAAAGCTTTAACATGTTTATTTACTGCACATTTGAACAAATATTAATTTGGATTGAAGGCCTATAATTCAATAATATTTTAACAATTTTGTACCTATTTCGTTCTGATTTAATGTAACAACATCAAAATTATTTAGATTTAATGCGTCATTAAATCTAATATCACAGTATATTTAACGTCAGTATGAAGAATATTTGTCAGAATTACCCTTACGTTGAGTGACATAATCTGCTTATTTGTATTTAATACTAATGCTGACAAAGCTGTCACAATTCATTGGTGACAATCTGTTTAATTTGTTACTCTTTCCCTATTGTTTTCTTTCCTGTTACTGTCCTTGTTTTTCAGAAGTAAATTTTGAAATTTCTTCTTGTTTATAAAATATTTAGAGGTAAACCCGTTCTTGAAATGAAAATAAATAAATAATCATGAACCATAAACGTAAAGAAAAAAATACCCTTCCATCGATAAATATGACATATGTAAAAGTATATCTGCAAATTTCATGCATAAAAATAAAACATAGGGTGAAACCACCAGTTTAAGACACCTAACCCTTCAGCAAAAATCTAACTCAAATAAGCATTTTTTTTTATAAAGTTCTGAAGAGTTATATCCCATCTAGTGATAACTTAGACACTTATTTTTATTCTAGAGTCAATTTATTAAACATTAATAAGCCAAGAGCACGTTCAATGAGGAAGAAAGTTTTGAGAACACAAAAAATACCACTTTAAGGCATCCATCCTATTTTTAAAATTAATTGGTTTCCATCCTATTTCTAAAATTAATTATTAAAATCCGTGTCTATATTTATATGTAAATAATTTGTAAATAAATTGTTCGTTAATTTTAATTGAATAAGTTTAGCATTCTTTTTGATAATCCTTTTCACAACGTGCCCGGTATCACGTACATACACTGTGTCTACGTATAACCTGACCGACCTTTATTTTCGCAACCGTTGGTCCTAGCTAGATGCATGCTTCCGATTACAAAAATGGTTTAAGTAAGGTAAAGAATTATTTTTAAAGCGATTTGGGTCAAGAAAAACATTTCTTAAAAAATTACGAAATTTAAATTTTTATACGGTCCCCCGGTCCTATAAGTTATATTTAGTGAAATTTTCCTATTACACTGACAAGTAAGACAAGAAAAAGTCCCGTTCATATTACACTAAAATCTACCGAGTTATGAGACTTAAAAAAATGCATGACTTATACCACTTTACTGCAGCTGAACACAGATGAGTTCTGCTATGCTTTGAGGAGCCATATATCAAGTGCTTAAAGTATTCGAAGAACTTATTTCACGTGTATCTGCGCTTTGAAAAAATTGTACTAGCATTATGATTGAGTTAACTTTTATTAAGTTTCAGATTGAATAAAATAATTGTATTTTAACATGTGTTTTATTTTGTAAGGATACGAGACTGTTTGCTATCATGATTTCTTTTAACAAAAATTGTGTTATCTTTATAAGTTTTTTATTTAACTTCAACGATCGTATGTATGTTTTTCCAGTTCAAAATTTGTACTCGAACTTTAACTCACTTTCAAATATCCGATCGAGATTAAATTTTACATACTGACATAAATCCGATGAGAATCTAATATTAGGATTTTCGGTGGTTACAATTTATACATATTTTACAGGATAACACAAAAAATTTCGGATAGATTACCGCCAAGAAGTTTAAGAAAAAGTTTTAGATTAGATAACACAAGACTGCGATGGTTGTGTTTTTTAAATTTTTATGTATTTTTTAGCACTGAATCCGAAAATTTCCTTAATTTTTAACTATCATGTCAGGATTTTTCTCAAATCATAATTTGTCAAAGTTAAAAAATAACAAAAATCGGTTACTATAAAATAGAGGAGATGACTGTATTTTTTAACACTTTTAATAATTGATTTTTTATGCACTTTTTAGCACTGAATTTGAAAATGACCTTCATAGCGAAAATCTGATACTATAAAACAGATATAAAACTTTTTTATTTAAATTAATTTTATTTAATGCAATAATTTATTCAATTTTTTGTCTTATACTGGGTTTCTTACAGCTAAACAGCTGAGGGGTACGATGAGGTGGGGGAGGAGGTTCAATTTTAACTTTGAATTTTTTAACTTTGAAATTTACAATTTCCGAACAATCCTGACATGATGGTTAAAAATAAAGGTCATTTATGGATTCAGCGGTATAAAATACATAAAAATAAATTATCAAAAGTTAAAAACACAACAATGACATCTATTGTATAGCATAAAATTTTCGCTATTTTTTCTTTTTTTAACTTTAAAATTTACGATTTGCAAAAAATCTTGACGTGATGGTAAAAAATGAAGGTAAATTTCGTATTCAGCGGCACATAATGCATAAGAATGAATTATCAGCTAAAACTGTTAATTTTCATCATTTTATTTAACAAAAATTCAGTTTATTCTTTCTTTTTATATGTTTATTACAAATTGTATATTTTGCATTAATATGTCAGAATGATTAAAGATTTCAAATTTATATTGCAATGTCAATTTTACTCTCAACCATTTTTTTAATATAGCTGACGAAATTATATTTCTACTAAATATGTGAATGACCCCTAATTTGCAACAAAAAAATATGCTCCAATTTTAAACAGTTATTACTTGGTAAATTTTAATCGTAGGATAACGGGACTTTTTTTGTATTACTTGTCAGTGTAACAGGACAATTTTACTAAATATAACTTATAGGACCGGGGGACCGTATAAAAATTTAAATTTCGTAATTTTTTAATAAATGATTTTCTTGATCCAAATCGCTTTAAAAATAATTCTTTACCTTATTTAAACCATTTTTGTAATTGGAAGTATGCATCTAGGACCAATGGTTGCGAAAATAAAGGTCGGTCAGTTTACAGGACACCCTGTATATCGGTGATGGCAGCATATCAAAATAAAAAAAACATTTTTTTTTTAAGTCTGTGCGAGTAGTGATCGTGAGTCTTAGGAAAATTCATCTGCGTGTGGACTAAGAAAGAGTGCAACAACATCCTAAACAATAACTTGAGTTATAGTAGTCTCTCTCTTTGACTAATTTTGCATGCGTGCCATGTAACAAAAAACGACTTAAAAAGCCAAATTTGTCATTATTTCCTGAAAATCCCTAGCTTTTAGGAAAACATGAGCAACGCTATTCGATTTCTTGATATCTGAATAGCAAGTAATAATACTTTCGAATTTTATGCTTTCGGGCATTAACCCCCTCGCTGCGTAATTTTTCTTTATCAAAATAGGTTCAAAAATTGCGCACATTACATTTACCGTAATTTCCGGCGTATAATCCGCGGAACAAACAATTCTGTTTGGACCCAGAAATTTTATTTAGTAATTGAAGCCAAATACTTACCGCGATATAAAAAGTTACATTTTATTTTTAAAAAATTCTGGGTCGAAAAATGATTGTTTGATCCGCGGATTATACGCCGGAAATTACGGTAAATCAGGCTAAATCAGGGCTGTCACTGGAGACTATTTTTATATTCTCGCACCACTATTTTAAGAAAATCAATTTTGCAGTATATTTCTCTTGTAGATGTTGTTAAAGTCTATATCGAATTTTTTGTATTTAAAAGTGGTCCGAGTTGAATTAAAAAACAGTCGCCAGTGGGAAAAATGAATCCCCGAGGAAATCTCGGGTTGCGCAAAGTTTGCTACTTTTACGTTGCCCGGGGAAATCTCGGGTTACGCAGCGAGAGGGTTAAAGTGACTTGTGACTGTGTCAGAAAATAACCAATTTGAATAGGATTAATTGTGTGTGCGTGTTAAATGTTTAAATTGTTGCTTCCAATCACTAGAAAATGACTTTGTCTTGGGCTTAAGCATGTAAATAATGTTAAATAAAATGAATGAGAAGTTTTTCCTAATAGATATTTATTTTTTAATTACTACACTGATGGATGATTAACGTTTTCTTACACCAAATACGTATTCTTTCAACTGTTACACTGATGAATGATTGAGTTTTGTTTTTTGTGACAAAGTCATATTTCTTTAATTAGAGACATTTCTGTCGTCTCCATAAATTTATAGCACAATGGTTAGTAGTAACCACCTGCGCTTTCGCTTTTGCTTTTATTCTTTCTACACAACTTCTAAATATCGTGAAATTTCAATTATTACATCATCGAATAGGAGGAAAAAATATATTTGTAATTGTTAGACATTGAATGACATTTGTTAGAAAATTGTTGCTGAATTGAGTGATTTTTTAAGACTTTTTTTTTTTAATTTCAATCATGTATTTTTAAAAAAATACACCTCAACAGTAAATATTTCTGGCCAAAGTAAATATTTCTGTGTCAAAGTTACCACATTTGGCGATTGATTACCCATAGTAAATTGAATATTTCGTCTGATGAATGTTTGATTTATTTTTTTTCTCTGTTTGTTTTGATGAACCAACAAATTAATGTTCCAAGTTTTTATTCAAAAAGAACCTTGAGACAAAATACTTTTATCACTAACAGTTAGTTAATCATGCAAAATACAACTATAAAAGGGTAACATTACCTTTTCGATCACAGTACTAAAACATTTTTACATTTTCATCTTCGTGATAATTTTTTTAAAGTATATTGTATTCCAGCCTGTGCTGCTATTTTCGTGTACCTGCATTCGTGCTTTTCCTGCCCCTGCGTTACGAAAACAGCATCACGTGATTCAATCGGTCCGAAAAGTGATGAACAAGAAAAGAAGTGCTGCAGTCTGTCTTTTTTCGTTAGCTTTGCAATAATTCAAAGTGAAAAGGATAATCTGCTTAACGAAAACAATTATGAGTTCATTTCGTTTCTGTTTACGAACAACTGGAAGGTCTTCAGCTAGCAACTATAAAGCATACCATGCCCGTTTTCATAAGGCAATATTTAATTTTAAAATATCGGCCATTGATAGCTTATAATTTGAAATCATTCCATACAGTGTGTCCGTAAAGTCATGGTGCACTTTTGACCGGTCACAGGAAATCAACGAAACAAGATGGAAATGTGAATTCTTCACCAAATAAAAGAAAAACTCTCCAAGTTTCATACCTGTTCAGTGCAATTTGGTGTGGCCTCCATTTGTTGCCCTACACACATCTTAACGATATTCAAGTTCTTCCCACACAGTTAAGGACGTCTGGTGTAATAGAGTGAATAACGTCTGTGATTCTCTGTTCCAAATGGAAGCCACATCGAACTGCACCGAAGAGGAAAGAAATTTGGAGAGTTTTTCTTCTATTTGGTGAAGATTTCACATTTCAAATCTTGTTTCATTGATTTTCTGTGACCGGTCAAAAGTGCACCATGACGTTACGGAGACACTGTATATAAAGATAGGAAATTTTATCTATTATCCATCCACGATCAGTTAGCCGATGAGTTGCAAATTTAGACGCATTTATTCACTAATTAAGGTGACAATCAACACAATGAACTAACAGAAGCAAATATTTGAATTAAATAATGTATTTCTGTCACAGTTTATGTCTGTTAGCGATTTTTTTTTCGCCATAGCATTGGGGGCTCGTTCAAAGTCATCGACTAACCTATCGTTGGGAGGAATATAGGAGGACATCGTAGAAGGACATGCAATCTCGATCGACCTGCATAAAAAAAATCCTTTTATTTTTTTTTTCATTGTTTTTCTTGATTAATGCCTGTAAATGTCTGCCTGTGATCTTCAATTTTGCAATCTTTCATTTGAATGATAGCTGTAAATTTTCGTCTTTAGGATTTGTTAAGCATAATTATTTGCATACTTATAGAATAAAAAGGGTGTATTTAAATTATTTACATACAATATTTTCTTTTTTTTATACTTTATTTTTATATATTTTTTTAATTTTCATAAAATTCTAACGAACAAAATAAAAATAACATTCTTCAAAGCACAATCAATAATATATTTGACAGACACTTTTTCAAGTGAGACAGAAACCAATCTTCAGTTCCCCATTTAAATTCAAATACGACCCTTCATCTGAAAGAGAAAAAAAAAAAATACATGTATTAGTATTGTTTCCAAAATGAATTTTGTAACTGTGAAAAAGTGATTGGAAATATTCAAACGTCTTTTTTTTTGCATCGTCCTTTGTCATGAAAGACTATTGATAAAATCCTTAATTAACCGACTTTCAACGAAGGAAGTTTACAATTCGTTGTTCGCGCAAAATTTTTTAACGTGTGCTCTAATTTTAATTATATAATAATGTATATTTTTGTAAAGTCTAGTTTTGGTGTAGCCCAGTTTCAATTTAATTACGATCTAAAAATGAATTCATGACTTCTTTTGTTTTCGTGCGTATTTTAACTTTGCAGGCTTAATTGAAAATGAACCAATAGTCACGAATTTTAAGTATGGTGTTAAGTACACCATATCACAGTACAGTTTAAAAGGCAGCGTCGCATTTTTGCATCAAATTTTAGCGTAGATGATTTTGGTATGTATGATAAATTAGATGGTGCAGATAGAAAAATTGCCAGTCAGTTGGCGCATCAGAGCGGTGGATGATACCATAATACCATTGCACACTCCGCTGCAGTGTTAAATAAATGACAACCCGATTACCAATGTTACCGCGACTTGGAGGCACCGTAAGTAATTGCCATTCGCCAATCAAAATTAATTTAACATTGCAGTGAGGTGCGAGATGGTGGGATGGCAATCCCTCCCCCCTCGATGCTGGAAAACTGACTGGTAGTTTCATTATCTGCAACACCTAATGCTAATCTATCATATATACCAAAATTATCGACGCTACAGTTGGTTGCTGAAATGTGAAGCTGCCTCCCAAACGTCTAATGCGCTTCAAAATGAGCGATATTTATGACAATAGATTTAAAATGATTATGAATTAAAATCTTGCACCGGGTCGTTCAAACGAACTTTAAACGAACCCGATCTGACTCGTGGTTTGGTTCGGTTCGGATGTCGCATTAATTTCAAATGGAATTTTCGAGTTCGAGTTGGGTATAATTCCATACACATGGGGTTGGGTATAATTCCACACACGTGGAATACTCTAATGTGGATAACGTCAAAGCGTTGTCATAAACATTCAGTTAAGTAACAATCCCTTGAAGCCGGTTTTATTTTCTTCTTAAAAATTGCTTATTTTTATGCACTAACGAACTTGTTCTGTCAACTGATATGCGATCAATAAGGATTACGCAAATTATGTGAAACTTGATTCCAACTTTCCCTCCCTATCAGTTTTTTTTCATCTACTTTCTTTTATCGGGATTACAGATTATGACGCATATTAATATGATACTTATTACCTATTAGTATGCCAACAAGTTAAAGAATTTTTAAATATTATTTTGAGAAGTTTTATTTAATGAATTAATTTCATTATCAATAAGGTAGTTGAGAATGATGTCATCAAATTACCCTTAGAGGTTAACAGGGCAGTTGTGACTTGCAGCTGATAACATCATCAGCTGATTGCCACTGCCTTATAGAAAAATATACATTTATAATATTATAGTTTGCTCGTTTATTTTTAAATTTCTTTTTGATAGAAACTATTCTCGAGTCTACTTCACTCAGGCGAAAACACCCCGCTCGCTATTGTTAATCCTATGGGAGATATTTTAAAAAATATATCTTGTTTGTATTTTAATAGTTTAAAATTATGTTTTTTTTGTTTGGAGGGGGGGGGGTGAGGGGTGTTTGGATAGCTGTCATCGATTTCACAAAGGCCGTTTTTAACATTTTTCGATTTTGTTTGCATGTTTTTTTAATGAGGATACTTTCACTTTCGAAACCCATAGGATTAACAATAGCAAGGGTGTGATTCTGCGGGAGTGAAATATCTCCTTAAAAATGGGGTAAACAAATTTTCAACAACTTCATATTTTTTACGATAATAATAATAACTAGTATGTTGTGGCCATCACAAAACTTTCTTCTATATAAATCATGTCAATTAAATCATTTAAATAGTACAAGAAATTACATCAATTTAGCATCAATTCATATTAAATTATATCTGAATTTTAAGTTTGATGAAAATTCGTGCATTAGTTCTAGAGATAGAGCTATAGCGGAAATACGGAAAAATGTAGCATAGCAGCGCCACCTGTTGAGTGATTTACACCAAAACATAAATAACGCTAATTGATATCAAGGTATACCTGAATCTGAAGTTTGATGAAAATTCGTGCATTAGTTATTGGGATAGAGTTATGGTGGAAATTCTGAAAAATGCAGCATAGCAGCGCCACCTGTTGAGCGATTTGCACAAAAACATAAACAGCACTAATTCATATCAAGGTCCTACCTGAATATGAAGTTTGTTGAAAATCCAAGCATTAGTTCTTGAGATAGAGCTATTGCGGAAATTGCAAAAAATGCAGCCTAGCAGCGCCACATGTTGAGCGATTTACACCAAAATCTATAAAACGTCAATTCATGTCAAGGTGTACTTGAATCTGAGGTTTGATGAAAATTCGTGCATTAGTTATTGAGATAGAGCTATGGTGGAAATTCTGAAAAATGCTGCATATAAGCGCCACCTGTTGAGCGATTTACACCAAAAACTAAACAGCACTAATTCATATTCAGGTATACCTGAATCTGAAGTTTGTTAAAAAACAATTAATTGTTGAAATTACAAAATATGCAGCATAGCAGCTGTTGAGCGATTTACACCAAAATGTTTAAAACATCAATTGATGTCAAGGACTAACTGAATCTGAAGTTTGATGAAAATCCGTGCATTAGTTCTAAAGATTGAGCTATTGTGGAAATCTTGGAAAAGGTTGCATAGCAGCGCCATTTGTTGATCGATTTACACCAAAAAATAATCCGCATCAATTTATATCAGGGACTAACTGAATATAAATTTTTATTAAATTTCGTGCATAATCTCAAGACGAAAAACAATTTCGTTTTTCGTCTTGAGATAGAGCGCCCACAAAATTTGTGTCACACACAGACAGACTCACAGACAGACATTTTGTAAAAACATGTTTTTCGGAATCTCTGATCCATACAATGTGTAAATCCGTCGAAAACCGAAAGTCGAAAATTTTCATGAATCCAATACTTTCTTCTTGTAAAGATAGAAGAAAGTAATAATGATAAAAACACAGCAATAATGTCTTTTAAAATTACTTTTGTTTCTAAATCTAAAATAATATATAAAATTGGAGAGTCTCTGATTTTCAGAAAAGCACCTACAGTGGAACCCGGTTAAGACGCGTTTCAAGGGAGTAGACAAAAGTCGCGTATTAAGCGGGATCGCGTATTAAACGTGATTTGTATAATGTTGCAGGAACTGGGCTTATTTACGCATTTAATCATCTAAATGAACTTTTGAGCTTTCGTTTATATGTTTACGGTCGAAAATTGTGTCTTTTACATATGTTTAGTTAAAAATTTAATTGTATTCAACTTTAACTGCTTGTTTCTTTTTATATAACCGACTGGAATAAAAAAGGAAAATAAATGTGGATTCCAACATGGTTTCGTTGTCGATTTGTACGTTGCAAGCAAAAATAAAACAACAAAAATAATTTTCCTACTAGACTAATAATTTTTAACAAAAAGAATAAGACATTAAATCTTTGAAGCACAGCCCAGTTTTAAAAATCATATTTACTACTAGTATTAATGAGTACCATTATAGTTGACCCATCTTTTTAAGATAAGAAACTGTTTTTATAAATCTTTGTGTACATAATATTGTTAGCATAACAAAAAGTAAAGAAAACATAAAAGAATTATCCAATCGCAGTCATATTTATTTAATATTTACGAGTTTCATTTTTTTTTCTTTGCCTATAACGGGCATTATTAAACATAGTAGGGATATAACGTACATTTAAAACCTCACTAAAAACAGGTATGATTATCTCTAATCATAATAATTTTTATGATGTATCTGAGTAACCTCAATTCGTCTATATCTCTCTTACTACTGTAAAAACATACACGAAACGAGAGACAAAGAATGTAAGGAGAAATCAGAGGGTCAAAAGAGAATTGCGGTTTTACTAATTTAGAGGGGTTTTGTTTTATTCAAATATTACCACTATTTCTGATTAGTAATTTTTGCGTTAATTAATCTGTTATTAAATAAAGTAAATAATACTATTCGAAAACAGCGTTTTTTATCTGAATAAAAATATTCCGCAAAATTGCCAACATTTGAGAAGAGAGAAGGAATTCGCATCTTGATCAATGAATCCGCGTCTTAAGCGTGATTATTTTCTCTCAAAGGACCAAAAATTTATCGCGTATTAAGCGGGATCGCGTAATAACCATTCGCGTATTAAACGGGATATTTTTACATTAGTCTTATGAGCGATATTCAAGGGATCAGAAAAAATCCGTGCATTAAGCGGGATCGCGTCTTAACCGTGAGCGTCTTAACCGGGCTCGACTGTATTTCTAAGTTCATTCTGCTATTTAGACGACTTGGAGTATAAAATAACATTATTATTATTATTGTTTTGTGTGTGTGTGTGTGTCTTTATGTTCGTCCTGAATAGGTTCAGAAACAGTTATATATACAGCTACAATCTGAAGCTTTTTGCATTCCGATATCTAAAATAATTTTTGAGAAAAATGAAAAATCGGGAGGTTCAACAAATAAACTAATCTTTCATTGCTCAAACACTCGGGAGCTAATTGATCAATTTAAAGAATAGAAAGGTCTAATTAAGATTTAAAAAGAATAATTCTGGCTAATATGTGCAATATGTCGCATTCCAATAGCTAGATTAGATTTGAGAAAACAGAAAAAACCGGAAGTAGCCACAAATCAACCAGTCTTTCAATACTCAAAAACACGGGAATTAATTGATCAATTTTAAGGAATCTTATGACAATTTAAAGACATAATTGAGATTTATAAATAATAATTCTGGATATACAATATGCAATTTGTCACATTCCAATATCTAGACTAGTTTTTGAGAAAACAGAAAAAAAAATTTAAAAAAAAACCCCAGGCGAATCCACAAATCAACCAATCTTTACATACTCAAAAACTCAGGAACTAATTGATCCATTTTAAGGAATCTTATGGCAATTGAAAGATCTAATTAAGATTCATAAATGATCATCCTAGTTACAATTTGTATTTTGTCGCATTCCGGTATCTAAAATAATTTTCCAGGAAACAGAGAAAACCCGGGAAAATCCACAAATCAACTAATCTTGAATGTTCAAAATCTCGGGAATTAATTGATCAATTTTAAACAATCTTATGACAATTGAAAGATGTAGTTAAACTACATAAATGAACATTCTGGTTACAATCTGCAATTCTTTGAATGCTCAAAAACTCGTGAACTAACTGATCAATTTTAAGAAATCTAACGGCAACTGAAAAGAATTATACATTTTAATTTAAAAATTGGAGTGTTAAGTATTTTCCCCGCAAAACGCGAAAGGTCTTTTAAAATTAAAATGCAATACATAATGAATTGCTATACGCTGCTAGTAAGAAATAAAATTTCTCTCTTCAGAACTGACTAGTACACTATATGGCCAAAGGTGACCGGTCACTTGCGATTTTGACGTTTTGTTAGATATCTAGAAAAATACACGAGGAATTAACCTGAAACTACAAGTGTATAAACAGTATAGTATAGGTCATATATTTCCGCGAAGATTTGTTCCCGGAATCCCACAGGGGACCGTCAAAAAAATTAAAAAAGAACGAATATCTTTTGGATAACCCTGTAAAAACTAATAGAGCAAAAGCGTTCAAAGTCGAGATTATTAATAAGTGGCTTATTGTAATATACTGTGTTCATTTTTATGAGGATAGCATGTATACTCGTAGAGAAATTAAGGTTTTTATAAAAACAGTCCCAAATTTCGCAAAGTTTTTTGCTTATAATTTGCAGAGTTCTTAATATAAAAAAAAGTTCTTTTCAGAAAATATGACGAACAGCATTGTACAAAATACTCTGTAGTCAGAATTAAAAAAATATTAAAAATTGGATGGAAAATGAGCAGGTTTACTAAAAAATGTTTCACTGCGCATGCGCGAATGCAATCAAAATATAATGTGCATAATGTGTTAGCTAAATGTATAGAACAACTTCTGTAAAAGTCTCAAAAACATAGTTTGAAAAGTCTGATAATAATCGTTTATTAGAATAAGCTCAAAATCCGTTGTTCACAAAATGAAGCAAAAAGATGAGGGGCTGTATCCAAATACAGTAGTACGTGCAATATTGTGTATGCTAAATTGGCACTAATCAATGGATATATGGATACAATCCCTCATGTTTTTGCTTCATTTTGGGAACAACGGATTTTGAGCTTATTCTATAAACGATTATTATCAGACTTTTCAAACTATGTTTTTGAGACTTTTACAAAACTTGCTCCATACATTTAGCTAACACATTAAACACATTACATTTTGATTGCATTCGCGCATGCGCAGTGAAACCTTTTTTAGTAAACCTGCTCATTTTTTATCCATTTTTTATTATCTTTTAATTCTGACTGCAGAGTATTGTGTATAATGTTGTTCATCATATTTTCTGAAAAGAACTTTTTTTTTATATTAAGAACTCTGCAAATTATAAGCAAAAAACTTGGCGAAATTCGGGATTGTTTTTATAAAAACCTTAATTTCTCTACGAGTATACGTGCTATCCTCATAAAAATGAACACAGTATATTACAATAAGCCACTTATTAATAATCTCTAGTTTAAACGCTTTTGCTACATTAGTTTTTACAGGGTTACAGGGTAAAAAGATATTCGTTCTTTTTCAATTTTTTGACGGTCCCCTTTGAGGTTTCGGGAAAAAATCTTCATGGAAATATATGACCTATATTATACTGTTTACACACCTGCAGTTTCAGGTTAATTCCTCATGTATTTTTCTAGATTTTTAACAAAACGTCAAAAATCGCAAGTGATCGATCACCTTTGGCCATATAGTGTATATTGTTGTTCCAACCGGTGTGTCCGGACACACATATGTGCTTCGGGAGTGCCTCAGATGTGCCGTGATGAACCTCGTGAAATATTAAACTAATTTTGAAATTTTAATGTTTTCTGTCATAATTTCCCTTTTCTTTGTCTTTTTTATTACTCAGAATGTAAATTCCTTCATATTTAGCTTATGGAAAGCATTATTAATAAAAATTCATAAAGTTGAAATGAAGTAGGGGATAGGTGGACTGTATTTTTATACATGCACTGAATTTTTAAACACACAATACTTCAATACATTTTTTTTCAATAATCACGATTTTTTTAAATTTACTAAATACTATCACTTTGAATACATCTTTAATCTTTCTATGATTCTTCAAGTTAAAGATTAATAATAGTTTTTTCCATACACTAACACGAAAAGTTTTTAAGTACGTATATTTAAAAAAAACATGAGTTATTTGACTTGATAATTTTAAAATTATATCAAATTCAAATTAGGTATTTGATAAAAAAAAAAAAAAAAAAAAAAAAAAAATGTGGGCAACAAGTTAAAATGTTTTTTAGGAATTAAAGACACTTATTAATTTTTTAAAAAGTGGATAAATAATTTTATTGGTTAACGCGGCTTTGTTATTTTTTATAATACTAGGTGGGCTCCGCCCCCCTGCTCGCTACGCTCACCAACCCCTCGCGATTCCATTCGGTATCGCGAAGCAATCCCTATTTTCTAGCCAACCCCAGATTATTGTTTGTGCTTAAAAATAATGTAAATCGTTCAATTAAGCTCTATTCATACGATAAAATTAGTTTTTGTTGCATTGAAATATCTCAATTTTTTGATTTTCTGCAAGCAAGTAAACCCTTTTGTATTTCAATGGGAGTCTATGGAAATTTGTCGAAATACTGGAAATAGCGCCACTTTTGGCGACTAATTATGGTCGCCAAATTTGGCGATATATCGCCAAGTTGGTGTCAAGTTGACGACGTTTGGTGACAGAGCAGCCCCCCCTTGGTAATTCCCCTTATAGCGCCAGAAAGCTCTGACCAATCAGATGCGTTTCGCAGTGTCTACACAGATTTTCTTAGGTCCTTTTCCAAAGCGTTACTTTTTTTTTTATATATAGAAGGATTTTTTTTGCAATAAACAAACTGCAAAACACTCACACATTTTGTTAATTTGAAGTTAAAAAATAATTGTAAGATGCTGCAGTAATATATGCTACATAAATCTCAATGAAATTGTAGTGTATCGCTGATGAAAAAGAGTTGAGAAAGGTTGAAATGAAGTGAAATCACTCACTCGTGGAGAACCAGCCGTTAAACATACGCCACGAGGGAAAATTCTTATCGGAAACTCATATCTAAAATTACAGATGTTGGATATTAGTCTGATTGCAAAGTCAAGCGCAAGGTTAATTTCATTAATTCAAGTTCAGTGTCGCATTTTCCTACCATAAAAAAAAAGAGCTTTGCACTAATCAAATCGCCTGAATCATTTACTTCAAACAAAACTGTGTAACAATTCAAACTGAGAAAACAACATTTAAAAGTTTCCAATCAAGAAGAAAATAAATAAAGATAAAATATTAAAAAATTCCAGAACAAATAATTGCACGCGTAATACTTTTTGTAACTTTTTTTGCCTAAAACTGTCAGGATTTCATCCAGAAATACAACTGATATTTATTAATTACAAGAAGGTGTATCATTTCAATAAAAAGTGCCATTAGAGAATAGACTAAGACTTATGGATATAAATATGCCATGAGTAGTAGGACCAATATGAATACGAAGAACTGAATTGGACTATTCTTTTAAAATTATATTTACAAAGGAGTCACATTCTTATAGAAAATAACTTACATTTAAAAAATTACCACCACTGCACATGAGCTGGTACAGGAACGACTAATGGTTGGTGCCAGACTACAGGTTTAACACCAGAGTACACCAAAGGACTGTAAATATTTGGCCATACTACTTTCTCTACCGGCTTCTTCTCTTCTTTTTCCTTCTGTTCTTCAGCTGCAAAGACAGCAGAGAAAAGCAATGCAGCCAGCAAGACGCCACACTGTAAGAAATATGAATTTCATATTTGAGTAAAACGCTAATAAATGTACCTAATACGACAGTATTTAAACACTTAGTTATCATGGCACCCTTTCGTATTGCCCTTGTATTCGCGGACCTCCAGGATTTTAAGATATAAATTACTATAATTTGTATACAAAGTATCTACAAAGGAATATCCCAGTTTCAATGGTATATTATAACAGTTTAATTTAGACTATTTACAAGAAATCATACATCAAATTGAAGGTAAACTAACCTAGTTATTCTTTAAAATGTTCAGTATGTGCAACTTTAGTTATATGGCACACATCCAACCTAAAGTCCAATTCTTCCCGCACTTCGGTTAACAAGTGCGGTGTAATGGAAGCAATAGCCTCTTTAATGTTATGCCTCAACTCTGGCAAATCATGAGGTAGCGGCGGAACGTAGACACGATCTTTTATAAAGCCACAAAGGAAACAATCACATGGCTCTAACGGCTTCTAAATCTTCAGCCTAGCGATACGGCTTTACGCCCAGGAGTCGCCAATTTTCGTATGTGGCACTGCAAGCGAGTCAGTAACAAAGCAGTACTCGCGCATGCGTTTATCTAAAACTGTTTGAGTGATTCTTTATTTGTGACCATGAACCAATTCACTACAACGCTTGCAGTTGATACTATTAAAATTTATAACTGGGACATTCTTTTATGGACGCCCTGTATAATATTGAAAATTGATACAAAAACTAAAAGATACTAGTATATAATCCCCGTCAAAAATGACGGAAAGTGAATGATAAATCTTCAAAACAATAGTTTAAAAAATATCTTTCTGACTTAAACAAAAAAAAAAAAAAAAAGAAAGATGCTTTATGCATTTTGTTAATCAAAAAGTACTATCAATTGATTTTTTATGATTAGAACAAAGAAATTAGGTAAACTACAATTTAGTCACCAGCGCATAATCGCGTCATTTCCAGCTACACATTCTATGACGAAAATGCTGGTTACCTCTACATTAAAAATTTGTTGTTTAGCGTGACTTTTTTTTTCGCCACAAACTATGTTAAAAGTCATAATTTTATCTGCAAGATAATTAAAATACAGTGAAACCTCCTTGTGCGACCACCTCCATTAAGCGACCACCTCCCTGAACGACCATTTTTTCATGGAACGAAATTTATCCCCATAGGCTCAATACTAATTTTACCTCTATTCAGAGACCACCCCAGTTGAACTCTCTCCATGAGCGACCAATTTCTTTGAAGAAAATAACACAAATTCTGTAATTTCTGGTCGCTTGAAGAAGATTTTATTAGAATAATAATTCTGGAGAGCGCAATATTCATCAAACTTCTAAACTAAGTTTAGAATTTTTATTTATTCCGTAACTTTTAAGTGTTTAAACACTTTTGTGCCTTTTTAGGCAATGGATTTAACTCTGATGACAAATTAAGGATAACTGTCAATAAAGTCCCCTGCCCTATTCTGTTAGGAAACCCTCAAAGAAATAGATAAATTAATGAAATCGTCATAATTTGTTCCCGTCCAAAAAAAAAAAAAAAAAAAAAATTGCATTTATTTACTGAACATCGAAAGGACTTGGAAATAAAAGTTATAGAAGATGAAACCGTAAAAGCAAAGCAAACGTCAATGTATTCATTTTTTAAACTCTGCACTAATTAACTTATGTAATTAACTTTTGTTTTGATACTTAAATTTTCTTATTTTTTCCTAATGTGAAAAATAAAGTTTAGTAACATTAATTGTTATCTTTTTTGAACAATTAAAATCTAGGTCTAAACATGACCTCCAATGAGAGACCACCTCTCGGAGCGACCAATTTTTATTGGAACGGAACGTGGTCGCTTTAGGGAGGTTTTACTGTATGTTGTTTATATTAAAATATGTAGTAAAAAAATTCTAAATATAACTTATGCGAATCAGCGACCGTACACAAAATTAAATTATTTGAATTTAGTATACAGCCCATTACAAAACAAATGCTAAGTCAAAAAAACATGTTTGATTTTTATACTTTTAGTATAATTGGAAGTTTGTTTCTACCATTAGCAGCTTAAGAGATAATCGGCATAACCTTTATTTTGAATCAACCAGCAATAGATTATAATATTCGAAAAAAATACCGTTAATTATAACTTATGGAGCTTTTCCTTACGTACAACTCATAACTTATTCTACGTGTACCTTTATATCTCTCTTTAATTAACCAATAACATGAAAGCTAATTCGAATGATTTTGGACATTGTGAATGCATAAGCGTGAAGAAAAGAAAATACTAGGTGCATTTGAAAAAAAAATTAAATTATAATTTAAAGGGTTTTATGTTTTATCAAACCGAAAATTTAACAGGTTTATGTTTTATCAAATCGACAATTTTTTTAAATTATGTTTAAAAAAGTGATTAGAATTGGGTTTAAGGACTGATAGAATATGTGAAAAAGGCGAATAAAACATAAAGCTCTTTAAATCATAATTTAATATTTTCCAAATACATTTAATATTTTCTTTTCTACTGGCTTAATGTAATGCATTCGCGATGTCCAAAATCATTCCAATTAACTTTCATGTTATTGTGGTATTAATTATGATATTTAATGTAATATAATATATCCCAAATATTCGCATTTATTGGAATTTGTTTTTTGCGACATCCTATTTATTCTCATTTCTAACATTGCATTTAAATTCTTTTTTTTTTTTTTTTTTTTTTTTTTATGTGTGTTTTCAAAGCCATTCTTTATTGCTTCATAAAAAGTCAATAATGTGGTATTGTTGTCAAGGCTTCTTAGAAATGACAATATGGAAGTATGACATTAAAGTAAAATCATATTCTGATCAGGTGACAAACAGTCTCAAGTAAAGCAAAAGGTATAGCAAATCACAAAAAACTGTGGAAAAGAAAAAATTGTAGTCATGGTAAAGGTGAATCTGGTTGAATACATGAGTAGAATTATTGTTAAACACATTTAGAATTTTTTATTTTTTCGCAATGCCACGCTTGATAGTAGAATAATATTTCACCTTCTTAAATGCAAATTTTCAACTGATATTCTAATAGACAAATTAATAATACCAATGAATTACCATTAGTAAGCATAAACTGAAAAAAAAATGTTTATCTTGTTTTTAAATGACAATGATTTAAAATAATTCCTCTATCTGTTGTCATTATTTTACTATGGGATCTTTTAAAATAAATGATATGAAGTAGCAATAAAATTAGAATAACCAAAACAGAAAGATCATGCAATGTTCAACTACAACTGCACGTTTTTCAACCTATTTCATTGATGTTACTAAAACGAATCTACGTATATGATTGCGCGCATCAGAAGAAATAAAATAGCAATAACTTTAATAATAATAATATATAATTACAGGTATATAAATAATTACACTTGAAATCGTGAAGGAACCAAGGGGAAAGATAAAATTATTAATTTTGTTATCACAAAGTGTTTGCAATAACCAAGTTTAAAGGTGTCATATTAGGAAAATCAGAAAAAAAAATTAAACGATTGCAAATCACCGAGTGATCTCAATACAGGAGCAATCTCCACCCCCCCCCCCCACCCCTAAAAAATAAAAAATAGATAACATGAATTTAATTACTAATCATAAATTGATCTTTATTATTTTTTTTTTAATTAAAAAAATAAATAAAAAGCAAAATCTAAAGAAAAAATTATGTTTTTTCCAAAAATTTTCTCATTATATCCAGTTTTTTTTGTTTTTGTTTGTTTACAGGGGCAATTTAATTTTCTGAAAAAATCTGATGTTCCTCGATTTTTACCCGTCAGATAATTTTGTTTTTAAAAAAGAAACACGCATATGCGAGATTGAATCTTTTTATAGAGGAAATCGGATCCACGAATCGTGAATCAAAAGATAAATTCAAGGAGATTATTGTAACTATAGCTTTATTTGATATAAAAGAAGAAAAACATCACGATAGTATGTTATTTGAAGATTAGAACTTTAGCACTTTGATCATACAATGACTATATGTCTGTTATGTTGGGTATTGATCATCATTGTTTAATATTCCTGACAAATGTTAGTTTACTTGATATAGAATAAATATTAGTGTTTTCTTTGTTGAATTTTTACAGAACTAGAGTATCTTACAAAATGAATCAACATAGCAAGTAGTAAATATTCATACTTATTTATTTATAATAATGGGAAAAGATTTTTTTTTTATATATGGGATTTTTTACATGGATATTTTGATGAAATGACCATGTTTCTCTAAAGGTGTGTGTGTGAGGGGGCGGGGGGAGGGTTGTTCTTCCCTGAACAAAATAGTAAGCATTTCAAAGATATGAGACTGGAAGGAAATAGACGTTTTCCTTGACGCATTTCAAGAAGCAGAGGAGTTGAATTTAGGCATTTTTTCCGGATGGGATTTCTGCAATCCCGGGAACGAACTCGAACGTTAAGGAATTTTGTTAAGGGCAGGGGATATGCACTTCCAGGCCATTCATAAGCATAAAATGCGGGGAAGGACTGCTCTCGGCCACACTCAAATTCATCATTGTTAGAAACATATAATCCAGCCAGCGTTGATTTCAGGGGGTGGCCCGGGAGGGACATTCCCCCCGGAGCAATGAGATGTCCCGCCCGGAAGATTTGAGATTTTGTGTTTTCGATGGTCAAAAAGTGCAATCCCCCCCCTCCCGGAACTCTATAATGTCCCCCCCCGGAGACACAAAAATCCCTCTCGGAGAAAAGTGTCTGAATTCAACACTGAATCCAGCCCACCTTTTCACAAAAATAACTGTTACCAGGAAACGAAGCAAGCCTGAATCGTGATTTTTTACATTGTATCATCGTGAGAGACTATGAAAATTCAATTAGGGAGATAAATTGGGAATAACCCACTCAAGGTTTAGTGCAAATCAAAGGACACCATGGAACTGATCTAATAGAATCTCGCGGTTAATCAAAATTAAAAAAGAAAAAATTATGATAGTACATACCACGGCTTTCATCTTTGATTCGGCAATATGGCAAAGCTAAAACCAAATTATGGAATAAGCCCTTCAGGCGGAAATCTTCTGCTTAAATATATGTGACATCTTTTGTCCCAAAATATTACATATAGCCTTGGTTTCAAGGTCATGTGATAACCATTATAACGACGCAAAAATATTGATGAAAATACACAGGAAGATAATGTAGTCAGGGCGGGGCTGATTGAGTAAGATACCTAAAAATTCTGAGAATTAATAAGGAGTAAAGATGATACTTGAAGTCCGTTGAAGGTCGTTTGGAGCATTGCTTTTTTACAGGATACCCCACATGATTTCCCTCGCAGTCATGGAACGAATTTAACTTTACTTATTTATTCCAGTAGACGGATTAATTAGAGTATTATTGCTTTCCTGGCTATTAATGTAGGATCAGGTTTCGGTGATATATATCAGTGGATATACATCTTGATATATATCCGATATTTATTTTCAAAATATCATTGAAGTGTAATATTTTCATATATTTGATATTTATTTTCAAAGTATTGTGTATGATGTTTTTGATATTTTCAGCCAGAACAAGTGTAATTGAATTTTTCAACCTGTTATTCTGTTGTTCTGTAGATAAAGAACTTTTGGTCTTAGAAATACTTTTTTTACCTCCCCCGACCAAGAAAAAAAAAAAAAAATCCACATTTTTTTAAAAGCTGAATTTTTAGATGTAGAACCAGTAACTATGTGGGATATTATTTACTTAGAACAGCTATTGAAAGATACTGTCTAATTCAAACAATTGGTTATTTACAGAAATAATAATTTCTGGTTTTGGTTTGTTCTTTGGTGTAAACTGCACAACAGGTTAGAAAAAGTAAATGCAGACAATGATCAAAATTTTCAATGAAAACAAATTATTTTGCATTTAAAATTTTGTTGTATAAAGCATAAAATTTTCTTGAAACTTGATACTAAATCCTACAGTTTGTTTTTTGTGGTTGTAAAAAGGAAATTCTGTCTGTTTTTAATATTGTTTTATTAAGTTTTTATGCTAAGTGCAATATGTTTCAGTTTTTAATTTATATTAGGTCTGAAATTATTTATAATCATCAACAAGGTAACTATTTTGAAAATATCGGATATATATCAAAATATCGGATATTTTTTATAGTATCAGGATTAATTTACGAAACCTGTGTTGATGATATTTACGAATTCTGTGTAGGATTCTATGTTAGTCCATCCAAATGTGGAATTTTTTTTTGTAAACAAGTAATTTATTTGTCAAAAAAGGTGACTTTGAAATGCTAAAGGATCGTCAAACGAAAAATATTCTAAAACTTCCAAAATAAAAAAGGGTGAAGTTTTATTATGTCCTTCCTGAATTTTAGTCTCAGGGACAACAACTTATTTGCTTTTTTATGAAAAATTAGTATTATTTAAAAATGAATTAAATTGATTTTTAAACATATTTTTAAAAATAACCGAATTCTTTTGACCATTAGACTTTTTGTTAAAAGTGAGTGGAAAGCGTAATCGATTAAGAATTTAGTCTGATATTTTCTGATACAATTTGATAACTTAATTATTAATACTAATACGTATAAATGAAATTAGGAATTTAGTCTAATATTATCTGATACAATTTCATAATTTAATTATAATTAATAATACGTTTAAATAAAATAAAGATCGGACAACTATTTTATTGCATAGAAAAATAAAATAATTAAGGCATAAAATTAAGAGTATGAATTATTGCGTCTAAAATGTGGTAAGTAAATAAGATCATTTCATCATATTTTTTAAATTATCAGTACAAGTCTGTTCATCAGTATTATCAGCATCAATTCTTTTTAATTGTTCAGTACTTTTAAAAACTTTTGAATGTTTATTTAACTCTTGAAGTTTTATTTAGCTATAAAGAATATTTAAGTTTAATAACCCATTTGTCAGTCGATATGTTTTCAGGAATTATAAGTGAAGAAGATCTTGTTGTATAAGGAATTAAGTAATGATATTAAACTTCTGACAGCAATTTCAACCAAAGATGAGGATATAAACGCAATGAATAATTATAATATGGACATGGAACTGGATAATTCGAAGGAAGACTTGGAGATAACTGTTCCAGGTTCAGCCAAAAACGGTAATAAGAGTATTGGCCAAATTGAAGGGGAATAACATAATACCGAAATAGCAAAGGAAAAAAAGTTTCGGTGATGTTGAAATGGAAGATATTGAAGAAAGCAAGGAAGAATCTTCTTTTCACTAGATGAAATTTTGAAAAATATTCAAGAAGATCTACTTACTACTAAACAGTTACTAAATAAGCAAGCGGGAAAACTGTTACATTTCGAAGTAAAAATTTTCCAAGTGCAAATGTAGGAAAAATCGTTGGAAGAGGAATACTAGAGGTAGATAGGGAGAGGTAGATAGCCAAAATATTATAGATGCTGTAATTTCTAAGGAAAATGAAAACTTATATAAAATTAGTACAAAACATGGCATTTTAAATCAACTGTACACAAGAAACGATTTTTCTGTCTGCAAGTAAGCTTTAATTTCAATTAATGAAGGGCCAGTGAGTGAAATAAATCTATAAGAGAATGTGGTCGTCAGAATTCCAACCTATGTGGTCACGAATCTCAATATTACAATTGTAAAAGCAATTGTAACTCAAGTTGCTGCAAATTTAAAAAATAAAAAAACTTTTTGTAACTCCAAATGCCAAAATAAATAATTTGTTAAAAATGTAATAAGAATTCAGAAATCTTTTGTAACTACAAATGCCACAATAGCTCTTCCTACCAAAATATATAATTTGTTAAAAATGTAATAAAAATCAAATAAATTTTGTAATTCCAAACGCCACAATATCCCTTCCTTCCAAAATAAATAATTTGTTAAAAATGTAATAATATTGTGTTTCTAATGTAAAATGTTTGCAATTTATTGTTTGTTATAAAAAATAATAATATTGTATTTGGAACCCTCAGTCCTTCTTTCGGATTGAAAAGATGTATTTTCTTCGAAGGCCATCTAATTTGGCACTTTTGGGCGGGTTTCTTCTTTTATTCTGGCAGATTGGTATAAAGGACGTATTCCTTACTAAGCTTAATTAATAATACTGACCGAACTTCATTGGTAATTATTAATAATAACCGGTAAATATGATTAATATGCAGTATTTATCAAATTTAACAAAAGACCAAATTAGCAATATAACAAAAGACCAAAGTTATTATTAATAATAACTGAATTTATCAAACTAACCGTAACATATATATGTTATATAAAATTTTTACTTTGCTATATTCATTTAAAGTATTCCAAATTTCGGCATATTCATTATTTCCCTATTTCTTAATAATCTCTATTATTTATTTCTAGTTAAATTCCTATAAACTTCAAACACGTATCTTAATATTATCTTAATCAAAATTTTAATATAATTTTTTAATCCCTTCATTAATTTTAATTAGATACCAAAACTATAATATTCTGAGAGAAGCTACTTTTATTTTTCGAATTTTTTAAAAGCCATTTTTCTATTTCTTATTTTATTTCACATATCAACTCCGCGCATTCCCGGCGTCGGACGTTTTACATCGAAATCCCTCCGTGAGCAGATACAGAACTCACTCCCTAGCTCCTCTCGCGCTCTTCATTGGTTGAGTAACCGAGCGCATTTCATTCTGTGGCTCGTTCCTGAATTTGATTGGTTCATCATTGAAGTTTATATTCCAATCTGTACTCCAATCTGTACAATTCCTACTCAAGTGCTAACAAAACCGCCGTGCATGAGGTCAAAAAGTAGATTTCTGTGTTGTTCGATTGTTTTAAACTCTCTTACCAGGTGTCTTATCGTCAAGTAGAAAGTCAAAATTTGTTCATTTAAAATCTTTTTAGCATGAAGTAGTGATTTGTGCTCTAGCCTGAAAGTTCTATGAAAACTCTCGTAATGTGAGAGTTGTTCACGTTTTATGTGTGACTGAATAAACATTTTAAAGTGATATTAGATTCTGTTTCAATGGCGAAACCACCGGATTTCTTAATCTTTTGACTTACTACTCGTATGACCTGACCACCGAAATAGAATTTGACTCTGCTTAATGAATCGCTGGTGTTTTGATTGGACTTAGCCAATTTCACTACTACCAACAAATTAATATAGTTGATCAAATTTGTCAACAGCAAAGTACTCAGCCTGTCAATAGCTGCCAATATTCTACAATTTTGATGTCTCCAGCAGCAATGTTTCACTAGTGTGGCACGAATCTTATGCAACCTAACCGAAACCTGACTAGGATTTAATAATAGGTCGGCAGATTATAATATATAAATGTATGTGCATAGTATGCAATGCTTTCATTCATATTTTGACGAAGAACATAGCCATTGACACTTGCAAAATTACACTATTTTGGTCAGATAAAATAGCATGTTCTTGAAGTTGCATATCCAATTATCCATAAACTTTGTAACTGCACGTATAGGCTCCTTTCGTAAAACATATCTTATTAAAGCTAAAGAATACAGTGTAGAACCAAAAACATAATTAAAAAGTCCTTCCGGCCAGTGCCGGAGGAAGAGGTAGCTTTCATATTCCTTATTTTAAAAAAGAAAACTTATATTATTTAAACACACGAAGCTCAATTAAGTGGAAACCGAAAGGAGATTCAATACTAATTTTTATCAATACTAAATCATTATGAATGAGAATTTCGCAAAATTAGTCAGCTTTATTCAAGCTGCTTTTATTTATAGTAACTTATATTTCGCTGCCAAATTCGGCGATTTCTTAAAGTGCCTGCCATTTTAAGACAACATGGTGGATGAGGCTAACGAGTGAACTTCATCGAGACCTTAGTAATTGCTGTGCACATGCTCACTCACATCGGAATCGGTTAATATATAGGAGTGCTGTCGCATGCAAAAAATCAGATTTTTCAAAATGTCACCCACAATAGAAATTGAAACTGCTATATCTGAGCCATTTTTTAAGATAAAGACAAACAAAAAATGCTCCTGAATCCTTATATCAAGGTCAAATACTTAAGAAAGAAACCCTTTTCAATTTCTAATTTTTTTGCACCTCACTTTAAATATATATATTTTTAATTTAATGGCCGCCATTTTGAAACAAGATGGCTGATGAAGCTGGCCAGCGAACTTGGTCGAGATATTGATGTATACTATCCACATGCCTTCTTCCATCGAAATAGGCGAATACGTGTGGTATCGCGAGACAAATAAAAGATCGTTTCAAAGTGTTAGCCATGATAGAAATTCAAAGTGCTATAATTCAACCACTTTTTAAGATATAAACAAAAGAACAAATTTTCAGAAACAAAAACTGCTCCAGAATCTTTGTATTAAGGCCAAACACATAAAAAAAATCTTTTTCATTTTCCAATTTTTTAATACCTCATTTTAAATTTTAAATTACATTTTTTTTTAAAATGGCAACCCTTTTGAAATAAGATGGCGAATGAAGCTGGCCAACAAACTCGGTCGAAACATTGGTATGTACTATGTACAGACCAAGTTACATTCAAATCGGTTCATAAATATGCCTGTTATCGCGTGACAAAAATCAGGGCGTTTCAAAATGTCAGCCACGCTAGAAATTCAAAATGCTATAACTCAGCCATTTTTTAAGATATAGACGAAACAAAAACTGCTCCCGAATCTTTTTATCGAGGTCAAACACATAAGAAAAAAATATTTTTTCAATTTTCAATTTTTTGGTACCACATTTCAAATTTAAATTTTTCTTAAAATTTTAAATGGCCGCCATTTTTAAACAAAATGGCGGATGAAGCTGGCCAACGAACTCGGTCGAGACATTGGTCTGTACTATGTATAAACGAAGTTACATCCAAATCGGTTCATAAATACGCCTTTTATCGCGTGACAAAATTCAGGACGTTTCAAAATGTCAGCTTCGCCAGAAATTCAAAAGTCCTTCCGGCCAGTGCTGGGAGGAAGAGGTAGAGGTCTGCACGGGCCCGGGCTTGGCCCGAGGCCCGTACCCGGCCCGGCCCGCGGGCCGGGCCGGGCCGGCGGAATGAAGGCGAATTTTCAAACGGGCCGGGCCGGGCCGGCAGAATTAGGACAACTTTTTCAACGGGCCGGGCCGGGCCGACAGACAAAATAAACGGGCCGGGCCGGCAAAAAAATTAATCGGGCCTATCGGCCCGATATAAGAATTTAAGCGAAGCAGATAAAATACGAGCCATTTTCAATGAATATGATTTTCTCGAGAAGTATAAATGTGCGTCACGAGCCGATGCGAGTTTAACAACATCAATACAGAAATGTAACGTGTCCATCGTAGAGATCGGCATCGTACAGTTACAAGATGTCTGATTCCGAGTTTAATTTTTTTTCAGCAGACTCGTGCCGGGAAGGAAGTGGTCTTAATCGATCTCAGGATGTGTAGAACAGTCATTTTGTTTTGTAATATTAATAGTGATAATGCACTTCTCTTGACAGTATCTTTGGAAATATACCTTAAGGTGGTTCTCATATTCACTGCTCAACAATGCAAAGCTTTCAGACACATGTTTCTGACAAAAACTTTAACTATAAAGGCATAAAATTGACAGGCCTGCCTATTGAAGGCATTTGGAAACGAATAGCTTTTTCCATATTTAATAAATTACTTACAGAGATAACAGCGATTCCTGTCACGTGACTGTACGTTTTTCTCCTTTCCTGTGCTATCGCTTCCGGAAATTCGATTCAAAACGCTAACTTTGACAGTATTTTCAGAAAGATATATTGCTTTTATCTATGAAAAAAAAACGACATTTACATAGCTTTTGAATAAGAATACCTGCCAATCTTACACGTTTCCGAAAAGAAAAGACTTCATAAATGTGTCGAAATGTAGCTCCTTTGGATTTGAGAAAAGTCTTAAAAATAAGAAAAATATTTTCACAAATCTACTTCTTATTATACAGCTTCAAATGTTATCTTGTTTTTAATCCTTTATTCTGAACTACATTAATCTTTTAATGAATCCTTATTTCCATTTTGAAATGTCTGTAGACACGATGACTGTAAGTAATCGTTAATGTTTACTATTGTGCGTTTTCTGTTTTGCGAACATCATAGTAATGTAAAATATACTGTAAAATGTTCCCATAAATATGTATGTAGTATTCATTAAAAGAATCTTAATTGTATGTTGAGAAAAAACGGATTTTTTTTTTTTTTTTTTTTTTTTTTTTTTTTGTAGAAATTGTATTGGGCCCG